>OX454266.1:40671625-41871625 GCA_949715065.1 Periphyllus acericola
TGAACTGTTTTAAAAATATAAATAAAAATAAATAAACCAGTTATCTGATAAACAGTCTTTTCTATTTTTCTCATAATATACATGATTTAAATTATTCATATTAAAATATATAAGTGTTTCAAGAATTATATGATATGTTTTTAATAATTAAATTGTAGCTAACTAAGTATAAACTGTAAAAGACTGTTTATCAGATAACTGGTTTATTTATTTTTATTTATATTTTTAAAACAGTTCATTTCATTGAACATATTTTACAATAAATATGAATATTAACTGTAATACTTTCGACATATTCATATTATATTCAGTCATATACATTCCTATACTAATATTTTATCAATTTTCAGAATATGGATTCAATCACCGATATGTTGAAAAAACAAGCAGGCACGCGTTACGTTTTAATGTCGCAGTTGATAGTAGGAGAGGAGTACCCGATTATAAAATTTGGATCTGCGGAGACTAAATTTGGTGCAGCTATTCTAGTAACGTTAAGCACTGATAACGGTGTTCTGACTGTGTATCTCCCGAAAGCAGTAAAGATGAGTGAAGAACAAATTCTCACGTTCAACGAGAGTGACATAAAAACATTAAAGTTTTTATTTAAAGGAATGAATGGGAAAGCATTCGTATATGATTTTATCAAATAAAAAAATCGTATACATTTAAAATGTTTTATATCATTTTTTTTTTTTTTAAATTTTATATGGGTCACCTAAGATTGAACAATAGTTCTCCTCTTCTCATAGATAATCTATTAACCATGTATTATCTCGGTGGTGTAACCGGTCAACTACATGGTGTGTGTGTATATATGTTTATAAACAGTTCTAGGTTTTAGATAGTCTACACGAAAAACAACATAATGATAATGAGATATAATAATGGTATACATTAATAATGATAATTAAATGTAATACTGTCTTGGTATACATAGTAAAAAAAAAAAAAAATAAATAAATAAATAAATAAATAAATAATAAGGAGATATAATAATAATGTTATACAATAATAATGATAAAAATAATAATTATAAACATATCTGAAATTTATTTTAAATTTATTCTAAAATGACCGTGTGCCAGAGTGTGCACGCAATCATTTAAAATATATCTCTTATCATCCGATCGATTCAAGGTTTTTTTCAGCGTGTTAACAGTTTTAACTTGATGTTTGAACGATCGGATTGATACGTTCAACCGGTATGGTGTGTAAGGTACGTAGGGCGGGCGCGGTAATAGTGTTGTAACATTTGCTGCAGCATTCTGTCGGTATAGATCTTCCATGACCGCTTGACTGCAGCGCACCGCCGAGCGTTTTCGTCGTTCCTCACCGTCTTCATCGTCGTAGTCGTCGTCGTCATAGTAATCACTACTATCTGCACTAACGTCATCAACATCGTGCGCCTCGAACAGACACCGCTTGTAATCTGCAAGCGTGAGGCGATTTCTAATCACATGATGTCGAATCCCCTTGGCCTTGATCGTTTCCACGTGTTCGATATCATAAGCGTAAGATTTCGCGCGGAGTGCCACGAACTCGTACATAATACGACCGTTGGTTTCGTCCGTGAACAAACCGGGTATTTTCTTACGGTCCACGGTGTAACACGGGTGATCGGACGGGAGATTCGATGTATCCATGCGGAGCAGCAAGTCGGGTGTAGTCGCGAGATCACCGTAAAAATCATCGGTCGTTATGCGGTACACGAGTGAATCTGTAAAACAAGTGGTTAGGCTAGGGAAAACTTAACATTTTCTAGCGATGTATAATTTACCGGTATCGGTGTACAACAGTTCGGCGTTGCGTTGATAATATCGTTTCATAACGTTATAATGATAATCGTACATGAGCGTCTTGCTTATATCGAGCACTGCAAAACCAATGTATATAGGCTTGCAGAAGTTTATAATTTTATTGTGCAAAGACACCGCTGTAAGATTCTCATTATAAGTGGTACAATATTTAAACGTGGGACGGTTGACCAGCTTCAAAAATCGTTGCTCGGATGATACGAGTTCCATTTTGATGCGCTTACGCATAGATTACATTGTTTTTCCTGAAATAATAGATACAATTATTATCATCGTGATGGTGTTATTATTATAGTGTTGTTACCGAACACGGCGTTGTTCATAAGTTTAAAGAAATCCCGTTCAAACGCATTGACCGCCCTCTTCCTCATCTCCGTGTTGAGTCCTATGTATTTCGCCAACCATTGTGATTGACGAAACTCCAACACCCGGTGCACCTATGTGTACATACGAAAAACGTATTATTATCTATGACCGCTTCAGAGCATGTTATCGCACGCGTGTCCACGTACTTTGTCCACGATCAAACCGTTGGCGATGGCTTGCTTCAAATTCATGTAGTGCACTACGTAATTCTTCTTTGATTCCAAAGTGGCCATCAGTTTGCATACTTTGGAACCGCGCGGTATGCTGCCGTACGGTAAAAACGGCATATCGTTGTGCGCGTCGTGCAGGTTTTGAGGGTACGACACGTCCACCTCGTACACCCTCCCTACATCGTCCGTGTCCCGCATGGTTTCGAGCTGTGCTAGCGCAACGTCCGGATTACCCGTGTGCCATCGGAATCCGCCGTACGGCATGTATTGACTCATGGCCCATCCGTAAAGATTGTTACCTATGTATGTATATATGTGTGTATGTGTGTGTTGAATGAACAAAAATATTAACTATTTATTTAACTTGGAACACGTGTCAATAATTACAATCTTGATAGATCAACCATGTGATCGGTAGCGTTGCATCGAACCCAACGGTCTTCGCGTTGTTAGCTTTCGCATACCGCGTACTGGCCTGTACCAAACCCCCACGTATACCTCTCTCTATCATTAGCAACATGTCGTAATCCGTGAGCAACTCGAGTTTCGCCGACGTGTATTTCAACATGCAATCGAAACTAAACCCAGGTGCCGTATAATAATACGCTGGGTCTAAGTTGTATACGTTTATGCAGATGTCTCGAAAATTCTCAAACACGTCGGCCAAAAGCAACACGTCTATTTTCAAGTATAGATCGCTGTAATCACCGAGTGTGCAGCAACCGAAACGATTCCATACCTGATTCACGTGATCGTAATCCACATGCGTTACGTGCTCTTCTGTCAACGTGCTGAAAAACTCAGAGCGCTCCGGTAGACTCGTCTCGTCCAATCTGTCCCAGCAGTCGGTGTACTCGTATGGATATACACCTTTGCGTGTCACGAAAGGCATATCGTTCGGCACGAACACTTAAGAGATTTCGCGAAATTTACAAAAGTCCGCGGTCGTAAGATTCGTAGCCAAAGTGGATAAGCTGGACGACATAAAACGATATGTGTCGATAAATCTTATCGTGAACTCATTGTTAATATACTTTGAAAAGGACACGTACGTCTCCTCTGAATTGGGTATGACCGAAATTCGATGGGTATCGTATCCCAACTCGGTCACGATGAAATGAGCGTCGTATTTCGATAAGTTGTGCAGAAAGCAGGGAACAAAATTAGGTGTTTTTAGTTTTAAATTACATGTATTGCATAATGTTTTCAAAAAACGTCCCGATAGGTGATCGTGGTGTGTGATTTTGCGGTTTTTCAAGATAGTTTTTTAAGATGCGTTTTAATCAATTTTAGTTTACTAAAAGACCTTTCGTTTGATGCGACTGTTACAGGAGAAGTCAATGCCAAACGACAAATTTGATTAGCACATGGTAAAATATGCTTTACTTCTTCTGCTTTTTCCATTAAAGAATTAAATGATGTTTTATCTGCTTGTAACATACTAAATAATATTTCTAGTTCCGTTTGTACTAAATCATAATCAAGAAGTCTTGCACCTACACTGCTTGCTGGGAATAAAGAAATAGATTTCTTTACATTATCTAAGGAAATATTGCTTTTATTAAATGGTTGAGAAAATAAAGTAAATAATGGTTGAATAGAAGAAATATATGATTTTAAATTGTCATTTGTTAGTGTCAACAGAGTATCGAGAACCATTTTAAATTCTTTTCTATAAAATAGATGCATTGTGAATTCAGCTTAAGCTGTGGCATTAGAATCATATCGTTTAGTAGCTAATCTTTTACGGTGATGGTTTTTAAAATCAGCTTCTGGGTCTGTTCCAAGTAAGTTGGCAAACTCTTTAGCACTATAGTCCGCGCCACGAGAGAACGCATACGGCTCGCGCATTCAAATGATTGCGTTCGAACGTCTCGAGGACAAATCTCCCCACCATGCGACAACTGGTCTCTGCATACAGCGGCTCAAGTAATACAATAGCAACACGCACCGTGTCGTAATAATTGTGCGTAATAATTTACGCATAAATTATTAATATTTTTTAGTTTTTTACCTGTAGTAAATCAAGACCTATTTTATGGAATACTCTCCGATCAAAATCGCAAACAATTAAAAATTAAAAATTAATCATTCATTGTTAGTGTATAATATAAAAATACAAAAAATTAAAAAATACAAAAATTACAAATTAATCATTCATTGTCAGTGCAAAATATAAAAATACAAAAAATTAAAAAATACAAAAATTACAAATTAATCATTCATTGTCAGTGCATAATATAAAAATACAAAAAAATTAAAAAATACAAAAATTACAAATTAAAAATTAAAAATTAATCATTTATTGAATCGGAGTCGGAAAATGAATCACTCGTGTCACCCGTAATTGTTAGGACGTGTGATGTCACTTCAGCATCTAACAATTCGTCGGATATAAAATCTACCTGCCAGAATTTTTCTTCTACCTTAATGATATGGTCAACATAGTTCTTCCACATATCTGGCGTAACCCGTTCGACTCCTTCTAATAATTTCCTAACGTCATTCATTTTAAAAGTGCTGTTGTTCATTTTGACGTAATTTTTCACTGATGCCCATGCCAGTTCTATAGGATTTAATTCACAGTGATACGGGGTAGCCGTAACACGTTTTATCTGCAGATTTCGCCAATTCGTCTATTACATATTCGTTAAACTGTGGTTTTAAAATTTGCACCCGTTCCAACAGTTGTTTCTTGACCATTGTTTGATCTGTTACCTCGCCTTTATCTGTCAACCAATCAATGATGTCTTGTTTTTTCCAAGATCTTACCGGAAACGTGTGCTTCTTCACGGAATGATACGACGCGATGTCCATCACTATAACTGCATTCTCACGAAGTAGCGGTAAAATGTTAGCGAACCAGTCATAAAAGGTATCACTGTTCATCTCATCGTGGTAATCGCCTGTATTTTTTTTGGATTCAAAACATAATAGTCCACCAACAACAAAGCCGTCAGATGAACCTATGTGTACCACGATGAGACGTTTTCCTTTACCGGACGGTTCCTTTTGTCCAGTCGTTAGTCCTCTAAGAAATGCGTCCCGTGGTGAATTGACAGTTTTATCGACCCATGTTTTCGAAGTGGTTTCACCAGCATTCACCCATGTCTCATCCAGATAATAGATGGGTCTACCTAACTGACGGTATTCTTTTATAGCCTGCAAGTACCTTCGACGCCAACATACAATATCGATTCTCTCGATAAGAGCGCTATTACGAGATTTTCGAACATACTCAAAATTGAGATGTTTTAAAAGTCTACGTAATGATCTTTCTGAAAAATTTGGTAATGTTGTATCTTTGTTGACTGCAGTTAAAATTTTCTTTAGAGTTGGAATTTCTCGCCTGTGCCAAAACTCGTGGACTTTTTTCCGAATGGCATCTTGATCAAAATCATCAACTTTTTCCGTAACAGTGGGTCGGGCTTTGGTTTTGTTAGGTGATGATACACTGCCTTTATTTCGGTATTCTGATAAAGTAACACTCACTGTCCTTTGCCCTATGCCACTCTCTTCTGATATAATCTTGATTATCTCCTTCGCTTTTAATTTTGGACCATCTGCATTTTTTTGCTGCGCCATTTTAGCCTTGTAGAGGTTTACAATCATCAATTTCTGACGAGAACCAATAAACTAAAAATAATAATTTATTGAACATTAAAAAAAACGCATTGAAAATAAATGAAAAGTAAATATTTTCATATAATATATTCGAATAACTAATTCTAATGATTAAGATCTTTATTATAATTATTACCAGGACTAGGATATGTATGCAATAAAAAATGTTAAAAATTATAAATATTAATTACAAAATATACTATGAAACATCCATTTTTCGCATTCTTATAATCGAAATATGCAATAATATTCATTTTATTCAATATATGCATTAATATGCATTTTATCCAAAATATGCAAAAACATGCAAAATAAAAACACTACGACTTATCTCATCATGAGGTGATTCGTGGACATTACTGACAAAATCAACAATTAAAAGTCACAAAAAAACATACTGTTGCATTCAAATCCTAGCCCTGATTATTACGTTTTCAAGATATATATTATGTATATATATATACATACTCTTAAATAAATGTTTTAAAAATCTTACTTTTCCACGAGGATTTCTTTTCATCGGTGAGATATCGTTGGATCCACTGTCTTCATCCATTGTGGCAAGTGAAAAAAACAAAATACGGGCGCAAAATAGGACACGTTGTCAAACAAAAATCGGTAAACGACTGACGACTTGATGAAAAAATGTTTTTGTTATTGTAATCGCAGTGTATACACCTGCCGACAAAATCGATGTGCTCCGAAGCGCTCCGACGGGTGGCGATCGTGCTGGTAAAGTGGTGGGAATGCGCGAAAAAAAACGTGTTTTGGTCGGCCGCCGTATGCGTTCTCTCGTGGCGCGGACTATATCAACGAAATTGTTCATTGTGTGATCATCAGAGTTGTCAATTGTCACATTGATTATTGATAGGTACCTACTTAAATTGTATTATAGTATTTGTGTTGGACAGTTGGTAATTGGAAAATTAACTTATATACCTTCATAATTACAGCATATTAATAAATTATTATGACGTCATATTTGTACTTTGTAGTATTTACAAAATTATTTATAAATTGTATAAAGTAAATTATAATTTGCCGAATGCCAACTCAAATACTTAATGTATCAATATGCCAACTGATATATACATATTATACACTTAGGGGGGTGGGACACTCCCTAGAACCCCCCTTCGGGACGGCCCTGGATGTTACTGGTATAGTAAGAAATAATTTTAAAACTGTGGCTACTTCCGGAACACTTGGTAACATGCAATTATTTTGAACAATCAATAATTCAGCTAACTCTTTGACGCTAGAAACTTCTTTTATATTTTGAAATAGCACCCTTCTGAATGAAAGTATTTGCTGTACAAATGATAAAGACAAATCATTTGAATACTGTTCAACTAAAATTTTAGCAAAATTGGTCTGTTCTGTATCTGAATATAGTACTACATTTTTGGGAAAAATAAATTTAAACTTATTCACAATATTATTCATACCCATAAAACGTGTACGAAGTTTTGAAATTATAATGTCTATATTTGTGTAAAATACATTGATTTTGAAATTATTTTCGGGATTAGTTAATCGTTGGTCAGTACAAAGTTCGTCAAAAAATTGTTTTAATTGTCTGTTCCTTTTTTTCAAAAACGATGTATGTCTCATTATTATGCCCCATTTTTCTGCAATCGTGATTGTTTCTGATTTTATTTCATTAAACTGATCTCTCAAATTTTCTAAGTTACTTAATGAGTTACTAAGTAGCTTACTCGCTTTTTCTATATCTATATTAATGTTTTGTAAACTTTTTGACACAATATCAATTATGTTTAATATTTTATTTTGTATTACATTTAGAATAAATTCAAAAGTTTCCATGTACTTTTTCAATGCATTTGCTTCATTGCGTTCATCTTTTGATTTGCTCGTAAGTATTATACGGCTTAACGCTTTCATGATATCTGTATATTGAAAATAAACAGCAAATAATGCGTCATGCTGAGAAGACCATCTAGTTGAACAAAGCCTTTTTAATGGAGGATTTGTTTCTACTTTGCTATTACTACTTCTATTATTATGGCTTGACAACGAATTTATATTTAAAAGAAGATCCCGTCTTTTTATACATGAACTAAAAAATGTTCTCTTTCACAAATTCGTTTTTGCAAGCCGTTGTATACGCCGCTCATTACGCTTGCCCCGTCATATCCTTGACCTCTACATTTATTAATTATTTATTCGGCGAATAGTGTTTATTTCAAGGGGTGACCGGGAGGGTAATAATACTCCCCCGGAGAAAAACATACGCCCCGAACAAATGTATGACATTATTACGTGAACTACATTCTGTGATGCGATAATATGTGAAACGAGTTATCGGCCGAATGTGAGTTATTTTGTGCGTCACGGTTGATAATAAAATATTTTAATTTGCTGGGTATACCTTTTCGTATATCAATAGTCAATTAAATGTGAATTAAATTGTACGTCAAGTCAGCATAATCGATTTTAGATATCTTATCCGTTATCGCATGTGGGTAATTTTTAAATCGTGCTGTCGTCTGTCGACTGTCAGTGTAGTGGTAAAAGCGTTTACGACTACGTCAAACTTTAGGTTGATTGTGTTTTAGTGATTTTTGGCCAGTAATTATGTCAAAACGCAAAAGTTTTTATTTTTTTTTTATTTTTGAATTAGAATATAAACAATCTGTACTCGTGGTACAATAAGCTTTTAAGAGATAATAAAATTGACTATATAATAGAATTAATACAAACAAACAGTTTTAAATTTATATGTAACACTATTATTTTTAACATGAAATCTTGAATTAAAGAAACGGTCCATCAACAGCACTTCGGCGAGAAATTGTTTTCTTTTATTATACTATGCTAACCAGTCTCTGGGCCACTTACGCATGAGTCTCCTTGCCGTGTTACCCGTAAGGGAGTGTGTTGAAAGTTCGTTAATGAGGCGATTTGTGTGGTTTTGTAGTCTTTTATGGAATTTAAAGTAGTGGTTCTTTGTGACCGCATTGACATATGGTATGCGCAGGTCAGTGTGCAGTGTCTCATTCGAGACGTATGGAGGGGCGTTAGTGATGAGCCGGAGAGTTTTTGACTGGACCACCTGAATTTTGTTTATGTGTGTTTTTTTGGCGGCTCCCCATAGTTGAAGTCCGTAGGTCCAAATGGGTTTTATTAATAGTTTGTACAAGTTAATTTTAGATTTTAGGTTGAGGTTTGAGGTTTTGCCCATAATACTACGGAGAATAGAGAGTCTTCGATTTAGTTTTAGTTTGGTCATGTGAGTGTGTTTGGCCCAGTTGAGTTTTTTATCAAGGTATAATCCTAAATATTTGACCGTGTCCGAATTAGGGATTATTTCATTATTTAGCGATATTGGAGGGGGTTGTTGCATTTTGAGGGTAAATGTGGTATTGACTGATTTAGATTCGTTTATTTTTATGCGCCATTGGAAGTACCAAGGAGAAAGTAGGTCGAGATGATTTTGTAGTGATGTCGAGACAGTTGAAGGGTCAGTGTGAGTAGAATAAATAAATTTATCGTCTGCGTATTCGGCGACTGATGTATCCGGATGTATCGGTTGATCTGCGGTGTATAAGTTATATAGTGTGGGAAATAGAACTGCACCTTGAGGTGCACCAGCTAGGATCGGAGAGATATTAGAGATTTCTGTGCCTGAGCTGACGGCAAAGGAACGTTCGTTTAAATAAGATTTTAGAAGAAGTTAAACATTTTAAAAAAAAGTAAAAAAAAAGTTTAAGAAGAAAAATATGATTTAACAACATCTGGACATGGTACTTCGATTTCCTTATTTTCCGTTTTACTCCATCTTTTTACAACACTTAATGGTTCTGCCCCTGTGGCAGTAGAGATTAATGTCACACATTTACTGTCCTACTTGGTTGCAGATATTTTGTTGTCACACCTTGTGAACTCTTCCCAATCACCTCTTTGGAATTTTTTATCTTGACTAAAATGTACGTTCTTGAGTCTATTTGACATTATTGTTCCCGTGGCCAATAGTCCTTAATTTAACATCCGATCTAACAATGATACTGTTGTAAAATATCTGTCAAAAAACAGAACTGAACCCTCGGGAATACTTTGTGACAGATGAAGTACAACTGCTGGTCCTAGCCCTAAAGATTTGTTTTGGAATGGCGTATCGACACCTTGATAAATTTCGAAATCAATAACTTTGCCTTTTGATGTAGTAATTAGGAAATTTTTTAAGCCTGTGGGTCGTGGCTTATTTTTAACATACTGTCTGTTTGGACATCGACCAGTAAATGGAATCATCTGTTCGTCAACCGAGTAACAGTCAACTAAACGAGGAATATTTCTACATGCATTACGAACTTGATCGATTATTGGTTGTACTTTCCAAAAGCGGTTATTATTATTAGCATGGCGATTATTAATATCAACATAGTGTAAACAAGAGCGTAATTTTAAAAATCTGTCCCTCGTTATAGCTTGTGAAATAGGACCAAAACACATTCCTCTACTATCCCAATACATTCTTTATCGAGGATAATTAAATACACTCATCATAGCATGGACACCATACACAATTTGTATTTCATTTGCAGTAGTTTTCAGTTCTTTTCCCAGGGTGCTCATTACATAAATATTTGTATATAATGCTGCTTCTTCAAAATGTTCATCAGGAAGATATTTTTTAACATAATCTAGTGGAGTTTCGATATTGATTAGTAAAAAAGGCCCACAATTATTACCTGGTAACGGGTTTCCAATAAATGATTTTTGAATCCAACCAGTATTCAGAATAATGACATTTGGTAATGGATTCTGATCCATCTGTTTTTCTAAAGACGATGAGACTGAAAGCATTTGATATTCACCTAAAGTAGAGACAACTGGTAATTTTCCAGTTTCAGTAGAATTTTCTTCTTCGTCCGAATCCGAAAAATCAGAAGCACCAACATTTTGAACTTTTGTAGGTTCTCAAATACGGTCAGCATCTGAGTCATCACCACTTCCATAGTCTAAATCCGAATTGTCACTTAATGTGAACTAAAATTCAATCGCTTTCGAGTTTAACTTTGCGCGACGCATATTTAAATATTAATAGTTCAAAGAAAATAGTATACGAAATAACATACATGTAATAAAAATTGACACACAAAATCCGAACACGCACAAATGTGTGGGTAAATTTAAGACGATATTTTTGAAGACGATAACTGATTAAAATATGTAATTGTTATAATCGTTATAACATTATCTATAAGTCATGTAAAATACGTAGAACAACATAATAAACCTAGTGACTTAATATAGACTATAAATGTATGATATTTAGAGCAGAACCGAACGAAGAAAAAACCCATGATATTTTAAAAATAAACTGATAAAAATAATTTTAAGTGGTACTAAACAACACGCACAATCGTGTGGTTTAGGTCTAAATACTGTAACTCATTCTTTAAATTAAATACGAAATATTTCACCTAACCATCACATTCGTGTGGGTTAGGTCACAATAGTATTTATACAAAAGTCAATTCTCGGCCATTAGTTGTATGCGAAACAATACTCACAAAAATGCGGGTTAGGTACATATTATTATAAAGATCAAGAATATCTTCGGGCTGAAAGGGATACACATACTGATGGAGCAGATCTTGCATCACTAGCAGGAAGTATTCTGCTAGAAATCACCCAGTTGAGTTTTTTAATTACATTAGTTGTCCTTGATGAGGCTTTAGGTGCAGTCAATAACTTAAGCTTAATATAACTTAATAACTTTACAACATTTTTCTGAGGGGGGGGGGGGGGGTCCTGAAAAATTATATGGATTTCAAAAGTATTAAATATACTAAAATATGTTAACTTAACTGTATTTTTATTTATGAATTAAAATACTGTATTTACAATATACATATTATATTTAACAATTGTATAATATATTATATCTATGTTAATTATTTATATTTTACAAAATAAAATCAAGCCTTCTTTTATTTTTACAAAGTTCGGCTAAGACTGCGTCAATAGATAAACAATTTTCATCCCTATGGATCGACATCATTGCTAAGCCGTTCAGCCTATCTTGAAATTAAAATTAAATTATTTTTTTAATACATTTTACAAAGAATTTTTTTTTTCTAATTTTAATGAATAATTTATTCTTACCTCGGTCATAGTATTTCTTGGGTATGTTTTGATTCGCTTCAGATTTGAAAAAGTACGCTCATTTGATGCAGTAGAAACTGGTATAGTAGCAAGGATTTGAAGAAGTTTGAAGACATTTGGATACATTTCTTTATTGCATACTGTCATAGCTTGTATTGCATTTTCTGGTTTTTTTTTCATGTTTTTTAATCTCCTTTGCCATAAATTGTATTCAGTTGATAATATCGAATGGTTAATGAACTCCAGATCATCTTTGTATTCGTTGGCCAATTGAATAAATTTGTCTTCGTTTTCTTCTGAATCAAACAATGACTGAAAAATATTGAACTTAATCTTATGAAAGACAAACCTTTGTTCAAGTTCAGTTATGTAAGAATCCATGTATGGAATGAATATAGATTTACGGTAGTATTCTTCTGTAGATTTTGTTTGAATATTAATTATATGCACTTGTCTTCATACAACTCTGGGCATTAATATTTCTACTTGAAATTTCTCAGCTAAATCAAGCGCATCTGTATATATTTGTTGAAATGTTTTTTCAGCGTGATTTCTAAAACTTTTCATTTCCTCTAAAGTATCATCAGCTAATCCAAAACCTTTAGATAATATCAATAATGCAATAATAAATTCTCCATATAACATTTATTTTTGTAAGCGTTGTGCCTTTCCACTTGTATCATTATCATTCCACTTTGATATTTCACAGAAAGACTATATAACAAATTCAAAAAGCGATAAAAAATCATGCACCGAGTGGTATCGTTCAATCCATCTTGTTGCACAACTGCGCTTTAGTGTTTTTTTTGTTGTGTCATGTGTAGAATCTAGAATTTTTTGTGATAAAACATTTTTTCGTTTGGGGTAAATGAAAAAAATCTCGAATTTCACTAATATGACTTAAGCAATTCGTAATTGGTCGCACACTACATGACTTAGAAACAACAAGATTCAAAATATGCCCAGAACAATGAACATAAATAGCAGATGGATAAATTTGTCTTATATGAGATTGAACGCCGTTATAGATTCCCGACATAGCCGCAGCACCATCATATCCTTGTCCGCGAAGGAATTTCAGTTCTACACCGAAGAATTGCTTAAGATTTTCTAATATTAAGTTTGCCAAACCTTTTCCAGTTGTATCATGAGCCAGTACAAATTGTAAAAACTCTTCACAAAGTACAAGTTTATTTAAATCTACAAATCTTACACAGAGAGAAATTTGTTCCACACCCGAAATATCGGCTGTTTCATCAGCGAGAATTCCGAAACATTTATCATAATTTACACGAGATACAATTTTTTCGAGTAAAACTGAATTACAAGATTCTATAATAGCATTTTGACTTGTCTCGCTTGATCTGTGACCATATTTGGTAGTATATGACACTGTAAATCTACATGATAATTACTCGTCCTTGATTCAATGCTCACATCAACATACGATCCTGTTCGAATCTGCTGTGCTCCTATTCCGCTGATAGGCAGAGACGCCCTCTTTGCCGGTATCTGTAAGAGATGAGCTAATTTCTTTGAAATAAAATTAACTTGAGAGCCGCTATCTAGTACTACTCTACACTTGCGCTGGTTCCCAAAGTTGTTCTTAATAAACACACAAGCTGTTGCCAGGAAGACATGAGAATTCACATGCTGAGCCATAAGTGATGATTTCTCTGTGGTTTCTGTGGACACGATGCTTTTACTATCGTGTGCTTTTTCTTCAACCTCGGGTTCCATTTCTTCTTCTCTTTTTTTTCTAGCATATGGCGTCGCTTTTGGTGAAAACATACATAACATAACTAAAACTAATAAACCAAATAAATAACAGTTATCGATTACAGTAGCTAAATAAAATGAAATAATATAAATTAAATATATGGAGTCACAAACTATAAAAAATAAAAAATATATAAATAAAACAAAATAAAAAAATAAAATAAAATAATTACATAGATCAGTATATGACTGCGGTAACATGTAAATTATTGTTGTGATTTAAAGTAATAACATATATAATGATTAGGGAGCGGATGTTTATGCTCCAAAAAATTAAAAAATATGCATGCAATTATGCTCTTTAAAGTTTAAAAATATGCTTAGAATTTATTTAAAATATGCATAAAAAAAAATTTGTTTATTAACAATTAAAAATATATAGGTATAAAATAATTATTCTTAAAATTAAAACTTAAAAAAGAACTGTTGGTGAATTTTTTGTTAATCTGAAAATAATAAAGATGGGTAGATATTAGAATCCAAGTACTAACTAAGCATTAAATAATTTTAAAATATACCTAGTAATTGGGAATTGCACTGGATAATCAATGTTTTCTTTAAATTATCAAAAGTAAATTTTCTTCTGTTATCCGATAGCAACATTTTGAATTTTGAAAAACTGCGTTCTACATCGGTAGATGAGACAGGAGCATATTTGAAACATGGTAGGTCTGACGTAGTTAGTTCTTCTTCCAAGTCTTGAATAGTAACATGTTTTTTTCCTGCCAAAATGTTTGAAATTGTATTCAATTTCTTCAGTCCATGATTTTTATCATAAACGCTATTAAGTTTGGTTTGTATAGATTTTCCTACATTTCCTGGGACTTGAAAAATTTTAGCTTTAACTTCTTCGACTATTAAAATAGAATCTGTCAATAGGACGCCTTGTTTTTCCAAGCTAGTAATTTTATCCACTAAAAATCCGAAGTGTGTTTTAATGAAAATTAAATCATTTTTTATAGTTGGATCTTCCATCAACGATTTTGTAATATTAACGGAACTTGCATCATTTTTATCAAATGTTTGCATAACTCTAAAAAATGTATCAAAGTGATCAGAATAATATGCCGCTGCGTCCAACCATGTACCCCAACGTGTAATAATTGGTTGAGGCGGTAAAGAAATTTCAGGAGCAATAGTTTGAAAAGCATTTATTCTTGATGGAGCCTTTAAAAACACTTTTTTACCATTAGAAATTAAACTATCGACTTTTGAAAAATGTTTACGCACTTCCTCTGAAATACGATGCAACCCGTGTGCTACACAGGTGATATGAATCATTTTTGTGAATAACGATTGTAAAACTTTTGCAGCCTTCACCATATACGGCGCAGCATCCGTGACAAATAATAAAACATTTTCCCGGCATATTTTATCTGGCCAAAGAAGTAAAAGAGAATCTTCAAACAACTTACATATGCCTTGATGATTGGCTTTCTCCAAAATTTCGGATGCAAGAAGAAATATTTGTCCTGGTTCATTTATCTCTAATGTCCCGATAATGACATTGGCAATATATCGACCCTCCACGTCAGTTGTTTCGTCAATGCTTATCCAAATTCTATTATTATTTACATAGTCACGGATTTTTTGAATTGTTTTATTATAAATTTCGGGCACATAATTTTTTCTTAATGTGGATTCGTCTGGAATATCATGCTTTATATATTTGCTTAAAAATTCACGAAAGGCTTTATTGTTAATTTTTTTTAATGGGATATTCGCACGTAAAAGCGAAGAACACAAATCTCATAAAAAGGTAATTTTTTTGTAATATTTGAAACAAGTTGCTGTTTGTTAATTGTTGACAACGATTTATCTTTGGAATTTTTTATATGTTTATTTGTATTAATATGCTGAAGAACTAAAAAACGTCGATCACCGTTTACTGAAATATCGCACAATGTACAATATAAAACAATTCCATCGGTAGTAAAAAATTTAAATTCAGAAACAAAATTACGAAGTCTCGACGATTTAGAATTAATTTTCGGCATTTTTAAGTAAATAGGTATAAAACTTTATACAATATAGAAACACTTAGGACGAAAACGAAACTATAACACAACTGAAACGCAACACGAGTACACAGCACAACGAATGGTAGAACACAACTTCAATTAACGAAATTGTTCGATACCGACTCCGGCGATAACGGTGTTTTATATTTATTTTTGTCGCGGGACAATGTGGATAAGGCGATAACTTATCGAAGAAATTGAAATAATCGCTATTCCCGCCGCCGCCACCGCCGCCGGGAACTATTAATTACGCATGTCGAGTCCGTTAATATATTAGTATATCAAGAAAAACCTCAAATATGCACTAAAAACATGATAAATTTAAAAATATGATCAATCAAATAAAAAACGAACAAATATGCGAAAATATGCAAAATCAAATTGGTTAATTTGAATTCTTAAGGTGATGAAACAAATTTATATCTTACTCCGCATTGATTTAAATGTTACTAAAAAATATGATAAATGCATAAACATCCGCTCTCTAATAATGATACAAATAGGAGTTTGCCCACATTCTAAAGGTGTACTTTAAGGTTACGTAGCTAATCTTGTGCCTCACTACCGCCTTTATGGAGCTCTGATATTCCTCCTTCATATTTTATCCGCGGACATGACTCGACATCCTCCTTCATATTTTATCCGCGGACATGACTCGACAATGTGTTTTATGGTTTGAACCTGCCCACACTCACAGAGTGGGGTATATGTCATTTTCCATTTATGTAAAAGAAACTTGCATTTTCCCTGTTCTGTCCTGATACGGTTTAAAGCAGACCACATTGAACGAAGTAGTTCAAATCCTGGGACTCTCTGAGTTGGATCGTTGATAAGGGAGCTATTTACAACGTTCTCATCTTTCCAGCTTTTTTCCACATATCTTCTTGGTTATCTGTTGTGTTCTCGATGGCCCAGATCGGGTGTCTAGATTTTAGTCTCTTATGTGGTGTTATACTTATGTCATTAAATATCGGAAGGTTTGTCGAGTTTTGGACTTGTTGAAGTAGTTTTGTGGTTGCTGCATATCTGCGGAATTCCGGTGGTACTATTGAGTGGACTGGGAGCCATTGCACTTTTGTTGCCCGGACATAGCCTGATATGATTCTCATCGTATTATTTCTTCTTCTCTATCATAGTTTATCAGAGTGTTGTGTTTTCCTTTGCACTTCCGGCATACAAATTGCGATCTACAAGTAGCCTAAGTAAAGCCTAAGTAAACTAAGGAATTTTCTTTGTACCATTTCAAGTTTTCGAGAGTGGCCTGCAGTATGTGGATTCCAAAGAACAGCACCATACTCTAAAATTGGACGGACAAGTGAACAAAAAAGAGTTTTTAATGATAGTCCTAGCTTAAAGTCGTAAGCTAATCTCTTTAAGAACCCAAGCATTTTGTATGCTTTACAGCATATCATATTGATATGCGGTCCCGGATCAAGAGAACTGTTGAACTTAAAACCTAAGTCAACTATCATTTCAACACGGGAGATTACCGAATTATTTAGACTGTAGGACCAATTAATTACAACATGTTTTCTAGAGAATGACATAATATGACACTTATCAAAATTCAAAGTTAAGCCTAGTTCTTGGGACCATTTATAGAAATTGTTTAAATCAGCTTGAAGCATAAGGCAATCATCAGGAGAATTTATTTGCATAATTAGCTTCATATCATCAGCGAAACAAAGTAGTTTACAATGATTTAAAACTCTGTAAGCACTATTTACAAATAAAGAAAAGAGAATTGGAGACAGATGATCACCTTGCGGAACCCCTGAAGAAGCTTTCAATACCTTAGATTTAGTACCAAATACTTTTACTACAAAATATCTATCAGAGAGATAAGAAGAGAACCAAGTTATGAGAGGTTCACCAAATCCTGAATCTCTAAGCACACGGATTAATAGTTCGTGATTCACTGAATCAAATGCCTTTTTAAAGTCGGTATAAATGACATCAACCTGACTATGGTTTTTAAAGGCATCATAAACCAATGAGGTAAAAACAAGATTACATGTAAGTGTAGAACGACCCGGGCGGAAACCATGTTGCTCTTCCATCAAAATTCTATTAACCATTGGTTGAATGTATTTTAAAGTTAGAGATTCAAATAGTTTTGAGATATGTGATTGTATTGAAATCGGTCTATAATTCAAAGCACAAGATAAATTACCTGATTTCGGGATCGGTGTAACATTACTCAACTTCAATATTGAGGGAAAAATACCTTCATCCAGTGAACGCCGAAAAAGAGAGAATAGTGGAAATGCAATGATTGACCGTATTTGATATAAAAATTCACCACAAATTCAATCAGGACCCACTGACCAATTACCTTTGAGAGCTGACAGACCATTAAGAACATCATCCAAAGAAAAATAAACATTATTGGGCAAGTCAAATTTTGAAATATTTGGTAGATCATTTGTAATATTAATATTATTCGTTGTGTACACCGAAGAAAACATATCAGCAATTTCAGTTTTATTAGACGAAACATAACCATTGTGAGAAATTTCCATAGGCATACCATTACTTGCACGGTTTTTTTTAACAAATTTCCAAAAGTCACTAGGGTTATTTGTTAATGAGGATTCTACATGCTTGTTATATTCATTAAAACACTTTTTTGACATATATTTGAAACGAGCACGTAGCAACGAAAAATTAGTATAGTTTTGGCCATTAGGATTAGATTTATACTCAACATGGGCTTTTTTCTTCTGTCTGTTGATATGTTTTAATTCTGAATTAAACCATGGTGGGTAGGTAGTACTCCAAAACTTACTTTTGGGTACATAATTTAAAATACTTAAATGCAAGGCATCGAATAAGGTATTGAAAGCTGTCTCAAGATCGAGGGTAGATAGAGTAATATTCCAATCATAACTTCCAATAAACGAAGTTACGTTAGAGTAATTAGTTTTACGAAAATTATAAAAAGAGTGACGGTTATCTAAAGAATTTGTATGATCAGAATAAGGAAGAGTTAAGTTCAACGGGGGGTGGTATGGGTCAATAGGGACTAATGGTTCCAGGGATTTATCAACTAAGAAATGAATATTACAAAAAAATAGATCTAGGATTGATCCATGACTATTCAAATTTTTATTATTTTGGAAAAAACCATTAGAAGCAAACGTTCCGGGTATACAAGCTGCACGACTGCTAGAAGTGAATGAGTAATTAAGACCACAATTATCATTGTCCCATATAATGTCAGGTGAATTATAATCACCGCAAATGATGAACTTATAAAAAGGGTAATTTTGAACCAGAGATTCAATGGTCTGGGAATGGATGTGATAGATATTAGAAAGAGAATTAGGAGGTATATATACACCTCCAATCACAAAAGAATTCAGACCAATTGTGCAACGTACGTAAATTTGTTCAACACTCATGTTTGAAATACTTATAGGACTAGATCGTATGTCTTTTCGTATACCAATAAGGACACCACCACCTCTGGTACATAAACTAGTTAAGTTACAGCGATCATATCTATATACATTATAATTAAGTAATCCAAGTTCACAATTAAGAAAATTTTCTGACAACCAAGTTTCAGTAAGGATAATGAAAGAATAATTTAAAGCAGATACATTACGTTTAAAAGTTGAAAGTTTTGTTCTCAGTCCGCGGCAATTTTGATAGAATCCAGTTAATGGACAGGAAGTTGAGGAAGATGATGCTCGTTTTTTGACCGGATAGTCCCAACCTTTGGCGATCCATTTTCAAAGTAGATGCGCAGATTCAGTTCTCCCCTTGCAGCACGCGCCGCCATTTCTTCGTGACAAGAGCGCAATTGTTGTCTTTCAAGTTGAGTCTTATCCTTAACAAGATTGAAACCATTTTGAAATTGAGTACCTGACCGCTTAAGTTCATTGTATTGGTATAGCAAGGATTTTGCTTCCTCTTTGCTAGCACAAACTAGCTTCAATGGGCGAGTACTATTTGGACGTGGCTTTCCTATCCTTATGAACTTGAGATTCGACGGAAGAGAGTCTCCAAGTGACAGTAAAATATTAGAAATTGTGGATTTATCATATGCAGTTCGTTCGGCTACCAGAGAGGATGTGGACTCAGACACACCATGAGCAATCACGTTGGAGGAACAGCGGTCACGTTCAAAAAGTTCTTGTAAAACCAGGTTGGTAATTGCAGATGGATTAGTTGAGGGGCTTTTTTCTTCAAGGCTATTCATTTTCAACTTTAACGTACCAATTTCCTCTTTTAATATTGCATTTTCATTTTTGAGTTCACTCATCTGCTCAGAGATTTTCAAAACTTCTGATTTGAGACTATTAAATTGCGATGATTGTGAGCTAGAAAGTGCTTTATTTGAGGCGAGAACTTCAGACTTGAAAGACAGAATAATATTCAACAAATCCTCATTTGAAGTAGAAGCTTTGGACCTTGTAACACGGTCAGTGGAACTAGTGGAAGCTTTAGAACTAGCGTTGGGTGCTCTCGGCGTGGACATTTCCGGAAATGATACAATAATACACAAGAGAAGATTATGGCTGGGTATTACAAAAACAGCGAGCGTTAAAGTCTCCAAAAGACCCACCAAATATCAGCCAAAGAGTAGTGGTAAAGAGGACTGAATAATGTTTTTGCCGGGCGTTAAAGTCACTAAGAAACAGCTGACGGTGTGAATGATGTTGATATCAAATAAGTTGATTATGATAACAGTGTTTACGAATTCGATAATCTAATAGACGGATACGCAAACAACTACTTAATATTTGTTTAATACTTGCTTAACCCTTTGTTGACCAAGCATCGAATTAAAATATTTTTTAAAGTTTTTTTTGCATAAACATGTTATATTTGACCTATATAAGACATTTTTTTTGGTTTTTTTTTTTTTTTTTTAATCAAATTTGAGTTAGGATCATGGTACTTGGAAGTACCGTCGGTCATCTAGGCTTTTTTTTAATGGTACTTCAAAGTACCAACAGTAATTTTGCCATATAATTTTTAACATGTGGAATATACCAAAATTTATTTACGACTTTAGAAAAAAAAAATGTTCTTCTCTTATTTCTAAAAATATTACTCTTAGTAAAAATAAGCGTAAAAGTTTTTTTTAGAATATTTACATATAAATTAAAAACCTCAATAGCTCCTAAGTGTAAATTAAGTATTTTAGTCTAAAAATGTTTTATTATTAGGTCAATACCATATGAATTATTTTGTTACCAAAAACTTTTTTATCATGGAAATTAATAGGTGTCGATTTATATGCTGGTTAAATAAAAAGAAAATCATAACTCCATATCAGTCAAATAAAAATATTATAATTAAAAAAAAAAGTAGTTATTTTACATTATGCTTATGAACACATTAGGTATAATAATTTTTTATGCATATGAGTTAGACTAGTTATGAACAATCTATATCATGATAGTCCGCAAAACAATTTTTTTTATCGTTACAGCATAAAAATACATTGCAATGGGAGCATTTTGAATATGGTCTTGATTGAGTTCCGTTTATAGCACAAACTTCACAACGTCCTCGATTTGTAACAAATTTTGGCCAGTGAATTCCTCGATTGGTTAAACGCACATCTTTTGACACTGACCATTCTTTTCCTCTCCTCTTCTTTGTTGCCGGACCTTTATTTTTTGGTGTTGAAGTTGACTGTCTTTTATTTGATTTAGGAAGTTCTCGTAAAGTCAAAAGTCCTTGTGTGACTGAACGACGAAAATCCAATAAAGTAATACTTCCATGTATTTGCTTGTATACCACATACGAATTTACAAACATAATGTCTAATAAACCCCAAAATATTCGGTGCCATCACTTTTTTGATTTTCTGTTAACACCGTAAGTTGTTCTAAGTTGATCAGCATGATCTACACCACCCATATAACAATTATAATCACGAACAACTTGTGGACATAGAATATCTTTTTTTCGACCACAATTATCCTTTCTTGTAACAGTTGTTATTTCTGAACCATGATAATTTGATGCTAACATAACATACTTGGTATCTTTCCATTTGTAAACACCAATACCAGTGTTGGTAATGCGATAATCTGATGAACCTCTAGGCGCTTTTTTATCTTCAGATAATTCCGGGACATCTTTACGGTTTGATCGGATTGTCCCACATGCTAGTGAATTTTCTGCATTTAATTTTTCTAGCAATGGCAATGAAGTAAAATAATTGTCGAAAAAATTTTTTTTATTTTTATTCCACTCGTTTTTCGTCAAATTCAATACAACACGCTCACCCAAACCAAATGACTCAAATTCATCAGATAATTGCTCATCTTTGCCTTGATAAATACTAAAGTTTTTTATATATCCCCTTTGGTCAGATAAACACCATATTTTATATCCGCGTTTGATAGGTTTTTGAGGATTATATTGTTTCATACAGTTACGACCTTTAAAAATAATCATCGATTCATCAATACTTAGTTCTCTCATTCCATGGTAAGATGTAGAAAATATTTCATTACAGTAATTTATCAAAGGCCTAAGTTTTAACAGTTTATCTTTATTATTTGTTGGGATCAACGAGTTGTCTTGAACATGAAGATTTGATAAAATATTATCAAATCGATTACGGCTCATTGTATTTGACACACAGGGAAATCATCAGATGTTGCCCAATAATGTTTCCAACTTGGCAGTAAGTTGTATCCCATTAAAAAATTTATACCTATGAAATTCAGAATTTCAAAACGTTTTACATTCAAATGACGTCCTCTTTGAATACTATATAAATTTGTTTGATACACAAGTTGATCAATAAAACCATCGATAAATTCCAAAAATATTGACGTAGCAGTTTCCCCCTTGAATTTGCCATCAACGGGTCCATCGGGAAGTGAATAATCGGGTTCTAATGTTTTGACAGTTATCTTTTTCCATTTACGGCGAATTTGTGAGATATCTTCTTTTTTTTTTTTTTTAAGTGTTTTTAAGCTTTTTGGAAGGCGGAGATTTTATATTATTAGAAGGGCCAGAAGTGTCGTGGAGATTGACAATTTTAGTAGAAGTCGGCACAGCTATCACTACAGGTTCTACTGGCTCAATTATATTTGAAAAATTAATATCAGTATTATCCAGAATAAATTGAAAACTATCTTCATTTTCAATTTCTAATTCATTTGTCACTATATTTTCTTCAGATGGATTATTATCGATCAAAGAAAAAAAATCTTTACCTTTCGTAATATTGTCTTCGTCATCCGATAATTCTTCGTCGGTAATCTCATTATTATCTAACGGAATCTCTTCATTTAACCACTGAAGTAACAAATCATCGTTATTATTTGTCATTTTAAAATAATATTATTACCTAAGGTTTTATAATTCTGACTTTTAACACAAAAATGTGTATGGTACGTAAAAAAAAACGATTTCACAGATACGTCGGCAGTAATCAAACATTTACGTACGACGGCGACGATTACTAGTCGACAACTGACTAATGTCACCGCCGTGACAGACCAATGGTACTTACAAGTCCATATTCTTATTTATAAATATTTCATTATATCGATAATGAAATCGCAATAACAGAAACAGATAATCCATCTAGACATATATCTAAACATAAACAAAATATTTCTTATGATAAAATGATAATATATGTACATATAAATAGAAAGGAAAAATACCAAGTCATGTGTATGTGTTGAATGCTGCAGTTCCCGAAATTAATCGCCGATAAAATGTTTAATAATAGTACGACCGCTTTTAAAATAATATTTATGTAATCGGTAGATGGTACTCGTGAGTACCGACCCATTAGAAACACAAAAATAACGTTTTATGATATTTCATACACGTTTTATTTCGGTGGACTTATA
This sequence comes from Periphyllus acericola, assembly GCA_949715065.1. Classification (NCBI taxonomy): domain Eukaryota; kingdom Metazoa; phylum Arthropoda; class Insecta; order Hemiptera; family Aphididae; genus Periphyllus; species Periphyllus acericola. The sequence continues at coordinate 40,695,376 of OX454266.1, forward strand.
AGTACCGTCGGTCGACAAAGGGTTAATACGGAGAGACAAAGAACCCCACGACGTACAATTGGACAACGATTAGCATTTAACACTACCACAACAAATTATATACAAAAAACTTGCTTGGAACATTTAAATTATAAAGAATCTGAGGACTGTATTATCATGATATTATAAATATTGTAATCATTGTTATTATTATTATAATGACTTCGGCCGTGCTAGACATTCAGTGCATTATCGGAGCAAATAATGTGTATTTCGTCAGATGTCCGTGATAGATGTGGACACGTGGTCAATGCAACATTGGATAATCACGCAGCCTGCAATCGGTCAAGATGGGAAAAGTCGCGGAGTGAACAGGTGGCTGGAACGTAACTACCATCAGATACCGGTGGAATACGGTGATGTGCCGTACGGGGAAATAGATAGGATTTTAAACTCGCTTCAATTCGACCGTATTTACGTGAAAGGCGAGCAAAAACGGCAAATTATCGATAAATTTATCGTTTCTCCACCGCGACACGTTATCAACATCGAACAGCAGGGATGTCCACGGCTCGATCAATTATGCCGTGCCACCGCCGATGAGCAAATATTACCGTGCTGTATTTACCACAAAAACCTAAATCGCACTCAATGCACACTGCACAGTGTTTGGATTTCGCAAATGGCTTATTGATAATGTCTAAGACTTATTATTATATCATATTTAATTATTTGGTGTTAATAAAGAAATTTACTATATCGTTATATTACCTGGTAGTTTTGTTATTTTTTCTACTTTTGACGACAATGTTTTTTTTTTTTTTAATGGTATTCAGTCGATTCATAAATACGAGGATGATGAAAATTATTATTATAGTATTTAGTCGACTCGCAGATACGAGGATTGAGACCAGGGCATATAATAATAATATAGTAGACCGATCATATTTTTATCAATAATATGAGTCTTTTTATTTATATAGTCCGGCTGCTGCTACTACTACTACTACGGGGTCAGACGACCTGAGTTTATTGAGGATATGGAGAACTATTGTTCTGCCATAGGTAACCAGTATAATTATTATAGTAGAAAAAAAAAAGAAAAGTATAAACAATATGTATATATGAATAGAAAAAATAATTTATTCAGTAAAATCATAATAGAACGCTCTCCCACGTTTTCCCTTATAAATACATTTTAATCTATTATCTGTACCCTCATTATATAACGTCATTTGAATCTCACTCATTTTTATGGCCTTTGGAAAAAATACGTCGATTTCTTCGTCATCGACATCACGGAGCGTCCCGACGATAACATCACCAAACTTGGTGACCACTCCTCTGAACATCACAATAGGATATTCCCTATCTTGTATAAGATCACCAATGGACGTGTGCTGGGAAGCTGCCTGCTTCTTTAAAAGCGCCGTGATCGAATTCATGGTCTAAAATTAGTTAAATATTAGTATCTATACAAATGTGTGTTTAAATACTTGTAAATGTAAATATATCAAATATTGCATATAATAATATTATAAATATTTTAACTTAAACACGTTCTGATAACTCACGATTGAAATTATTGAAATTCACACAGTGTTGATGTTTCTGTTGTTGTTGGTGTTGCTGTTGTCGTTGCAAGTGGAATCCAGCGAGTGATACGAATCTGACTAAATTAGTAGTAGTAGTAGTAGTAGTAGTAGTAGTAGTAGTAGTTGCCCGAAGGAGTACGGATTATTGCATTTGCAGATGACGTTATAGTAGTTGGATCCGGCTGGTGTACAGAGGCTTTGGAAGTCTCAATAAACACTGCTCTAGAAAAAGTTAGCGAATGGATGAGCGTAAATGGACTGACAATATCGGCAAGTAAAACAGTAGCGATAATGATGACGACAAAACGTAAATATAGACGTCCACAGTTCGTGCTACAAGGCGATACCTTGGAGATAAAAGGACAAATGCGTTATTTGGGAGTAGAACTTAGTTCAACACTAAGTTTCATGGAACATATTCAGATGGCGCGCAACAAAGCTCTGAAGACAACGGTTGCTCTTTCACGCTTGATGCCTAATGTTAAAGGTCCGAGACCGATTAAAAGGAAATTAGTTGCTTCTGTACAGCCAACTACTATATGCGGCCCCCGTATGGAGCTCATCGCTAGTGTTTCATAACCACAGACAGCTACTGCTAGGCCCACAGCGCGCAATAACATTGAGAGTCGCCACCGCGTACAAGACTGTATCCACGGTGGCAATACTGGTTGTGGCCACCATCGTCCCGGTGCATCATATGGCGAGAGGACGGAGCGAATTAAGACAACTACTTAAAAATGGAGTCGAAGAGGCAAAGCACATGGTTGATGAAAATATTTGGAGGTGGTGGCAACAGGAATGGGAAGATGAAAGAGTAAGAGGAGCGTGGACAAAGCGACTTATACCGCGAGTTCGTGATTGGGTAAATCGTCCTCATGGGGTTACAAGCTACTACTTGACTCAGATGTTGACGGGACATGGCTGCTTCCAAGCATACCTACACAGGTTTGCCCGAACAGAGAGCGCACACTGTCTATCCTGTGGTGATAATATTGATGATGCAGAACAAACGTTTTTCAAGTGTGGTCGGTGGGCAAGGAAACTGGAAGATCTGGAAGCTACGGTCAATCAAGCTGTTACACCAGAAACGATAATACCAATCATGCTATGCAACAAGGGAAACTGGGAAGCGGTGGAACGGTACGTTACTCTAATCCTGAGGACCAAAGAACAAGAGGAAAGGCCTAGGAGGTAAAACGAGAGGCCCAAGGCGGCGGGCGCACACCAAGAATCCGATGGCTATTGGGGAAATCGCTCCAGGTGCAATGCACAGACGTGTAATATTGTTAAACTAAGTTCTTGAGATGTTAGATACTGCTGATTGCTGTTCATTATATTTTATATTTTTGGTTGCTGAATGTTTAGTATTAGGTAATTGTGTATAATGTATAAAGTTCGACAAATAAAAGATGGCGGCTCGGCGGGAAAGCAAAGCGAAGGTAGTTCTCCCCCGAGTCTGGCGATAAATATGATAAAAAAAAAAAAAAAGTAGTAGTAGTAGTAGTAGGCCTGTCGACGATTGACGCAATCAAAAAAGTGCTAAACATAGTAAATAGCAACGAGGTTAAACCATGGAGACGCAGGGAACTATGCGCACTGGTCTCAATTGATGTTGCAAATGCATTCAACACAGTACCGTGGGACAAAATCGGAGACGCACTGATGCGAAAAAACACACCATCTGCTGTTGCTAAGGGACTACTTCCGAGAGAGACTGCTACAGACAGATGCTGGGGACATAGAAGTTACAAGCGGTGTACCACAAGGATCGGTCATTGGTCCTATCCTCTGGAACATTTTTTATTATAATTTCCTGCAACAAAAGTTACCTGAGGGAATCGAGATAATCGCCTTTGCAGACGACATAGCCGTTGTTGGAATTGCCAAAAACACAGACTTGTTGGAGGCCACTATGAACAACGCGCTCAGCTTGGTAAGTGAATGGATCGAGACCAATGGTCTGACGATCTCAGTGAGCAAAACAGTTGCAATGACGATGACGACCAAGCGACGTTACAGGCGCCCACAGTTTATACTGCTAGATGAAACTCTGGAGCTCAAAGAGCAGTCGAACTTAACTCCAAGCTTGGATTTAAAGAGCATCTAAAAATGTTGCGAGCTAAAGCATTGAAAACGACAGCTGCTTTAACACGATTGATGCCTAATGTTGGAGGCCCGAGTCCCACCAGAAGGAAACTACTCACGTCTGTGGTAAACAGCCAGCTGTTGTATGCGGCCTCAGTGTGGCACTCGACAATAAAATCCCGAAACCATAGACAACTTCTATTGAGGCTACAGCGCACCATGGCCCTAAGGGTGTCTAGTGCTTACAGAACAGTGTCCACGTCAGCGATAATGGTAGTGGCGGGCACAGTACCGGTACACCTCATGGCAAGCAGCCGGGCTAAACTGCGGAGACTCCAAAGGAACCACACAGATAACGCTAAACAAATAGTAGATAATCTTGCTTGGGGATGGTGGCAGCAGGAATTGGAAAAATTAACCACCACCGGACAGTGGACAAAGAGGCTAATACCTGACGTGCGCTCCTGGGCAACTCGAACACACGGCACGACAAACTACCATCATGCTAACTAGTCGGGAGAAGTGGGAAGCAGTTGAACGGTACGTCAAGAAAATACTAAGCACCAAGGAGGAGGAGGAGCTCCAAAGACACACCAATGGACTATAGTACGGGACTACTAAAGCGGTGGGCTGGCTAGCCGGCTTGAGAAAAGGACAAGCTGTTACCCGAATAAATGAATATGTATATGTGATATTGTAAATGTTAGTTCGAATGAATCTATTTAAGGCACTGTAAATATTGTAAAATTGTAAATATTGTAAGTTGTAAACTGTAGTCTACTACAGAGGTCGAGCATGCTGTAAATTCAATAATATTTAATTGTAACTTATCCAATAAATGATGGCGGACCGGCGGGAATGCAAAGCATAGGCAGTTCTCCCCCGGTTCGACGATACAAAGATATAAAAAAAAAAAAGTAGTATTAGTAGGAGTAGTAGTAGTAGTAGTAGTAGTAGCCGTTACTGCTCTAGACTGCACACTGTTGTCCGATACAGCAGTGCAATGGGTATTTATGCCCTGGAATAGGACCCTCTTCTTGTTTCACCTACACCTATCGATTTTCGATACTAATGTCAAATTCGCGCATTCACCGCAGTCTACTACCATTGATTAAGTATACATAGATAAGCCACGACAATGGGCATAATGGAAACTAGTTAATTAATACCCCAATGTGTCAATAGATAGCGTTTAATGTCATGATTGAAAAATTAAATTATCAGGATCGAAATTAAATACTAAAAATAAACTGTAACCCAAACAATCGACAACAGTCCAAAGTCCACTGTTCATTCTGGGAAGTTTCAGATAAGAAATAATCTAAAATCGTATAGCAATTATTATTATATTATTATTTTCATACAATATATTATTTTGTATTCAGTCCTCTAGACCTCGACAGACCATCTAAATTTGGTGGTTTGAACATTGTTTTAATAAATTTATAACTGTAAGGCCGTGTGCACATTGGAAAGCGTTGCGCGGTGAGGGATGGGCGTTGACGAAAATAAATCAAACACGGTAATTTTATCGGAGCTGTGCACACTGACCTTGGGCGTTGAGCGTTAGCGCTGCGCTGTGCGCGTTGCGTTGTTTATTTTTCAAGACGTCTTGAATTGTGAGCGTTGTCAACTGTTTATAATCGCATAAAATTATTAATTTTAAAAGCACCATGTGTTCAAAAAATAAGTTTACAAATGAGCAACGAGAACTATTAATTTCCGAAGTTCAATCAAAACCTATTTTGTGGAATGATCGGCATCCAGATTATAAAAAAACGGATAAAACAAAGAAAATGTGGGAAGAAATTGGGAAAGTAGTTGGATTTTCAGGTAAAGTAATATATTAATATTACTACAGTTGCGTAATCTCAGTTTTTAATAGAGGAGTTTGCATTTTTACCGTCCAAATAGATAGGTCATATTCTTGATGGATCATATTCTTAAATTTAGATGTTTGTTTATCAAATCCATACAACGAAACCTATTTTTTACAAGATAATTTACATATATAGTTAATGGATTTTAAGATTACATTTTTATTGTGTGTTAAAACTAAATAGGAATATGGTATACTGATATTATTGTTGTTGTTGTAAATTCAATAATTATATGTTTTTTATCCTACACACAAACACCAACTATCATGCACGTACTCATATTGCGTTTATATGTATATAAAATAATATATTTTTCTGTATGCTTATATATGTATAACAACATAATTGTTGATCTATTATAGTATAATACTAAAAGCTATTAATAATAAAAAAAAAATAATATATTCCAACTATTGATTAGTAACAGGGCTCGGGACTTGATGTATTTTGCATATTTGTTCGGAAAATACACATATTATACTTGGATATTTTGGTATTTTTTTCTGAAAACGCATATTATTAAGATGTATAGGTTTATACTGCATATTTTATCGATAATGCATAGGTATTTCGACATTTTTACGTGCATATGTAAATGCATATTTTCAAGTTTTTAAGTACATTAAGTCCCGAGCCCTGAATATTAAAAAACCAAATTATCATTGTAATTTAATATTTTGGAAAAATTAAAACTGTAGTGTAACTAACTACGGAGATCAATTTTGGTTAGGTTAATAATCTGTTTTTTTATTTCTAAACAAGTTTTCTTAAAAAATGTGTACATTATATCATGATAACATTTGTATACATATCATTATTTTCATACAAAATTACTTACTGATAAACTAATTAATTAAAGTAAATATTATTATGTAGTGGCCAGCTTTCTAAGTTTAATGGTCCAAAAAGAAATTTGCAAATTCATTTCGAATTTCTTGCGCTCTTGTTGACCCTTTGCGTGCACCACCGTGATTTCCTGTTTCATGTAGATTTTTAATTTGGTTTTCCTGAGCATTAATGTATAACATTTCTTGACAATAATCGAGATCACTATCTCCGTCTTTTTCGCGCACCACATTATGTAAAATACAAGCGCACTTAATAATGTGTACAGCTTTGTCAGAACTAACTTCAATATCTTTTCCTAGTATTCGCCATTTGGCACGCAGTATACCAAATGCACATTCAATGCATTTTCTAGCAGCAGACAAACGTTTATTATAATTTTCTCTAAAGGCATTCAAATTGCGACTTGGAAATGGTCTCATGAGAAACGTTTTTAAAGGATATGCTTCATCGCCAATGAACACGTAAGGTAATTTAATCGTAGTTCCGGGTAATTCCTTATCGGGTGGTAAAAAGGTATTGGATTGTATATGTTGAAAAAGTGTCGATGCTGCGAACGTCCCTCCATCACTCTGCTTACCTCTAGAACCAACTTCAATAAATATACATTTTTTATCCGCATCTGCTACACCTTGAAGAACTAATGAAAAATACTTCAAATAATTGAAATAGCTTGAACCACTATTTATGGGACATTTGATTTGACAATGCTTGCCATCTATACATCCTATACAGTTAGGAAATTTCCATCGTCTGTAGAAATCATCTGAAATTTTTACTAACTGGTCTTGATTCGGAACAGGCATAAAGTCTTCAACTAATTCTTCCCAGATTATTTTACAAGTCTCGTGTACAATTTTACCTACTGTCGAAGCTCCCATTCTTAGTGTAACTGCCAAATTTCGAAAAGAAAGGCCAGTAGATAAATATCTAATGAACAAATAGGTAATTGCATTAAATTAAATTTAATAAAAAATGTACATCTCCAGTTGTTTAAAAATAAACAAAATATTCTATGTTTATTTATTAATTTTACAATTTCAAAAAAATGAGCATTGGAAGTAAAAACATTTGTACAAAACTCGTCAAAATATCCGTGTTTATAATAGAAAATTAATTAAAATTTATAATACATTTTAATAGCAAACAAATTTTAAACTGTTCAATCACTGTCTTTTTACCCTATATTAAAATAGATTTAATTTTGTTCTTCTTAAATGTATTCAACGTGAAAGTTTATTGAAAAATGTATGAACTGAGTCATTGAATTAAATAATATACAATTAATTTAAATAGTTATTTTAATTTAGGTGCAATTGTAAAAGCAAAGTGGAAGAATCTTAGACAAATTTAGAGTAGAGCTTCAAAAAATTCCTGTTGTAAGGTCTGGGGCAGAAGGCAGTAGTTACAAGCCAAAATGGCCATATTTCGAATTAATGTTATTTGTGAAAGACACGCTAATTCCAAGTGTAACAAGTGGAAATCTTCCTACTACTATGACTTCTGAGACTCGTTCAGAAATAAATGACTCAGAAGATGAGTCTATCGAAATTGGAAATTACGAAGAAAGTAGTACTGACGGGCTTCTTCCAGAAACACCTGCCTCTTTTTCTTCAAATGAATTTTCAACACCCGCTCTGAAAAAAAAGTGTAAGAAACGACGTGTTGAAGACATGGACTATGATCTTTTTTGCAAATAGAGCAACAAAAACTAGATCTTATTAGGGAAGAGCAAAAAAGGGACTCAACTATGACGAATAATCCCGAGTACCACTTTTTAATGAGTCTGTTGCCTTATTTTGACAAATTAAATGCTTTGGAAAAATTACAACTAAGAACAAATATTCAAAATGTAGTTTTCCAAACATTACAACATAAAGAAATCGAAAAAGAAAGGGCAATGATGTACATTCCACCACAAACGATTTCGTCTCAAGAAAGTTCTCAGAAAGAAACTTACCACCAGTTTCCACAAAACACAGGGCAAGATTTAAGTACTCCAAATATTTATACTCAAAATATTTACAATTAAGTTAAAATAATCAATTTGTATTATTTATTTTTAAGGGGTATGCTTAAGTTATAATAGTACGTTTTTTCAAGTACCAAAGGTATTGTGGAATTTATTTTTATTTAATTTTTTACCTCAGTTATTTTAATTTCCTTTGTTTTAATTTCTATTTCCATGTTTGAGAAAAAGCTATTGTAAAACTATATTGTTATCAATGTAATAAAACATTCATTCGTAATAAATTATGAGTTATGACTTACCTAAGTGTCACATAAAGTCTTTCGGTTGCAGAAATTGGTTTTTTAAAATTTGTCGTTTTTTTGGTTAATTTAAATTTTACTTTGGACAAAATAAAGTCAAAAGTCTCTCTTGACATACGTAAAAAATTAAAAAACCTTTCACTATCTCTTCTTAATTCATTATAAATATGATGAAACTCGCCAAATTCACTACGTTTTTTGTTCATTTCATGAACTCCAATCCTTCTATGTTTTTTACTTCGAAAGCGATTTCGTAAAAATGTATTATTGGTAAGTAAAATACGTCGAATTTTTGAGCACAGTACCATGGTGATGACTGCAGGTGACTAAAATATTATAGACAACGCTGATCGCGTGCTGTTTAGTGTACACACTTCATCGCTCACCGCTCAACGGTCGTCGCTCACCGCCCATCGCTCACCGCGCAACGCTTTCCAATGTGCACGCGGCCTAATAACTAATAAGTAATCATCGTATTTTTATCATTTAAATTTGATTTGAAAGAAATTAATTTTATTTTATTATATCATATAATTTTAAGCTGCCAGTTATATATTTAATTAAGATTTTTTTTTTTTATCAATCCGAAAATTGGTTAAATGATTATTGATGTTTCTCTCCACTTGTTTCTGTCACTTATAACCCTCTTCATCTCCCAGTATGTTCTTATTCCGGTATCTTCCATCAGTTGCTTCAGAAATGGGGTTCTGGGCCTTCCTCTTCCAGGTTTTCCTTCAATCTTTCCCTCTATTATTGTGGTTATCCAAGGAATATTCCTTATTACGTGTACGATCCATGCTTTCCTTCTCAATCTTAGCGTATTCCATATTGATTTTTGAGTGTTCATTCTCCTGAAAACCTCATCATTTTTTATCTTATCCGTCCATGAAATTTTTAGCACTCTTCTCCAACACCATACTTCAAAGGCTTCTATTTTGGCTTTATCAGCCTTCATTATTGTCCAAGTCTCTGCTCCATATAGAGCTACGCTCCACACAAAGCTTTTTATAAGTGTTTTCCTGGTGTCCAGACATTCTATTTGAAATAAAAAGATTTCTCCTTTTATAATAGGCCTGTTTGGCTTGCGCTATTCTACATACTATATCTGTATGGCTTTTGCCATCGTTTGTGATTTTGCTCCCCAGGTATGTGAAACTTTGAACTGTCTCCAGCGGTATTCCATCTAGAGTTATATTTGCATAAATCTGCTGTTTGCTACAGATAAGGATCTTGGTTTTTTGTTGGTTTATTTTCATGTAGTGTTCTTTAAGTTTAAGCATACCATTTATTTTTTCGAGCATGTTAGTTATGTGTTCTTCACTTTCTCCAATTACAGCAATATCATCCGCAAAACGTAACATTTGCACAAGTATTCCTCCTATCTTTACTCAATATTTTCTTTTCTTATTTCTTTTAAAGCTTCTTCTATATACAAATTAAATAACGTAGGTGATAGATTACACCCTTGTCTTACCCCCTTGGCAATTTTAGCCTCCACCTGGTTGTTACCTTTTTCAGCTTTTATGACTGCAGTTTCATTGATGTACAGATTATGTATAATTTCCCTATCGTTATAGTCCATTCCAATATCCTCCAGAATCTTAAATAGTTTTGACCATTTAACATTATTATTTTTTTTTTTATTTTTTTTTATTTAAAAAATAAACGGGCGTGAGCCCAGGTTACATAATTAAGTGTACAATACAATTAGAATAAAATAATATAAACTATATAACGAGTATGAAATATTAAATTAAACTAAAACAATTAATACAAAAGTAAAACTATGAAAGGAACAACGGATCCTCATTGGCTAGTTTCATTATTCTCGTAATAGCTTCATTTTTTTGGTAGTTAGTAGTGCAGAAGGGTATTAAGAAGGGATGATTGTTGCGGGTGGACCTAACAGGAACCCTAAAGTTAATGAGAGAAAGAAGGGATGGGGAATCGACCGAGCCTGTTAGGAGTTTGTTAAGGAAAGAGAGATTATTGGAGCGACGACGGTCAGCTAGGGAGGATAAGTTAAGCAAACGGAGAAGAGGAGTGTAATCATGAGGGGGGCAGTTTACGTTAAGAGAATGCTTCATGTAATTTAAAAATAGTCGCTGTACCCGTTCGAGTTGAAGACAAGCATCAGTTGATTGGGGATCCCATACAACTGAGCCATATTCTACGATTGGACGTACAAGTGCACAATAAATTGCTTTGAGGGATGCGGAGAGCTTAAAGTCACTAGATATTCTTTTGACGAATCCCAATACCTTAAGGGCTTTGCATGTAACTCTGTCTATGTGAGCTCTAGGACAAAAAGAGGGAGTAAATGTAAAACCGAGATCACAAATGCTAGAGTCAGCTGGAATCAAATTGGAGCCATTCAATGAGTAAAGATAAGCAATAGGGGAATAACTTTTTGTGAATGTCATAGACCGGCACTTATCAATATTTAAAGTGAGACCGAGAGATTCAGCCCATGCGGAGAAACTATTTAAATCATCCTGGAGTTTGAGACAATCATCGACAGAGTTAATTTTGAGGAAAATCTTCATATCGTCGGCAAAACAAAGAAGTTTGCTATGTTTGAGAGAGGAGCTAGCACTGTTAACAAACAAAGAGAAAAGAAGAGGTGATAGATGTCCCCCCTGGGAAACACCTGAAGGAGATAAAAATATGTCAGATTTAGTGTTGAACAAATTAACCCATTGAGACCTATTTACTAAAAATGAATTTAACCAAGAAAGGATAGGATCCCCAAATCCAGTAGCACGAAGAACAGAGACTAGAACCTCATGGTTAACGGAGTCAAACGCCTTAGCAAAGTCGGTATATATGACATCAACCTGTGTTCCATTTTTAAAAGATCTGAATATGTAATTGCAGAAAACAAGGTTACAAGTAACCGTTGATCTACCTGGACGGAAACCATGCTGTTCATTGGCTAAGATAAAGACGTACTAGTATTTAGATAGTCTACACGAAAAACAACATAGATGACTACGTTTAAATAATATATTTTTACATATGGTTCATACAAGTGATTTAGAAAAATGTATTGCATATTTGGTTTAATTATACGTAATAAAAAAAATAATGAATAATGAGATATAATAATGGTATACATTAATAATTATATCGTTGCTCCACACGATCACCGTGTTTGTCCGGTACAATTGAAACAATTTATCCGCCATCTCGGTGACCGCCAGCACAAATAATCGCGCCACGTCACTCTGCGTCGTCGATCCGCGAACGATGACCGGTGCACGCGGAATCTCGAAACGTTCGAGAAGTTCCATGGGCACGTTGTCCGCGGGCTTGACGATAAATCCGTAACTCATCGAGCAATAGCAGGCCATACACGGAAGGTTTTTCCGTCAGTTTTGGAATGGCATTCCAAAACTGCCGATCAGATCGTCAGTCCTGATCCGTCACGGTATAAAACTTTTGATACCCATACACTGTCATTCCAGATCTGCCGAATTATCCCGCTCCCTTGGAATGTAAAGACTAGATATGTAGGTGTATGGTCAAAACTGTTAATTTTCCCGCAGATATGATGTGTCGCTAGATCGTTTATGCGGTTTGAAAGATATTTTGCCATTCCTACAGGCCAGTACATAGTACGTAGTTTGGTTAGTAGTGTGTTCCGGATAAAATATATTTTTTTTCCCTGACTTATCTACTACTTATCTATTCATTTTTTATAAAATTAAAAAAAAACAAAAAAAAGAAGATGGCCATTATATGTGCTATGGCAATCGTTGCGCACAAAACATCAAAAAAAAAGAAAAATCGAAAAACATGGGTAAAAAAATGGATACAACAAAGAATTGAACAAAGTAATGTTACTCTTTTAAAAGATTTAAAAGAAAATAATCCAGACGACTTTAAAAATTATTTAAGAATGGATGATACAGATTTTACTAATTTACTAGGTAAGTATAATTAGACCTAATATAACTATAATAATTATTATAAGTGACTATTGTGACTACCAGTAAATAAATAAAAATTACTAATAATTTATAATTAATAATTTACTGGTAATTATGATAAGGACTTGAATAATTTTATATATTTGAAAATAATGTTAATATTATTTTATAATATTATTATAGAGTTAGTTGGACATCGTTTGAAAAAGCAAGACACTGCTATGCGAAAATCCATTTCTCCTGAAAAACGCCTGATAGCTACACTTCGGTTTTTATCAACTGGTAATAGTTATGAAGATTTAAAATTTTCTACCAAAATAGCTGCCCAAACATTGGGGCATATAATACCAGAAACTTGTTTGGCTTTGTATGATGTTTTAAAAGATAAATACATGAAGGTAAAGTATTTAATATTTATTATTTTAGTTACCTACCTAGATAACATATCAAAATTCATAAAATGATATTATTAAATCATGTAACAAACTAAAATATAATAATTGTTTCTTTTTTAACATAAGAAATAAACTTCAGCACTATTAATAATAAATATCAATAACACTTTTAATATTTTGTGAGAGTACATACCTTGTACTTATAATAAAGAATACCATAAAAGAAAAAACTGTAAACTAAAATAAAATAATAACCAAAGGTTATAGCAACAAAATATAATATTACTGATATAATATAACTAATATAAACATAATATAACTGCGTTATGCAACATTTTAATTACAATGTATCTAAACCACCACGTCCTGCTTCTTCATAATATTGAGAAGTCAATGAAGTTGAAGAGCTATCACTATTACTAGAAGATGCAGGAGGATGTACAAGATCAAGTTGATTTGTACTGTAATGATAAAAATTAGTTGGTTGTGGGTGAGGATCTGTACATCTGTTCATTCTGTTAACTGATTGAATAAACATTTTTTAATAATTTTTTGGAACAAACTTTCCGCCAAAATTTGTTGTGTGGGGTTCATTTTTTTCAACTTTGCTGCTATGTTTACACCAATAGCATCAAACTCATCAAGTTTTTCCGAAACAGAAGATAAAGCTGAAGCACAAGTTTTCATAAAATCTGTAACATTTTCATCTCTTTTCCTTTTTTTAAATTTTTGAGTAGGAAGTACAGGACTTTTAAAAACCTAAAAACCAACAAAAAAAACAATTTAATTTTTTAAAACTATCGTGGAATCCTCAAAACAAATATCAAAAAACTACTTAATCAATAAATTTTTTTTCTAAAAAAATGTGTTTTCGTACCTACTCATACATTTTTAAAGCAATCAAAATTTGTTTATCTCATTTATTTTTTATGTTATACCAAAACAGAATGTAACTATAAAGAAATTAATTATTTAAAAATTTTTTGTTAGTGTCCACAAACAAAAAATGAATGGAAAGCTATTTCGGATGGATTTAAAGAGCGTTGGCAAATAATTAATTGTGGTGGAAGTATAGATGGTAAACACATACGAATAGTTCCTCCATCACATACCGGTGCATTGTATAGAAATTATAAAAATTTCTATAGTGTTGTTTTAATGGCCATAGTAAATTCAAACTATGAGTTTATTTACATTGATGTAGGTAAACAAGGAAGACTTTCCGATGGCGGAGTAATAGAAGCTACATCAAAAATATATATAATACAATTGTCAGACTAAAACAATTCTGTGAACAGAATAAATTAATTAAGGTGGCCTTACCACAAATTGGTATAGACAATGCATTGGGAGAACTAAGTTGGTCACAAATACGTGCCATGTTTAGGTTATGTATTCAAGGGGACGGCTATAAACATACTTATTTATTCAGAGGTGGAGCTAAGCCAAACCGATAAAATAGATATAATAAAATTACATCATGATTCATTATTGGGTGGACATATGGGTGTAGCCAAAACAATGAAACGAATAACAGCCCAAATACAGTGGAAAGGTATTAGGAAGGATGTGAAGAAATATATAAAGAATTGTAAGTCATGTCAACAAAATAAATACTCCAAGAAGCTTAAAATTCCAATGGCAATAACAACCACGTCAACCAAGCTATTTCAAAAAATATTTCTGGATGTAGTGGGTAAACTGCCTACATCCTATAAAGATAATTCATACATATTAACGATTCAGGATGACCTTACGAAATTTTAATAGCTATTCCAATGGTAGATCATAAGGCTAATACAATTGCAAAAGCATTTGTAACCAATTTCGTTTGTATTCATGGGTTACCTACGAGTATGTTAACAGACAATGGACCTGAGTTCGTAAGTGAAATATTCACAATGACATGCAAAATTCTAAGAATTTCTAAATTTTTGGCTAGTCCGTACCATCCACAAACCAATGGGGGTTTGGAAAGAGCACATAGGGTTATCAAGGAGATGTTACGGCATTGTGTCGATATATATGCACAAGATTGGTGCGAGCATATACCATTCGTAGTATTTTCATTTAATTCCGCTGTACACGAGAGTACTCATTACCAACCATACGAATTACTTTATGGCAATCCGGTCCGAATACCATCCTCTTTGCAAAGGCAGTTGGAACCCTGTTATACATATGATAATTATGCATATGAAATTAAACAGAAAATGCAGCAAGCCCAACAGGAAGCCAGAAGTACCATAATTAACACGAAAAATAAAACTAAAGAATATTATGATAAAGATAAAAATATGGAAACTATTCACGTAGGTGACAAGGTGCTGATAATAGACCACACCAGAAAGAATAAACTATCCCCAATGTGGATAGGGCCGTATGCTGTAGTCGAAGTAGTAGGGGAATACAATATAAAAATAAAAAAGGAAAAACGTGTTACAACGTTACATAAAAATAATGTAAAATTGTTCCATGAATAATAAATATAACAAGAGTAATAACAATATGTAATAAATAAATAATTAAAAAAAAAAAAAAACAATATATATATATATATATATAATAAAATAGATTATTAACCAATAATTTTATGTTGTAGAGATGAAACGCATAAATTCATTATCGTTGATTTTGAATTCTCCACGATAAATAGTGAATCTATAGTTCTGATATCAGGAGCAATATCAAATAGTTTGGACCGTTTTAAGACCATTAAATTAGCAGGAAGACCTATTGTATTAAGGGATGACCTGTGTAATAGGACAGTCAGCGATAGCGAAATAAAAGAAATCATAAGAAAGTTAAAGTGGATTTTCCGTAACAAAGACAAAATAAGGATACCCATCCTCAAACAGTTAAAAGAAAGTCTAACCACGACCATTAATAATATGAATGGGGAGACTATCGAAAAATATCTGGTAAGAAAAGATCAACGTGTCGTCATAGTTTTTTGGAACGGGAGCACTGATAAAGAAATATTAAGGAGATTAAATATAAAATCATATTACGATCAAATCAATTTAACTGCGTATGATAAGTATAATAATGGTAATTTTTATCTACAACTAATTAATTATAGAAACAATGACATAATATACGAAGTAGAGATAGGTAAACACGACAAAAACGGTAGGAGCCTCAACTTGGAAAAAGCTCACGGGAGTGTGTGTAAAAGGAAACATGAGATAAGTCATATGCATGATCCCTGTACCGATGTACTATATACAAAATGTATATTTGACGGATTAGTACGAAAATATCGTTACAAAAATTTAATCAAACATTTTCAATAAAAAAAAAAGGAGATACATTATAATAATAAATTAATAAAAACTATGGATAATCTAGCCATATCTTGTGATGATAGGGACCAGACCATTAATACTCAACTAACAGGAATAGGGGCTATAACATTAGCCGAAACATGTAGGGCATATACACCACTGATGGTACTAACGCCTAACAGACACTTAAATTCTTCCAATTATATAGATTTTATTCCTGAAACAGAATTAGTAACAAACCTTACAATCCCAAATTTCATGAAAAATAAAATAAAAACCGTAATAACGCACAGTAAACCCATTATAAAATTAAATGACTTGGGGGATTATTCAAAATCAATAAACGAACTAAACCAAATGATAGAGGAGGAAAGTAGTAGGAATAAATTGGAAAATAAAAGTGATTTACATACGTACTTATTCATAGTACTAGTGGTTATAGCCAGGGCCGGATTTAGGAATGTGGGGGCCCTGGGCCCACCTTAGAAGTAGGTACCTATATAGTATTTTTCGATAACATATATTTAATATTTTAATATATTATTATAACGTTATAAGTGAATTTAATTTAATAATAGGTATATTAACATTTACCGAAAAACATTATTTTAATTAGAAATAAAATTATGGTTTAAAAATATTTATTTTATAATGCCAAAATAATAATAACAACAAAAAAAATTGTAATACAATAAAAATAAGTAGTAAATTATGTTCATTAAATATTACTTTAAACTAAAAAAGTAAAATTAAATTTACTAACTAGTACTGTCATTATATCGTATATATACATACATATTACATAGTCTATAATAATAATATTAATATAATACTAAATAGTATATAATTAATAATAATTTTTATTATATTGCAACTTTGCGAGATTTCGTCGCTGCAAATTTTTCAACTACTTGAGAAAAATCCAATGCTCTAAGTATGTCACTTTCTATACTTAACAGTGCAAGGGTTGATAGTCGACTTTGTGTCATCGAAGTTCGTAGTCGGTTTTTTATCAACTTCATTTTTGAAAACGATCGTTCCCCACTGCAGTTGGACACCATCAAAACCAAATATATACGCAGCACTACTTCTATATTAGGAAATGTACATTGTAAATTATTTTCCACAATAATCCTGTATAAAAATATTTCCCATTGCTCATTATCTTTACGCGTTTCTACATATAGTTTGACAAATGAACTGAACTGTATGAATTCATTACTAAGTAAAGATTCTAAATCATTGGGGTAAATGCTAACAAGATAATTTGCAGCAGATTGTAGCTCAGAAGTTTCTAATTTTTCAAATGTATTTAAAAAACCAAAACGTTGACAAATTGTTTCGTAAGCAACTATTCTTTCGGTTAATGATACTGTCAATTGATCAATTACTGATATGAAGCTTTCTGATCTGAATTTTTCTCTTGGTGATAACTGAGTTGAGGCTGTTTGATTATTATTTAATGAACTGAGTCTAACATTTTTTTTCCGATTGTGAATTGGCGCATAATCTTTTAGTCCTGACATGTCTTTTGCCTTTTCTTCGTATTCTTCATATTTATTTCGTATTTCTTGAACAAATGATAAAAGAGAATTAAGAGCATTTACAGCAGTTTGAAGAACTATTTTTGGGTCTTGTAAAATATGATTTGTTGAATCAAACCTCTCTAAAATATCATTCCAAAAAATTGCATAAAATGCCACTTCAAGTTGACACATTGATTCGTAAAGTTTTTTAGATTGAATTTTAACAATGTCTTTTTGATCAAGATCGTTTGAAATTTCTACCAAAGCTTCTTTTATATAATCATAACCAAATACAACAGCTTTTGTTGCGTCTGCCCGACATGACCAACGGGTTTCGTTCAAATTCTTTAAAACGTAAACACGTTTATTTTTATCTATGCAAGCTATTTTTTTTGTTAAAAGTGCATAACGAGTGGGAGTCGCAGTAAAAAACACGTAAAGGTTTTGTATAAAATCAAAGAATCGAATAGCTGCAACACATGAATTGGCTGCTGTTTTCCCTACTAAATTTAAAGAATGACCACAACATGGAATAAATTCTGCCAATTCATTTTTATTTTTAATTAAGGCTTGCATTCCTTGATACTTGCCACTCATGTTTGCCGCATTATCATATGACTGACCACGGCAGTCGTTCAATTCAATTTTATGATGGTCCAAAAATGTTATGAGAGTATTTGCCATTTCAATGCCAGTGTGACCACAATTTGGTACAAATGTTAAGAATCTTTCTACTGGATTAATTCCTTCTATGTAGCGTAATACTATAGTCAATTGATCTATATGTGCTTCATCGGGAGTAGAATCTACAGATACAGAAAAATATTTTGATTTTTTAATTCTTGTAATTATTTCGCTTAATACTTCTTTAGCCATAAGATCAATTAATTCTTCACAAATAGTTGATGAAAGATAATTAGTGTGACCACTTTTTTTATTCGCATCATCTTTTATATGCGTCGAAAGAAATGGATCAAACTCCGCCACTAATTCAAGAATTCCAAGATAATTACCATTTCTTGGTGAACCAATTATTTCATTATCCCCTCTAAATGCTAAGCCACGTTCTGCAATAAATTTGATTGTGCTAACTACTCGCTTTAGAACTTTACGCCAATAAGAAGATAAGTCTGCAATCTGTTTTTGAAGTTGATGGTCAAAACATCCAATTTCTCTCTCACGATGATTTAATGCAATAATTGCTTCAATATGATGTTTAGATGTTTCATGTTGGGATAACTTTTCAGCTGCATGTTTCCAATCACAAAATCCGTCACTAGATAACTTTCCATTTTTTCCCCCTAATAGTTTGCAAATATAACAATAGATTTTACCAGTAGTTGGAGAGAAACATAACCAATTACGATTAATGAATTCTCTATTTTTAGTTATCCGTTTGAAAAAATGTATAGAACATTTCCTACTATTGTGTGCAGAGCGATCAGCCCGATCTTGTTGGACGGATTTTGTTTCTAATAACTTTTCATCGCAGTTTTGCAAATTTGTAGATCCTTGTTTTATCCAAAATGTTATCATTTCATTGTTACAGATTTGAGGCCAAATACCAACATCATTTTCAAAACCAATAAAAGATTTCGACATATCCGATTCTACGGTGGGTTCATTTTCTATAGTATTGGTATTTTCGGTATTTAATTTATGAAGTTCAGAATCATCATTTTTTTCCTTTTCTATAGGTACATTATTCTCCACTTTTGGGTTTGAATGGTTTGATTGTTTGATAATTACATTTTCACAAAGTGTTTCATTTTCTCCGGAGGTTAAAATTTCAACATTGTTATTATTAGTTTCATTTTTTAAAACATTTGCTGATTGTCTCGAGGAAGAAAAATAATTGGTCAGTTTTGGAATTTGGGAAATAACTTCTTCTATTTGTTTATTACGTTCTACCTTTAATTTTCTTTTTTGAGCACCAGAAGTATATATACGAGGTGTTTTATGACGATCGTCCATAGTTTTGGTAATTGATGAATTTATGACTATAATAGAGTAAACAATATTTATATTATTTTATTAGTAATTTATTTCAGCAGTTTATTCAAAGACAATTTTTAATTTAGTAGTGACGGCTCGTGCTAAGGTGTAGTCACTCCCTACGTACATTTGAAAATAAAATGATATTTGCAATAATCCTTCTTATAGTACCTAAGTAGGAAAAAATTTAGTAGATATTCAATAATATAAAATAATTAATAACATAAAATACCTAATAATAAATCTAAAAAATGCTCATATAATTCAGTGAATGTTTCAATCGGGCAGGAATATTATTTTAAAAATAACAATTAAAAATAAATATTAACTAATATCGTCGGAATAATAAATTTAATAGTGAGAAATAATACATTAAACTAACCTGGATAATTATCACGTTCTAAATAGTACTCCGGTACTCGTGTAGACGTATGGTTGAAGACGAATAAAGAGGGTACTCACTACGACACTACTCACTGTACTCGTCTATATCACATCAATGTTAAATATAATCTTTATCTACGTTATTGCATGTTTTTATATAAAACCTATTCGGCACGTATTTATCAACAACAGCGGTCGGGCGGCTTGCTATACAAGTAATATGTGTTTATTTATAACTGATAGTCTCAAAATTTAAAACCATACCAAATTAGCAATATTATTTAGTTGGCCTTATCGCTTATCCTACTCTACGAGTCATAATAATCTATTTTAAATTACTTTAATAATTTTACTACATAAAATATGATTGTACAATATTATTCGATTTGTGATTTAAATTTATTTTGCAAACATTATATTGTGTGTTACACTTGGATGCAAAAAAGTCCCATTAAGTGGAGGCCCTCATTTTGTGGAGGCCCGGGGTCCAGGGCCCCCTGGGCCCCCCCTTAATCCGGCCCTGGTTATAGCCTTAACTTACGTAGGAGTAAAAATAATAAAAAGACGAAAAACAAAAGGACATTGCAAATTCTAAGGCACAGTGTAATAGTACCGAGGAACTCCCCGGAGGTAGAGATGATAAATATATAAAAGTAAAATATACCCTTCATGTACTGCTCTGAGTTACCCATTACGTAAAGAAACACCCCAACATACACTCCAGATCATTTTGCGATTACTCAAATATAAAAGCTAGGAAACTACTACTATTACACTAACCTCATTAGTTGAATCCATAAATAGATTATAAGTGATAAGATAATTATTTATGTATAAGTGTTGAAAAACACAAAATTTTTATATAACTGTGAAAAAATCATTATATGTATTTAAAAATAGAAAAAAAAATTTATTTTTTATTTATATATTGTATATTTTATGTTTTAAACTTTATACTATGATTTTTTTTTTGTAAAATTATATTCGGATGTGGCGGATTTAGGTCTAAACCCTAATTTTGTGGGGGAGGTGTTGTAGGCATACCACGTATTACTAAAGCAATAACACGTATTGCTAAAAAGACAATAAGTAATTATTACGAGTGGTGTACTGATTAGAAACGACCACTTAAGAACTATTGGCCTTTCTAATCAAGGACATAATAGACCACCTCAGACGCACATCCTGATATAATTTAGTATATAACCACACTCGGAAGCTCTCAAAAATCACTCTGATTGGGACTCACGAGTGTGGGATCAGTATATCAAATTGTCAATATCTTACAGTTGTTTTATAAGTTCAAATAAATATATAATTCTTTATACTTATTACCAGTATTCGTGTTTGAATTTGTTTGTTTAACCTAATTCATTTAGTAGCGATAAGTTAACTACAGTGAAAATCAACCGGTTCACAACACATATTTTGCATTGTTTTTGTTCATTATACCTAATAGTTTTTGCTATGACTGTTGTAATTATCGTGTCTGTTTGTTGAATACATAGGTTGAATTCATGGCCGTATTCAGGGGGGAGGTTTTCCGGGTTCAAACCCCCCCCAAAATTTCATCGATCATAAAAATTAGTTTTTTTGTGGAATAAATATGTAAAATATAAATACGTCAATATGTGACATTATTGTTTTCGTCTGCTTATCTGCACATAAATGTCTGTTAGATTGTACGCCGAAATGAATGTTGCGAGACACGACAATACATAGTGTCAATACATTTTGTAAGCGTCGATAACACGAAAAAAAAAGTTATTTTTAGTTTTCTTTGAATTTCGTTAGTGTTCCTAGACATAGAACATTAGTCTCATTATGTGAAACACGCTGAGTCTACAAACATGAAAGTGTCATGCGGTTCAAAGAACTTTATTCGGCCATTATAATTGCATTAGAAAAATTGGAACTGTCTATAAATAAAGAAACTGCTCAAAAATCTTGTCAGTTACTAAGTACAATTAAAGACCATAAATTTGTTATACCTCTCATAATAATTGAAAATATTTTTTCCTATACATTAACGTTGTGTAAACAGTTACAAACAGTTAATGTTGATTTATTCGAAGCATGTCATCATGTAGATAATGTGTTGTCAATTTTAGACGAAATGAGAGAAAATAATAAAAAACATTTTTCTGATATGTTTTCTGTTGCTGCCATTATGCTGAATAAAAAGAAGGAAGACATCGATTTACCTCGTTTTGCTTGTAGAGCCACACACCGCAGTAATGTTCCCGCTAATAGTTCTGAAGAGTATTATAATTTAAATATATTTTTGCCATTTCTTGACCATATAAGGACTCAGCTTTCTGATAGATTTCAGAAACACAAAACTTTAATAAGTTCTTTACAAAAAATTATTCCCAGTAAATGTATATATACCAACTATGAAGAAGTGAACGATTGTATACAGTTTTATTCCCAGATTTTGACAGAGCCTAATTCTTTCAAAGCCAAATTTTCAATATGGAAAACAAAGTGGCTTAAGGAAGAAGTACGCCCTAATACAGCAATTGCAGGACTTGACAATTGTAACGCCCTTTTATTTCCTAACATATGGAAAATTTTACAAGTATTAGCTACTATACCTATGTCAACCGCCACACCAGAAAGAACATTTTCATCTTTAAGAAGATTGAAAACGTATCTCAGGAACTCAACCACCGAAAATCGCCTTAACGGATTAGCTTTAATGTCAGTTCATAGGGAATTAAATGTTGATCCAGAAGAGGTGCTAACACGGTTTGCCAACTCCTCTAGAAAAATCATGTTACTTTAAAATATGCATTAAACTGTTTTGTAAAATTGACTATAAAAAAGTTTTATGTTTCACTGAATAAATAAATAAATGTTTTAACACCTTAAAAACTGAAATGATTCTTATATATTTATAGAATTGATTAAAATTTAAAAAATCATAGTTTCATCTTAAAATTAACCCCCCCCCCCAAAAAACTTAATGCTGGATACGGCCATGAGGTTGATTAGATGAAAATGGAGTGAAATTTTGTGAAGTTTTTATTTGTTCGACCATTTTCTTTAAATTGTTTAATTCCACACGTAATTTCTCATTTTCGTCATTTTTGTATTTATTGTTGGAACTAATTTGTTGAATTTTATTGTTGATTAATTCATTTTCAATTTCAAATGAAGATTTTTGGGTTTCCTCTGTTGTCATGAATTCTATTAGTTCGTATTTACGTATATTTTTTTTAAGTTGTTCTAGAGCAGCGGTCGCCAACCTTTTAGACCTAGCGGACCACTAAGTCCATACTCCAAATTCTACGGACCACGTATAGCTTAAAATAGTTTTTTACATAAATACCGTTCCACTACTGATAAATTGTACACCAAATTAATATAAAAAAATACACATGTAAAATAGTAAAAAAGGTTTTATTTTTATTTATGATGAAAGTTTTAAGTTTTAATTAAATTTTAATGTGATATTTGTTCCTGTTTGTTTTGAAGAATTTCGTGCAATTTTGGCTCCAATGTAGTCACTGCAAGTCATAGAGCTTTACTTATTTCTAGCTGAGACCGGTACCGTGTCTTAATAACTGTGACCGAAGAAAATGTTTTTTCACATAAATACGTAGTTGAAAATTGAATTAAGATTTTCATTGCTTTTTCACTCAACAAAGGGTATTCATTTTTAACGTACAGCCAAAAATGGCTTTTTGATAATTCCAGGAACTTAGTTTTGAGTGAGGAGTCGGATGATAAATCGATGAAGCTTTCTTTTTCGCTCATATTTAACTTATTATTTTCATTGTTTGCTGCAAATGGATCTATTATCCACATATTACCATGTCTAGGGTCTTCTTTTTTTGGTTAACAACGACAAAAAGATTCTGTAAGTGATTCTAAATGCTGTTGAACAATAGCTACCACTCGCTGGTTAACGTCCTTTTCTTTCATATATTCATCAAAATGTTGAAACATTTGTAGATCCTCTTCAGCCAACCGTGTTTGCCAAAGTAATATTTTTTTTTGAAAAGCATCCATTTTGTCTCGTACTGTGAACACGTCCTTAAGTTGTCCTTGAATGGATATGTTTAATTCATTTCACAGCGAAAAAATATCTGCCAGATATGCAAGCTTGGCTACCCACTCATCATTGAATAAAAGTTCTTGAAATTTCACATTATTTTGCTGTTGGAAAAATAATTTAACTTCTTCACGTAGAGTAAACAGTCGGGTTAAAATCTTCCCTCTCGACAGCCATCTTACCTCTGCATGAAGAAGAAGGTGTGTGTATTGTGAACCCATTTCTTCACAAAGTGACTCAAATAACCTTGAATTAAGTGCTTTGTGTCGAATATGATTTACAATTTTGATAACATCGGATAATACTTCGTGTAGTTCTGGGGACATTTTTTTTGACGCAAGTTGCTCACGATGCAAAATGCAGTGGGAAGACAAAATATCTGGGTGACCGACATTTTTCACCTTTGCGACAATGCCTGAAATATGTCCAACCATGTTTGCAGCACCATCTGTACATATCCCAATACACTTTTTCCACTCAATTACGTGTTTCTGAAAATTACTATCAAGTGCTTCGAAAATCTCAGAGCTAGTTGTTCTACCCGGCAAGTTTAGCGAACAAAGAAGTTCTTCCTGTAGCCCTCCTCCATACTCAACTCTCACAAAACAAAGGAGAAGTGCTTTATTACTTACGTCCGTCGATTCGTCAAGTTGAATTGAATAAAATAGTGAATTTTTCACCATTGTTATAACTTGATTTTCAATATCATCAGCCATTTCTTCAATTCTGCGTTTGATAGTGTTAGCAGACATAGGAATCTCTTTGAGTTTCTTGACAGCCTGCTTTCCCATTACTACTTCACCGGCTTGTAACATGCAAGGCTTAATTAGGTTTTCTCCAATCGTTTACGGTTTTTTATTTTTTGCGATCTGAAGTGCTGCCAAATAAGAAGCCTTTAACAAGGATTTATCTTCGATTGTCATTTTTTTCATAGTAATTACTTGCTTTCGCATGTCATTACGCATTCTTTCAAAATATTCAATTGGTTTATTTGCTAAATTCTTATGTTTTGATTGGAAGTGTCTTTCAAGTTTCGAAGGTTTCATAGCATCATTGGATAATATGTCAGAACACACAACACAAAGGGGCAGTGGATGTAGATCACTATTAGGTTCTTGAATAAATCCAAATTTCAAGTAGTCTGAATTATATTTTCTTACTATTTTAATTTTTTTTTCTCTCCTCCATCGGTTTGAATGTTTTTTCTAATGACACCTGACGAAGATTGTGGGGGCTCTAAAGTTCCTTCATAGTTATAACTATTGTTGCAATTATCTTTTTTATTTATAAAGAAATTATAAATATTACTTTGTTTTTTTTCACTCATTATACAATTTATGTAAATAATAAAACAAAATACAATTTAAAAAAAAACCACACGCACGTTGAATATACAATACAATATTACGACAACGCGACCAAACGTCAACTAAATATTTCAATAAAAATAAAAAGATAAAATAGTCATTTTACCAAGCCCGTATGTAACGACGCATGTACAGATAATCTTATCCGTTCTGCGATTCGGCAATAATATATATAATATATATGTATAGTCATTAGTCGCTGAGTATAAGGTCTCGTAACATTTTATAGTTTTATAACTGTTATAACAAACGATAACACACGATAATGATGATTTTATTATTATTTTAATACGGACAATACGGACCCTACTCAGCAACATGATACAATTATACTTTTTCATATAGTGATTATTAATATAAATATTATTTATATATATTAAATAATATTGCAAGTTAAGTTCAAATTTTTCCGCGGACCACCGGTTGGCGACCGCTGTTCTAGAGTATTGTTTTCTAATAACCCTATGCACCTCACTGTGGTTGGTTTTAATTAGAGCTTGTGATTTTAAACGTGTAATTTAAATATACGTGTACACGAAGTACGTGTACTTAACATACACGTGTATATACACGTGTAATTAAAAAACACGTGTATACTGTATATACACGTGTATTAAAAAAAAATTAATTGATAGCTGGAAAAATGAAATCAAAAATAGCATAGGTGTAGGAGTAAACAATGTATTAGTATTGTTTAATAGAAAAGTAAATAATGTAAATAAATCATTAAATAAATAATATCATTTTAAACTAAACATATCATCAAAATAATAAATAAGTAGGTAAATGTTTAAATAAATAATTAGTTATATCACAAATCAAAAACAATTATTAACCATATTATGAATAACTTTCAATTAATAATTAAATATTTAACATGTTTTATTCAATAAATATTTATTCTGGTGTAAAAAAACAAGCATATTTACGTTTTCATGTGATAAAGATGCTCTTTTACGAGTAACGATGTTACCGGCCGTCGAAAAACATCTTTCTGAACTTACCGATGTTGCAGGAATTGTTAAATATTGTTTTGCAAGGTCGCCAATTACAGGATATTTAGAAAATCTAGTTTTCCACCATTCTTTGGGGTTCAATGTGAACCTTAATTGTGGTTCTGCTATATAATTTTCAAACTGTTTCGTCAAATCATCATCATCATAAAATTCAGTCCCATAAATATATTCCAAAGCATTACTATGGCATTTTTGCTGGTCTCCTAAATTATTCAACGTCTTATCATTCAAATTTATCGTGTCGCTCATACTTAAAATTTCTTTTACTCTCGAGCGAATTTCCTCACGCGTGGATAACGCCTCATGCTCCAAATCTTTGTACCTAGGATCAAGGAAGGATGCAATTTGTTCAGGCAGTATTTGAAGAGGTGGGTGCAATAACCAGACATCTCCATATTATGAAAATGTTCAGGAGAGACAAAAATAGTGTTTTAAAAATAACAAAAATTTGTAGAAATTTGAAAAAAATATAATTGAAATCCAATTTTGGGCTTATAATTGATGCCAACCACCAAATTGTCAAAAAAAAATTTCTATACTCACAAAACCAAAAACAATTTGGAGATGTCTGGTTATTGCACTAAAAATGTTACTATCGGTAATAATACATTTTAATATTAAATGCATTGTTTTAAACATTGATACATTGATACAAATAAATAACAAAAAGTATAGGTTTTTTTTTGTTAAAATACAAATGTTTCCTTCATTTTATTAAGATTTATTAAACAAGTTATAATAGTTAACATATTGCATTAAAAAAAAAAATAGTTAACATGAGAAAAAACAATATAAAAAATAAATAACAGAAAACTATAGGTAAGTACTTGCTTCTTGAGTTGCTTCTTTTGTTAAACTAAAACTTTTGCCTTCATTCTATTAATAGGTATTTATAAAACAATAAAATAAACAATTTATAATAATAGTTAACATGAGAAAAAACAATATAAAAAATAAATAACAGAAAACTGTAGGTAAGTACGTCTTGCTAATTTTGTTAAAATAAAACTTTTGCCTCCATTTTATTAATAGGTAAAACAATTAATAATAAAACAATTTATAATAATAGTTAACATGAGAAAAAACAATATAAAAAATAAATAACAGAAAACTGTAGGTAGGTACTTTCTACTTTTGTTAAAATAAAACTATAACCTTCATTTTATTAATAGGTAAAACAATTAATAATAAAACAATTTATAATAATAGTTAACATGAGAAAAAACAATATAAAAAATAAATTACAGAATACAGTAGGTATTCATGTTTGTTGTTGATATACAAAACAAGTTACTTATAATATTAATCATAAAATATAAATAAAAGAGAGCAGTAATTTTGGTTTACTATTCATCAGAGTCACTTTCATAATATGGTAAATCGTTTGATTTGAGATCATTGTAGAACCATAGATTGTCAGGTGGAACATACTTAGATGCCAAATCCCTCACATCTTTTAATTTAGCTTCTTTTATTTTAAGAGGAGTATTATACAGAATACTAGAAGGTCCTGGTAGACTTAACTGTGCATTTGGTTTATGTAATTTGAAAAGTTCTTTGGCAGTGGAATGAACTGATATACTTGCATACAAACCATCTTTAGTATACTCCATAAATCGGTATGATAAAATAGAAAAATTTTTCACTGTTTTTTTAAAAAAAGTATTTGTATGATCTACATAGTTCAGTAGTGTATCTTGTTTTATATCTATAACATTAAAGCTTTTGCATGTATCTTTGACAAGTTTTTGGTAAGTGGCTGGTAAAAAAACATATTCTAATTTTATTTTATTTTTTTCAATTAATGCAAAAGCTCTATCACAAGGTAAAAAACTATGTCCAGGTTGTGGATATCGATGTACTATAGTTTTTATACCAAATCTTTTCGTTAATGCTAATGTGTAAAAGTATTGTGTTAGACCAGTGGTCCCCAACCTTTTTTATTCTACGCACCCCTTGTAAATTTTCAAAAATCCCATGCCCCCCCTTTAAATTAGAATTAAAAAGACCTTTTTTTTGTTTTAATGATACGAAATAATTATTTTTTATTAACTAATGACATATATTTTTTCATCGTTCTAAAAATAAAATATAAATCAACTTAATCTTAATAATATTTTATTTTAATGATACGAAATAATTATTTTTTATTAAATAATGACATATATTTTTTCATCATTCTAAAAATAAAATATAAATCAACTTAATCTTAATGTCTTAATAATATTATTTTTAAATTTTTGATTACAATTTTGGAGGAAGCTAGAAAAAATTTAATGAGAAATTTGAGATTGTTTTTTCCTCACCAAGTCCATAATCCATAATAAGAATAGCTCATAGAGTAATTTACTCTAATATTACTCTATGGCAGCGTTGCTTAAATTTTTAATGGAATTTTGGCCATTAATGATCAACTCTTATCCAAAAGTGACAGAAAAAGCTCTCCGTGCATTAGTCCCATTTGTAATGTTCTATATACCTTTTAATATTACATTTCCTGCATAGGTCAATCATTATAAAATACTCGTAAAATTGTTATCAATAGGCTACCGTCCGAAAACTAATTTATTGTTTTCAATTTTATAAATAAAATATTTCTTGTTATTTTATCATCACTAAATTCCCCCCAAGCAACACATAAATTCCCCCCTAGGGGGGAATTCCCCCCCGGTTGGGAACCACTGTGTTAGACCAAAGTTTTTATTTTGTGCACTGCAGTTGTCAGAAAACAAATACACAGTCTCAACACTTTTATCCATTATATTGAAAAAAAAATGATTTAAAAAGTTTATAACTTCATTTTGGCCCTTGCGACCTGTAGCTTCGTTATACATATAAAAATATGATTTTCCTGTTTTCCCTGAATGTATGCAAAAATTGTATACCCATAGTTGCCTTTTATAATAAACATCTCCACTTGGCTAATCACCTAGTGGCATATTTTGTTGAAAATCAAAAGATAAAACTTCACATTTGTTGTTTGGATCCTTGGATTCTATAGTTTTTTCTTTTAATTCAGTATAAAATACTTCAGCTTTAGATAGGTGCAATTGTTTTTCAGCCTGTAGTTTATTTTTTAATTCTTCATTGGTTTCCACTTTAATTAAATTTTGAAGCCTATCACACACCTGACAGGTGTCAGAACGTGGATAGCCAAAAGATAGTTTAAAATTAGTTAAAAAGTATCTTCGATAGAAGTCATAAGAAAGATTTGGTTTTATATTCTCATTTTCTAGTACTTGTTGCCAATTTTCATTTTCATATTTCAACATGTAAAGCTCATACATTTTATACATATTGAGATCAGGTGATAGGTATCGGACAGTTTCATTTTTATTGCGGCTGTAATGAGATTCATGAGCAGGAAAACTTCTAATGTGGGTTTCTACCTGAAAAATAGTTTTCTCACATTTAGAATTTCCTCTATTTATATGTTTTCCACGCTTATCTTCTGGACTTGGTATATTATTCTGTATTGATTTTATGATCCGTTCCACTCTAGCTTTATTTATGCCAAACAGAGAACAGAATGCTTTCTTGCACACTACTTTTTCACTTAGATTTACTCTGATTTTATAAATACAAGCACATGATTTAGGTTTACTAGAATCCTTGGGACGTTTTCTTACAATTTTATTCACTTTTATTAAGCTTCCAAGAAAAGTATCTTGTTTCTCCTTGTGTCCTATTTTATTAAATAAATTTAAAATTTCACTTTTTTCGCTGTCAAGAACTTTGGTAAAACATTTGTGGATACATTTACAGTCAGGTCCTGTTACTCTTGGTATTACATGTTTTCCACATAAACTTAGATGGCCTACACCAGTTGCATTCAAACTTTTACTCACATTTCGTTTCCATCTAGAAATATTCTTACGTTTTTTTTTACCTTGAGGTCGGTTTTCTTCATCGGAATCTTCTGTGATACGAACTCCGTCATCTTCGACATTGACATTATTATTGCCATTTATTGTTTCTATGTCACTGTCATAAGCCAAAATATTAACAAAGTTGCTATTAAAATCAGATAGGATAGATATATCAGACACTTCAACCGGCGAGAATGGATTATAATCCGAATCGTCAAAACTATTCGAAAACGAAGACGAAAAACTAAAAACACTCATTTTTATTACAAAATTGTACATTAACTACATCTAATAACAACTAACTTGTAATAAGTATGAAGTAAATAAAACTACAAATCCACTAAACCTAAAGAAACAATATTTAGAAATTATTATATGATAAATTTAATTTCATATCAGTGATAAGAACAATCAATACAGTATGACCAATATTCGGCGCAATAACAAGACATCTCCGGAGAAGTCTTGTTGTTGCAACAAAAAATAAAACAGACATCTCCATTTGTATTATATCTCCGTATCTAACGATAGGATATGTCTGATTGTTGCACCAATCGAAGGAGATTTTTTTTTTCTATAGGAATATACAAAAAAGTGATTTTCGAAAAAAAGTGGAGATGTCTGGTTATTGCACCCACCTCTTCATTTGTTCTGTTGGACTTAAGTCGAGGAAGAATCGGCGTTCAAGTTCCAACACTATTGTTTTTTTAAAACTCTGAATGACAGTATCTTCATCATCACTATGTAATAAATGTTTTTCTATAATTTTTTTTATTATTGGTCTTATCATCGAAATCGGAGTGTTTTTCAGTACATAAAAAAGTTGTGGTCATATGGATAGGCTTAAGAACCTTAATAAGTGAATCGATCAATGTCCATTCAGTTTCTTTTATTTCTAATTTTTCAGCTAATGATCGATTTGTAATATTTTTATCTGTTAAAACATTAAAAATAGCACATCTATTTAAGTATAAACGTTCTAACATCAAATATACGGAGTTCCACCGCGTCTTACAGCTTTGAAGTAATGTAGTTTTTGATAAGACAATTTGTTCTTGTCTTTTTTCCAGAGATTGTACTGCTAACGCTGAATGCTTAAAGTGTCCAACAACTTTATTACACTGTTTGATTATGTCACTTATACTTTCGATTTTCAGAGCATGATTTACAGCTAATTGTAAGGTATGAGCTGCGCATTTAATATTAAAAATTTGTTTTTCGTTCGTTGATGAAATTAATGGAATGGAATTGACTACATTTTTTGCATTGTCAGTAACCACGGCTAACACTTTTTCTGAAATATTCCATTCATGAAAAATAGTATGTAGTTGTTCCGCAAGATTTTCCGCAGTATGGCGTTTATCCATTTCAATGGTGGTTAACGTAAACGATTTTGGGCGCCAGTTTGAGTCAATTATATGAGCAGTTACTGCGATGTAAGATTCTTGCGCTATGGAGGTCCAGCAATCTGAAGTGCAAGAAATACTTTGGGAATCACACAACTCCATTTTAATTAACTCTTTGACATTTGATGTCAACGCTATTAATCTTGATTTAATAGCTTCTTCTTTACATGGTTTGTAATTGGGTTCTACCACAGCCATGAAATTTCGGAATCCTTCACTTGAACAGAATGATATTGGTAGCTGATTTACAGCAATTAATTCAGCTAGAGATTTGTTTATAATTTCGTTCCTTTCGCGAGAACACGGACGACCATCGTTTTTATTTTCAAACTTTCCTTGTCTTTTCCTCTTTTTCTTTTTCGGTACTTCATTTGCATTGTCATTTTCTCCATCAATAATACGTAATGTATCAGCATTTTCAGTATCTAGAGCTTGTACGTCGTGTATTTCTGACCTGTTATTCAAACATTAATATGTTGATATCATATGACCTATCGATTTTTTTGAAAAATAAAATGTTTAATACTTATATATCCAGCCCGTACTTATACTTTTCAATAACAATTATAAACGATTAAAAATTACTTACATATCATGATGGCTTTCTAAATTTAATCCGTGCATTCCTGATAAATGCCTTCCCAATGAACCTGTTGTACCACCAGGACAAGCAAATTCATTGCATTCATCTTGGTCGCATAAATTACAATATGCCTTGTCCTCAATACGCCTCGAGTACTGCCAAACCCAGCTTCTTCCTCGTTTTGGCATTATTGACGCGTAAATATTAAATTTAAAATACGGAGACTAAATGTACAGTACGCAGAAAGCAGTTTTACCGAACTGATTATATGTCACCGATTGTGCGTAAAAATTACGGAATAATCAAATTGCTATCGTATATTAATGTGCGTACTATCTCCGATAAATACGCGAGTAAATATTAAATTTAAAATACGGAGACTAAATGTACAGTACGCAGAAAGCAGTTTTACCGAACTGATTGTATGTCGCCGATTGTGCGTAAAAATTACGGAATAATCAAATTGCTATCGTATATTAATGTGCGTACTATCTCCGATAAATACGCGAGCTGGTTATCTACAGCGGTGTATATGGGCCAAAGTATGACATTATTCTATTCTGGGCACACGCTACAACTACTGATAGTGCGACAGTAATAATTGTCCGATCGTCGATCGTGAGTTCTTAGCCCAAAATATTCATAATTACACGTGTATTTATAATTACACGTGCATATACACGTGTATTTATAATTACACGTGCATATACACGTGTATTTATAATTACACGTGCATATACACGTGTATGTTAATTACACGTATTTCACGTGTAATCAAATACACGTGTAATAGGGACCACTAGTTTTAATCCCTTCACAATACTCCGCACTATTTCCCCTTGTGTCATCTTTTTATCTATGCGTGATACATAGTGATTCTATTTCATTTATGTAGGACACTGTTTGTTCGTCTTGTGACTGTTTTCGTTTTTCTAGCATAATACGAAGCATGTCGGTTTGAGCAATAGGTTCAAATTCTAGTCTTAGTTTATTTTCTAATTCGGGCCATTTTATATCTTCATTTGTGTCTATCACATTGTCGTAAAAAGTTAGTGCCGAATCTTCTAAAAATACCGGGATATATAGTGATTTTTCAATATATTTTGTCCAACCATTGATCAGAGCAGCCCTGTTGTATTTTTTTAAAAATGAATCAATATTTTCGGAAAAGGTGCCCGTAAACTTTCCAGGTTTAAAATAGGGTTTTTTAGTATCCCCCATGGTGGATTTTATTTTTATTTCTGCGTTATCGCTTATTGGGTCTGGTATGAATGGTATGTTTTTGGTTGGTTTTTCAAAGTCGTCCGAAGAGGATTCCCCTTTTAAGTACGTAAATAATCTAGTTTTTAAATCAGTGATTATGCCTGTTGTGATTAGATTTCTACGAGCTAGTTCTTGAATTAATTTTTCTTTACTAAGTTTATGAACCCAACCCGTAGATATATTAGAAAAATCAATGTTATTGAATTTAATTGGGTCGATTTCAGTGTTAGACATGGGACATATGGTCTGTTTTAATAGTTATATTTTTTTATTCTTATATGTTTTTTTTTTTATAATTTGGAGATTATAATTTTGTTAGATTTTAATGAAATTACTTTTGATTTCAAATTGTTATTCAATTTTATGATACTTTTTGTTTTTGAATTCTCCTCTTGGGATTAATTAAAATAAGTATCTATTTGATTTTTTGTAATATCTCTTTTTTAAGATGATTTTAGGTAAAATTTTTTTTTACTCTTATGTTAAAATTATATCAACATATAATGATACTTTTTATTTTTGAATTCTCCTCTTGGGATTAATTAAAATAAGTATCAATTTGATTTTTTGTAATATCTCTTTTTTAAGATGATTTTAAGTAAATTTTTTTTTTTTACTCTTATGTTAAAATTATATCAACATATGATGAGTGTTTGATATTTATATAAATGAGTGTATTTTATATATTTTTGTTTTTAAGTGTAATGGTGATTTTTTATAATGCCGTTATTTAGACAAACAGTCAACCTTAGCAGCTCTCAGTTATTAAACTGAGCTTTATAGTTGGGCGCCACATTGTAATAACCCAAAAGCATAGGCGTGCGTAGACTCCGGTTTCAGGGGCAGCAAGAGATTAATTCGGCCCATTCTTCAAATTCACCATTATACCCAGCCCATAGTTTTACTATTTTTGCTATTGGGTATCAAAATTAAAGTTGTATTGATTATTTGTTTATTTGGATAAACAGTTGTACAGTAAGGTACTAAGCCACTTATGGTGTACTTTTCCACAAGGCTATAGTTAATAATATTATTTATAATATGATAAAATAAACAAACATTAATAATAATATAAAGTATATATTTTAAAAATAATAATTAAAGTAATAACAATTGGTTGTAAATAAAACAATAAAACCTCTTATTAACATTCATACACTTTTTTCACAAACTTATAATACTAATCTACGCTATACAGGTAATACATTTTTAAATTCATCAATTACACTCTCAATATTTACAGAAGAAGTTAATTCTTGTTCGACACATAGAAACAATAATGCATTTAGTCTATCTTGTGTCATGGTAGATCTAAGTTTGCTTTTAACAATGGTAAGTTTAGAAAAACTCCTCTCACAACCACAACTCGTGACAGGCAGGACCGGATTAAGAGTTTACCCGGCCTGGAGCCTAGTATTCCAAAGGGCCCTTAGTCCCTACAATATTTATTACCAATAACTGAATTTTATTTATTTAAAAAAATGATACAAGGTAATTGATTGCACAGAAATATCTTTAAAATGTTTTAATATTTGTCAATTTTCATTAAGTACATGCTATTATACAATATTATTCATTAAATGTCAAAATATAAATATAAAATATAAAAACATAAAAATTAAAGTATAATATTATATTATATTTTAAAACTAACTTTACTATCTTATTTTCTCTTCTTTTTTTGAAACTCTACAATAATATCGTCTGTATTTATTTCTTTTAGTAAAGATCTCTCTATGGTCATTAATGCTAAAGCGTTTAAGCGTGGATTTTTCATGGTAGACCTCAATTCGTTCTTCACTCTTTTTAAATTTGAAAAAGCTCTTTCTGCACTACAGTTGGCAACTGGAAGACATAAATACAATCTGTATGCTACTTCCGCATTAGGAAAAACTGAATTGAGTTTATTATCATGTATAATATGAAGACATTTTAGTGCTGATGGCATTTTATATTTTCCTTCTTCGTCCTGTTCATCCATCAATTTAGAAAAATGTATCATTTCTTCAGGAAAAATTTCACAATCAAGGTCGTCCGGATATATTTTACCGAGATTTTTTGCCATGTCCGCGATTTCTTTCTCAGTCATTGATTTAAAATAAGTAAGAAAGCCAAACTTTTTATCTAAATCGGTATATTGTTCAATTCTTTTTACCAGGCATATATCTAATTTATCCATTATAATTATAAATGTTTCTACTCTAAACTTATCCTGCCCAGATAAATTTGTCTCTTCTTCAATTCAAATCATTTCATCTGGAGTTAACTTACGAATAACTTTTCTTTTTTTTTCATTATTATACTGTTTAGAAACGAATTTAGAAAGAGATAATGCCATTTTTTCTATATCATCAAAATTGTTTCTTATTGAACCAACATACTCCCGTAAAGATTTTAAAAGCTTAACAGCGACTGATAAATCAAGTGATTTCTCTTGTAATTTAACGCTAGTTTTATCAAATCTTTCTAAAACTCTGTTCCATAGTACTGTCATGAAAGCAATATCAAGTGATGTCATTTGTTTGATAATATTTTGTGCTTCGTTTCGTGCATCTTTTCCATATTTTCACTTAAATATTTTAAGCGCCTTAATATAGTATCATAATTTTCACAAAGTACTTTTGTAGAATGTGCTCAAGCTGACCATCGTGTTTCACTTAGACTCTTCAAAGCTACAGTTCTCCCATCAATACTTTTTAAATCGCCACAAATTGTTTCCCAGCGATATGTAGAAGCTGAACAAAATGAATATAAATGTTGAACAAACTCAAAAAACATGGATGCTACTGAAGAATTTTCAACTGCATTGTTTCCAACTAAATTTAAGGAATGTGCAGTACATGGAATAAAATCCAAATACTTGTTAGATTTCTTCAAATGCGCTTGTACTCCTTCAAACTTCCCAGACATATTTGAAGCGTTGTCATACGATTGACCTCTTGCATCCAATATATTCAAATCAAGTTCTTCAAGTTTTTTCAAAATTGCTTGAGCAATATTTTTTCCAGAATGACCAACAGCAGGTTCAAAGCATATGAAGCGTTCATGAACTTCTACAGAATCATTTATCTTGACGTATCGTAAAATAATAGCTAGTTGATCAATATGAGAAGTGTCTCGAGATGAGTCAACTACTATGGAAAAATATTTAGCACTTTTTACTTCTTTAGTTATCATCTTTAAAAGCTTATTCCCCATTATTAAAACACATTCTTCATAGATCGTTGAAGATAAGTAAGATTTTTTACCTCTACCTTTATTTGATTTTTGATTTAAGTGTTTAGCTATAAATGGGTCAAATTTCGATAAGTACTCAAGAGTAGCTAAAAAATTTCCATTTTGTTGATCACCGACATTTTCACTATCACCTCTTAATGCGAGACCTCTTTCACAAAGATATCTTAACGTTTCAACTACTCTACGTAAAACTTCTCGCCAGTAAAATATCTGTTGCTCTGTCAATAATTTATGCTGTGAATCTACTGTCAACGTCTTGGATATACTTGTACGTGATATCCATATTCTAATTGATTCTAAATGAACAACACTTCGTTCGTGTTTACTAATATCTCTTTGTCCATGAGCCCAGTCACTATATCCTGAACTAAACTTGTCCTGATGATTCCCAAAAATAATACAATAAAAACAAAATATATTCCCAGTTGATGGAGAATATATTAGCCATTCTCGACTTACAGTTTCTCGGTTTTTTGTTGTGAAATAAAATAAATTTGAGGAACAAGTTCTAGTTTTATTATCATGTTTTTGTACACGACTTGAAGCGATAAAATCAGTATTCAAATTTTGGTTGGGAGTTAATCTATGTCTACCTCTATGTATCCAGTATTGTACAACTTTATTTTTTTCGTTAGGCCATGTAGCTGGATCGGATGACCAATTATTAATATCAGTTATATGTGCAACAGTAGTGGAGGCTGTAGAGGTTCCAGAATTAATCGTTATAGTTGGTTCATCAATATTATTTACTAAATTTTCATTTTCTTTAATTTGAACGCATGTTTCAAAATTAGCGTTAGAAGATTCTCCCAAATGTGAATAATTGCCTGAGTTTTGCATAGAATTTATAAAGAAGTTAATTTAGGGACCTGTAGAAAATAAACATTTGAAATTATATTATGTCGTCTAAGGGTGTAGATATTATGTTGATTGTTGATATGATATAAAAAAAAACAATAATATTTTAATGGCTAACTTTTAATATAGATGATTGCATACATATAAATATTAACACTATGGTGATATGATATGCACCGGCGTGCTCGTAAAGAGCGTTTTAATACCACTGAATACTATAGTGATTTCAATGTTCGAATATAATACCATTGAGTATAGATGGTATCTATACTCAATGACAATATTTATTACACAATATAAAAACTATGCAGACTATCTGTTAATAAATGCTTGTATATCGAAAATGATCGTTCACAATCAACTGAAGTTATTGGGATGAATGTGAATTTAAAAAAGCTTAAAATCATTAGCAGGGCCGTATAGATGGGGGGGCAATGGGACCATTTTGCCCCAGGCCCCGAAATATATTTTTTTTTAGGGGGCCCCCTTAAAGTCTTGATGTATAATAATTAATAATAAGGAACTGTCACTGACCATCGTTATTGAGACAAAAATGATTTGCTTTGCATCATCCACATATAATATTGTATACGTATTATACAATGCGAGCATGACCAGTCACGCAGCCAAAACAATTTATTTCTTCCGCCGCACCGCACGCCATACCCGCCGTTTCTACGTAATAGTATAATATATTTATATATAGTATAATGCGGGTAGATTGCGATAACGAGGTTCGATTTGCTACGATAGGAGACGGTCACTCGATATTTTTAG
Organism: Periphyllus acericola; assembly: GCA_949715065.1. Taxonomy (NCBI): domain Eukaryota; kingdom Metazoa; phylum Arthropoda; class Insecta; order Hemiptera; family Aphididae; genus Periphyllus; species Periphyllus acericola. The sequence continues at coordinate 40,733,987 of OX454266.1, forward strand.
ACGAAAACCTATAACCGATAACCATTATAGAATAGACGATTCTGAATAATAACCACAGCCTGCACGGCCGTACCAGTTAGTTGCTAATTACTCGACAGTCGACAGTGTACCATAGTGTTAGTGAGTGACGAGTGTCACTATAATTACTATTTTTATCGTACAGTAAAGAGTGAACAGTAATAGCAGTAACACCAATATTAGTAAGTAATAATTGATTAAAATATGTATGTTATAAATCAAGATTAATTTAAGTCTTAAACAACAATCTCTATGAAGACATCGATGAGCATGCAAGTAGATACATCTAATTAAATGAAACAATTTATAGTTTTTTTATTCTTAAATGTTTACAATGGACTAGGGGGCCTCACTGGCTAATGCCAGTCTGTTGTATTGGTCAGTCCGACCCTGTATGTACCTATACTTATAGAAAAATACTAAAATTTTAATTATACCTATAAAATACGAGATTTTATTTACTATATTTCGAGCTTTATATAATTGTATAAAAAAAAAAATAATTAACAACAGTTTTTATTTTAAACCTGATGTACCTATTATATTACTTAATTTAATTTCTTATATTTAATTTACTTATATTATTTATTTTTTTATGACTTTAGAGTTGGTTAATAATAAAAAATAAAAAATGAAGCGTGTGTATTTACCGGGTTCTGTGAAGAGGAAGGCAAAACATGATAAAAAACTTAAAGAAGAAAAGGGAAAACGTAATTTACATGATTTTGGTTGGTGTACGTCAAGTAGGAACTTGATTCAAAATAATATAAACGAGCAACAATGTGATATTGATAACCCCGAGGTATTAGAAAATGAAAAAGCACTAAATATCCATGTAGGAGAGTCCAAAAATAGTCAAATTGATGATCCAGTTGTTCTTTATCCAAACGAAATTATTAAAAACGTTATTAACACACAAAATAATGAGATAGTTGAATGTGTACAAATGAACGAAAATGAAAGTGTAAAGGAAATTGATGAAAATGTTGTTGACAATATATTTTGTTCCAAAGGAATTATTGAATACAATTCTAACAAACAATTTGACGAAATGTTGGTGTTAAAATTAATTAACGATCCAGCAACTTGGAAAAAACTTAGTTCGTCAGATCGCGACTATATAGCTGCAGTTGGTCCACCTACTCGGCCATCAAAGTTTCCTCATGATGAACATGAAAATCGTTCTTTTCCCATCTCAGTTTTCCAAAAAACCTTACCAAATAAAGAAAGAGTACAACGTGACTGGCTTGTATGGAGTACACTAAAAAAAGCTTTGTTTTGCTTTCCGTGTTGTATTTTTTTAAGAGATGATGAATTTGAGCCGTCGGGTTTTTGTAGAAATGGTATTGGAAATAATTGGAGGAAACTTTATGACAAGATCGATAACCACGAAGGGAATAAGAAACACATAGAGAGATATTTATTATGGAAGGACTTGGTAGAAGCAATAAATGGCGGAAAAGGGATCGACAAAGACTTACAAGTTTCTATTAACACAGAGAAAGAAAAATGGAGAAAACTCCTTCGTGTATTAGTAGATATCACATTGTTTTTAGCAGAAAATAATTTGCCATTTAGAGGTACACACTCAACGATTGATTATGACGACTGTGGGCTTTTTATTTCAACTGCAAAATTAGTTAGTCATTACAGCGAAACAATGAAAAATCATTTGAATTCTTTTAAGGAATATAAAGACAGTCGTAAAAAAATGTCTGCTCACTATCTATCTCCACGAAGTCAAAACGAGTTTTTGGAAATTTGTGCGAAAAAAGTTAAAGAAAAAATTATTGAAGAAATAAAAATAAGTAAATATTTTGCTATTATTATAGATGGTACTCCGGATGTATCACACAAGGAACAATTGGTATTTGTAATAAGATATGTTTTTGAAAATGCTGGAACTTGGGATATATAAGAACGATTTCTAACAATGGTTGACTATGAAAAAAAAACAGGAGCTGATATTGCAAACAAAATAGAAGAAATTTTGGTTGAATGCAATTTAGATTTAGCCCTATGCAGGGGCCAAGGTTATGATAATGCAGCAAATATGTCTGGCAAATACAACGGTGTGAAAAGTAAAATAATAGAGAAGTATCCTCAAGCTTTGTTTTCACCATGTAGTGCTCACTCTTTAAATCTATGTGGAGTACATGCAATGGAAACCAGCCCAGAAGTAAAAACATTTTTTGGAAACATTCAAAAGCTATACAACTTTTTTTCTTGTAGTCCATCAAGATGGAAGATACTTCAAGAAACTGCACATCTTTCACTACATTCAATATCAGCTACTAGATGGAGTGCCAGAATTGATGCAGTTCGTCCATTATCTAAAAGTTATTTAGGTATTCTAAATTCACTTGTTCGTGTCAAAAATGAAATTAATCTACCTGCAGATAATCATGCAGAAGCTGTTGGTCTAATTTCATGGTTACATTCCTTTGAATTTATATTGTTAACAACTATCTGGTACAAAGTTCTTCAATGTATTGATGATCGCAATAAAATTCTTCAGAGCAAAAAACTTTCCATAGATGAAAGTTCGATGCATTTTCAACAATTAGCTACAGAAATTCAACAGATAAAAGACTCTTGGAATTATTTATTACTGGAATCTAAATCAGTAGCTTCTAATTTGAATTTAATTACAGAATTTAGAATAACTTCAAGAGTTCGAAGAAAAAAACATTTTCATGATGATATTTCAGATGAACAGCCTTTCCAAGATATTGAAAACAAATTTAAAGTTGAAGTGTTTGTAACCGCATTAGATAGGCTTTTATCAGATATTTATGGCATTCAATCAAGTATGGAAAAAATAACAAACATATTTTCTTCAATAATCAGTCCACCAGATACAGAAGAACCAAGTGATGAATATTTGAAAGCACAAGCTGAAATAATTTCAAGTGTTTATCCTAATGACGTGTGTGCTAATGTATTAAAAGAGGAGCTACGAATTTATTGCAAAATACAAAAAGTATCAACGATTATTTTTAATGACAGCGAAATTGCATCGATTTCTATTCTTAATCAAATATATAAGAAAGGACTTCAAAATATACTACCTCAAATATGTATTTGTCTTCGAATACTTTCTACCATTCCTACGTCTGTATCAACGGGAGAAAGATCTTTCAGTAAACTGAAATTAATAAAAAGTTATTTACGTTCAACTACAGAAGATAACCGCCTAAATCATTTAATACTTCTCTCCATTGAGCACAAATTAGCAAAGACTCTAGATTATGATGATGTTATTTCAGCTTTGCTGAAAAAAAAGCTAGGAAAAAAGTTTTCTGATATACATTTCAATATTTTATTTAACATAATAAAATAACATAATTAAATTTTATATTAATTTTCTTAATTTACCTTGTCTATTTATTTAATCCTATAAACATCCAAGTTCATATTTTCTTTGAAAATGTATAACTATCTAGGAATAAATTGTATTTTTAGTATATATGGTAATACATTGCTAAGAATTTATTGAAAATGTAAGTATGCAATGCAGTACTTACATGAATTTAAATGAGCTTGATTGGTTAAGGTTTGGAAAATTGCGTTTGCAAGAATTTTTTTATTCTGAGTGAGTATTTTGTTTATCATATCTTATTATAATGGTCAAAGGGCACCCGAATTAATTTGCCCCTGGCCGCGAAAAACCTTGGGACGGCCCTGATCATTAGGTCTTGATATTAGGTCTGATTAAATTTTATAATATTTCTTACACATAGGATACATGGGATAATAATAATTTTTTAAATAGCCTTACCTTATTTAGCAATATTTTCATACTTTCTTCTTTCTCTTTTTTAAGCTTTCGCTTAGCGGCTCCACTAGTACATTTTTGAGACATTGTAAGTAATATTATATTGTAATCAGTTATCACTAAATAAGTCAACTGTTAGGATTAAATCGTGAAGACCAAATGATGGTCGACAACAGACGCTCGTATGTTTCTAGCAAAAACAATCTATTTTAACTATAAATAAATCAAAACCAAATCTACTAATAACAAAATATTGTCGGAAATAAGATAAGTAACGTATTGTTCTAGTTGATGCACCGATTGTAAACAATTATTTCAATCCGATATTATCGCACCGCCCGTATGCGGATGGCATAATAGGTATATGGCGTAATATAAATAATACAATAAAACTATGAAAATTAAAAAAAAATAAGTAACCAAAATAAAATTTAAACTTAAAATATTATGAACTTGGTTTCAGATAGAAGGCCTCTTCGGGGCCTTCAATATTTTAGGGCCTGGAGCCCGGGCTCCTAGGCTCCGTGCTTAATCCGGCCCTGGTGACAGGGATAATAACAAACATTTTTAAACACAGAAAAAAATTATTAAAAATATTTGATCGATCACATTTGTTTAACCAGTCAAGCCACTTATAAACAGAACCAGAGCAAGTACCTTTAGGAGTATCTTCTAATTGTTTCAAAAGGGTTATCTCAGAAATTAATGATTCTTTAGAAATATGGAAATATTTATTCAATAGGTCAAATTCTGTGTTATAATTTTCTATTTTAATATCCAAATTCACAAGATTACCTATTATATTTATTATGTCTAATGTTTCTTGCTTAAATCTTAAGTCCAGTCCATTTATTAATGTATCTAAAGTTGTATTGTAAACATTCACTCTCATTTCATCAAACTTAGTTTTAAAAATATGCTGTGTTTGGGTAGCATTATCAATTTTTTTAGATATTTTCCTATTTTTAATAGGAGGTATAATAATATTATGATTAATATAAACATTTTCTGTATTTTTAGAAATTAATTCAAATTCATCATATGAATTTCTTATTGAAATTAGTGAAGACTTAAGAGATTGAATATGTTTAACTGCAGATAAAAGATCTTACTTTGGAGTTTGTAATGAAGAACTCACTTTTAAAACTAGTTGTAAAATAGGTTGCATCATATCATACAAAAAATAAAATTGAATGATTTGATTTGACTTTTAAGTCCTAAGCCTTTCATTTTTACATCTGGCAGCAAACTCTTTTTTGTTATTTGGAAAAATTCTAAACAAAAATTTAATTCTCATCAAAATACTAATTATCATAAATTATGCAAGCATTATAACAACAATTATATAAAAAAAAATGAGTGTGCTGAACAATTAACAATATATTTTTTTTATTTTTCTTTATATTTTAAATACATAATAAATTGTTAAAGTAAAATGTTGTCAGTTATAATTCTTTAATTTTTCTAGCTTTTTTAGATGCAAAATCATTTATTATATCTTCATAATTTAGTTGTTCTGAAAGTTCTTTTTCTATACAAATTGTAGCAAGTCCAGTAAGTCTTTGTTGTGACATGGTACTTCGTAAATAAGTTTTTATAAGTCTTAATTTTGAGAATGTTCTCTCTGCTCCAGCTGATGTAAGCGGAATTGTTAACATAATTCGTAAGGCAATATTCAAGTTGGGAAATGCGTTCGTTTTTTTTATTTCAGAAAGTACTTGAAGTGGTGTAGTATTTTTATCAATTAAATGGCGGAAAATTAATATTTCTTCGTATAAATCATAACCATTTAAATCTTTTTTGTCATTATCTGACAAACGTATTTCCAGATCTTTGCAGCAATTTAAAATTTCTAAATCAGGGACATAACAAAGTTTTTCAACATCATACAAAAATCCTAAAACGTCATTAAATGTATTTATTTGATCGAAACGCTTTGTTATTGCACTTATTGCACCATCCACTATAACTAAGAAGTAATTACATTTAAATTCATCTTCTGTGTTTTGTATGACGTCATCGGCTCCTTCGTATCCAAACATTTGTTTTTTTTTTCGTAATCGTTGTATTTTAAAGACTGGTTCAATTTTTAACTTGTTTGCTAAATCACATGCTTCTCTTTTGGCCGCATTAAAACCATTATTTCTGTACTCGGTTAAGAATATTTGGAGAGCTTTAAGTAACTTTGTGGATGTATTTAAATTAGTTTGTGGATTTTGAAGTGATTTGCTAACAATATTTACTTCATTCAAAACGCTGTACCAAATACACAAACTAATTAAAAAATTGTAAGTACACATTTCTGCAGTTAATGAATTCGTTTCACTTGATATCATGGAATCATTAGTTGTTTCATTAATTTCATCTAAAGCATCTATGATTTCCTTAACCTGAAACCTAATCGCTTTAACACTTGAGTGGCGACTTTCCCACCTGGTTTCTGACCACTTTTTAACAGTCCATTGATGGCAATGTTTTTTAAAAATACCCCATCGAGCAGTCGATGCTGAAAATATAGTAAATATTATTTCTATAGTCCCAAAAAAGTGCATAGCTCGTGCAGAGGTTTTAGCCGTATCTTTTAGAACTAGATTGAGGCTATGTGCCCAACAAGGCATAAACAAAGCTCGAGGGTTCTGATTTAAAATTCTACTTTGGACACCTTGATATTGACCAACCATATTGGCACCGTTATCGTAACCCTGTCCACGGCAGTCAGCTATATCAATATCATAATCTTTTAATTTTTTTAAAAGTACATTCGAAAGATTTAACCCAGTAGAAGAACAAATATTTGTAAAATCTATAAAGAATTCCTTAATAGTAGGATTTGTAAATTCATCGTCTAAACTCATGTCTACAATTCGAATAACTAAAGAAAGTTGCTCTTGGCGGCTTATGTCTGGGGTACAATCCATAATAACAGCATAATATTTGGCAGATTTAATTTTTTGAATAATTTTTTTATTTATTTCGCTGGCCATTATCTCAATTAACTCATTTTGTATATCATGCCCTAGGTAATGAGTATGAGTTTTATGATCTCTTATTCTTTTCAAATGTTCAAAAATGAAAGGGTCAAATTTGGCAAACATTTCCATTAGACCTAGAAATTTGCCATTATTAGGTTGGTAAAGAATGTCCGTGTTACCTCTAAATGCGTCGTTATGCTTAGCCAAAAAATGTATTGCCGCTATAATACGCTTTAAGACTTCTCTCCAATGATTTTTTTCTTTTTCTATGAGTATCTGATGGGCTTTATCAATAGTCTCTAATTTTCCTAATCTTTGCCTCAATTCTGACCAATCAATTGCACTTTTTATGTGTGCTTGAGAAATTTCATGCGTTTTCAATCTTTCAGATATATGTTTCCAGTCCCTTAAACCAACAGTAGCCAAAGAACTAATACGTAGATTCGTTGCGTGACTTGGAAAAAGTTTACAACAAAAACAATAGACGCGATCACTCGAAACACTATATACTAGCCACTGACGATCAATAAACTCACCATTAGATAATTTTCTAGAATACAAACTATTAGAAAATTGTCTTTCAGTTTTATCAATTGAGCTAATAGGATATTTTATATTAATATTTCTTTTTGGTCCAAGTTTGACTAAATCAACTCTTAGGTAGGAATTTATAGAATCTGGCCAGTTATAAGGGTCTGTTAAGTCTATGTCTTTAACAAGATTTAAAATATTTGTTGAATCTAGATTATGCGATATTGGCTTTTCACTTTTTTCACTTGAAGGTGGTAAAGCAATATCTAAATTTTCATTAAAAACATTTTCTACGACGGACTGTGGTTTAGATTGGTCTTGTTTATTTAATATTTGTTCATTATTAGAATTAGAAGTACTACTAAACTGTGGTATTAGCTTTTCATTTTTTTCATTTGAAGATGGTAAAAAAATATCTACATTTTCATTAAAAACATTTTCTACGACGGACTGTGGTCTAGATTGGTCTTGTTTATTTAATATTTGTTCATTATTAGAATTAGAAGTACTACTAGACTGTGGTAATTGAAGAAATCGCGACATCGACCCTCGTTGTTTTTTTATAAATTCTTCTTTTTTTTGTTTTTTAATTCTTTTTTGGCGCCCAGAGGGATATGAACGAAATTTATCGCGATCGTGACTGTCCATAGTAGATTGGATAAATAACTAAAAATATCGAAATTATTTTACTGATTGCTAAATATCGATTATTTATATAATTATATATTTATATGTGAACATCTATATATTTATTATGACTACATAAGATACCATAAATATCAAATTTACCATAAAATTAAAACTAGTCTTGTAGTAGACTTACAGATCAAGCCGATTTAATATTATTTCAACGAAAACAATAGTATTTTTATTGATGCCAAATTGTTGTGAAAAATAATTAATAAAGTGAATTTTGTGGTTTCAAGATACAAGTATTTATATTATGTTAAAAATACTCTTAAAAAGTATTCAGAATATTTAAAAAATACTTTAAAAACATTATATTTAGAATATGTACCAAAAAATACTTCAAAAAGTATTTTAATACACGTATTCAAATACTTGTATTCGAATACTTTACAAGACTGATTAAAACAAATAAATTATAAAATTACTTACTTAAGATACAAAGAGCTATGTTGAAATATATATGAATTTTTTTATTAGCAGTCCGCACTCCTACTTCGCCATCTTCAAAATGAAGAAGTAAAAATATAAAATAAATATGTTCTAATGTTATATGTTATGTGAAACAAAAGTTATAAATCGTTGGCTGTCGGCTGTCACTCGAATTCTCCTGGGAATCCGATAACATTTCTACCCGTATCACTGTTTAATCTTTATCGAATATTTTACGTATTTTATTTATATCTCTCGTAGACAGTAGGTAACTATTAATATATTATATATATTATACATGTACAATGTACATATTATTGGCTACATCAAATGCGATAAGCCAATAACGACGATACAATCGTCGAGCATTTTAGCTCAAACATTATAAACAACAAAAATAATTCGGTAGAACGTAGAAATCAACTTAAATTTAATGTGATACATGGGTATTTTGGGTAATATATTTTTTGTTGTTAGTATAATAGTATAATATGTTGGGTATACCAAGACTCATGATCAAAAATTAACTTAATTTATGTTTTTGGTTTCATTCAGGTGGGAGCACTATAAATATCGGGGCCCCAAAATCGCGGGGCCCGGGGCACGTGCCCCGCTCGCCCCGACGATTGCTCCGGCACTGTTTGTCCCTGTGCTTTATTTATAGTCATTGCAAATGCTAATTTAACGGGAAATTGAATACGTTTAAACTTAAAAGGTAAATCAGAGGGTAAATTGGTATTCTTAGTATTAAAATAGTTTTTCCATTACTACAGCCTGTTAATATTATGCACTCGAGTAATGAACTTCTCAATTTTTTGATTTGTAGTCTTGTACCGTTGCAAAGTGTGGGTGGGCTCAAATTTCTCATTAAAATAATAGGTGCCCCTATTTTTAAAATCAGTTTATGTGGTGGGACTCCAGGAGGTGTTAAAGAGTTAAGAAATTCAGTTGGGAAATGGACTGCATCCTCTTTTTCTAAAACTGTATCAACTGAATAGTACATTTGTGATTGAGCGTCAAACCTAGATACAATCAAATCATTTATTTTGTCGACTTACTCATTTGTTGGTGACAAAATAGCCCTTTCTTGAAACCATTTCAATGATTTAGAAGATATATTTTGAATGTTCGGGTACACGTTTTGAATCAATTTTGTTATAGTGGGTACTGAATTACAGAAACTTTTAATATTTATTTTATCATTCGTTGCTTGAAATTCTCCTTTGCCTATTAAAAGTAAATCTTTGACAAAATTTATATTATCTTGATCTGTACATAGCACTCTCATATTAGTTTTAAGTTCTAATATTTTTATATAAGGCCATAAGTAGGATCTTTTCAAAGACGCGTTGACTTCATCAGCTCTTGTCCCTCTTGTAACCACAGGCAAGATCTGACGGAAGTCTCCAGAGAACAACACTATGCAGCCACCCATAGGACTATTATTATGACGCAAGTCTCGCATCGTTCTATCTAAAGCTTCAGCTGAAGTTTTTTGGGACATTGACGCTTCGTCCCAAATAATTAGACAACAGTCCTGCATCAATTTACCAGTACCACTTTGCTTTGAAACGTTACAGACACTCGTAATATCGTCACTATCATATTTCAAAGGAAGTTTAAATGTAGAATGAGCTGTTCGGCCCCCTACTAATAGCGTAGCTGCAATACCAGATGACGCTACCGCAAGAGCAATTTTTCCACCATATCTTACTTTTGCAAGAAGTAAATTTATCAAAAAAGTTTTACCCGTGCCCCCAGGAGCATCTAAAAATAATATTTTGCCTTCATTATTGTTAACAGACGACATTACTGAATCATATACAATTCTTTGTTCACGGTTTAATTGATTTTCATTTTGAACGGACAGTAATAGTTGCTGTTGATCATAACTTCTCTCTCTTAAACACTCAATATTAATTGTTGTTCTATTTATGTTTATCGGTAAGGGAAAACCAAAATGTACTATAAATTTTCCCGATAAAACTTCCACTTCTTTGTTTAATTCAAATAAAGCTTCATCAAATATACTTTGGTCAAAACTAATATCATTTGATGACAATTCCTGTCGTTTTCGATGCAGTATATCGTCGGCCATACTTTCACGATTATTTTGCCAAAGCTTCAAAGGATCAGTAATTTGACAAAACGTTAGCATGATAGCAAATAAACATCTTAGTGATTTAGGTGTACATATAGACGCTTCTGATAGCGTGTTTTCCCAATGAGACTCGTCATCCAATAAACCCAACGCTTTGCATGCACCTTGAAAAGTGTCATAAATGACATTTTTCACTGTGCGAAGACTTTGAAAAGAAGTTGGACCTTTAACTATATGGAGCAGCATCCTCAAGTGAAAACACTCGGTATTGTTAGGATGGATTGTATATACTCTGCCCAGAGCATCGGTTTTTTTGACGCCAGGGTGCCCTTCCACCACAGTTCCTTGTTTACGCCGATTAAACTTTTTACCAACCTGATTCCATGTATAGTAACTTGGAATTTTATCATAAGTCAACGGTTTAGCAAATTCATCTTCTGCGCATAATTTAAAAAACGCTGTTAGTGTCGTATCTCGCGGATTATCAACAACATCACTTACATTACTTTCTGAAAAATATACCCTTTGACCATTTTCTAAGTGAACTGCGAGATGGATAACAGTTGGTGCTCTCTCGTGTATACTAAATGATAAAATCCGCCAAATTGCTTCTGAGCTACAAATGTAGCGACCAGACTGATATTGGTCCACTTCATCTGTCGACTGCACGCTAAACGTAGCTTGGTCGCTGCCTTTATTAATATATTTAGTTACATATTTTATCGACTTTATAGAACTACATAATTCTACATTAATATGACAATCAAATACTTTAAGCAAAAGTTTGTTGTAGGGTACAATCCATCTATTGTCAATTTCATGATTTGGAATAGTACATATTTTTCCACCTTCTTCGGGTGATAATCTTCTATACTTTGGATAGCCATCGTCACCAGAAGAGGTATTTCTCTGAAATTGTTTTGGGAATTTCTTAGAACATTTCCCCTCAATCATGCATGGTGAGTTATGGTTAAAAGCCCCACATGGTCCATGAATCATGTGCTTTACAACAATATCATACAGTTCTTGATCTTCTTCTTTATTTGGTATTTCAGCTGTAATTACACTGTCAATTTGGTCTGGTTGGATTTTGTTTGTAAGCCAAAGAAGAAGGTGTATATGTGGTAACCCACGCTTTTGCCATTCAACCGTATACATATAACACCGTGAAGGGCCAAATATATTATGTTTATTAATGAGAGTTAACAGCTTTTGCACCTTTAAATGAAAAACTCGATTTACTATGTCGTATCTATCTTGAGGTTTTGAATTAGTATGGATATTATTTAAGATCTCGGGCCAGTGTGGATTACATGTCATCGTGATGAATAAATCTGGTTTACCATAATTTTTTACGTAAGTCATTGCATCCTGTGTTTTTTCATGAAGATACCTCGGTCCCCCCGTAAAACTTGATGGCAATATGACTAATTGTCCAATGTTATTGCTTTGTTCATTTGAGCGCAATGCGTCCTGTAGATGAATATAACTTTCAGCACGTAATGTCTTTTGATTGTGTCTTATAAACGCCAAACGCTCAGATTCGATTTTGGCATACTGATCAACTATATATTGGTTAAATAACATGCCATATCTAAGTAAATGATTTGAATTGTTCTGGCGTTCCATTATGCGATAGCAATAATAGTTCATACATGAAACTTTTTTTTGTGTAGGAACTCTAGTAACAGGATCGACTTGAGGGATATCTATCGAGTATCCATCTTCACCGTAGGGGAATATTAATGGATATTGAAGACTGTCGTAGGATCGGTGCAATTCAGAAATTATTTGAAGATTTTCATCACGACATCGCAGTACAATGTCTCTTTTGTCGAATTGTTGTCCTGTAATTATAACGGCTACTTCGCTCGTTGACGGAGCATTGTAACGACCGCGATGTTCACCGATTGGAACTTCGTTAGAGTGAATTACCAATTTATAGTCTGTAACATTAGAAGGAACGCTTTCAATGGCTGTTTTAAAAGACTTAACATGTCTATTATGAGTGTTTAACATGTCTTGTAGGGATCTTATTAATATGCTGTCGAGGATCTCTCTGTTACATCGTTTTGATACTTGTGTATCAGGATCGGAAATAAAATAAATCTGCAAAAATTTATGGTCATCAGGATGATGTGGAAAAAGACTGCCGGCAACGTGGTAAACCTGACCCTGTACTTTAAAGGTAGGCATAAACCCTTTATGAACTACCTGCTTGCTTCTGAATGAAGTCATTTGGAAAGCATTGTTGTAAGAACGAATTTCGCGTGTGAATTGTTTATGTTTTGTGTGACTTCCATTAAGAAGGGAATTCAATGGTTCTGGTGGTATAATTATATCATCTAATTTTACTTTGCCATTAGAGCAACATAAGGTTTTGCATTCGTCTTTCCATCTCAGAGCAGAACAAAACTGGCAAACTATTGTAGGATTTCCTATAAAAACTGATGGGTCATTTTTGTAATCCACCGTTAACACATAGTTCATAGCAGAATAATCTTTTCTCGACCATGAACCTCTGTCATTAACAACATCATCATTATTTGTTTGTCGTTCTCTACGTACTACACGCTTTTTTTTGGCATCATTCTGAGATCGACCAATGTTTAACTTTCGTCGAGGCATTTTAAAAATGAAAGTAGTAGAATCAATTAAATAAATAGTAAATAATTTAATAAATAGTACAATCAATTACGGCTTTAAATGATTAAACCAGCCAACAATCAACAGTTAATAAAATAACAATCAAAATCGATAAAAGACGTGTTCTACCGAAAACGATAGAAAACTATTACACAGTCCATACAACGATAATAATATCAGCGTACGGCGATTTTAAAATAAATACGGAAATCTATACAGTATAGACTATACTAATATATAGAATGAAAACATTGGCAAACAGCGATGCAGCCTACGTAACACACTGAAGGCAACTGTCTTGAGCTTGACGTAACGACTGAAAATAACATCGGCGTATGATTGATATTGAATGCGGTGGATAGTAGTGAGTGGGGGGCGCCAGACGACGCGAGCGCACAATACCTTGGTTATTAGCAGTATACATTTATATTATTTATATTATTAAGATATTAAATATTAATACGAATATTGGATATATACATGTTGTTGGTGTACGTGTATAAACTTCTCGGAACACCCGCCGATATCAAACACAATACAATTCGACGAACAAAAAGGTCAGGTTGCAGGTAGCAGGAAACCCGTGGCCCGCACCATATGTACAATAATATATATATAGGTATATACAATTTACACGTTTATTTTAATTAATAATAACTAATTATTTATTAACTTAATCGGACTAATTTTTTGCCTTAAACCTTCTCTGTGATGTCCTCTTTAATTTAAAAAAAATTGCACGACGATTGAATAAGTAGTTTCGGAGATTAGCCCGGACAAAAAAAAGCGACTTAATTTTATAAAGTAGTATAGATATAGATGGTGTTATAAAAATCCTCAATAAATACCAATTAAGTACCTACACCTCAATAAATACCAAAAATAATTGTCCGGCTGCCATCAGCTCACATAAACCTCCATAAGTATTAAATTTTAACATATCAGTAAAGTAGTCATCAGAACTCCGATAATTATTTCCATCACTATCATGTGACATTATTGAATAATCTTCCCAATGATTTATCACATAGGTTACAATCTTTTTACGTACTTCTTGGGCCTTATCTTGAGTGTCATATAACATAAAAGATATTGTCCTAAACAGGCAAGCTCCGTCACCAATAATTGGAATGATAGTGTGGGGCATCATTGTGCCATTTATGTTCAATAATTCGACAACCATATTAATTTGTAAGAATGTAAAAAATTTTATTTCAATACACTTCAATGTTTATAAATAACGGTACATAAACTGGGGTGCGTATACGATGACGCATTAATATTCGAAAATGTAAAACACCTTGTGTATGCGTAAACGCTAAAGAGTAAAGACATATCACAACTTCACAGCAATACTACAATAATAAGTAAAACACTTGACTAATAAGTGTACGTGTTTATTTACTATATAGTATACATTTGGAAGTACACGTAAACCAGATCGCAAGCCGTGAGTGTCGTCACACAAATGAAATATAAACGCTACGCGTGTGTGGTCAGTGGTGCGAGCGTACGACACAGGGGGGTGTTTTGGGTGTTCAAACACCCCCCGAAATATTTGGTTTTTTGTATGGTTATTTATTTATTCAATTTTAAATTAATTTTTATATTATACTTTAATAGACAGATATAATATTACGTTGTGTTTGTGAAAAACCGACTAAAGCAAAATAAAATTTAATACATACTAACAAATTTATAAATAAAATAAAATGATACCTACTGTGTATTGACGTGGGTATAAAAGAATTCTAAAATGCATAAGGACATGGGAAGTACCTAAGCTATACAGACGGGACAATTACTGCGAATTGGAGTGTTAAAATTAATGAATAATGACGTTTCTGTTATATTTTGTTATCGACATTATCGTTCATGTTTTTGTTTTGAGAATAATGAGGTGCGTATTAGTTTTTATTTTTTTGTTTATTAATATTTTAACTTGTTTTCTAATGTTGATTGTTGCGCTATTTAGGCACCAGCAGAAATATAAATTGAATGTTTAACATTGTTAAATGTACATACATAGAGACATAGAAGTTAATTGTGAAGATATTCTTAACATAATGGCTAAAACTTCACGAAAATTAGATTTAGTATTTTAATTTTTTTGTTTATATTATAAAAAAGTATTGGAAGTACTAAGTAAAGATAATTTTCTTAAAAAAATTTCGTATGTTTATTAAAAAAAAAGTTCTACTTTTCAGCAACTGATTTTCAAAAACACCCCCCGAAACTTTATTCTGCGTACGTCCCTGGTACGACAGCATGCCTACTCCCACTACTACTGTTAGAAAAGCCCGTGTGCGTCGTCGATTATGGCAAGCGTTATAAACTTATAATTTATAATAGAATCATAAATGACACATGCCACCGTGTTATTTTAAAATCGAAATTAATGATATACGGTAAGGTCTCGATATCTGATTGGGGAAAGGGGTCGTTCGGATTACCTATGGCTTAAAAAAAATTATAGAGACCCGACTGTAATGTGAGCTAGCATAATATATAGATAAAGTGTTGAGTATCCGAGACATCTCTGCCTTTCGGTTCGGTCGTTGGCGCGGCGGTGCGCGGTGTCGGCGGCGGTGGCTTAAAAAAAATTATCTTTAATCTAATAATCTTTAAATCAAATCTTTATGCAGTACGAGGTACGACACTCAACTGACAAACGTATGTAATCGACGTTCATATATAAACGACATACACGTGCGATTACAAACATTTCTTTCGCAGCATTAAAATCAAGGAAAAAACTTTTTTAAAATGAATAATATTTAGTTCAATCACAAATTAAAATTTTTTAAATGCTTTTGTATATAATTTTATTAAAAATAAAACACGTTTTATTTTAAACAAAAAAAGTCTGTTGTTTTTACGTTTTCTTAATCCTCGTCTTACCCTCCAACCACTCCGATCATTCATAGGGGCGCCAAATCAACCCTAGCCTACTGGTGACCAACTCCTTAATCAGGCCCTGCTCGTACCGCTCACGGTGTAGGATTACAGGAAATGATCAAATGAATGTGCAAAGTCGTAAATGGGTTGCAATTTGACACTTTGACACTCACACAGAAATCAAATGTTATTAAAAATGATACTTGCGTAAAAGTAAAAAGAGATCTCCGTTAGTCGGTGCGCCCGCACTGACGACTTGCAACGGAGAGCCGCCTTGCAACGGAGAGCCCCCGAGAAGGGTTGTCTGAAGACCTTTTATAGAGCGATCTGACTGTGTGGTGGAATGGTTCTTTTGACCAAAGGGCGGTTTCCCATGAAGGTTGACCTAGTTATTGACAATGGGGAACCGTTAGATTGTTGTCCCTTTTTATTGCTTGTTTTCTGTGTGTGTACCGAAGGAGTCGTTATTTATTAAATCATAACATTTTTGTATATAAATGATACTGCATATCATTACATATTTCATCAAAATATAATTTTCTAACGATTGTGAAAGTTTTTAACATTTGGGATCGAAAACCTCCCGGGAAGATTTTGATAGGATAACGTTTTCTAGAAGAAAAGTTGTTGACATACACAAAGAAAAACGGTTTCCACTGTTTTCAGTAACGCTGCCGTCGGCTCGACCGTTTTCTTGTCTCTAAGCTAATATGATTTACGTTGAGTGCAGAATGCGGACTATCTACTTACTATATATTAAATATACTCCGCGTGTGCGGTGTCGTTTGATCCTAGAAGCTTGCGTAGAAACAATATCTATGAATCGTTTCCAGTTCACGATACAACGTAGTAGTACATGCATGTACAGATACTTTAAGCTATGGTTTCCTAAAAAAAACGGTGCCGGTACTTAGCGGCCGTTATACATTATTTGTATTTTTGGAAGATGAAGAATCATCGGAAGACGAAAAAAATCGTTTGGAGGAGAGTGAGATGTTTAAGAATCGTGCTACTGAAGGTGCATTTCAAATTTTAGTTCGTCACCATCTGCATTGTAATGACGAAAAATTGAAGTAATACTAAATTAATTAAATACTAAATTTTGCTTCAACTGGGCTTGTCTATACTCTTTTGATTTGATGTAAATTATGTTATATAAAGCTTCATGATTTTTGACAAAATCAATCAATTGTTCGTCATTTTCACTCGTCCACTAAATTTAATCTGGCACTTTTTATTTTCCCTGCAGCTTCGGTATTTTTGTTAATATATCTCTTATAATCTTTTGGCCCTACAGAAAAAAAACTTAGCTAACCCCGATAGAAACTAAAAAAAACCTTATAAAATAACCTACCCCTAATGTATATAAACCTATGTTCTAGATCAGTGATCGGCAACCTTTTTAGACTCCCGGGCCACATTCATAAATTAAAAAGAGTTCGCGGGCCAGACAAAAATAAAAATTTTGTATTCCAAATTATTTACTTAGAAAAAAAAACGGTTTAAAACTTTCTTCAACGCAATTTCATTTTCTTTTATTCAAACTTTTCATTAATTCCTCGAATAAATACAATTAATTGTGCAGAGTCAACAATATCTATACTTTCTTCAAGTGCTAACGAAAAATATTGAAATGTCTTGGTTTTTTTTATCAGTTGATTGAATAAATTCTCACCAACATCTTCAATGCGTCTTGTTATTGTTCGAGCAGATAATAGGACTTCTTCAAGCTTATGTACAATATCTGGACAAATATCACCGGCCATGCTTAGTACACATTTTTTGACAAATTCTGCGTCTGTAAATGGTTTTCCCTCTTTCGCAATTAACATAGCTACATTCACACTGGCAAAAATAATGGCTTTATTTTGCATAGTTACTTTTGAAAAGATCGTTTGTTCTCCGGTTAGAGCTTTTTGTAGTTTATTAACTTCAATTTCTCTTAACTGTCCGTATAAGGAGTCATATTTAACTTTATGCTTGGATTCACAATGCCGTTGAATATTGTATTCTTTCAATACAGAAATTAGATCACGACAAACAAGGCACATGACTTTTCCTTTATTTTCAATGACAAAGTATTGATTGATCCATTTATGCTGAAATACACGACATTCAGAATCTATTTTTCTTTTTTTACTGGCATTCATTATAATTAGTTTAAAATTTAAACTAACAGCCAAATAAACGATCACTATAAATATAAAATATAAATTATAATGATATTAAAACTACACACAACGCAATCCGCACATACCCGTACGAAAAACGCAATATTAGTTTATTTTTTGGGTGGTTGCATCACGGCGCTGTAGCGGGGCACTTCAACCAGTTGGGCCGTCCTTTCCGCTACATCCGTATCGTTTATTAATTTACACAATTTACAATTTATATTTTTATTGAGCGTTGCTCTACAAAAAAGAGAGGGCCCTACCCCTCTTATTTCGGCCTTCGACCCACAATACAATTTAACTTAACTAGCTGATTATTAATAAAGCTTCCTCTTGATGGCGTTTTCTTTCTTCTTCTTCTCTCTTTGACAGTATCTTGTTCAGAAACTTTTGTATTTTATTCCACTTTACTTTACTTTGAAGCATCGCATCCACCATTGTATCTGGTTCAAGCTGCAGACCGATGTCTACCTCTAGTGCTCTTCTTAGCGACCACCATCTGTCACAGTGAAAAATTGCATGTTCTGCATCGTCTCTTTGGAATAGACAGTCGACGCATTTCGGGTAGGCAAGTATTTTGAATCTGTGCAGATACTCCCCGAAGCAGCCGTGCCCGGTGAGCACCTGCGTAGCATGAAAATCAACCATACCGTGCTTCCTTGTCGACCATTTTTTAACATCCTTTATTAGTCTTCTGGTCCACCTACCGGTGTCGGCTGTATCCCATTCTTGTTGCCACTTAGTATAAGTCTTTTCCCGTGCTTATTCTTCCGAGATTCTATCTCTGTATCTTCTCTGCCTTTCTTGTGCCATCAGATGGGCAGGCAAGAAACCGGCTACCACCACTATGGCTTGAGTTGAAACCGTTCGGTATGCCATAGCTACCCTAAGGGCGATGGTTCTCTGTGGTCTCGATATTGTGTTGACGTTTCTTTTATACTCCAAGTCATTTGCCCATATTGGCGCCGCGTAGAGTAGTTGGCTGTGGATTACTGATGCCAGCAGTTTCCGTTTTAGCTAGGTTGCCCCTCCTATGTTTAGCATGAGCCTAGCCAAGCTAGATGCCGTAGATATTTCCTTTGCCGATGCTTTTTCAATATATTTTCTAAATCCCAAGATCTGGCTCAGCTCAACTCCCAAGTAACGCAGTTGCTCTTTCACTTGTATAGGAGTGCCATCTATCTGGAGTCTTGGGTTTTCGTATGCTCTTTTGGTAGTTAGGATTACAGCTTCTGTTTTATTTTTAGACAGAGTGAGACCGTTGTCGTCCAGCCACCTGCTCACAGCTCTGAGGGCCTCATTTGTCGCCGCTTCTAGTATCTCGGTAGTTTGACCTGTTGTCACTACTGCAACGTCATCGGCAAAACCTACGAGAGTACATGAAAAGGGGCCCAGTACCATTTCGTTAATATTTTGCCTAAGTAAGTCGTCATACATGACATTCCACAAGAGTGGACCTAACACCGACCCTTGTGGGACTCCACACGATATTTGGCGACGTTTCCCTTCGCCATATTCCAGCCATCGGTCGTTCAGGTAGTTTCCTATCACTCCCATTAGATACTCTGGTACGTTATTTTTCCTTAATGCCTCCATTATCTTGTCCCATTTGGCCGAATTGAAGGCGTTGGCCACGTTAATTGCTACAACCGCACACATTTTCCTTCCGCGGTACTGACCAACCGTTGCTTCGTGCACCACATTCATCACCGTTGATATCGCGTCTGTTGTTGATCTTCCTTTCCTAAACCCGTATTGATGATCACTTAGTTCATACTCGCCGATTAGGTGATCTTCTAGACGGCCCTTGATGACGCGCTCAAAAAATTTGCCTATCGTGTTTAGCAGGCTTATTGGCCTGTATGAGGATGGCATATCCAGAGGTTTTGCTCCCTTGCGTAAGAGTACTAGCTTGGCAACCTTCCATTTTTCCGGAAAAATGCCATATGCTAGACACGAGTTAAACACGTTGATGAGGATCTCCTTGATTATGAGGTCTGGGACACCATCAGGACCCGGTGCCTTGCCTGACGGTATTTTTGCTGCCCGGACCTTTATTTCCGCTATTGTAATATCGGGAAAAGTATGGTTTCCTGACTGTTGGGGCGAGTTTCCTAATTCATGTCTTGGGAAAAGACCGTCTACTATCGACTCTATTCTCCCTGGGAGAGTTATTTCGGGAATATTCTTCCTCCTGACTAGTTTTTTTGTGACGAGTCTATAAGGTAGGCCCCATGGGTCCTCCTCAACTTGTCGACAAAGCTTCTCCCAACATTCTCTTTTGGACCTTCGGATTTCTCGTTTCAGTTTTGTTCTCGCATCTTTATATTTTTGCAGATTTTCTGTTTGTTGTGCCGGTTGATTCCTTTGACGATTTCTTTTGCTTTTTCTCCTAGCTGCGTGGCATTCTTTTTTCAAGTCTGCAATTTTTTCTGTCCACCAATAAGCTGGTCGCTTATTTCCTTTGTACGTACCATTAGGCATACTGGCATCGCATGCCTGTTTTAAATAGCTATCTAGCATGGGTGTTTTGTCCAAGGCATCTATATTTGTAAATGTAAACTCTTTTTCGTTGAGGAACTTTTGAAGCTTCTGTTGGTCGTACTTCTTCCATGACCATCTTCCTCCTTGTTGATGCACGTCTTGGTTAATCGGCTTGTTTGTTATAGTCTCGATAGTAAAAGTTATATACCGATGCAGGCTTCCCGTATACTCGTCCAGCACTTTCCATCCGGTTATCCGTCTTCCACTCACCTCTGACGCTAGAGTTACATCAATAAACGATTGTGACACTCTGCCATCTCTGTATATTCTTTCGGATGTCGGGGTATTTCCGCAATACCAAGCCAGTAAGTTTAGGGATGACATAAGATCGGTCAGCAGTCTTCCCCTGGCATCTTCTCTATGATCTCCCCATCCTCCCGATTTCGCGTTGAAGTCGCCAGCGATTATAACTGGGAGAACCGCGCTTCTGACACAGGCTTCCAAGTTGTTTAGGAATCTCTGAAAGCTATCAATATCCGTATTGGGTGACCAATAGGTTGCATATATGCGATGGTCCTTGATATCGACCCACCTAAAGCCAATATCGTCAGGGGGACCAGTCGCCATTATTTATTTATTTATTTATATATAATTAAACGGGCATACCCCTATAACAGTTATAAATCGACATAATAACATAATAATAATCATTTGAACAAATTAATTACAGATAAAAGAAAAAAGAAAATACAGATAATATAATATTAAAACAGAGTAAAATTAATAGATATATATGTTACGGGTGATGTTAACATTTGGATAATGTCGACATTAGCCGGATAATGAGACATTAGCCAACTGTCATCATAAGCCGCCATGAATATTGGCTAATGTTAACATTAACCGGGTAATATTACATTAGCCAAGAACTTTTGGATAATGTCTTAACAACCATAAAAATGTATCATACATGAGATGCAATAATTTAAATTATTAACAATATTAATTATATTTAAGACAACAACCATAAAATACACGAGATTTATTGCCGCCTTTCAATTCATTTATTATATTTAAATATTTTTCATTTGACATATAAGATGAATTATTTTCTCTTTTTTGAGACTACAGTTTTTCAGATAGACGGATCTAAAAGTGTAATCGATAAAATATAAAATTATTATACGCAGGGCCATATTTATGCAAGGACAAATGGGACATTTGCACTGGGCCCACTTAAAAGAGGGGCCCACTGACTTCAGCCTTATAAAATTAATTATATACCATTTTTATCATATTTTTGGAAAACACAATTTTACTTTGATATTTTTGTGGGTATAAAGTATAATGTGGATTTCGCGAAAACGATGGCTTTAATCAACATTGACGATACTTAAATTCATTAAAGATATGCAAATATCACATGCATTTCAAAACGTGGAAACGTGTCTACAAATTTTTCTTACAATGCCTGTTATGAATTGTTCCAGTGAACGATCATTTTCTTCATTAAAAAGAATTAAAAATAGATTACGATCTACAATCTACATTGAGTCAAGAAAATATAGACGCTCTGGGAATATTATCTATTGAAAGTTATATCACAGCAAACCTAAATTTTGATGATGTTATTGACCACTTTTCTAGGCAAAAAGCAAGGAAATGTTTGTGAAAACTGAAATAAAATTAGATTTATAACATTAAACGTAAAAACATTTAATTTGATACCTATATTGGCTATATAATATACCTAATATTTATTCTATGATCCAACTACTCATATACTCGTACTAATTATATACAGCATTAATTTAAAAATATATTATGCGTACATTTTTATTTTAGCATTGAAGAAAATAAAGATGGACAGTTTGGGGCCCAAAATTGTCAAATGTACTGGGCCCACAAATTGGTAAATCAGGCCCTGATTATACGTGTAGATTACACCCGGCCCCACTTGGTATAAAGAAATAGAATTTTTTCACTTTTAACATTATCCAATGTTGACTGACTAATGTCGACATTATCCGGATAATGTTAATATTTTATTAATATAAACGAACAATTACACATTAACCAAAACACATGGCTAATGTCGACATTATCCAAATGTTAACATTACCCGTAACATATATATATATATATAATATTAATGCATAATTCACAGGTAATAATTAATAATAAAATAATAAAAAGACTCAATAGAGTTAAAACTAAAAAAATCGACCTGCGTATCATTAGCTAACCTCATAATCCTATTAATAGGAGCATCATTTAAATAATTTGTTTTTTGTAATTTCAAATAAAAAGTGTTAGTGGAGATCTGTGTATAGATCGGTGTACTGGAGGGACGTAAGCCATAAGTTCTAGAAGGTCCTTTTTCTTCTCTACACTTATACAATTACCAGTTGGGTGTAAAAGTTCTAAGCTAGTTATTACTTGAGAGTTGAGATGTTCTTTTTTTTAAGTCTAGCTCATCAAAGTCTATCTCCTCTTGGTTTGTATATTTATATTTCAAACTGAAAGGTTGAGAGCTTTCGAATCTAAGCTACTGCATTTTAAGCTATTCCACTTTATCTTTAGTTTTAGAAATTTTCCTTCTTGTAATATTATTTTCCAAACTCTTGGATGAAAAAAAATCATAAGTATACATTTCAACAACTGTAAATGGTTTTATCTTCCTTGCACTTGTTATTACACTTTTCCAGTCATCGGGAATGTAAATGTTTGGATAGTACTTTTTTGATTTTTCGATCAATCCAAAAATCTTGGTCACAAGGTAGGTATGAATGTCCACTACATAAAAATTTATGATCAATTTGGGATACCTTAAATTCTGGACTAGTAGTTATATAGTTGCACATTAATGAAAGCTTAATGTTTCTGTTTTGGCCACCACACTGGTCCGAGTACATGATAAGTTTTTCAGTTTTAACAAAATTTTTTATGTAGTGCATCAGGCACGACCCGATTTCTTGTGAACCTCTAGATACGATAGACTCGTTCCAAATATACATAACCACCTCTTGTGTCGCAAGGTTGTGAATCCCGAAGCAGTAGGTCCATAGTTGACGTTTGTAATAGCACACTCCCGCTGACAAAACTGGCGTTGGGAGAGTTTTCATTAAGTCAAATTCAATAGCTGTTAAGTTATGGTTAGCGATTTTAGCCAGTTCTGCATCCTCGCGCATTTTCTGTCTAGCACTTTCAGCCTTTCTCTGATGCAATTCTCTCGCTGTTTCAAGCCCTCGTTTTTCTATATCATTAGTGCACGCCATAATGTTAACTTTAAACGAATCACACCTTCTACAGGAGTCCGAAATTGGAGCATGAAAATGTAAATTGAAATTTTCATTGAATATTTTCCTAAACATATTTAGTTTAACAGCATTATTTAGTTTCTCATCCTTATACAGTTTATACATAATTCCCACACTGAGATCTGGTGAAAGGTACTGCCTATTCAGACTTTTGTGCCTCGCATAATGACTCTCATATTTAGGAAATCGATGTATAAAATCTTTTACTTCGTTTACTTTTATATCTGACGTCTTGTTTTTAGAACTTTGGCGACCCCTTTTATCCTTTGGAGGAGTTTCTCCTTTATGCTTGTTTACCAAAGCCCTCGAAATCCTACCATCTGAAACCTTAAGTGTATTTTAAAAAAAAATTTTACAAACTTGTTTCTGATTTCCGGAAGTGTCAGGAAGATGATACTACCTTGACTTATTTCTTCGAGATTCAATGCTTGTAGAATAACATCTCTTTTTATCACTTACACTAATAAGTTCACATAAATATGCAGTTTGTAAGTCAAAATTTCCTATTTTATAATAACTATCGAAAATCTTTTTTTGTTGATTTTCGCTAAATTGTCGATAACAATGATCACTGCAGCATTTGTCAATAAGTTGATGTGTTTTTGCATTGACCAAAACGTTTTTAGTATTTAAATAAACCAGTCCCATATTTCGTTTTTTTTCCTGTCATAACGTGCCCAGTTCCCTTTATTACGCATTCTTTTTCTACATTTTAATGAAAATGAGTTAGTTGTAACCTCTGCAGAATTTTCTGTTTCAAAAACTTCAAGTCCATCCATAAACTCAGCATCCAAGTCATGAGCCTCTTCAACAACCATTGGATTAAAATCCGAATCACTGCCTGAACTAAAATCACTATCAATATCTGATTCGCTTCCCAAAATTTCTAAAAAATTAATATTGTGTTCTAATTTTCAGATAGATAAAATTTATAAACACATTCTGATGAATAAAATATATTACCTACATTATACATGTTGTAACAGTTCTATTTAACAATACGACTAAGATAATTAAAATAATAATAGTTTAATCAGTCGTTAAAATAATGTCTTTACATTTTTTTTTCGATTATGTATAAATTAACACTTCATTAATCACCTAAGGTAAAATTTTAATATATTGGATAATTAATTAATGTATAATAATATTTACTAAATTAATTTTTAAAATAAATAATTTATTGATTCTAATATTTTTGTTGAATACCTAAATGTGTGTATAATTATTATTTTATAGTTTTTTGCGATTTGTTAAAATATATTTCGCATATTTTTTACATTTATTCAATACAAATTAAAAATTAACCATTGCTGGTAACTATTCAAGCTTACTTATTGTTATACAATTTATTACTACTTACCATTCAATATTTTCTCGATGTCGGCGTTCATTTTTGCAAAAAGTACCTTTAAAATGTTTATGGAAACTTGCTCACAAACAAAATATAAGCTAAAATAACTATAGATGAAATGACGCGTGAAAACTTATGTAGTTATATGGATATTATATCAATATTCAATACTGTGAGACTAAAAACTGACCACTACTTTTTAGTTTCCTAAAATATCAACCTATTAAAACTTTATATCCCACCTATTACCCATCTATTACTATCAATTCGTCTAGTTCGTCGCATAAAAGGGGTCGCGTAAGATGATGTTTTTTGTCCAATTCATATTCTTCTTTTCTAATTTTTTTTGCTTCATCAATGAATTGTTGGAACATTTCATCAGATCTTATTTCAATCACATAATCAATTAAAGATTTGTGTAGATCAACAACATGTTCTAAGTTAGCTGATGTTGATTGTAAAACTGTGCTTGTTTTATTGAATCGTTCCAACTAAGAAGTCCAAAATACGGCCATAAAGACCGACTCAAATGAACTCAGGTTGTTTTTTAAACCTGCAGTTTTTCTACGATTTATGTGTTTTTCAGAATTATTATTTTCTATAACATTCAATGTTTCCATAAATTCTTCCCAGCTGTTTTTGAAAGAAGAACATGCATTATAACAACTAGACCACCTAGTTCCAGTAGCTCTTTTTACTACCTTCTGATTTGGTTTCAATTTATGTTTCATCAATTGCCACCGATAAGTAGATTTTGCAAAAAAAACATAGATGGCTTCTAAGTAATAAAAAAAAAATGCCACTTCTTTGATAGAATCGACAGCGGACAATCCAACGAGGTTTATACTATGTCCTCCACATGGTACATAAATTGCTAATGGATTTAAATTTTGTATCCTTGTTTTTAATCCTGAGTAACATCCAGACATGTTTGCGGCAGTATCATAAGATTGACCGCGGCAATCCTGTAAATTCAAACCAAATTCTTCGAGTGTTCCTGTAACTGCATTTAGCATGTATATTGCCTTATGTCCAACATTCGGTATAAATTTAAAAAATCGTTCAACTTCAGCTGGCGTATCTTCTTGAATTTCTCGTTTTACATATCTGATTACAAACGACAATTCATCCACGTGACTGATATCAGGCGTTGAATCAACAACAATGGAAAAATACTTACTACGATTTACTTCGTCAATAATCACATTTAATACTTTTTTCGCAATCAAAGAAATAAACTCTTCACAAATTGTAGAAGACAGATAGGACGTTTTACCCCGACCCGGGTTTCCATAAGTAGCTAAATGATTAGACATAAAAGGATTGAATTCCGCAATAAGCTCCAAGCACATCATAAAATTCCCATTTTTATTTGACCCAAATTGCTCATTCTTCCCTCTAAATGGTAATCCTCGACTACCAAGTTTTTTTACTACCGCTACTACTCGCTGAAGCACATTTCGCCAATAATTCATTTCATTTTGAATTTGTAGTTGGAGCCCTTTATCTATTCGATTTTTCAACTTACTTCTGTTTAAAAAAGTGCTAGAGCTTTGAACATGCTCTGAGGAATTTTCATGGGAGGTTAGGCCGCTGTGTACATTATTCCAATCATCATATCCATCTGTACCAAATTTTGAACTACCATTACCAAATAAACGACACGGAATGCAAAAAAGTGCCTTTTTACTCGAAGAATAGCATAAATATTTTCTGTGCAGTTTTCCATTTTTTATTTTTCTCTCAAATGCAAGTTTTGTCAATGACCGATATCCACTTAATGAGGAGTAATACCTTCTAGTGACAGAAAAATCTTCGGGTATGTTCTGATCGATGTCTCTCGAAAGTAGTTGGTCTATTGTCGTCTCGTTTATTATCCATTTGGCAGGATCTGTATTTACAGTTATATCATCAAGAGATACTAGAGATTTCGGGGATGTACATTTAGCTATATCTATTGAAATCAGATTTCTAGCATCACCTGCGTGGTTTCCTTTCTCTAGCTCTAAAGGGACAAAATGGTAGGGCTAGGCGTAATATCTAATTCAGTATTAGGATGACAAGTTGAACTCGTTGAAGTACTTGTAGTTAAAGTAATAGTACTTGTGGTTAATGTGAGAGTAGTAGTTGAAGTAGATGAGTCTATATAAATATAATAATATTCAGTAATAAATTTAGCATTTTTTCGTGCATATTTATTTTTGAAACGTTCACTGCGCATCATATTACAATACACATTCCTATATTACCTATATTAATATTTTATAATATAATTTCGCACACTTAACACCACGAAGTTAGGTACAATAATACAAATAAGAAATGCCGATTGGCACACAAAAATAATAAAATAATACAACTGCGATTCGCGACTGTGATATATTAAATAATTTTAAAACATCTAATATTATAAAAAAAACGTCGAATTGCGACTACGAATCGATCGGTGGCGAAGTGGTACGAGGGCGATATTATATAATTGATATAATTTAATTAATATTATTTTATTCAAGCGTCGGCTGAGACACATTGTATTGTAAAATATTGTGCGGATGACGCCAATTTATTGGCAGGTTAACCTAACCGCAGTGAACGTGTCATCAAAAATTTAAAAAAAAATATTTATTTTATAGAAATATAGAGTAAATTGTTTTTACCTGTTTTTAAATTTGTGAAAAAAGTATCGAGTTTTCTTATTTTTTGAATAACCCTTTTCTCTTTTTCTTCATGCTCTTCTCGCAGCTTTTTGTATCTTGCACCACTTTTCCTTTTTCTACCATCACTCATTGTGATTTAATAATTTGAACAATTATAACAAAAATAAATAAAGACGTCGTTACACTCGTAACACAAGTTGCACTGTCGCAGTGTCGCGGTATACTAATAAGTAATAACTAATAAGCATTAAGCAGAATATTGTTATGATAAGGATTAAAGAATATGTATAACATTATTTGTAATTGTAAGTAATAGAATCACGAAAATAAAATATAATTTTATCCACCCGCAACAATCATCCCTTCTTAATACCCTTCTGCACTACTAACTACCAAAAAAATGAAGCTATTACGAGAATAATGAAACTAGCCAATGAGGATCCGTTGTTCCTTTCATAGTTTTACTTTTGTATTAATTGTTTTAGTTTAATTTAATATTTCATACTCGTTATATAGTTTATATTATTTTATTCTAATTGTATTGTACACTTAATTATGTAACCTGGGCTCACCGGCGATTGTAAACTGCGCCCAAAATACAGGTAAACACAAAATCACACATGTAAACTGCGCCCGAGTTTTTATCAAGAGTAAAAAGGTGACATGTAAACTGCGCCCGGGTAAAATTACAGGTAAAATACTTAATTCGTTACAGCCATATAATTTGAATAATTAAAAATAAAATAAAATTTAAAAAATTAAAATAATTATAAATATTACAAATAATAACATATGGTGGATACATATTCATCAATTGGAATTTGACTACTATTATATTTATTAATTAAATTTTCTAACTTTTCGCGTTTTTTTTTTGTTTTAAAGTTTTGGAATTTAAACGGTTCATTTATACTATTTAGTTTAATGTATACTTCTATTTGAATTTCTTTTAACTTTTCTATGAACATGAAAATATTTGGATGAGTTGTATAAAAGCTGGAATTAAAGTGAGAATGAAAAGACTCGCATGCATTTGTGGTTAAAGTTGGCTCTGCTGATGCTTGAGCCCATACTTCAGGTGGATACTGAGCTTCTTCACTTATATATACGTCTACCAAATAATCCAAATAATATAAGTTAATAAGTCGGGCGCAGTTTACATTATATCTTTTTAACATAGATAACATTTCGGGCGCAGTTTACACTATACCTTTTCAACTAAGATAAAAATTCGGGCGCAGTTTACAAAAAAGAAGGTCATCTGGGCGCAGTTTACGTATGGCCGGGCTCACTCCCGTTTATTCTTTAAATAAATAAATAAATAAATAAATAATTGACAAAAACAACGTCGTATCGGCTATCGCCTTAATGCAGCGTTTCTCAACCAGGGGGTCGCGACCCCCAGGGGGGTCGCGAACACATTGACTTGGGGTCGCGTAGGTCAAAAATAATAAAAAGCTGATTTACAAAATATACCTTTTTAATTAAATATTTAAGACTATTTATTGTAAAAAAAATTAAAATAATAATAATAATAAAATTATCCCGAATAAGGATATACATAAAAAATTAATAAACATAATAAAATAAGTAATTAGTGTGATCTTTGAATTTGTTTTACATTTAAAAGTTGCTTAATTTGTGGTTCAACATCTGAAACACATAAAAGTAAGTTATTTTCTAGTGATAACAAACGATTTCTGTACTTCGTTTTTATTGCCACCATGGATGAAAATCCTTTTTCGCATAAATAAGAAGTAGCGAACGGAATCAAAATTTTCAATGCCTCTTTTACCAAACTTTTATATTCATTTTTCCGGGCAATCCAAAACTTATTCAAATCTTGAGATGCAAATTGTAGCTGTAATGTTTTATCAGCTGATAATTCTATTAGTTGGTTATGAGTTTCAACTGGTAATTTGGCAACTGCAACAATATTTTCATCAAATGGATTAAGAACCCATCTATTTGAGAAGTCATTGTCGTTACATGGGAAATATTCGAGGAATTGAATTTTCAATTCTCTTAAATGTGTTTTCATGGTATCCAAAACACGATCAAGAATAGGACTTTTTAAGTTTACATTTTTTTCAATGTAATTTGATGTTAAATCAAATGCATCAAAATTTCGTTTTTCGAGACGAATGATCCAAATACCAAGTTTTTGATAAAAGCATTAACTTTATCTGACATTATTAGAATGTTCTTTTCACGGCCTTGTAAGCTTATATTCAAGTCATTCAAATGTATGTCAAATGTCATTCAAATATATCACTCAAATAAGCTAAAAATAGTAATGTCTCATTATCTTGGAAAAAAGTTAAAAATGTGCTATTTCGATCTTTAAAAAATATTTTTAATTCATTTCGCAACTCAAAAATCCGCGTTAAAACTTTTCCTCGTGACAACCACCTAACTTCGGTATAGAAAAGCAGTGACTTGCGCTTGGAGCCCATTTCTTCACATAGTGTGGAAAACAATCTGCACTGCAGCGGTCGACTCTTAATATAATTTACTATTTTTACAGCTTCAGATAACACATTTTTTAAATTATCTGGCATTTTTTTTGAGACAAGTGCATGCCTGTGAAGAAAACAGTGTGTCCATTCAATATGTGGCATTAATTCTTTTAATTTTACTATCAAACCACTATTTTTCCCTGTTATTGCTCTTGCGCCATCAGAACACACTGAAATACATTTGTTCCAGTCTAAATTTTCATTTTTTGTTGTTTCAGTAAATAATTCAAAAAGACCTTGTCCAGTAGCATGGCCTGGTATTGATTTGCAGAAAAGCATATTTTCTTTAATTGTCCCATCACATTCGTATCGAACAAAACATAAAAATTGTGCCATGTTTGTTACGTCTGTTGACTCGTCAAACTGAATAGAAAAATACTCACTTGATTTTAGATTTTGTACTATTTGATTGTGCACATCAGTTGACATTTCATTAATTCGTCTTGATATTGTGTCATTTGAAAGTGGAATAGTTTTTAATTTGTTTGCCTGTTCTGTACCTATCATAATATTGACCATATCAATAGCAGCGGGTAGAATGAGGTTCTCAGCAATCGTGTGTGGCTTTGATTCCCTAGCTAGCCTAAGTGCTACTAAATATGATGCTTCAAGTGTTGCGGTGTTATTCTGACTTGATTTAAGAATACAAGTTTGTTGATTTTTTAAAAAAAGTGATTTACGCTCAAAAAAATCAATTGGTTTTTTTACTAAAAGTGAGTGATTTGTTTCCAGATGTCGAATTAATTTTGAAGGTTTCATACTTTCTTGAAATAGAACTTGAAAGCAAACAACACATTGCGGCTTATTATCAAGTGAAATAAACCCATACTTCAAATACTCATTGTTATATGACCTGAATTTTTTTTTCGCTGGTTCACCAGAAGTAGACGGAGCATTACTTTTTATTATATATTTATCCATTATTATTAATTCAAATTACACAAAACTAAAAAGACGCACTAAAAACCAACTTAATAACGCATTATCACATGAGTTTAACAACACGAGGGACGCAAGACTGTCATCGATAAATTAATCGTTTCATAACACACACAAATAATATTAATAATATCAATAATAAGCAGTCGATTAAATGTAGATATCTCATCAATAAAACGGGCACTACTCCACTAATGGAAATTCTTAACGACCCGATACATAACGTTCAAACTTGATAAGCTTAAGTTACTAGATATGGTACCTACCTATTTATAAATTGATATTTAAAATGTTATATTCCGTTTGGTTAATGATAGGATATATTCACTGTTTAAATGTTTATCTAATATAGATGGAGGGGGGTCGTGAAGTGATTGACCATATTTTATACCTATTTTGGGGGTCGCGACTGTAATGATCACGCCACGTAGCGTCAGCATTATGCTTACTATGCGATGGTGCATAGAGCATCACGCCACATTCAGCATCACGCCACATGAGTTGGACCAATCACAGGCGCAGTATGATATGAGACCATATCATACGACTTTCAACCGCACGTTCTACAGTGGGAGCTTAGGGTATATAAAGAGCTTCTGCTTAGAGATAGGAAGAGAAGGATGCTTAATAATTAACTTACTGTTTGACGTACCATTAATTAACTGTTCTATATTATATTGCAAAAGTGTTGTGTTCAAATATAAATTAAAAGTATAACAAAGTGTTTAACTAAATTAAATCTACAAGTCTTTGATTCCTCTTTCCACTACCTTGTTGGTTACCTCAAGGGTACACGACATATTTTGGTGGCAGCGGTGTCTTTTGTTTTTTTTAACAAGAAAATTTTTCTTTCGTGACGACTTAAGAAAAATTCACGGACCAGTGGCAAGAAAATCAACGGCGAACAGATCAAGACACTATTCAGAGCATTCAAATACAGCAACATGAACACCACATCGATTTTGTAATTATATAAGTTATTTTTTATTGTATAATATAGAATTAATGGCTTATGTGGGGAAATCAAATTAAAATACAGAGCATCCGAAAATAAAATTAAAATACAGAGCATCCGAGATAAAATTAAAATTACAGAGCATCCGAAATTAAATAAAATTACAAAACATACGAAATTAAATTAAAATACAGAGCATCCGAAAATAAAATTAAAATACAAAGCATCCGAGATAAAATTAAATTACAGAGCATACGAAATTAAATTAAAATACAGAGCATCCGAGATAAAATTAAAATACAGAGCATCCGAGATAAAATTAAAATACAGAGCATCCGAGATAAAATTAAAATTACAGAGTATCCGAAATTAAATTAAATTACAGAGCATACGAAATTAAATTAAAATACAGAGCATCCGAGATAAAATTAAAATTGCAGAGTATCCAAATTAAAATTAAATCACAGATCATCCGAAATAAAATAACAGATAATCCGAAAATAAATAAATATACAAAATATTCGATAAAATATTTCACAAAAATCTTAAATAAATATAATGGCAGAAGCTAGAACAGAAAATGTAAGACCAAAAATTTTGTCAGGCAAAGAGGCGATCCAAATGTTGCCATCATTTTCTACAGGGGACAGCAATGCATTATATTGCTTTGAGAGCAAATGTGAATTTATTTTTAATAATGTTGAAGACAGTTTTAAATCCTTAGTATTGGAGGGAATATTAAATTCATCATTGTCAGGAGTAGCAGCAGATTGCATTCGATATAAACAAATTACTACATGGGGCGAATTAAAAATAATTTTGAGAACACAATTTTTAAAAACACGAACGATACCTTATTTACAAAAACAATTAAATAGCATTCGACAAAGAAAAGGAGAAAGTATACTCGAATTTAGCAATAGAATTGAGAGAGCATATCATGATTTGGCAGTAGCTTCATCGGAGGGTAGAAGTATGAATACAGCGAAAAGCTTTGCGGAATTCGCTAAGTCACAAGCTTTAAGCATTTTTCTGGATGGTATTATGCCACAAATTCGATCAATAATTAAAGGACGCAATATTAGAACATTCGAAGAGGCTGTTAGCATAGCACTTGAAGAAGAAACATATTATGAGAATAGATCAAATCAGTATAATAACAGTAAAACATATAATAATTATAATACAAATAATTACGGTGGAAATAGGTTTAATAAAAACGATAATACTTATTTAAAACAATATGAAGCAACTCCAAGCGTAAAAAAAGAGTATGACCCGAAATCACCAAAGGTTACATGTAATTACTGTAAAAAAATAGGGCATCGGGTATCTGAATGTAGAAAATTAAAATATAATAATGAAAAGAAGGCTCAAAGTGCAAGCACATCAAAAGCGGCAGATGTACGCACAGTAACAGAAATAAAACATAATGACCATGTAATGATTGCAATCGATTTAGATAAGGACCACATAAATTGTTATTCAGAAAATCTTATTAGTAAAATGGGCAAATTTTTAATTGATAGTGGATCAGATATGAATCTGGTAAAAATATCCAATTTAAATAGGAATCAATTAGTCGATCAAGGTAAAAAACGATTACTACGTGGAATAAGCGATAATCCAATATTCACAATCGGTGAAACGAAAATAAACATACGTGTGGATAATAAAACTATACTCGAAACGTTCGAGGTAGTCTCTGATAAATGTGCTATACCACACACGGGGATATTAGGAAAACCATTTTTGAAATCACAGAAAATCAAAATTGACATGGAAAATAATACCGTAATATTTCCAAATCCAAAAATGCAAATTAAACCCCGTACAGAAACTTTGTATGAAATTGAAACACCGAGTGAACTAGAGGGCAAAATATTATTAATAGAGGGCAAACAATTCAGCGAAAACGTAATAACAGGGAATTCAATAGGAGAAGTAAAATGTAATAAAATCATAGGTAGCATAATTAATTCATCTGAAGAGGTCATAGAAATTGAAACACCTACATTATCAGAAGTTAATTGGGAGGAGTTTGATGAAAATCAAGTGTTTCTTGTTAATGATGATAATAGCAAAATTGCCACTAACAGAATTAAACTGTTAGATGAGGGTTTAGATTTATGACATCTAAATAAGGAGGAGAAAGAAAACTTAACATCTATATGTCATGATTTTTCCGATTTGTTTTACTTTCCTACTGATAAATTAACGTACACCGAAATCGAAACTCATCAAATAATTACTAAAGAAAATATTCATCCTATTAATATAAGACCATACCGCCTACCTTTAGTTCATAAAGACGAAATAAACAGACAAATAAAAGTTATGTTAAAAAATGAAATAATTAAACCAAGCAAATCACCTTGGAATTTTCCAATAATAATTGTACCTAAACGTGCAGATAAAACGGGGAAACCTAAATATAGAATATGTATTGATTACAGGAAACTTAATGAGGTTACTATAGGTGATGCATACCCCTTACCTAACATAAATGCAATTTTAGATCAATTAGGTAAATCAAAGTATTTTTCAACCTTGGATCTAGCTGATGGTTATCATCAGATAAAAATAAATCCCGCTGATACGCACAAAACCGCGTTTTCCACACCTGAAGGGCACTTTGAGTTCCTGAGATTAGGCTTCGGCTTAACCTCTGCACCAGCTACATTTAGCCGGATGATGCAAAAAGTACTGATAGGATTGGAGGGCACGCGTTGTTTTGCGTATTTAGACGATATAATTGTTTACGCACCCAATTTGTTGGAACACGAAAAAAAGTTAAGGGAAATTTTCGAAAGACTTAGGGAACACAATTTAAAATTACAACCACAAAAATGTCAATTTTTGAGAAAGGAAGTAATTTATTTAGGACATGTGATCACAGCGGACGGTATAAAACCCGATCCAGAGAAAACTAAATGCGTAGAAAACTTTCCAAGACCAAATAATGTTACAACTGTAAAAAGCTTTATTGGGTTAGCAAATTATTATAGACGATTTATTCAGAATTTCGCGCAAATAGCAAAACCAATGACAATGCTATTAAAAAAAGAGAATAAGTTTTTTTGGAATGACCAATGTGAGTTGGCATTTAATACATTAAAAGGGAAATTACTTAAAGAACCTATACTACAATATCCGAATTTCAAAGAACAATTTATTTTGGCAACCGATGCTTCTCAATTCGCGATAGGCTCCGTGTTATCACAGGGTACCTTGGGAAAAGAATTACCTATTGCATATGCATCTAGAACAATTTCAAAAGCTGAAATAAATTATTCCACTATAGAGAAAGAACTATTAGCTATAGTTTGGAGTATAAAAAATTTTAGACCTTATCTTTATGGGCAGAAATTTACGGTAGTCACAGATCACAGGCCATTGACTTGGTTGTTCGGCATTAGCGATCCGAGTTCTAGATTAATGAGGTGGAGATTGATGTTATCAGAGTTTGACTATGAAGTTATTTATAGACCAGGCTCAAATAACAACGCTGACGCATTATCGAGAATTCGGATTGAAAATGATCAAACTGCAGGTGTTTTTACCGTAAGTGAAAACGCCAGTACGTATAATGATTTTGTGACTCAGCAAAAAGATAGGATTATTTTAAATATAAATAATAATATAAAATATGAAAATAAAAATATACGCGACGATAAACAAAATATAGTATTGTTTTACACATATGGTTCATATACCAATAACGTTAAAAACATTATCGATAAAAATAATAATTGGGAAATGATTACAGAAAATAAAGACAGAGTAGCAACATTAATACAATCTCAAGGTACAAGGTATATCTTTTATAATAATATTATTGAAAGTAATCAAAATATGATTATTGAACAACAAATTTTTAACGCAATAAGAAACGTGATAAATCATTGTGTACAAATAAAGGTCGATGCACTTGACCTAGATTTAACTTACGTGAATAAAAAAGTAACAGACAGCCGAATTATGATCAATTATTTATTTAAAGGAACAAAATTTAAAGTAAATGCATATGTGGGAAATACAGATAGTTTGAGCGAATCACAAAAGTTGGAAATAATAAAAGAACAGCATGATAATTTGTTAGGAGGACATCAGGGTATCACGAGAACTATTAAAAGGATTCGGGAAAAGCATAATTGGAAGGGCCTTAAGAAAGAAGTAAAAACATATATTCGACAGTGTGACACTTGTCAGAGGAATAAAATACATAGGAAAATAAAACAGCCTATGGAAATAACAACAACAGCTTCGGGTCCATTTCAAAAGTTATTTTTAGACCTGGTAGGACCTTTACCTAAAACATTACAATCCAACATTTACATTCTTACATCGCAGGACGATTTAACTAAATATTCAAGCGCAGTACCGATAGTGGATGCAACAGCTAATACTGTGGCAAAAGCTTTCGTACGTAACTTCATTTGTATTTACGGCATACCAGACGCAATCCTTACTGATCAGGGCACTAATTTCATGTCTGACATTTTTAAACACGTTTGTAAAATTCTAAATATTAAGAAACTACATACAACGGCGTATCATCCACAATCTAATGGGGCTTTAGAAAGATCCCATTCAACTTTAAAAAATTATCTCAGAAGTTTTGTGGATAAAGATCAGAGTAATTGGGATGATTACATCACGTATGCTCAATTTACTTATAATACGACCATTCACTCAACAACGAATTTTACACCTTACGAATTAATTTTTGGGAAAAAACCCGCGATACCGACATCCTTTTCACAAAAAGAACAACCTGTGTATAATTATGATGATTATACGTTTGAGTTGAAACAGAGGATGCAGAGATCAAGGGAAACGGCTAAACAAAATATAATTGAAAATAAAAATAAAAATAAAACTAATTATGATAAAAATATAAATCAATTAACAATTCATATAGGGGACAAAGTTCTTACTAAAAATCAAGCACCGTCAAATACTTTAAGTATGAAATGGTTAGGACCATTTGACGTAATCGAAATAAATGACAAATCAAACATAACTATAATGAAAAATAAACAAAAAAAGAAAATACATATTAATAATGTAAAATTATTTCATTAAAAAGATAATGGGAATTTACATTTTTTTCTAATATCACCAATAAATCTTTCATTAAGGTTAATTAATTAATTAAAAAGATACTAACTTAAACATGTTACAGATTACTACTAACAGCATACTGCATGTTCACGACCCAATTAAACGTAAAGCCAAATGAGTCTGGGATCTATTACGAGAACCAAGGCACAGTCAAACTCGAAGTGACCAATTGGGAACTTGCAGTATACTACAATACGTCCCATATTAAAATTAATGAATTAAACTTATTACAAATAACGAAATTTACGGCTAAATTATGTGACCAAATACAAATAAGCTATAATAAGGAGTTATTTGTTATTTGTAGAAATTTTCACATACAGACCGAATTAATACTAACTAACCTTAACTCAGAACGAAACTATTTATACGCTGTACTGGAACCTAGGCAAAAAAGATCATTGTATGACGGTATAGGCAATATGGCACACGTACTGTTTGGGCTCTGTGACAACGTATGTAGGGACAAGTTCAATACAAAAATTCAGGAAATGGGTGATAACAAATCACAAATACATTCGGTGGAAAAACAATTAAGAGTAGTAAAGGCAGAATTAACAAATAAATTAGGTTCAGAAATAAATAATCTAAAAACTGATATGTATGAGAAAAATAAAGAATTGGAGAAAAGATTAGTTTTTGTTACGAACGATACATTAGCACTGACCGATAAGTTATTTCTTGTAGAACAATTATTATTAATAAATAATGTATTGGATCAAGGTAAAGAAGAGTTAAGAGTACTAACTGACATAATACATAGTGCTCAGCAAGGGCAAATTCATGCCAGTATACTCTCCCCCGGAGAATTAGTAAAAAATTTAAAAGAAATAAAAATGACTTTGCCAACGGGAACAACTTTGCCAACGGGAATGACTACTAGGGAAGCTATTGACATTATAAAACTATCCGACATAACTATTTATTTCAAGGATGACTCTCTAATATACATCATAAACATACCTATAGTTAAGGACCAAGATTTACTTGTGTATAAACTCTTACCGGCACCTATAAAGATAGATAATCAAAATAACTATGTATATATAAAACCAGATGCGGAATATTTAGCGATTAGCACAAATAAAGATTTTTTTTCTGTATATACCGGACAAACTTTTAAAACTTGTAAGCAAGCTTTAAGATTTAAATTATGTAAACACTATCAAACGTCATTTGTAAAAAACAATTTACTAAATTGTGCAATGGCATTAATATTAAAACCTAGTATTCTAAGCACTTTATGCGACATAAAGTATTGTAAAATAAGTAACCCAATTTATCAAAAATTAGAACGATCCAATAAGTGGTTGTACGTAGTGCAAAAAGATGATATTATATTAACTTGTGAAAATGGGATTAATTCAGAATTAAGGGAATTAGATGGAACAGGGGTTTTAGAATTAAGTAATGAATGTAAAGTATATACGTCACATGAGTTATTGTTACCTGAAAAAAATGTAAAGGAACAAGACCACTATGATAACGTACTTAGTTTTAAATTAATAGATTATGTAGATACGAATGTAAACACACACCTTGTAACATCACACTACATAAATAAGTTAACCGACTTATACGAAATAAGTATAAGTACATTAGATATAAATCAAAAAAAAAATAATGTAATAATTAATAACACCATTTTTCGACACAACATAATGTTATATGTAATATATGTAATAACACTCATGTTCATAATAT
Organism: Periphyllus acericola; assembly: GCA_949715065.1. Classification (NCBI taxonomy): domain Eukaryota; kingdom Metazoa; phylum Arthropoda; class Insecta; order Hemiptera; family Aphididae; genus Periphyllus; species Periphyllus acericola. Next base: position 40,773,280 of record OX454266.1, read on the forward strand.
TTGTAATGATACATTTTTGTAAGAAACATAAGTGTACATGTTTTAAAAAATCTAATCAGACAGACGAAGTTTCCACAGAATCGGTTCATCAGATTCCAACGGCACCAGCGGTGTTCATCAGCTCAGAAAGGCGGCTTTCCTCGTCCTCTATTCAAACTATCCATTATCCGAGGATTTAGAGGATAGTTCATTCTTAAGGAGGGGCGTGTAATGATCACGCCACGTAGCGTCATCATTATGCTTACTATGCGATGGTGCATAGAGCATCACGCCACATTCAGCATCACGCCACATAGAGTATCACCACATTCAGCATCACGCCACATGAGTTGGACCAATCACAGGCGCAGTATGATATGAGACCATATCATACGACTTTCAACCGCACGTTCTACAGTGGGAGCTTAGGGTATATAAAGAGCTTCTGCTTAGAGATAGGAAGAGAAGGATGCTTAATAATTAACTTACTGTTTGACGTACCATTAATTAACTGTTCTATATTATATTGCAAAAGTGTTGTGTTCAAATATAAATTAAAAGTATAACAAAGTGTTTAACTAAATTAAATCTACAAGTCTTTGATTCCTCTTTCCACTACCTTGTTGGTTACCTCAAGGGTACACGACACGACACTAAAAAGGTTGAGAAACGATGCCTTAATGTATAATATGTATAATCATATATTTAATATTAACCATTTCCGGGAAAAACATAGATTCGCTAAAAATAACAATTCTAGTTGATCGCATTCACCGAAACCATTTTAGTATTTTACTGAGTTAATAAGCTAATACTCATAACTCATAAGACGTTATAATATAATTTTATAAATACATTTTTTTCTTAAGTGCGGCAAATTTGCCGCCCTAACAAATTTTCCGCTCCAATCACCTGATTGTTTTGCCTGTAGGGTAACCCGACGCTGACGCCTATGCTGTGAGTATAATTATTACAAGTATTTATGAGTGATATTAATTAATTTTATTTTCAGGCATTAACTTATATGGATGGGCTATGAGTACTCAGTATATGCCGTCTGGTAGGTACAAATGGGTCGAACCTACATTAAATGGTTTAAATGATATGACAAACACTTCACCGATCAGTCGTATGTATGAATTAGATATTTCATACTCTCAACTAGTGATGGGAATAATCGAATGAAATAATCGAATCATTCGATTATTTGAATAATCGAAATGATTCGATTATTTTAAAAATCATTCGAATAATAAAATAATCGAATGAACTTAGATTATTTTAAAAATCATTCGAATAATAAAATAATCGAATAAAATTATTCGAATGATCAAAATTAGTAGTTAAAATAATCGAATGCTTTTCTTATCTCAATTTTACTTTTCCTACCCGTATACTACAGTAGTAGTATCTATATAATTACTGGCTACTGCACAATAAGTAATATAAATATAATATGGTGTATAATTGTATATAGTACCATTGTACCTACTATCATTGATTATAAATACTATAGATTGCTCACTGGCAGGTTTTTCGGTGGCGTGCAATTTGCACGGAATCGTTAGACTGCGCTGCGGGCGCGTGGTTAATTGTGAACAGTAACGTTGTAGCGCTAGCGTCTGGCCGACGAAATGCTAATAATAAGTAATAGCATTGATTATAAATACTATTAATAATTTATTATTTATCATTATAACCAATGAAACTACGTGTATAAATAATCCAATTGTCCGACGTCTCGCACACACAAACACACACACGCACATGCGAGGGTGTGTAATTATTAATTTCCAATTGACAATCGGTTGTATCGTGATCGTGATCACGTTTTGTTACGTTTCTTCTATTACACCATAATGTAGAGAAGAAAATGTTCTTTTTTTAATTGTCATAACATTCAAAAAAATACCAAAATCCGATTTCACACCTTTCCTTCGGATATTAATTTATTTAAAAAGTTGATAGTCCATTGCGGTAAGTGCCCAATGGCCTATTTTTTATAAAATAATATCCCTATTTAATTAAACCAAATTTAACCAGACCAAGTAACTTTATACTTCAAACTTTAGGGAACGTCGAGTTGGATTCTATAAGCCCGAAAAAAATGAAAAATCGGTTTTTATGCTCTGAACATTTTAATAGAGACCAGTATTCCAATCCAGTTGATCCTAAATCACGGCTTAATTCCAATGCGGTTCCAAAAAATTATTCTGAAGGTACATTTGACATTATTTATATCATATGTACTCATTACAAATTGCCCCCTCCGTTATCTTGGCCTGGATCGGCCCCTGATATTTTATGATATAATATCTACGCTATACACAGCGCACGTGTTTCTTACATTAATTTTATTATATTATTGTTAAAGTTGAGCATATAAATGAATCTACACGGTCGGTTAATATTTTAAATTCACCCAAAACTTGGAACTGGAGTGTCTCCAGTACAGAACATGTAAATGAAGTATTGATCACAACTCCAACAAAGTTGCGAAAAAATAGAAGTGCAATTGAAGGTATGTACCTCAAAACATATTATTGTATACGATAAATGATTTCAAACGATATTTTAAAATACGATAAGTAGGTGAATTTTATGAGGGACGTTGTATTAAATTTTAAAGACTGAAGACTATTTAAAAGACTTTTTCAGCCTAATTTTTTATATCAATATTTATAAAAAAAAATGTCAACTGTCTACAAATAATATTATTAAAATAAGTTTGTAATCAATGTTTATTTTTTATTAAACTTATAGTCTTCAATACTCAAAATATTTGCACCTTCGCCATCTACATATAAAGTTTTAACGCCAACCAATATGTATAGGCGTGTAAATGAATTTTCACTATGCCCCAAAGTTTTGTTCGACACTAGCCCAACTATATCCGAAGTCACTCCAACAACCAAATCATGGATATCCGAACTTATAAATCTACCAAGCACTGAAGAAAAATCTTTAAAATCTAATATTGATACACAATGTCCCAATACAATAATTGATAAAAAATTTTTACTAGAAAAAAAAATACAAACATTGAGAAGGGAATTAAAACGAAAACGCGCTGTTATTCGATCTTTCAAGAAAAAGTGTTTAAATACAAACAATAAACCAAAAAATATTATTGATTTTTTTAAAGAAACAAAATTTTCGTCCGTCAATTCGAAAGCCTTAATATCAATGCAACTTTTGCATAAAAAACGTAAGCCATGGTTAAAATCAGAAAAAAATTTAGCATTATCCTTATATTACAAGTCACCATCGACCTACAAATACATGCGGAGAAATGGAATTAATTTACCCGGCGAAAGCACTGTGCGCTCATGGTTAAACTCAATAAATTTTCAACCAGGTTTTTCTTCCTCATACTTAGAACAAATACATTTAAAAACATCTGAAATAACTATATGTGATAAGAAATGTGTGATTATGTTAGACGAAGTTTCGATAATAAAGGCCGTTGAATATAATAAATTCCTTGATTATATTGAAGGCTTTGAAGATTTGGGACCATTGGGACGTAATGATAAAATTGGGACTCACGCGTTAGTAATCATGGTTCGTGGTTTATATAAAAACTGGAAGTTTCCTTTAAGTTTTTTCTTTACTGGCAGTGGCGTTAAAGGCAATGATCTGGTTATCATTATCAAACAAGCTATAAATCATATAGTTGAAGTCGGGTTAATACCAACTTGTATAGTGTGTGACCAAGGAACTCAAAATCGACGAACATTCACATTACTTGGTGGTACACAAGAAAAACCATATATTATAGTAAATGAAAATAAAATCTTTTTATTATACGACATGCCACATCTCGTCAAAAGTATACGGAATAATTTATTAAATGGTGATTTTCAAATTGGTGAAAAAGTTATATCACTTTCTGATGTCCATAAAGCATATGCAATTGATACCAAAAATTCTGCACGTGCTATGTGTAAAATTACTCCTGCTCATTTAGCTCCTAACCCATTTCAAAAAATGACATGTAAACTCGCTATTCAGTTATTAAGCAGGTCAGTAACGGCAGCAATAAAAACATGCGTGACTACTGGAGAATTGAAATCAAACACTGCCCTTGATACAGCCGATTTCATTGAGATGGTAGATAAAATGTTCGACTCGTGTAATAGTAAGAACCTCTATGACCCTAATCAAAACAGACGACCATTGAGTCAAAAAAATTCTCATATACTTAAACATTTGTCAACGGCTCGTTCAGTATTTCAAAAGACCGTAAAAATATGTTATAAAACAAAAAAGTTAAGTATTCCGCCATGTTTTTCTGGTATCGTGTGGTCAATTACGGCAATTATTCAACTTTATGAATCGGAGAAAAACATATCAAGATTCCGAGAAGATAATGATTTTTTTTTACTGACCAACAGATTAACGCAGGATGCATTGGAGAACTTATTCTCGATAATCCGCCAAAAAAATGGGTACGTAAATAGTTAATTATTAATAGATACCTATACGTTAACAATAATAATTATTATAACTAATTGCTAAGTATTTAATATTTATGTTTATTTTTTATTACATCAACAGGTACAACAGAAACCCAACTGCACGCACTTTTCGCTCCTGTTTCGGACATATTTGTTCTTTCAGTCTCATGAAATGTGCTACTTCATGTAACAATTGTGAACCAGATGATTCTGAATTTATGACAGTTGAAGTTTTAAAAGATATTAAAATAGAAACAGAAATTGAGTCTAGAACAGACGAAGTATTACATGAAAACATTGACGTAACAACTGACTCAGATGATTTAGAAACCAGCTCTACATATAGCATATCATCTCCGACACATCCAACACTTGAAACGTGTTCTATTACTTACTTCGCAGGTTATTTAGCCAAAAAATGCATAGATAATTATAAATGTGAAGACTGCCGTTTGAAATTAGTTACACCCGACGAGTTAGAAGACGATCACCAACTACTTATATTAAATAAGGAATACGACAACATTAGCTATTCAAAAGGATTAAAATTACCGTCAAAATTATTAATTCAAGTTACAAAAATATGTTTAGATGTATTTACGGAAATGTTTCCTCAAATTAAAACGGAAAAAGAAATTTTAAAGAAATTAACATCTACAGCATCACATAGAATTAATAACAAGTTAAACTGTCTGAACCATCCATGTCATACTCATTTAAATTACATTATTCAACTCCTATTTCGAACAAAAATATATAAGCAGTGCAAATGGATTAATGACAATTCAAGTAAAAGACGAGAATTACAAAATGCAGACAAATTGAAAATTTTTAAAAATAAATAGTTGATTGGTGCTGCATAAAGTACGCATTTATTTATTGATTTTAAAGTTTAGTTAGTAAATAGATACCTGCAATTTTAATGAAAAAGATTATATTGTATAAAATTTTCAAGGAATCTCATTAATTAGCTTTTTAAAAATAAATAAAATGTTTATAAAAACAGTATGTTAATTGAACTTTGTATTCTATTATTATGATTTGTATAATTATTCCTGTACGCGTGAATATATTTCATAAAATATTTTCAGAAATTTAAAATTAAATTTAAAAATTACGATTAAGTCCGAGAGTCGTCGACGTCATGACGAGGCACGATAAAAACCAGTTATACTCGCACCGCGCCCTATTATGGTTGGAATAAAATACGACAGGTTAAATTAAATGTAAATATGTAACAAAATATAAATTGTATGTTCTTGTGTTGTAAAATCAAACTATAAATAGGGTTTTCTTTATTCGACGATTGACAAGATAAGATAAAATTAGTAATTACTCCATGCCGCGACTAGGCCACGACGCGCGACGGTCAAAATAAAATATGAATTTATTATTTCTAGTTACTTATCGCCATCTACCGGGAGTTTTATTTCACGCCACCGAAAAACAGTCCAGTGAGCAATCTATAGTATTTATAATCAATGATTGTACCTATTACAATTGATTAATTATGACCACTATTACACTATTGTCCTGTAAAAATACAATACTAGGCTAATCATTTAAAAAAATCCTGTTTTCCCTACAGAATACATACTATAATACTATATAGATTATAGGTAATATAAATTATAATATTATATTACTAGAATATTGTATAACCTCTTGAACAGGTATCCAAATGAATCGATACAATTATTAATTTTATAACATGAGCATCAAAAATAAAATGTACACAACCAACTTCTTAGACAATAGATATTATTAAACAATATAATAATAGATATTACGGATTATGATTCCGAAGCGGAAGTAGCAGAATCCACAATATGAGACTACTATTTAATTAGCTTTAGCTGTATTTCCAAATATGTGTACAAAAATAAATAGTATTATAGTATATAAATTAGTAAATTATAAGTAAATAAATCAAAAAGTGGAAAATTACTATTCTTTCTGGAATTCTGGATTATTCAACGTGAGTACATGTGTGATGTGAATGTTTAGTTGACTTTTAGTTGAATATTTTTGTGATAAATACATCATTTTTTATTTTTATTATATCACTGTCGCTATACATTCTTTGTCATGGCAAATAAAAAAAATGTCCTAAAGCGAAAACAATCGTCTAAAAAAAAGATCACTAAGACTCTCGCGATACGACGATCTAAAAAAACGATGTAAGTAGACACCTAAATTATATTTTATTTATATTAATAAGTTTAAAACCTTGTTAAAACATGATATAAAATATGTGTTAAAGATAATAAATGTTTTTTAATTATGTGAGTAATTCAACTATCGGCAAAAGTCAAAAATGCATAGCTTAACTCACTTTTGGCTACGTCCAAAGAAGGTTCATGTCATGACTCATGGCCGATTTGTATATAGTTTTAAATTTTTTTTCCGGAAATTTTTATAACTCATTACAAATTCTTAATTTAACTTATTTTATTGAGCCGATTGCTGAGGAAAATAATCCACTTCCGCGTAATTTTTTGGATGAACTTACATCAAGGTATATGTTTTATATTAATTAATTTAATTATTTTTTATTTTGTTATTTAAAAATGACCTCTACATTTCTCGAGCATCCGAATTTTCACCGAGAACATATTTACATACGTCACACGTTTCTAGGTTAGAAGACAATAATGATATATTGGTATATGAGGATGAAGGAAATGTAACAGATTTTTTTGACAGCCCTACACTATTTAGTTCGAGGTACTTACTTGCACCTATGTTTAAAAAAATTTCATTATAATACTAATTGATAAATTACAATATTGATCATCAATTTTAATGTTTGTATAGTGATAATGTTGATGTTCATAATTTAAGCGTAACTTCAAATACTTCTGACTCAATTATTTCTGAGTATGTATTGTTTTTATGTATTAGTTTTGGCTAAAATGCACTTTACCGACCCCATCACTATTTTCAATTATTTTATTATTTTAGAAGTAAAAGCCGTTTCAAACCTGCAGTTAGGTTTTAAATACTAAAATAGTAGTTACGTATTGCGCGAGCGCCATTCATCGCATAACAGTGCATGTAAATCTTAATAATAATATTATGCTTCTCGTCAATATAAAAGACTAATACCGAGGAGTATCATCAGACCTTGGAGTTTCGCCCTTTTTAATTACATTTCTAGAAGAAAAAAACAGCCTAAAAAAAATTGATTTAGTCAAAATTTGAATTTCGTGAGGCGATGGTGAAGTGCATTTGTTCCTATTTTTTCTCTTAGTCATTTACTTATAATATATATTTATACTTAGGAATTTAGTAGGTAGGCGAATAGTTGATGTAGCTTATATTTTCGAACAAATAAAAAACAGTCGCCATAGTGGTGGTAGCAATTGTTCATTTTTGGATATGACATTTACGTCAGAAATCAGAAACGGATATATTTCAAGTTTTAAATTTAAATGTCAAGTTTGTAATATTGAAAGTATTATTCATTCTGAAAATCCAAAAAAAACATATATGCCAATTAACAAAGCTTTAAACGTTAACGGTAGTATTGCAGCAGGTATGTTTTCATGTAATAATTAGTAACTAAACAGTACAGTCGTGACCGTTGTTCAGTACGGATGTGCGTTTCATTACTCTCTTATCTGTAGCTTCTTATTATACATTATTACTTTTGTGTGCGCACCGATAACCGACTATGCTATTTGTGTAATCTTTAACGATTATATTGTTCATGACCCCTTAAACTATGTGGATGCTCGTCAGGTAATCAATTAATGTTCTAATCATTTTATATTGCTGGTTCGCCGTATTTAATAATTTAAGTACTATTACACCATTTTCCGTCTCTTCTTTTTCACATTTTCTACATCAAATATATCAAAATGTCTACTACATCTCGTTCTCCTCCAGCTGCCTCAAATTCGTCTACAAATCTGAAAGGGAAAAATATTAAAGATGATATCTCTTTAAAAGATATTATGTCCTCTCTCAAATCGCTTCATACCGAAATCCAATCAATCAAATCAAAATTACTTATTCAAGAAAATACATCTTCAGTTATCCTGAACAAATTAGAGACCCTTACCTCGGATATTCTTTCATTTAAAAATGAAAATATCGATTTAAGAAAAGAAATTGATATCTTACGCAATAAAAGTTGCAATCATACTTCCATTTCGTCACCGGACCTAAATAACCTAGATATTATTCAAGAACTAAAAGAACGGGAATCAAAATGTCGCAATATTATTATTTTCAATGCTAACGAACAGGAAGATGATAAACCACTCATTAATAATATATTTTCTAATTTAAAATTAAAGTTTACCTTTAAATCTACGTCCCGTGTAGGTAATTTATCTAATAAACCGAGGCCTATTCGTATCGAACTTAACTCAGCTGATGATGTTCTACAACTTCTAAAATCCAAGCGTGATTTATTTAATACATCTGATTATAAACATCTGTGGATCACTACCGACCTCACTCAATACCAAAGACAAATCCTATCATCAATGAAAACCGAACGTGACCGTAGAAATGTATTTGACAATAATAAATGGTACATTCGTTATATTCATGGAAATCCAATTTGGTTCAAAAAAACTAGATTGTTGCTCAAGTACTGCTCATCATCCAACTTCATCAACTCATACTTATGTCAAAAATAATTCTAATTATAATATCTTAAACTCAATATCTGGTTATTATCAAAATGTACGTGGCTTAAAAACCAAATTACCACTTATTTGTCTAAATATGCCAAGCTTATTACACTTTGATTATTTTATATTAACTGAAACTTGGTTAACTCCTAATATTAGCGACACTGAATTAGGTATGTTTGATTATAATATTTACAGACTCGATAGAAATTCAAATAATAGTAGTCATTTAAAAGGCGGTGGTGTCTTGATTGCTGTTCACAGACGTTACCACTCAACTTTAATCCCTTCATCAAATTTACAATGTGAACATATTTCAGTAATGGTTATTATTAGAGCGCGGATTTGTATGCAATTGCATATGTATTTTGGTTTATTGTATGGTATGCTAAGTGAGCACGAAATGTGTTTCTTGGCATAACGATTTAAACAATGAAATTTTTTTAGTGCATATTTTGCATATTTAGTCGTTTTTAATTTTTAAGAGCTTATTTAACAATTTTAATTGCATATTTGATCTTAGAGTGCATATTTTGGTGTTGGTTTAATTTTTAAACATTTTTGAAGTTAACCGTTACAAAAAAATATATAAATAAATATCTTTTACGAAGAAAATCTTATCGCTCTCAGATTTTGTGGGAAATTCCCGTTAATCGGTCTGGTGTGTCATATTATTTCATTTTATTGTGTTTAGAGTCTCGGCCCTTAGATTAATTATCTTTATCGGTGAAATAATCAAATAATATATACGAATACTCAGAAAATATTAGTTTCGGTATCAGACCAATAATATTATTTCATTCTGTAAAAATATTTAGTATCAAACTATCAACCGTGTGTTCGTGTCTGTCGTAGTGCGAGTCTTCGTGTATTATATTTTTTCAAGATGCCGAAAGAAAAATCATCTTTATCGAGTCGTCTTCGTGGTTATGTGCGTGAATTTGGAGAGAATATTTTTTCAACCGATGGTCAAGTAATACTGTGCAAATTATGTGAAGTAAAAGTTGGCCACGATAAACGATATTCAATTACACAACATATTAAAACTGAAAAGCATTTAAAATCTGTAAGTTTGAGCCAGACTAAAAAACAAAATGTTCAAAGTTTATTCACTAATACAGTATTGAATAAAGATCCATTTTGTGTAGATTTATGCAAAGCCCTGGTTTCGGAAAATATTCCGCTAAAAAAACTTAACGATACACATTTCAAATCATTTTTGGAAAAATATACTCTCAAAAAAATACCCGATGAATCAACAATTCGTAAAAATTATTTAAATGACTGCTATATTGAAACAATGAATAAAATTCGTAATAAAGTCAAAGGTAAAAAGGTGTGGTTGTCAATAGACGAAACTACAGATATTGAAGGGCGATACGTCGCCAATGTCATCATCGGAACATTAGAATCTGATGGTCCAGGTACAATGATGTTATTAAATTCTGAAGTTTTGGACAAAGCAAATTACTCCACTATTTCAAAACTATTTGAAAAATCTCTAAATTTATTGTGGCCTGAAGGTATACAACATGATTCTGTACTGTTATTTTTGAGTGATGCTGCGCCGTATATGGTAAAAGCAGCCGGTGCAATCAAGGCATTTTACTCTAAAATACTCCATGTTATTGCTTAGCTCATGGATTACATCTTACAGCTGAAGAAGTGAGGAAATGTTTTCCGAATGTGGACAAACTTATATCAAATGTTAAAAAAATTTTTTTAAAATCTTATCGCGTTGCTTTTTTTAAAAATGAAGCACCTGGTCTGTCTTTACCACCAGAACCGATAATCACTCGTTGGGGGACATGGCTAAACGCTGCTATATACTATTGTGAAAATATAGAGCAAATTCGTAGTATTGTCAAGCAGTTAAACCCAGATGATGCAATTTCAATACAAATGGCCCAAGATGTTTTAGCGGACAAATCATTGGATGCGAATTTAATATATATAAAATCTAATTTTGGATTTTTACCCGAAACAATTAAATGTCTAGAAAAATCGGGAGTTCCTTTGAATGATGCTATCACTTTGATTGAAAACACGAAAATATCTCTTCAAAAATGTAACGGACAAAAGGGTAAATCTGTTTATGAAAAATTTAAAAAAATTCTATCAAAAAACGAAGGCTTCGATACACTAATTAAAATATCAAAAATTTTAAATGGAGAAAATGAATCAATTGAACTCAGCGAAGATTTATCCCCAAATGATATGACGTTTTTTAAATACGCACCAATTACTTCAACAGATGTGGAGCGGTCATTTTCGAGGTATAAAAATTTATTGACTGACAAACGTAGATCAATGTTATTTGAAAATATTGCTAAAATAATTGTCATACAGTGCAATTCAAATTTAGGTAGGTACCTAAGTAAATTTCTTTTGAGATACATTTTTATTATTATTGATTCCGATTTTTTCTTATAGATTAAAACTCCAAAAACCGGCCAGGAAATCAAGAATCAAGAAATTAAAAAAAATTATTTTTACAACAAATGTAATCATTTAAATTAATTATTATAATAAAATTTTTTTATTATTTTATGGAAAATACATGTAATTTTTGGTGCATATTTTTTTTATGCATGCATATTTAAACATTTTAGTGCATATATGAATGCATATTTAAGATTTTTTAACGCATATTTGGTAGGTTTTTAAGGCATATAAATCCGCGCTCTAGTTATTATCAATAATTCAAAATTATTATTACATTCATGTTACATTCCACCTAATAGTTCCTTTGAAGTTTTTAAAACTTACTGTGATTCACTTGAACTCCTATTTTTAGCTTATCCAGATTCCGTATTCTTGATTGCAGGTGATTTTAATTTAAGTGGTATTTATTGGGATAACACTGACCTACATGCTAGAATTAATGGTCAAAAAACTAATAAATCTGAGGTACTTGAAGAACTAATTATGTTATTAAAATTATTTCAATATAATTTTACACAAAATCATTGTTCGAATATCTTAGATCTCATCTTTTCAAATAATGAAGACATATACGTCTCCAAAACTATATTCCCTCTTGTACCTATTGATATATCTCACCCACCACTCCAAATAGTTGGCCCTAAAATTAACCCCACTAATAATTTTAAAAAATCAAAACATGAATTTAACTTTTCAAAAGGTAATTACATTGCGATGAATGAATATTTGTGTTCCATCAATTGGAAGGCTATACTACAAAATCAACTTACAATTTCCTCAGCATTAACCACATTTTATAATACCATTCATAAAGCTATTAATTTATTCATACCTAAAATACCCCTTGGGAACAATACTTTCCCAAAATGGTATAGTTTTGAACTAAAAAACATGATATTTGAAAAAAAACGACTTCATAAAATGTTTAAAAGTACTAATAATCTAAATTATTATTCGGAATTCTCTAAACTTAGAGCATTATGTAAAATTAGATCTAAATCCGATTATAATTCTTATATTAATAATATTCAATCTCATTTTTCCCAAAACCCTAAATCGTTTTGGAATTATTTTAATAATTTAAATAAAAATAAAAATATCCCATCGGTTATGGAGTATAACAATATCCAAAAATCAAACGGTCGCGATATAGCAGAATTATTTAAGGATTATTTCAACTCCGTTTATTCAAATGTTACAATAGATCCTAATAATTTGAATACTCCTTTACCTGACATGCTTGATCTACCTAATATTCAGTTTTCTCTTTCCGAAATTTTCTTAGGTTTAGATGGTTTAAAACCAAATCCTAATCCCGGCCCTGATGGAGTTCCCGAAATTGTACTCAAATCTTGCAAATATGCTTTAACCATTCCAATTTGTATTCTTTTAAACCGATCTCTTACCAGTGGCATTTTTCCATCATTTTGGAAATTATGTTATATTACTCCTATATTTAAATCCGGTTCAAAAAACTCTATAACCAATTATAGACCGATTTCTAAACTATCAGCATTACCAAAACTATTCGAAAATTACTCGAGATAATTATATCACAATCTTTTAAACACCTATTGTCGAAATATCAACAGGGTTTTCGAACTGGAATGTCTACAGAAACAAATTTACTTTGTTTTTACTCTGACATTTTAGATCCTGTTGAAAAAGGTTTACAAGTAGATGTTATTTACACTGACTTCCAAAAGGCATTCGACTCTGTTAACCATGAAATTCTATTATACAAACTAAAAAAGATTGGCATTTTTGGCAACACCTATAATTGGTTTAAATCATATTTAAAAGATCGCCATCAACAAGTCAAAGTTCACGGTTACCTATCATCCAAAATAATAGTCACGTCTGGTGTCCCTCAAGGAGGTCACCTATCTCCTTGGTTATTTCTAGTATTTCTAATGGATATTGGTTCTTGTTTTCAGTACTCCCAGTTTCAACTGTTTGCCGATGATCTAAAATTTTACTACACAATTACCAAAGAATCAGATTGCCTTCTCCTTCAAAAGGACTTAAATAACTTAACTAAATGGTGTAAATCAAATCAACTTAATCTTAATGTTTCTAAATGCTTAAAAATGTCATATTGTCGTACCAAAAATAAAATTAACTTTAACTATAACATTGATAGCTTTCCTTTACCTGAGGTTGAGTATGTACTTGACCTAGGTATAACTTTCCAATCAAATCTCATGTTTTCCAACCATATTGATAAAATAAGTTTAAAAGCTATTAGAACATTAGGGTTCTTAATTAGATCTACTTCAACTTTTAATGACTTACGTTGTCTTAAAAGCCTCGATTGTGCCTTGGTTCGCCCTCTACTTGAATATGGATTCATCAGAAAAAATCCAAAACGATCACATATTACTTCATATGCTTTAAGTCTTTGACTTATTGCTGATGACATTTGATCTATAACAGGCAAAAAACATTCTACTTTAAATTTTTCTGAATGATTTAGTTGTGAATCAGGACCTTTGCCATAATCTAAAGGATTCAATCGAATATTAAGTTTACGAGATCGTTTTTCATTATCATTATATTCATTTGATTTTGAGATGATTTTGCCTTTTTTCTCAAACATTGAAAAACCATCGCGTTGAGCATCAATAAAGCACTTTAATGACTTGACAGATGCAACAGCATTATTAAGGTCTAATGTGGGAGCTTGAAGAATTTTATTAGTAGCGTTGAAACGATCCAGAATTTCGTTCCAAAATGCACAATATATACCTGTTTCTAACTTACACATCTTGTTGTATAGTCCATTTGCTTCATCACGTGTTTTTGGTAACTCATTTAAATTATTAGATATACTGTCAAGAGTAGATTTTATTTGAGAATATCCATGAAATAATGCTTTAGTTGCGTCAGATCGACATGACCAGCGAGTGGTAGAAATTCTTTTTGGTATTTGTATTCTGACAGTTTTGTCGGTGGATTGTAAATTTATTTTTAATTCATCATAACGATGTGTTGATGCAGTAAAAAAAGTATATATAGCTTCTAAAAAGTTAAAAAAAGATATAGCAGATGAACAACATTCAGCAGCAACTTTCCCAACCAAATTTAAGGAATGGGCTGCACATGGAACCCATGTTGCTAACTTGTTTACAGCAATTATTTTTCTTTGGAGACCATTATATTTACCACTCATGGCTGACGCGTTGTCATATAATTGACCTCGGCAATTATTTATTTCTATACCATTATTTTCCAAAACTTTCATTATACTATTAAACATATCTTGTGCCTTATGTCCTTGATTAGGTAAAAATTTTAAAAATCTTTCAACGGGTTTAGAGCCTTCCATGAACCGAAATACTACAGTTAGTTGATCGACGTGACCTTCATCAGGTGTAGAATCTAGAGAAATAGAATAATATTTTGATATTTTTATGCGTGTCACTATCGCATTTAGAACTTGATGATCCATACATTGTATTAACTGTTCACAAATATTTGATGACAAATAATTAGTGTGACCACTCCCACAATTCCCTTTTTATTGAATGTGCTTTTTCAAGAAATCGTCATATTCTGCTAAGAGTTCAAGTAAACCAAGGTAGTTTCCATTACTTTTAGATCCTACTAGTTCATCATCTCCTCTTAAAGCCAATCCACGTTTACATAAAAATTTAATAACAGTTATAAGTCTGGTCAAAATTATTTTCCAATATGATTTTTCTTGCTCCACTTGTTTTTGAAGTTCTGTATCAATACGTCCCAACATTTCTGATCGAAGTCCAAATGCAATAAATGAATTTAGATGATTTTTTGAAGTCTCATGCTCAATTAGACGATCACTGGAGTTTTTCCAATTGGAAAATCCTTCAGTTGTGAATTGTGTACGAGATGAAGTTGAAGACATTAATTTACATACAGAACAATAAAGACGACCGTTGGAAGAGGAAAAACATAACCATATTCGATTAATAAAATCACCGTTTTTGTGTTTTCTCTTAAACATTCCAGTGTGACACTTACGAGTCCATTTATCAGTACTATTTTTTTGTATAAATGATTTTTCTTTTAATAATTCTTCATCACAATTTTGTAAATCTATTATGCCACTCTTAATCCAATAATCAACATATTTTGATACATTTTCTGGCCATAATCCAATATCTGTTGTCATTTCAATTGGTGTATTTTGAGTAATTTCAAAGTTATCTAAAGTACTCGTATCCAAGTATTCTTCGTCAGCTGTGGAAGTTGCACTTAGACAAATTTGAGTGTCTATTACCGATGGTTCGTTTGATTTAACTTCTTTTTCATTAGTAATATTTGATATAGCTGCGATATCATTTGGTAATGGTCTTGTTTCAAAAAAACTAGATATCATTTGAAGACTGGAAATCAATAATGGGCTAAGTGCCAAAACGTTGTTTTTGAGTTATTCAATTTTTTTTGTTTTATCAAAAAATGTTTGATAAAAAAAACTAAACCAATTTTTTTATTTTTAATCTAGATTATGTTTGATATAATTATTGCAAAATTGTATTAAATTTCTTTCCCCTTATATTTTAAAAATAATATTTTATTCAGAAAAATGTAGAAGGTGGTATGTGCCATATATTTAACCGTCACAAACGAGGTAAGTACCAATGAACAAAGTGTCTAGTTTTTTGATAAATTAAATCATTTTAATTGTTCAGATTACATACAAATTAATTTATTATGATTATATAATTATAATTATTTAATTAATTCTTCGAAGAACGCTCGATTTTCTATCTTCAAATACGGAAGCATCTGTTGCAGGTCTTTCTTCTTTTCGGCAGATAGACCGTTATGACACGGTAGTGTTGGTAAAATTGAGTCCTTAATTTTTTGAGTTGTAATCCCTTTTTTGAGAACCTTGCAGGTATTCCATGTTTCAAGTTCATTGAACGTTGTTCTTGTTTTAACGACTCCGTTTTTTTCAATTTTAATCCAACTGCATTTAGAAATATTTAGTTTTGTCGTGTTAATGTATAAATCGGCTGCTTGTTTAAAATCAATTAGGTCGTCTGGTTGGAGCATAGTAACTATAAAAGGATTATTCGGTGTAGCATTCACCATAAGTTTAATCAGGTCTTTAGGAACTTGGCAATTTTCAACCTTTTTGCGTTTCTCGATTTGGGCAAAATCCCTGTCACATGGCAAATATGAATGGCCAGAGACCAAAAATTTATGGTTTATCTCATCATACTTGCCTGTAATTGTCAAATAAATCCAAAGAAATAACATCATTTTATTTTTATTTTGTCCGATGCAGTTATCCGACCACACGGTAAGTTTTCTTTTAATCATGACATTATTATGAGCAGGACTACTGAGTGCGTTAAAGAGGCATGAAGCGATTTCATTACCACCTCGTCCACTCATACCCTCATGCCACAAAAACATGAGCCCTTTGTTGTTGTCACCAACATGAACATATAAATTGAAACATGAAAGCTGCCGTGAATAGAACATCTGGCCATGGGTTAAAAATGGAAGAGACAGAACTTGTTCAAGATCTATTGAACACATTGATTCGTTACTATTAGGGAGCTGAAATAATATAGTATCTTGTTTCATTACTTCTCTTGCTTTTTCAGCTTTTCTATGGTGAAGTTGTAAAGCGGTTTTTACTGTTCTATCACTAGGTTTTGCTAAAATCTCTGCTGATAGTAAGTCGCATTTGGAACAAGTATCAGTGCGCGGTCGATGGAATGAAACTTGAGGGAATTTTTTTTTAAAGGTTTTATAATAAAACTTGTACGTTATGTTTGAGTCTGAATATTTTTCCTTAAAGGCACGGTATAACCTGTTGATATTTAAATCTTGACTTAAATACTCCTTGTTACTTTTTCTTCTCCCATAATGACTCTCGTCCCTTGGAAAAGAGTTAACATGGTCAACAACAAAGTCCACATCTGCTGCTGTGAACTTACTTTTTTGGGCCTTATTACCACGCTTTTCTGTGAATACTACTTCACCATTTTTTTTTGCTGACACGAGAGTTTCAATTCTTCGTTTGGTTATTGCAAAAACATGCATAAAAGTGTTCTTACATACTTGTATCACGTCGCCATTTCCATCTGGCAATGAAAACCAAATCGTATTTTGCCGTCTGCTCTCGTTCACGTCATTATACTGACCATGACGTCTTCTTTTTACGGGAGTTATGACCATCAGACCCATTAAATAAGAGTTTTGCTTCACAGTATCTTTGAGGGCATAGAATTCGTGAAACAAAACCTTTCTATGTTTGTATGGGACACATTTACACTGAAATTTACATTTACAATAGAACTGAAACAGACAATATAAATCCTCTATAAATATTTCATATTTCCAATATTTTATTTTTATTTAAATTTGAACAAATATAATTAAAATCAAAATATGACTTACCTCTTCTTGGGGCCCAGTTTTTCCTTTCACGAGCATATTTTTGTTGTTTATATAAGGTTTTCCTTCACTTCTACGACGTTTTTGTTCTTCACGAACTGATTTTCCTTTTTTTCGTATTTTGTTCGTAACACTATTTAATTCCATCGTTACAATATTACAGTTAAAAAATTAAATAACTAAAACAGTCGCAAGGCAAAATCATACGTAAAGTTTATATTATTAAAACCAGTCGTTACTCGCACACAGCACACGTAATAATGAATACTAGCTATTACTATTATATTATTTCGAATGTAATAATAATATTATGTCTCCTAATCAAAACGATTAAGTGACCATTTATAGATAAATCTACTTTTAAATAGGTCGATAAGATACAATGAATTCGGGGAAAATTTAAAATAAATATAAATTCATACAATGGCACTTAGCCCGTTAGAACTACACCCGACATATAGCTCTTATGACATTTCTTTGGGTTTTTTGTACACCAATATTATGGTCGTGGCACATAGCCCTCTTTATAGGTTATTGGCGATGGCACATAGCTCAGTTTTTTGAGTCCAACTCAATTTTTTTTTTTGGCACTTAGCCCGTTATTGATTTCCAGTCTTCATTTTTGTTTTTTTGATAATAATTTTATTATTCTCTTCTTCTATAGATTTCATACGTAGGTCGTTATGAAGGGTAAGATTAGATATGTAGGGTTGGGCATTTGTGATTTTTCTTAGTGTTATATTTTGATAGGCTTGAATTTTGTTTAGGTTCGTTTTTTTGGCTGTACCCCAAAACTGAAGTCCGTATGACCAAATTGGCTTTATCAGTGATTTGTATATTAATAATTTAGTTTTTAAACTAGAACATTTATTATTTGTAATTAAATTTTTAAGTGAGCGGGAGCGAGAGTTTAACCCATTTATGCCCAAGGTCAAAAATGTTATTACATTTTGATTTAAACATGTTTTTTTTGCTCTTTGTGGTATATCGAAGTTCAATAAATTTAAAAAAAAACAAAATTTCAACCCTCTGCAAGTTCTTAAGTGACCTATATTTAGGACACTGGGTAAATTAGATAATAATTTAGATAATAAATTAGATAATAAATTGTTTGCGTATTACATTATAACTGATGCGCCAAGTCCATACTCATTATTTTGTAGATCACAATTTTTTCCTTGATAAGGAGAAATCCAGATTACATATCCTAATCTTAGTGCTCCGACCCAAACTTTAAAACCAAATCTAATAGGTTTGCCTCTTATGAATTGCTTGCACCCATGTCTACCAAAGTATGGTATCATTGATTCATCAATGCTATGAAACTCTTGATGTGGTGCATGTATCAAAAATCTGCTGTTTAACATTGTAATAAGAGGTCTTATTTTCGAAAATTTGTCATTTTCATCCAAACGATTATTATCGCAAAAATGTAAGAACGAAAATATTTGCTCGAAACGATTTCGTCTCATTGCATTTGATACTAATTCGTTGTGTGTATCAGGCGATTTTTCCCAATACATGCGTCTACGTGAAACTTCATTATACCCAGATAACAATAAAATCCCCAAAAAACACTTTAGCTCATCTACAGTTATTTGAAGGGGTTGATTTTTGTTAAAAGCATACATATTTGAATAATTAACGATAATTTCCAACAACTGTTGATCAAAAAATAACTCAAATAATTCAAAAGGTTGTAATTTATGGTACAAATTTGAATTTTGGTCCCAATTGTTGACATTTTTTTGATTTTCAAGATCTCCCTGATACCATTTTATAGCTGGTGGTTTTTTATTTTGTGTTTTGGTCATTTTTTTTTGTTTTTGAATTTTTTTCTTTTGGTTCGTTTTTTTATTTATAATTTTAGCGTTTTTTTTTCTAAATTATTTATTAGAGTAACTTCATCTGATACTATACTCCGGGCATCGAGAGAACGCTACTGGGCGGCGACTAAAATACGTCCGTTTTTGCGCATTCCCACCACTAAACCTTGTCGAATGCTGGCCGCCGTTAACGCGCGCCGCCGCCACCGGCTCAGCCACCGTCGCCACCACCGTCGCCGCCGCTACCGTCGTGTTGGTGGTGTACATGTGTTGTTGTATACAGCGTGTTCTATAGTGATTTCCTGTATTTTACGTTTTAGCATACAATATTCACAAAGTTTTTTGTCTTTTCGTGTCTTAGTATACCATTGCTTATAAGTATTTTTACTATTGTGTACTTAATACATAATCATGGATCTCGTCGATGTTTCACCTTCCAAAAAAAATCCTCGTGGAAAAGTAAGTGTTTGTATTATTATTTTTCTATAGCAAATTCTTAATTTATAAATATAAATTTTTTCTTTAGTTTGTTGGTACTGGTCAAAAGCAGATAATCATCAATATGTACAAGGATAAGGTCAAGCAACAACTTGAAAACCCAGACAGCCCCAAATTAACCTACAGACAAATGCTTTTAGAAATCAGTAAATCAAGTGGTATTGGACAACGTACCGTACAAACAACATTGGCTGAATATAAAACAAAAGGTACAGTATCATCACCAAATAAAAATAAAATAAGACCTACAATACTTCAAAAAGTAGATAGCTTTGACAAAAATGCTATTAGACAAAAAATACATGGATTTTGGTTGAACCGTGAAGTACCTACACTCCCAAAAATGTTAAAAGCGATTAATGAAGATGATACTTTACCAAATTTCAAACGTTCTTCATTTCGAAAAATATTAAGAGATTTGCAATTTTTTTATGCAAGAAAATCTCGCAATAGTGCGTTAATCGAAAGAGAGGATATAATAATTTGGCGTGGAAGATATTTGGATCAAATAAGAAAATATAGAGCGGACAATAGACCCATATATTATCTTGATGAGACATGGGTAAACGCCGGTGAAACGCATAGCAGAGCATGGCGTGACAGTACAGTCAGTTCACAGCGTGACGCATTCCTCACTGGTCTCACCATGGGACAAAAGGAACCCTCGGGAAAAGGCAAGAAACTTATTGTATTACATATCGGATCAACTGACGGCTTCCTACCCGGGGGCCTTTTATGTTTTGAGTCAAAAACCAAATCGACGGACTACCACGATGATATGAACGGCACTACATTCTTTGAATGGTTTGTAAAAATTCTACCGTTACTCAAAGAAAATGCCGTCATAGTAATGGATAACGCCGCCTATCATTCCGTGAAAAAAGATCGGATTCCAGTTATGTCTTGGAAAAAACAAGTCATCATAAATTGGCTGGAAAGTAAAGGTGAGATCATTTCTTATCCAACAACAAAAGGGGCATTATTAGCTCAAGTCAGAACAATACCCACGGAACATGACAAATACGTTATTGATGATTACGCGAAAGACAACAACAAAACTGTTTTAAGATTGCCGCCATACCACTGCGAGCTTAACCCAATAGAGCTAGCATGGTCGTCTGTAAAGAGCTATGTCCGGACTCACAATAGTACCTTCAAATTAAAATATGTAAAAGATTTGCTGGAAAAAGGCGTGGAACATGTTACACCGGAGATGTGGACGAATTTCGTTGGGCACGTCGTCAAGGAGGAAGAAAAATTTTGGAATATCGACAGCATAACTGATGATTATATGGACGAAGAACCTGGACGTCATATCCTAACAATAGGCGAAACAAGTTCGGATTCTGACTCGGATTGATTTCTTTGTATTTTGTATTTTTTGTATTTTTTTGTATTTTAATTATTTTATTAATTAGTATTATTTAAATTGTATTTTGTTCAAATTTATGTTGGAATAAATAAATAAACACATTTATAAAATATTTATATAACATACGTATTATTTCTTGTATACCATATGATAATAATAATAATATTAACTCATATTAATTATAATAATAACTGACATATTATGTCAGTTGTCAGGAGTTATTATTTTCATTTTACTTGAGCCGCTGTATACAGACACTTGTTGATGCTCGGCGGCGGCGGCAATGTAATTAGTCGACAGTCATCGAGTAGTAAGTGGGGGAATTTACAGCGGCGAGCGATCACGGAAACGCGGAGCTTGTTCATTTATATGCGCAAAGGAGTAGCGTTCTCTCGGTGCCCGGAGTATATAGCCTCCTCAGTTTCGAAATTATTTATAATAACGTGGGACTTCAATAAACTAGCTGGCATATGATTTAGATTACCTATAGGTCCTTCGTCGTCAGAATCTTCATCAGTTATTTCTGTTTGCGCTGCCAGGCTCTTTACATATAGTTAGCCTCGGCAGACTCGCACCGTTATACAATTGTCTTTACTTACACTAATATTTATTTGTAGTGGGACAAATGACGCAATAATTAAGTAGCCCGTAAGGTAACACAATGACATATGAACAATTCGAAGAAAACAAGTAATAATTAATTACGCAATATATTAACTAATAAGGAGGAACAAATAATATTGGGCGCCCAGAATGGTACAGATATTAATAAATATGCAACATACAATAATAATAATAATAAGAACAATCAGCATAATAATCACCGGAGGCTTATCGGCAGGTCAGCTCGTTATCAATACCCTGGAGTGTCCACCGCGTTGCGACTGGTCTTCGTGCACACGCACAGTGTCGGTTAAGCCACGGGACAAAGTCCAAAGGGCTATACGTTCAACGTGAAGGCGGACCGGCGTCGCTTGCAGAGACTACAGCCGGACAGAAACGCCTCACAACGGGGAAACAAACTACTCCGCCCACCGTCGAACAAGCACACCAGACGAAACCGCAACGATGTCAGCGTATATCCATGAATTCGCATACGCGACGGACCTCGTGTTGGCGACACGAAGGCTGCCGACAGACTCGCTCCACCGATAAAACGGGAACCGAGACGACCCAGAGCCCGCCGACTAATTGGTCATTATCCGATATCAGTTGTGCGATATCGGTGACCGTAGGCGAGAGGAGTCGAGCGTCGAACTTTCTAGAACGTTCTATACGGTGCTCGAACAATTTCATTATTTGCATTTTCAGGTGGTTCCATAAATATTTCATTCATATTATCCAAAATATAATCTACATCTCCTTCTTCCAATAACGCAGCAACTTCGTGTACAGTCAGTTTTCTATCAAAATAATAAATATAAAATAATTACATTACAAATAATTGGCGACATATATTTTCCCAATGTCCTACATATAGGACACTGCTATTATTATGCTTATAAATAAAAATGTGAGTAATAAAATTGCATTATGATACGTGCAATATATTAGGTACACACTTTTCAACATTTTATAGTGAAATACATTTATATTATGGACAGAAAAAAAATAGTTTACTTACTTTGAAAATGACGACATGATGATCGAAAAATTCTCTGACGAAAACAACTTATTTTAAAATAACATTTCACGTTAAAATAAACGATAACTGTTTAAAGCTAATCTCTATACTCTGCTGTAATGATAACAACGATTTTCGGGGAAAAAATTTAAAAATAGAATTTATAACAATTATATAAAATGGTGTCCTATATGTAGGACACTGGGTATAAATGGGTTAAAATTAATATTTTTGATTTGATATGTTGGTTCCAAGTTAGTCTTTTATCTAGTATGATGCCGAGATATTTTACTGAGTTGGACATAGGAATTGGTATATTGTCAACTGTGACAGGCGGGCTAAAACCATGTTTAAGAGAGAAGGTGGTGTGGACTGATTTACTGTGGTTGAGTTTAATTCTCCATTTGGTATACCATTGTGAGAGTTGATCAAGATGGGATTGCAAATTGGCTGAAGCTGTAACTGGATTTCCATAGATCGACATTATAGCTTTATCATCGGCATAATCGGCGACTAGGGTGTCTTGCGAAATGGGTTGATCGGAGGAGTATATATTGAAAAGAAGAGGCGATAATATGGCTCCTTGGGGTACTCCCGCATTGATTGGGGCCAGATCGGAAGTGCAAGACCCGAGGTTTATCTTTTAAATTAACTTCAATCGAATTCAGACGACTTGATGATTCGGGAATAAAACGATTTATTGATTTTATTAATGAATAATATTTTAGTAAATTGTTACGATTGGTACGATTGTTGAGGCCTTTGTAAAAAGTTAAAAAAATTGTGTTTTTATTTCATCTTGAATATATTCAAGCTAGACTAATTTAACAGAAATAGTTAAAGCAATCAATGGTAGATAAATATTTTGTATAGGAATAAATTAGTTGGTTGAATAGGTTCAAATTAAATATAATAGGTAAATTAATTTAATAGGTTTAGATTAAATTATACTACATAACATCAAATTTTCGCCAACGACCATACCACGTTGAATACACCAGTTCTCGTCCGATCACTGAAGTTAAGCAACGTCGGGCGTAGTTAGTACTTGGATGGGTGACCGCTTGGGAACACTACGTGCCGTTGGCATTTTTTTTTTTATTTATTGTCGCATATAGAATATGTTTATAGAATTAATAAAAGTCTTATTTAGAATAAAATATAAAATATAAAATATAAAATATAAATATAAAAGTTTTATTTAGAAATAAAAGTCGTTTATAGAATAACATCATTTTTACTTTTTCGTTATGATAGACGAGAAAATGCTCGATTATAACAATTTAACTATTTTATATAGATTTATTTAGTTTTAAATCATCCGATTCACAGGTACGCTAGGTAAATAGTTTAAGAATTAAGATTAATATACATTTTAGCTTTGCATAAAGTATTCAAACAACCAGACCTAAATTTAATTATTTTATTCGGTAATCATAAATCATAACTATATAAGAACATTTTAAGTCCGAATTGACTTGGTTTTTCCGAAATCAGTTTGTTCAGATATGGTAACGAAATATACTTTTTTATACATTTTTTAATATTGCTTCATTTTAAATATAAAATGCAATTCTTGCTATTTTCTCATTTTATATGTTTTTTATTATTTTTATTTCCTAAAAAATGGTTCATTTTCCATAATTAAGTATCATCCCATTTCTAAATACACATTAAAGTATTATACATTTATATAAACGATTATAAATTATGTATTTCTTGGTCATACATTGCCAAACTATTCCCGTTCTGAAAATTAATACTAGAAAAAACCTTTCTATTAAAAAAATATACATGGTCTAATTCAAAGTCAAATTCAACAAAAATTAAGAAAGTCTGGTCGACGACGTGTTTATTGTAGAACATGCAATTTCATAATAAATATAACGTTAAGCGTAGAAATACATTTTACAGTTTCAAGCAACTTTATGCAGTCGAAATTACACCAACGGTTTGTCAGTTTGCCACAATAAATTTCAGTGGCTGTAAACCTGTAACCACAATCAATATTTAATTTAATTTACAATCTCGAAATGTCCATAACGACCATAATACGAGTATGTATCAATTTGCAATTTGGAACATATTATATTGATTCCTATTCAGTTGACTTTTACTATTTATTTAAAAAGACATTACAAGCATTTTTACAAAGTTGAAATATTACAATTGTGAAACATTTGTACGAGTTATTTCGATTGATACGAAGGCATTCTGTGTACTACAATGGATTCACTTAGCAGTGCTTGCGAAAACTAATTGACCGACTCTGAGCTGATTAGTGGCCGTTCGGGTTAGCGAGTATCATTTCGGACTTTTGATCGACACATTTTATTCCGTGTGGATTTATGGGCCGGCTGTTCGTGACGAGCAATTTTAAAATGTCCCACACCATCAAAAAAACGGTCGACCAACTCGTCGACTCGCGTAACGCGCATCCGCTGAAACGCCTGTGCGGTCTGCTGCGAATAATACCATTGTTCTTTTTTCAGTTCCACATTTGAAATCAAAATTTTTCAATTTAGCTAAAAGTGAAAGTAATTCAGCTAGCTTATTAAAAGTTCATTGATCAGATAATTTAATTATAATTTCTCCAACGCTATTTTAAATTTATTTTAATAAATCTATTACAAATAAAACGGGCATAACATACAACACGAATAACATGTAAAACAATACTGATTACTGTAGGAGTAGTAGGTAGCTACTATAGTAGTAGATATTCAAAAATACTTTACCTCGATTAGTAATGATCGTAAATTGATTCTGATTTCAGCGTTATCTAGTATATTCTATAATTAATTAATATGGTTATTTAAAAAAAAAAAGCTGAAAAGTAGACACACAGTCTAGTAGTGGTGTATCCACCTCATCTTCCAGGGAGGGTGGGCGAAATTTGAACTCGAATCAGACTTGCAAAAGTATTTGTTTGTAAACGAAAGCCTGCAGTTTCCTCTTCATCACAAGCCATTATTACGTTAGGTTACGTTATACGTAGTGAAAACCATAAGCTGCTGCATTACCATACAGTCCGTACTACCATAGAATACTACTGAGGAACTACGATACTACCGCAAGAGTTAATCAATTTCTGTTGTAATATTTTTAATTTGTATCACGTCATTGATCAACATCATGCTTTGTGGTATCAACTATCATTCCCGATTGGTTAATATTGGTAACAATATAGCCCGTTTCTTTTTCGATTTTTTTTTTTTTTAATATCTATGTTTTATAGATTAAAAACAGGTTTTGATAACCATTTATTATTATTAAAAATAATAAAATAAGTAAGTTATAAGTATACATGAAATAAATGTCCAGGGGGGGCGATCGCCTCTATTACCCCCCCTACCATTGTATACTCCACTGCAGCCTAGTTGACTAATGGAATATAAATTTTATTAATCGGAGGGTTTTACTTATCTGCAACAAACCAGTAAACATTCTCTAAATTAAACCATATATAATATTAGCTTTAAAACCAACGCCTTAGTCCAATAGGCTGTGTGACTACATTTAATTCAGTAACTACTATATAATGTCTATATTAGTGAAATATGTTGTACGAAAAATTATAGCGAGGTTTTTTATAGATAACAAATATTAAAGAGGGAAAAAGTTTTGACTGAAGCACGAGATTAATACATAATTTTATTGAAATCACCGTGCTCGGAGAGAGCGTGCATTTTTTAATTACATCGAGTTCTTTGAGCGGCGTTTTTTACCTCAGAGGCTTGTAGCTTTCCTGTAATAGAAAAAAATGTGCCAGAACATACAAATCTATACTACATTCAACACATCGAAAATTGACTGAGCAGCCACTAGACTACTAGAGGATGGTATGGTTCACGAAGCTCCTGGTAAACCACCACGTAAGCCAAAGAATCACGGATTTTACTGCAAGACATCGGAAGTGATGTGTTAAATGGCCTTATATTGTCAGAGACGAGCCGGGCAATTCGAGTTTTGTTAAACAACGATCCCGGGAACAAAGATGTATATACCAACTTGACGGACTGGTTGGGCATTATAACAACAACATTCAACAATGAAGAAGTGCAAACCAATCGAAGTTTACAATATCCGACTTATCAAACAACAACAATTCAAGGCGTATAGAATCAAAGGGTATCAATATATATTATGTATTTTTGATGACTAAAATGTTGTCACTTGATTTGACTGGTCACTTATTACAATGAGTGTGGATGAATAAATATAACATTATGAAAACAAAACATAAAAAAAAAGTTAATATTCACTACTTGACTTGATAGTGGTTAAGAGTGTTTGGAATTTTATTGTTCAACTAT
Organism: Periphyllus acericola; assembly: GCA_949715065.1. NCBI lineage: Eukaryota > Metazoa > Arthropoda > Insecta > Hemiptera > Aphididae > Periphyllus > Periphyllus acericola. The sequence continues at coordinate 40,800,842 of OX454266.1, forward strand.
TTAGTATGGGCGACTTGTGTACGTTTGCTCAATTATAAATCACATTTACGATTTCGAACGTAGAACGTATATAATTGTTTGTAGCGCTATACCATTTTGACGTCACGTGCTCTCTGATGAACATGTATCATCAATAATTAATACCGATGTGCTCGTCAATTAATGTGCATCTACAGAACAATTATTATTGTTGCAAATAATATAGCTGTTATTCGCGTTGTAAAGTAAAGAGCACAAAAGCCACTGAATTGCCTATGCGATGCGCCGTCCCACGTATATATAATATTTTTATTATAATATTATCATAAACGTACGAAGGGATTGTAAGGGATAATATTCTCTTTCAACATTTTTCGAATAAAAGTAAATAGTCGAGGAACTTCTAATAGAATCTTAATTATATAATGTTGACTCATACATTTTTAAAAAACTATCCATTTTACTAAAACTGTTATTATTTTGTTTAATAATACTATTTTGGGGATTGTGAAAGCTGGTAATTAGAGTCGGAAAACTGTTTGAAAAATTGGTGCACCAACTTGCGATTCGTAAACATTTACGTTGACACGGAACATCCAGTAAGTGAAACATTATGGTATTCAGCGCAATGCAAAAAAAGTCGGTGTGGTTATTGAAAATCACCGATGGTGCCGTACTATTGGAGAGCGTAACGTTTTGGTATCTGGCGTGCGACCTGCACATGTATGTCCTGGGCGTATTGATGGTGCACTTGGTCTGGAAATATCCGAAATACGAAGGAAAATTATTTGCCGTGTTGGCTGCCAAACTCATGTCCTGTTTTGCCTCGGTTTTGCCTATGCGGTGTAACAACAGAATTACTATTCGACATTAATTATTGGTTTCATCAAGTGAGTGAACGTGCGCTATTCAATACTTATAATATACGCGCTACGCGTATACCTTTGTCGAAATATACAAGCGTTTTGGAGACGTAACCAATTAATATTGTAGTGACGTGACTATGGAGATTTCCAACCACTATCTGGTGGCCGGTATAGGTATATGTCTATAATATGAGAACGAATAACATTCATAGTTTTGTTCTAAGACTTTTAACATACTGGTAAAATTCGGAACAAGTGTTTTTGTAGTTTTACTTGCACGTTGAAATAGGAGGTACCTACTTTAAAGTTGAAGACGATCTTGTAAAAAAAAAAAAAACACGTACGACATAACCATGTTGTGCGCTGAAATCGCAAAAACATATTGAACCAACTCTAAAAGTTTAGGGTGTTGCTCATGATGTATTGACACATAAAATCCACTTTTCACAAGCAATTTTATTTTTCCAGTCTGATACTGTAATATACGGTTTTCGAACAGTATTTTCTACAACTTTGTTAACTGATCAAACAATAAATAATTGTTGATCGTACCTTCTATCAGATAAATCAATTATTCTTTTGAGTTCTTTGCCTAACTACCTGTCCGTAAAAGATTATTCATTAATCAATTATCCTCTGACAACTCCTATATTAACATTGAATCTTTTTGCCGCGAAAGGTCTCAAAACTCAACACTACCCTTGTTCCTTCCTCCTAAGATTCGATAGCAATTCGTTCATTGTATGTATGGCTGTTATTGTACGTACACAGTTCTAGTTTCATTTGATGTGCGCGTGATTAGGTGTGTAGGTGGTGTGTTAATAACGAGCGTATGATGGACTCACGAGTTGACCCGGAAAGTCTGGGCTAAATGCGCCCTTCAAACCCAATCGTCTAATCAAATATATCCATACGTAATTCATACGATATCCATCCATCATGCAGACGTTTCACGATAATAAACACACGAAAGTGTCCGCTCAGGCGCGGCTCAAGTAATTTTACACACCTAGGCAAACTTAAGTTTTGCCGCCCCTTATACATGTAAAAAGTGTATCAAATATTTTTTCACATAAACATTACTAAAATATATTTAATTCTGAGTTCATTATACTATTTGTATAAAGTTAAAAATTGGTTAAATTTATATATTTATAGACAAGTAAATCCCTACTAATTTAAATAAAACAAAACAATTTAAAAATAGTTGTTTTATAATATAAAAGTTAGTAAAAATATAATATAAATGTTAACATCGTATTAGATTAGAACTTGACTTTTCTTGCTTTTGCGTTAGCGAAATATGATACAACTTCTTCTATGTCCATATTATAGGCTAATTCTTTCTCGATTGAATAATAGCCAATGTTCTTCTGAATTCTGATGAAAGTCGGCAGGCAAATGAAAATAAAATGAACTTATCTGTAAACGTCAGTCAGTATTTGGTACCTATTTTTAGTCAATAATATTCGTCAACAGTGCGTTTTGTGAAAGAGTTAAAATTGAAAACAACAAAACACGATATCGGGGCCAGACAAAACTGATTCACAGAACCGATTAAAAACCGTCAAGAGAACACCGCAACTTGCTACGGTCGACGGTCAACCAAAAGCGTAAACACACGTTTATATTTGTCCGATCATAGAGACCAAATTTTATATTTTTTTATTGATTTTTATTTTTCACTACACACGATTTAATATAAGTAGGTACTAGGAATCTTTTTAAAAATTATCTAGTATACATAAATGTTAAATGCCGCCTCTGATAAATGCCGCCCTAGGCGTGGGCCTGTACCGCCTACCCCTTGAGCCGGGCCTATGTATTAAATATTAATAGTATTTGGTGAACTGATAAACCACGTTAGACAACAATCAATAATGTGTTTTTATGTGGGTAGTAAATTACGTGAACCTACCTATCGTACACACACTACGGGAGAATATTATATCATTTAAACATGAAGGAACACGACCACACAGATGGACTACAAGACCGACAAAAGATACCCACTAAGTGTGTTTTCACGACGTCAGTGCTGTACGATGTCCTTTATTTGGTGGTCGCACACTACACCGAAAACGGCTGTTGCGAAGACTGCGGGTCCACCGCATCCCGACGCGCAGACATTATACACAAGCGCCGGCACACCGTACGGACATTTAAAACTACCCGACCCGCGAGCCCTTAAACGGCCACTAAAGGCTCCCATACACGATCAAACAATTTGCCCAAAAACATGATTATGCGAACACACGTACATACACTGTAGTCAGTACGTTTTTGTACGTACGTGAACCAGGCCCGTGCGCAAGGGGGGGTTTTGGGGGTTCAAACCCCCCCCCCATGGTCGAAAAAATCGTGTTTTTCATTATTGATCCATCACCTATATGTAATATTTTCTAATCTTATTTGTAATAAATAATAATGCATAGCATAATAGTACAATACTATAATAATTTAATATAGATTTAATAATATCTTCACGTTTGCTGTTTATCGACTTTCATTATAGTTGCCGCTATCGATAAAATATAATGACAATAAAATTTGTATTTTATAGTATTGTTAAAACAAATTTTTAATATAGATACTTACAAAATTAATAATAAATATAAATATGTTATAATACTATTTGCTAATTATTGATGTATCTGTAGTATACATTTTTTTTTCACATTCACATTTCAACACCCCCCATTCTGAAATCCTGCGCACGGGCCTGACGTGAACAATGTCCAGAATCCTCTGTCTTCGTCATTTTTATTCGCCATACTAATTGTTGTACTGGTAAAATTACTAATAATAATGAGAAATATTAATATTTTAGTTGGCACTTAAAAAAATAAGAGTAGTAATGAAAAAATAAAATCCGGTCACTTTAAATTTACTATACAATTTTAAGTAAACACAATAAGATTACATAACCACCACTGACGCTCGTCAAACATCGACATAGACGTTCAAACCGCTAATCAGTCACCAAGCGTTGCACAAAACATTTCGGTCTCGACCGTAAGCCGCAAGCTTGGTGTCAAACCGCAACTACTCAATCCATCCCATTCACGATATCAAAATGTTTGCGCAAATTGTTTGATCGCGGGGGCCTTAACGTGAACATCACGTGTGCGTTGACACTCACGTTTTCACACACATGGGCACACGCTCATTTACTAGGTATCAACCCCCATTGAACTATCGTAATCCGCGGACAACAGTACAACGCTACCTTACGAATGGGGATAAAAGGTCGATGGATCAGTGGACAATATTATTGCTGTTCATGCATAACCGGGTTGAAACTTGCAAACGTTTGTTTTCTTTATCAGAATTTACGTATTTTCAATTGCAGTGCGTATGTAACCAGGAAAGGAATCGGTCACTGGAGTTTAGATGTGGAGTGTCGTGAGGACGCACCTGTCTTAAAATGTACGCTAAATCATTTTTTCATTAGCCTGCTAGAAATATGCAACATAGAAAACTTGGAAATTAATTTTCAAGACTTTTAGTCAAGCCAAAATAATTTTGTCGACATTTTACGAATAAAATCTAAGAAACATAAAATTTTAAAATATCTGTAGCTACAGATTCTAATGATCGGACAAAATCGTGTACAGATACAAAAAATAAAAGGCCAAAAAAATTTTCCGAATATATAACATCTTTTTTACATTCACCAGATTTATAAAAAAAACATTATATTGAATAAATAATTTGTATGACCAATTCATTCCTATTAGTTAAGTTTCTTTTGAACATCTTATTCAGTATTTCAACAAATGTAACTCTATTTTTTATTTATTTTGTTAACTGCAACTACTGTCCACATATTAACAGTAATACGTGTATATTACATAAAAAAAGTCCCAATTTACCCACCATCACTTATAGTAGAACTGAAAAAAAAAATTTAACTATTCAAGTTTTCATTTTTCACATGTTACATTTAAGACATATAGTTTAATTCAAAATCAGTTCATAACTTACATAAATAGTAATAAATTAAAAACAGAAGCAATTATTAATTTATACTTAGTTGGCCAATCAAGGAAAAATTGTTCACTTTTTACAGAATTTTCAAGAGCATATAAATTGATTGATTTAAAAATGTTTAATAATTTGTGTTTTGAGAATAGGTTCTTTATATTTTATGACACAAAGATTGTCATTATCACAAATTCACTACCTGAAAAGTTATGTTCAATATTTATTGCCTTAGGATACTTAATGATGATTAATCATATTGTTAATGCCATGAATGTTAATGTCTTGAAATGGTATAAGGCGTTCATCACTATTTAATTTTCTATATTTACTAAAAATTGTACAAATACAATAAAAGTAAACAAAATGTATTTACTATCGTTGAGTAGATTTATGACCTTTTTATATCTAAATAAAATTAGATCACTGATTCAAACCAACAAACTTTATATAATAGAAAACATTATAAAAAAACAAATTCTGTTTCATTTTTTGTACTGCCCTGCCTTTTGTAACTAGTTTTAATTCAATAGTTAGTTTAATTCAATTTTACACGTTAGAAAAAAAAAATGTTGAGGTAATGAATGAGTTTGATAAGTTATTAATTATCTATTCAATTATAATAACAAGAATATAGGACACATTATACTTTAAGAAAAAAAAAAATGAAACAATTAGGTAAATCAGTAACTTGATTAACATCAATCATACGAAAATAAAACTAGTAGAAAAAATATGAGATAAATCAGACATAAATTGAAAAAAAAATATTTCTATAGTAGCTGAATTTCTTATTACTAATTGAAACAAATTTGCATAGTATTAAACAATAGATTCTAAACATAAATTAAACTTTGATTATCATTTATAACATTTTCATTTACAAGCAAAAATGTTAACTAAATGAAAGAATATTTATTTATTTTTATATTGAAAATATTCATACACATACCTCATCAATTATATATTTATAAACAAGATATTTTAAAACTATAACAAAATTTTTTTTTGAAATATTGATGAAAAAAAAAATAATAAGTTATAAAAAATATTAGGGTAGGTAATAATGACATATATATAAGTAGAAACAAAAATAATAAAATATATATTTATAACTTAAAATCAAATATTAAATAGTTATCTCCACACATTGTATAATGTTCTTTTTTTCAATCTTTTATTTATACATATTAATACATATACATACACACACATATATATATATATATATATATATATATATATTATACTCAAGACAATAACATTGAGACTCTCCTTAGAATCTCAGCCAAGGAGTATGTTGATAATAGACAGCAATATTCCAGTGACTTTATCGATTACCATTACTAGCAAGCACAATTATCACCACCAGAAGATCGGTTTTCTGTAGAACCACCACCCAATTTAATTTGATCAGGAAATTCGTTATAAAGCTCAACATCTGATTCTTGAGCTAATGCATTTCGTGCTATTGTTTTGAATGCTTGTTCCACATTAATTGCCTCTTTAGCAGATGTTTCAAAATATGGTAAGCCATTCTTGCTCTGGCACCATTGCTGAGCTCTTTTAGAGGACACCTATAAATAATAGTTCATTACTGTTACAAAAATGTTGTTACAAATAGAAATTTATTTAAAAAAAACCTACAGCTCGGTTTTCTAAATCAACTTTATTGCCTAGAACAACAAATGGAAAATGATCTGGATCAGATGGTGAAGCTTGAATAAGAAACTCGTCTCTCCATCCATCCAAAGATTTAAATGATCCTGGGGAAGTAACATCAAATACCAACACACAACAGTCTGCTCCACGATAAAAGGCAACACCTAAAGATTGAAAACGTTCTTGACCAGCTGTGTCCCATATCTATAACATCAATCATATTAACTTATTAAGAATAGTTTAGAATACTTTAGGTATTTCCAACATAATTAAGTTAAGTAAGTACCTATGCTAATTACAAGTAAATATATACATAGTATAATACTAAAATAAACCAACTACTTTAAAATAAAATTTATGATGATATTTTGGTACTTTTTTTCAATTATTACATATTATGTTACTGAAATAATTAGAGACATACTTAACAACATTTATCTTAACAATTGCATAAAGACATTTACTTATTATTTTACACTAACATATACATACATATATAATATGAGATTAACCTGAAAACTATTTATATTCTATGATCCTCAAATTTATTTTTTATTTTTATTATTTTAATTTTTACAAACATTTCCAAAATTTAGTAGCTTACATCATTAAAAATATTAACCAGCGTCCAGCATACTAAGTCTTTCAAGACTTCTATTTTAAGTAGACTACTATAAATTCAATAAATAATAAATGTTATCAATATTATTATGCAACTGAGAGTATACATTATTCTTATATAACCTAACGCGAACATTTGAAATGACAAAACTAATAATTGATGTAGCAATATAAATACAATTATAATTGCTTTAAGTTATCAATTTTTGGTTGGATTGAAATAAATGCACACATATGATAAGGACATGTTTTTTTTTCTTAAGCAACAAAACATCAATTTTTTATTGTTATACTACAGATACTAATATGAAATATTCAGTATAAATATTTAATTTATAATGTGCTTTAAAATAAAGAACATGAAATACAATTTTTATTACACCATTAATATAGTTAATTCTATTTAGAAATTCACAACATCTAACGAAAAAATTTTCCCCAAGACCTAAAAGAAAATGTTTAATATTAATTTATTTTTAAAATCTACATCTGGGTACAAAGTTTAATAAGAGAAATATTGTTATAAAAAATGAAACATGTTAGAATGTTAAAACATAATTTATGCAAGCTTATAGAATAAGTTTATATTTTATCATTGAAAAATAAACTAGCAATTAAGACCAAGATAATATTTATGAATTTCTAAGTAGACATACTTATAGATATGAAAATATAAATCACAGAAACCGTGACATGTGGACTTTAAAATATAAAATAAGTAAAATCAAATGAGTTTTTGTTATCATTAAAAAGATAATTTGGGTTTTTAATAGGCTCATTATTAATAGTAACAACTGATTAGTTTAGTTTATATTTATGTCTAAAAGAGTAAGAAAAACAATTTAAGCCTGATAAATATATAATCTAATAAAACCAAAAGTTCCATATTAAGTTTTTATAAAATAGTTACCCATTGGCCATTACCAACCAATCAGACAAAAAAATTTATATTTTCCTTTACAACAAAAATAGTATCTATGAAATACATTGGCAAAATAACAGTTTATAAATATGTATTATTGATTCACAATTAATAATGAAATATTTAAAACGTAAAAACATTAGGAAGTATGAAACAATACATCATTATTCAACAGCTTTTTTTAATGGCAATAGGTAACACATCATTGATATTATATTTAATATATAAATAAATGAAACTAAGATTATTAAATAAAAAAGGTTCATAGTATAAAACTAAATATTTTTAATCACCATGCATTATTTGTAATACCACACAAAGAAACTAAGATTATTTATATATGTGCTTTGTGTAATTTACCCGGTAATTTATTAACCAACAATAGAACCAATACACAACAAATGTAAACAACATATATGCAACAGATTTTATTGTCCAGAAACCATGTTCATAGGATTGATATTATTTACATTATAATTTATAAGTATGAGAATTAACATTTCTATCTTACAGTAAGAAGAAAAGGATTTCTCTATAATAACTGATATGATTAAAACGATAAAATTCCACAATGTAATGGGGGCGTTTCTAATGGTTACAGAAGACAATCATTGTTTATGTATGACGGGTCAAAACAAAGATTACAAATAATATCAACTTTTTCCAATGACTTAACAACAGTAAAGTTGTCAACCTTAAGATCGAAATAAAGAAATAAATATTCATTGACCTTGACCAACACACAAAGGATGGTGGTACATACAGGTTGAAATACGTTGTGCAAGTTCAAAACCAACTTGGACATTGACTCACCTGCATTGTGACAATACGATCATCGACCATCACCTCTTTGGTCAGGAAATCGGCACCAATGGTCGCCTTGTACTGATTAGTGAACTTCTTGTTGACATACTGGTTCATCAACGAAGTCTTGCCCACACTCGAGTCGCCCAAAATGATCACTTTCAAAAGCACCTTCTTTCTGGTCGCCATGGCAGTATTGTTCTCAGTCCCGTCTGCGACTACGACTTAAATCGTCCGACGACAAGACCTGCGATAAAGACAAGCGCACACGATCGTACGTCAATAATTAGATTAGAAAAAATTGTACGGCGACATTGAAATTCACGCGGGAAGGGGTGGCGAGGAGAGAGCGTTTACTGAAAGCTTCAAGTTGTCTACAATCCGATAACCGGGACGGACGGTCGATCGTCGATAACATTGTATAGCAAATCATCGTCGCTACTCCGACAGAACTACTTACGTCGATGATCGCTGGACGACTTCTCGACGAAAACTCTCGCGCAATACGGTTGCCGGACGAAAGACGACGACGTGCAGACGGCGGCAATTTTCCGAGTTCCCAAGTTCCAACAACAACAACAACAACAACAATATTATCGCGGACAGAGCGAATGTGGCAGCGGGAGAGTGCGTCTGACCGCGGACCGGACGAAAATCGAAGTGGGCAAATCGTAGTTAAAATAAAAAAATACAGTACAATCGCACTCGGTCGGGTTCGGTGCGTGCGTGTCGCTCTACAAAGGTGCGCAGTGGGTTTTCGCGTTCTAATGAGTAATGACCGAACGTTCACGGGGAGGGGAGGGGGAGAATTATTATTATTATTTTACGATACGACACAATAAATGCGACGTAAAAGCGTGCCGCGTGCGTGAGCGTTGTGTAGTCTGAGTTTCCACTCTCCACAGCGCCATGCCGCCGCCGCCGACGGTATACGACGAAAGGCGGCGGGGGCCGATGAGCCGGATGTACGGGGACCGGGGCGGAAGAAGAGGCCGCCGTCGCACGACGTTCGTATCGTTTTTTGTTTCCTCGGCGGGGCATACGACAGCAGCTGATCGACCGCGACGCCGCAGTGTGACCGCCGCCCGGGGGAACGACTGCCGCCGCCGCTTGTTATGTAACATTAGTATCATTATAAAATAGTTGCTCAACGTTACCCCGTGCGGCCTTGCTCGGGAGACGTGTTTTTTCTGCGTAAGATTAGGACAAATTACTATTTCGACGAAAAATAAAAAAGTGTTCGGTTGAAAAAGATCGATTCTAATGATATTTCAACGATGGGTTGTATAATAAAGACAAAGTTGGATGAATACTGTTATTATTACTACCTATACACGGATATAGAAAGTATAGTAGGTAGAAAACCAAAAGTGAAAAATCCAGCCAAAAAATCACTTCTAGAGCAGGGGTCTTTAACTTTTTTATGCAGCGGGCCAAATATTATTCTCTAAAAATCTCGCGGGCCGCATTCCTAGCACAAAATATGTATTTTAAATTTAAATCTTAAACATATTATACATAAAGTGATCGCGTGCCACAAATAATGACAAGCCGGGCCGCGGGTTGAAGAACGAGATAGACGAGTGTCTATCAGTCGTCAGAGGATTACCATTTACCACTAACTCAAATTTCAAGTTCATACATTTTGTCGATTTTTAGATGTAACGATCAGTGAGTGAGAGGTAGGTATTTGAATTTTATGTAAAAAGATTACTTGGGTGAAGATCGTATCATATGGATCCACGATGTAAACCATGCTTGGATTGTCCTATCGTATATGTTTTATTATTTAGCGATGATACGCAAATAAATATGACGCTCATCATTTATCCAACTGATAGGGCTATCAGGGGCGTAATTAAGGGGGGGGGGAATAACTCCCCAGAACCTTATTTCACTAGTGCGTTGCAATATTTTATTCTTAAATTTCTTACATTGCCGGCTGCCGCGTCTAACAATAACGCCGACACGATTTTATTGTACATATTATGTACTGCCTACCCAGAATACGGCATAACTAGCACCAGGGCTCTTAATAATAATTATTAATTAATAATGATTATCGTCGACACGCGCAGTGCGCTCACATCATTATTTTCTTTCACGCATGTTTTTAACATTTTATTTTGCACTTGTACAAATCGCACGTTCGCAATATTGTAATTGTGTAGTGTTGTGAAACATTTATAGAAATTCTCCAGTTTGAACAGTACCTATACCTACTGTAGTAAGTCGTACATTTTTCGTTTCCTATTTTTAATATTTATAAAATGTAAAATAAAAGAAAAAATACAATAGCTTTTTATTTTGGAAAAAAAATGAATCTAATGATGAATGATCATACTCAGATGAGAATGACTGAATTATACTCGATAAACTTTACGTTTGTAATTTTTCGATTTGATGATAGATACATGAGATTGATATTCAGGACATTTTACCAAAGCTGAGAAATTGTATTTTATGAGGATGAATTGTATTCATCTCAAATGCAAAGGCAGCATTAAAACTTAGGAGAACAAATATTTTACCTAATACAGGGATTGGCGCTCTCACAGAATGTAGTTTTGAGGTGTACCTTATAATATAGATTTGTTATTAAAAATATTGTGTGCGCTTCCGGTGTTTACCACAACCCCTAGACGATTATTCTCAGCTCTTAAAAGAGTTAAAAAGTACCTATCTATGGAACACTTTGAGTGAAATAATTTTCTCTTTAAATGTTACCTTACATTTTAAATTTAAATACAATTAAAATATTAATGGTACAATACATTTTTATGATCAGTTGAATTGATTAACAATGTTGGCTGTACATAGAATTCGAGGGACATCAAAGTTAACCTAGAAGATGTGATAGATGACATTTCTTAAAAACCTAGGAAATTAGATTTAGTTTTACAAATATATATGTTCGAGTTTATAAATAATAGTTATAAATATAATTTAATAGTAATCCAATTATAATATTATTAATAATTGTTTTCTTAATAGAGTTTAAAGTTTTTTGGGAAGTGATAAAAAGTTAACAAATTTTACTAAAAAATTTAATCCCCCCAATGCAAATTTTTTAATTACGCCACTGATAGGTAATAGCCATATTCCACTAATGGAAATTAACAATCATTTATTTATATTTTATACGTCTATGATCAATCGCGTACAATAAAAATTCTATATAGGTAGGTAATAATTATGAATTACTATTATTATTGTACATAATTGTTTTAATGTATCATACATAGATGTATTTAAGGGTGATATAGATGTTAATATACACTCACTTCTTTTTAGTTTTAGTTGTTTATAAAAAACATTTTGGAATAGCTATATTATACATATTTTAAATTTAAGATGTTTTGTAATCCTAAGATTTTTCCAGATTCATTGCCAGTAACAATGGCAACAAGCGAGCGCTAATTTTCATCACAATGACGGCTTAAAACTTACTTAACAATTACCATCGCGGATTATAGATGAAATGGTCTTGTATTGATGAATATACACCGAGACATTCCAGTAACTGTTGAAGAAAGCATTGATATACTTGCAAATAGTCGTTATTATCGTATATAAGATTTTTATAGTTTTATTAAAAATAATATGTAAGTTATAATATAAATTAAGATAAAAATAAAAATACAATTTTTAGAGTTTTGAAGGGGAGATATGGGAAAATATATGAAATCTATATAACACCACCATAAAATTATTCCTAAATAGCCATTTGCCACTGTCTATGTTGACATCTATGTTTATCATCAGTAGACGCTAAAAGTTAAGGATTTACATTCTTATGTGCGATATTTTATAGATATCAGATGTGTCCAGACATACCTACTTATTTTATAATCAAAGTTGTTGATAGAAATGAAGAAGTTAATTGTTAAAAACATTTATTCAAGTTAAAAGAAAATAAATTATTAATGTAATATATTACAATTTATAACTTATACATATTTAATAATATACTATTATGTTTCAAAACAAAAAGGGATTCCTAGATTTATTATTGCATCGGATATATGTCGTTATCATAAGTCCATAACTATATCTACCTTACGAGATTTTATATGATGCAATAGTACCTTTTCTGTAATTTTTTTTCGTTAATGATTTGTCCCTTACATTCAATGCAATTCTTCAATAAAATATTATATTTTAAACTTAAATTTTAATCAATAATAATTATTCAAATTGCTGGTATTTAGGGAATTGAAAACAATTATCAATTATATATTAGTCATGTTGTATGTATTATCGTATAATGATTCATACTTTATACTTTATAGCATAATATTATCAATATAGCATTATTTAATTATTATGACTATACAAATATTTTTTTCTTTTATCTTGAGATATTACAGCAAAGCACTATGGCACTATACACTGATGGTATTTTTTAATACTATGCAGTTTAAATAAAAGCTATTATCTTTCGTAAATCAAATAAAATACATTTATAATGAATAAATCATAAGTTTTCAAAAATATTCTGAAACATTCAAAAGTAAAAAGTATTCTACTTATAGCTTATTGCGGTATTAAATTATTAATTTCGAATAATATTATTTCTAAATATGGCATATATGTTCCTAAGGAAATTCTTATTTTATTTTTAGAAAAACACAAGAGTTCTTCAAAACATTTAGAAGGCATAGCTCGTGACACAATTTTAAAATTATTTTTAGTGAATACAACATTTATACTATAAAATTGCAATTGTTCAAATTAGTAATCATTTTTGAAAAAATGTTCGACGTTTAACTTCGACCTATGGCATTAAGTAAGTATTGAAAATTGTATATTAGTTTTTAAAACTAATGTCGGCTGAGTACGCTTAAATTTAGAATGAGTTGCTTTCGACCAAAAATACGCAGGTGCAGTAGAAGTAGATTGTAGTGTTCCCATCAGTAAAATGTATATATAATTCATTAGGTACATAGATTATCTTGGTGTAATGAGTATTTCGATTACCTATTTTTTATAATATTTCAATATTACTATTTTGTAATTGTTTTGTTTCTAATGTTTTCCAAATTTATTGATAAATAAACTTGAAGTGACAAAAAATATTCAGCTCAACAATTATTTTTGTAATTAAAAATTAAGACTTATAAAATATAGTTTCTTAAAAATGTCATTAGTACCAAACACTAGATCCGGATTTGGCCGAAGCCGTTTCTCTCCCGCGCACCTTCTATTAACGCGAGGCGTTATTCAAGAGGCGCGGTCGAACAAGACCGCCGGAGACCGGCGATCCCGAGTCGTCGGATGGACCACCAGCACCGGGCCGAGACCCGTACCCTTTTAGAGCGCGGACACGAGAACCGTGTTGGGATCCGCGATCTCCACTGGGTGTTGTGGTTTTGTTACTATCTGGCGCCGGTCCCACAACCACCACGTTGCAGCCGAGGTAGGCTCCTCAACCTTGGGGGGCACCGTAACTGGAGCGGCTAGGCCGGTCCAGCGCGCGGTGGTGCTCCCCCCTCCCGTGGTACCGACTAGGTTTTTAGTTGACGTCGGTAGGTCAACCCGGGGTATCAGCCCCTCCCACTATTTTGGCTTCCCAAGCCGGCTAGTGGTGGGCCTGTAGTACCAAACACTATAAGATATATTTGTACCTATAATGGTATAAGTTATGTATAATAGGGTATGTATAAACATCTGTGTAATTAACTTGAAATTATATAATTTAAATACTATATTATAACCGGTTATGAAAATAAAATTCATTACCCTAATGTTCCATAGATTTGAGTTTTGTGCTATTATAATTTTTTAGGAACACCCGATTTTTTTTTAAAGATAATTATTGTATGTATTATTGTTAATATTAAACTGTTAACAATACCTATCTATTGTAAAATAATTAAACCGACTGAATCAAAATATTAAAATATTTTCTACAGATTTTCCTGAAAAGCTGACACCTATTCTTGCCAAAGAACTGTAAAACGTATTCAAACCTTTCCTCATTTACCCTCCCGGATTACAAATGTCGACAATCATGGAATCTCTTCAGTCATCTTTACTTAAGTCCAATAGGCTATGGCTTTACCTGCAAAAATCACCCCCAGCGGAGATATCGGGTGTTCTAAATAAACCAGCGAGCAATAAATTTCCGGGTCATGATTTAATTTCCAACAAAGTGGCTAAAAATATTTCTATGAAAACGATCGTTCATCCCTCACATATATATACGAGCTGTATTACCCATAGCTCGCACGGAGCAGTCTTAGCCTAGGCCAACAGTTATAAACATTTTTGAATGGAACAATATTACGAACACATTACAAAAAAATCAGCGGTCGAGCCGTTATCAAGTGATGGTCTTGTATACATGCGTCGATCGATTTTCGAATATACTTAAAAGGTTAAATTGTTGTTATATAAGTTTAAAATATTTAAATTTCAGTAAAAATTATTTTTAACGCTACACTAAACCTAATTAGGAATCAAAAAAAAATAAAAATAAAACGGTATGTTGTCACCATGGTAATGGTAATGATAATTTTATGGTTTTTGTAATTTACACCAATACTCGGAAACACTTTCGTGATCAACTCAATGACAACAATTATGTGGAAACCGAATGTGGCCAGTGGATGCGTCAACAGGAATTTTTCCGTTGCTAAAGTCTATTGATTGCTTGGGAAAATACTTCTGTCAGTTCGTAATTTTGTAACGCGATTCACATGTACGTTGATATCTTGAGAGTTTTCACATGTCCACGAATTTGATGAACTTCAAGCAAGCATTAATTTCATCAGCAGCTGTTGATCATGGAATTACTGGCAGCGTTTGGCGAAAATCACCGGGCAGCAGAATACCTCCAAAAAGCTTCATGATTATTTCGCATACATATAAGCGATTCATAGAGTTCAACGTTTTATCGCATTGCCGTTTTCGTTCCAATTCTCAGAAAATATATGGAAATGTACCTAGTTTGATACAGACCTTCGTCCAAAATATAAATGAATTTATTGTTGCTGTAGAAACGTAACATTTTATTTTATTCTATTATATTACAGGTGGTGGTTGTCAAGAAATTTGTACTGCCTTCTTTTTTTTTATCCGTGTAACCAAGGTAACCCACGAATCAAAAAATAAATTTAGTTATTTTTCCAAAATCGTGGATATTCTTTTTTCCGCCCATTTCAACCCTTTAAATCAATATTTTTCAAAATCCTTTCCTTAGTCATTAGTGCATGCTCTATCATGATACAAACAAATCCTGAAAAGTTCAATTTGCTAGCTATCATAGTTTAGGCTTTGAGTTGATTATGAATTAGTCAGTCAGTCAGGACTTCTTCTTTTATTATACAAGACTTTTATATATACAGGTAATTCAACCTTTCGTTTACCTTACTTTCCAACAACCTGAAAAGTGGAAATCATGAGTCTTTGTCACCGTTCTTAAATTTACTAAGCCTTCCGAAAATCCCCTTTCGTACAGGTCCATTATTCTTCTAGGCTATTATTACAGGCTAAAAATATTCTTAAACGCATTACCATAATAACTCAATTAATTTACTGTACTCCAAATTTCTAGTGTGGTTTAAGTCGTTGACACTATCTCATCAGCACTGGAAGCTTAAAAATAATGGGGTGAGAAATTTTTATTCCCAGCCTCTTTATACCTATAGGCTATAATACTACTCGTAAAATTTTATTTAATAAAATGCTCCTATAGTGTCTGCCACAATTAGCAACACTCAAATCATTATTTTACCTCTGCGGGCAGGGATATCGCGCCATTCTTAAATACTATATCTATACGTCAGACCTACCCACATCAGAAAATACTATAATTGGAACATATTATGTAGATGATACCGCCTTATTATCATTATTTTCAGATCATACATCGCATCCCTCCAACTGTGCAAACCATCCTTAATACTCTCTTACTCTTTTCACCAACTGGAAATTAAAATTGATGAACCAAGTCCTCTTTTTCTCACTTTTACAACCAGATTTCATAACTGTCCACCCGTAACAATCAACATCATCATTTCTCGTCCAATGGAAGTTAAGCCTAACACTATACAAACGCTGAACCTTGTCTACTCATCATCTTAAAGATAAAAGAAAGAATCTCAACTCCAGACTTCATCTGTTGAGGCCACCTTTTTGTTCAAACTTAACCTTACCGTTCATAATTTCAACTTTAGGGAGCTCAATGTATTACCAGTTGACCTTTTATTCAAAAAAATGGCTATTTTGTGGGTGGTTAAACACCTAGATCGGTGGGTTGACAAAAATGTTTTCAATAAAAAAAGAGCTTTTCGTTCATTTGATGCTAAAACATCACTTTTTAAAAAATCAGTTGGTCAAAAGTTTGTTGATTTTCTTGGTCCTTTGTATTATAATTCTATGCCTTTCACTTTAAAGAAAAATGTTAATATTAATTATAATTATAATAACGCTAAAAAATTAATTGTTGAATGGCTGCATGTATCGTTAAATGTAACTTAGGTTTAACTTTATGATAATTTATTATTGTAACTTTGTTTCTTTTTTCTTCTCTCTCTTTCCATATTGTATAACTACGCAATTTGTGATTTAAATTTATTTTTATTCTAAGCATATGTAACAATTGTAACTCCCTATCTTCGCCACAAGCTTAGCTTACAGAAGATAGGTAATTCAAATGTATAAATTAATGTATAATTGTATATTTGTTTTTAAAAATAAAAAAAAAAAAAATAATAATTATGTTATAAAAACTCTTCTTCGACTACTGTGGACGTATGATATCGTAATCCTGGGTTCCCCTATGAATTCAAATACAACTTTTCAATACAAGCTTTTCAAAATATCAGTATACGTATAATCGCTGGAGCACCCTCATTTGTCTCAAATGAGTTCTCAAATCCCGACCTTCAATTAATTCAACGAAACTGCAGCTCTCTTCTACAAACGCTGGTATTGGAATTTCAGTTTCCGGAAACGCGATCAGAAGTCTCAAAAGGAACTGGTACCGTGACTTGATAACTATTAAGCATTTAATAATATTAAGGGATGTCACAAATGAGTGATTTCTTCCTCACGTGTAAAAAATTTTATTCCAACTGTCGTGTAAATGTTGTACAAATTTTATAGATAGTAATTTATCAAAATAATATTTTTCAATATGAAAAAAGAAAATATTTTTCTTTATATATCACAATTGTTGTAATAGAATTTAGTATGGATGATTTTGTTAATTCGTTTAAGTATGATATTTTCAAATCCAATGATCGAAAAAATAAAATATTATTCAACAGTTGGGAGCTAACCATAGAATGAATGAAATATTTTATCATCAATTGTAACCAGAGGTGTTAAATTGTCAATTCAATTATTAAGTAAAATTCCAAATTATTTGTACATTTTTACTTCAATATAGAAGAAAAATACTTATCTGTTAAACAGATAATTTAATAAAAGTTAAAAATGGGAAAAAACTTATTTGACATGGAATTTTGCAAAGAATTGCCTACATGCAACTCCTATAAAGGATAACGAAATTATAAGTACATACAAAATTGTATAAATGATAAAAAACAGGATAAAAAACACATAGTCAACGAAATATTTATTACTTATTTCTTAACCAACCATTATAATGAAATATATAAATAATTTAATAAAAATGATTAAATATTTTTAATAATATCAGTATAAATTTAATATAAAATATATAAATTAAAATTTCTTGCCTGGATTATTATTGTACAATATGTGCAACTATTTACGACCGGTTTCTATTTAAAAATTCATCATCATGTCTTTTTCATTACCGAGAACGGTTAGAATAGCTGGTTAGCATTTAGTGAAAATATCATGTATCTACGAATATTTTAGTTACGACAAAAAAAATTTTAATTTGTCGAAAACCGGTATCTCTTAAATGTTGCCATTTTTTTTTCTTCAGTTTCGATTTATTTTTGTTATCGTGAACATTCTTTAAACATATAATATAATGAGGACGCCACACGCCCACTGTTTACACTTGCATGTGTATTGTGTTGTCTCAGTCTTAAAAAAGTAACATAGCAAATTTGCGTTCGCCGTTCTGTAGTTCAAGTCTTGTGCTGTTAGTTTTAATATTATGGAGTAAACTGACCTATTATTATCAATCAAAGATTGTTATTTGTATTTTGTTGTTTGGTTTTTTACGATATTTTAAATTATAATATTTATCATACTAATAATTCGCTTAAACATTTAAACATCGTAAAAAACCGACGCATGTGTGGCGTCTTCTGAATGGCAATTAATAACAATAACTATACTTAATACATATACAAACATATACGAAACACCGCATACAAATATTTTGAATTTACAATTTAAAAAGTATCTTTGTGTACGTACTGCAATGTGATTAAATGTATGTGTACATTTTATAATATGCAATGCTTGATTAATTTTCACTAAATAATTATCAAGCATCAACAAACGTCATTTAAATTATGAATCCTGTATGCTAAATATTCGAAAATTCCAAACTGTCATATTCACTTATACATTATACTTGAATTTTATAAGTAAATCATAAAATATTATATTGGTATAAGAAAAATGACGACCCATCACCCATGAGGCCATGAACCATATGATTCAAAATGGATTGAATAATTAATTTTCATTATTTTGATGAACGATACTTAGTATTTTATACAGGATGATTTTTTATAACCATACTCACCTCTTTTGTTGGCCGTGAAAATGCTTGAATTTGGATTTAATTTTTATTAATTTTTTTAAATGTTCAAGTTACCATAAAACCAATGTTTTGCATAATTTTTTTATTCATACCATCTTAAGTGTTGTGTGGTGGTATAAACTTTTATTTTTCAAATGTAAACACCATTGTTTCACTGCGGTATTTTGTTCAGGGAATTTTTCTATGAATGTTGATGTATCGAAATAAAATTTCGAACTAGTAGTTTTTGTATTATTCTAATTTCATTTTTAAGGAAAATGAACTTATTTTAATATTTATATTATAATATAATTTGTAATTTGTTTATAACATGTAACCGCTATGGTCAGTACCGATTTGAGATAACGTCAATTTTACACTATTTAGAAGAAATTTTAAAATTGATTAACTTCAAAAGTATTGGTCAACATTTTGACTACGTTACATTAAAAACTCCAGAAAAATTAACTTAGCTATTAATAATATTTTACGTGATAAATATAGTGTACCCTTTTGAAAAAACAATGTTTGTACAGCCATAGGACATCTTTAAGTTAGCACGATAAAAAAAAATTATTGAAAACATATAGATATTATATATTTATATATTATATTCGTATATATAGTAACTTTAATAAAAAAAAATCCAAATTTCAGCATTTACACTTCCAAAAAATGGGGCGAGCATTGTTAAAACATCACCCGGCACATAAAATATACATCACTAAAACCTACAATAATTGTAATTAACAAAAATATCTATATAATTTTATTCCAGTGTGGGACTTTGATCAAGAAAACTTGGTAAAAATAATATATTTGTGTTTATATCTACAATCAGTACAATCCTATGACTATCTATTTATCTTTTTTTTTATATCAATAACAACATATGCGATGGCTAGTAACATTCATGTTAACATATCACATATCTATACATTTGAATAACGCCAATCACTAACAATATTAAGTCTTCAAGGTTTTAAATTTCTAAATTAGAATAAAAATAACCTTAATTTTTTTACGAGTTACTGGTTTCATTTTTGTTTCTAGTAGCTAAATGCTAATCAAATGCTAGTTAAGGTTTTATGACTATTGACTAGTTACTGAAAAATATAAATATGACCTTCCTAAAGTCTGAATTGAATGAGATTTGTAATCTATGGATACATTTGAATAAAATTCATTAGTATAAATATGAAATCAGATTATGTTATAAGTTATAACTAAGACCTAATGACGCTCACTTTCGGCCTTCCCGCATGTAGACTTTACTCTAGAGGTAATGGCTTTTACAAAAGCTTATTATAATATTTAAAAATATCTAAATAATGAATATTTGGAAACATGCATTTAAATTACATAATCTAAATAGATTGTGATTTATACTTTGTACCGATTGTTCCTATAAACAAGATATATAAATTATATATATGTTTTTTAAATTTATATTCATACATTTTATTGAAACCGATAAAGATTTAAGGCGAAACTAATATGATGTTAATTTTTGTTTTTTATTATGTTTAAAATAGATAGTATGTGAGTAATTTGTATACGTCAATTGACAATTACTGTACATACCGAATTACATTCGTCATAAATAAAAGTTGTATTATTATGAGTTTCGTCCGTATCTATATTTTATTTTATATATAATGTAAATTACTAAGGCTTAGTTCTGAGCAAAAATGTTGTACATTTTTTTTATTTGAAAATGTCAAAACCTCATAAGTCATCACAAATAAATTAATTAATGTTATGATTTCTTAAAAAATAAAAAGGCTTGCGTAATTATTAATTATTATCATAAATAAACGATTAAAACTTAATATTTGACCCAGCAATATTAATTGAAGACATATACAGTACCTATATAGACATAATTTGGACTTTCGATTCTAGCATTCCGTTTGATCAACTATTGGATAAACTAACAACGCAAGAAGTATTTTCATAAGAAAATATTACTGTTTTACTTGTACCTAGTGAAAAGTAAAATAAAAATCCATAAGTTTAATATTGATAAACAATTTAAAAAAAAAAAATCTCTAACTCTATAATTTACACTTACTCGAATATCGTAACATCGTCAAAACGAATATTGTTGCTTATTGACTTGATATTCTTGTATAATGATTGTGCACATGGTTTTTTTAATAATAATATTTTAATATTTTACATAAAAAAATTATTATTATTTTTTAAATCTCCTTTTCCCTATACTTGACACAGTTAATTTTATTCGTACGCATTTATGTAACTCTAAACTACATTTAATACTGCTCAATAATAGTAATATTTTAAGGTAACTAAAACTAACTTTAGTGCTAATGGTTCGTATTATGTTATTTATTATTATTTTACCCAATATATTAGTATCAACCACATAACAAGCGTTAACTTATTGTATTGTTATAATTCTATAAAGTTATCTTGACAAAGTCACCTGAACTAATCGTTATTTTATATAACAAAATGTTAAACGTTAGGAACACTAGATGACAATATTTATAATACAAAGAGTATATATTTTAAATGGTTAAAGTACGAAAACCGGTAAAACCATGGATTCACGGGGTAAACCTAGGTGTTACCGACTGGCATATGGTCGCAAATTGGGGGGAACTTTAGGGACTAATCCACCCTAAATATTTCAATAGCGCCTCCAAACGTTTACAAATCTAGCATTATTGGATATCGAAAAATATATTACAGTAGATACTGAAATAATATCAAACAAATTTGCTAAAACTAACAGAAGAATATGTTCCACTTTAAACATGTGAAATCATTTTTTCGATAATTAGTATGATGACTGTTTATAAGTTGTAAAAGTAAATAAAATTTGTTTCATAATAATATTATGCTACATATATTGTTTCTTTTGCTTTAAAGCTTTTAGAGCTTTGCTCTAAAGCCATATATTTTTTTTTGATTTTAATCGTAATAAATTGAAGTGCAATGTATTATTAATATTAAGATGTAATAACTATGTTTATTAATTATTAACATTTTCCATTTAAGCAATTAGTTGTATTTCTGTATTTATACTTTGTATAGTTCTTATTATTTTTTCCTTTTTGTTTATTGTAATCGAAATATGTAAGTTTCCGTTCATGTAACTTGTCAATTGTATTATACCTTATATTCAAAGGGCTCTAGCCAGTTAAATCAATAAATAAATAAATAAATAAAAACAAATAAATATTAACAATACCTATTTCTGTGTTATTTGGTGCATACAGGATAATGAATACATTATACAATAAGTATAAATATAATTTGGAAACAAATATTGTCTATTACTATATGTTGATGAAATAGTACAGGGACGGACGGGTGAAAAATAATACTCTATAGTGTACTGGTTTTTTAAACTTGAAACCAATGAACCATTGCTCTCGAAAAAAATTCTGAGTGAAAAAGGTCGACTTTAAAATAGAAATTTAGAAAAGTAGATCGAAATAGTAAATTATTGGGAATTTCATTAAAATATCACCACTTCTTAATAGAACTAAACAACACTAAGCTATCAGAAACCCTCCAGGATTGTGATGTTTTGGTCGAAATCGTTTACAGAGACAAAAAATTTTTTTTTTAATGCTTATAAAACTTTTTTGCGACTTTCAGATAAAAATATAATTAAATGATTATTAAGAAAACCTAATGAAAAATCTTGTATCAAATTGTCAAGACTGATGTATTAAAATTGAAAGTTTTAAAAATATTCAAACGCTATGTATGCGTCTATGCCAGGCGGACAATTGCCATAGGTAAAACCTAGAATTTATAAAAAAATACGGCTTAAACTCAGTACTCCTATTGTAGTGCGGGCTTTTACAAACGGGGATCTTAGGACAACTGACAAATCTTAGGATAAATATTTATATAAACAACTATTTTCGGTAAAAGAGGAAAATAATTATTTCTATATGTATAATATAATTTACGTTTTAATATAGATAGGTAGTAAACACTTTTTTTTTTAGTTACTAGTATACAACTATGATAGCTCAACAATTACAAGCAATGGATACAAATAATATTAACTACAAGTATTTTATGTAATTAACTATAAAACTAGCTTCCAAAATAAAAGAAATAACAGTTTTTATAGCAGTTTTGGATTTTGTACCTATATTGAGTATGGAGTGGAGATAAAAAAAAAATATTGAGAGTTTTAAGAAAATTTATAAAAATTAGGTATTTAGTCTGTAGAGCAATGAAATAAAATATGGGAAAGATTATATATAGTTTCATTTAAATGAAGCGTACAGAATGGAGAACTATTAGGCATTAAGGCCGAGTTTAAATAAATGGCTAGGTAATATTAGGTAATAATTGTGTCCTATACGTAAACGATTGAATTGGGCTATGTATGGTCTATAGGTAAATATGAGTTATTAAAAAATTTTTTTTTAAGGATATCATGTGTAATAATTTCTATATCTCGAGATGAATCCGGCAGGTAGATTATTCCAGAGAGAGGAACATAGATTGGAGATGTATCGTTTTATTGAAGGGGTAAAATCCGACTGGGATGGTTGAGTAAAAGAAGGAAAGATTAGATTAGATGTGAATTTTGCCAGCTTGTCGACAACCTCGTTACCGTACCTATATACCAGTATGACTGGAAATCCAAAGGAAGTGTATTTTATAATTTAATTGATTTAGGGTGAAAATAAGTGACTTAATGCGATAGATGAGGGCTGAAGGGATTATAATTTATGGCTTAAAAGTTGAGCCAGAGGATATTAAATAATTATTTAAGGGAAAATTTAAAATTAACGTTAAGGGCTCAATGAAGGTATAGCACTTAGCTGTGAAGGAAGAATACGAAAGAGGTAGTTTATTGGTAAAGAGACATGTAACTTTGGAAAATAGAAAGAATACCCGGCAGAAAGGAGAAAGAGCTAGTGATCCTTCTGTATAAACAACAATGAAATCAGAAAAATTTTCATTAAGGAAATTCGAAAAAGCTGCAATAACCGTGGAGTGAAACATTGTTGATCTTCAGCGGACAGATCTAAAAATGAATTCCAGAATGAACACAAGGAGAATAAAGAAGATAATCATATGATTTTTCGTAAAGAGGGAGTTTCGCAGAATAAGTTATATATTTGTAGTAATTTGAGACAGAATAAGAAATAATGGATAATACTGGCATATATTTAAGTAGTAGGTACTCATAATACAATTTTATTGTTATTGTTATAAATATACAATTACAAAAAATATAAAAAGTGGCTTAAATTCGTAATCCAATGTAATAAAACGTATAATATGTCATCTAATTAATAGTGCTTGTAGTTTGTACTTATCGTACAAGTTGCGTATTAGTGAATTATAAATCTATATATCATATATGTTGATATGTTATCATATAGTTATTTTAGGTCATTTGTGCACTACAAGCAAACAGAAAGTATAATCATCAATACTACAAATTCAATGTAATGTCATCGAGGTGTATAAGATTATGAACCATGTGATTATACTATATATAAGTACCTTATACCGTATGCTATATATTAGTATAAAATATACATTAATACTAAATAGCTTGTACATCTCGAATTCTTGACCCGTTATGTATTGGTCCTACTAGTATTTTTATCAACCAACTGGTTCGTTGCCAGTTATGTGTTTCGTGATTACGTAATACGTGTGATTATGTCATAGGCTATAAATTATAATATAGAGAAAATGAATATGTAAGGCTACTATAATCTAATGATAATCACTGAAAGTGGATCTATATCTAACACATTTTAGTAAACTTAATTTCTAATTTCTTTAAATATTTAAACTTGAATATTCATAAAAAAAATTGAAAACATTGAATTAATTTTAATAATACCTAAATGGCTACAATATGTATACAATACAACAAAATATTTTTGTTTTTATTAGGCGTTCTATCAGATTATATAACTAATTTCAATTTATGTAAATATAGTTTCGTATTATAGAGATAACTAATAAAAGTTAACGACTATATTTTCGACATATTCTCGATGTAGATTACCTCATACTAAACGTAAATTTCTTTAAAAAAAAATTCTCTAGCTGGCCCTATAACATATTTTCAATTTTTTATTTATTATATAATTTTGTGATAGTTGCTGTTAGAAGTCAGTGTTGATACTGTGACACAAGTTGTTAAAAAAAAGTTAAGCTTTAGACTACACAAAAAACAGACAGATATTTTTGATTTTTATGCTGAAATTGAATGAATATCTATTTAATTAAATGTTTTTTATAAATTTAAATTATTATGTAAAGCCACCCAATACAAATTTGAATTCGATTTTATGCGAAAATAGGTATTAGTCGAAGTCAACCTGCAAAATGGTTGAAACTTTTAACTTTTTAAGAAATCTTCTGAATGAAGGTAAATTGTAGTTTTAACGGTATTATCACATAGTGGTCAAACTTATATTAGGTATGTAGTTGTTAAATTATTTTTTTTGGAATTTTTAGTGTATAATCGTAATTTTTAAAAATATCATGAAAAATGTCCGCAGTCAGCCAATTGTACGGTTATAGCTCAAATCATCTTGTGATGTATCTATAAGGTACAATATAAATACACAAATCTCATAATTTATTCTTCACCTACCAGTGGTGCAACCAGGATTTTCTTAAAGGGGGGGTCCAAAAGTATAATTATTTTAAATTAACATGCAAATTTAATTATTATTATATTCTTTGTTTAATGTAAATATTGTAATTATAATGTAAAATTGAATGATAGTTAAATGTAAAAAATAAAGGTAGGTATGTACAATGCTGTAGAGTTTATAAAATGAAATCTAAGCGATGGTTTGTACTGCTTAAATGATTTATTACTTCCTCAGGTGTTACACTGACTTCGTAGTGGATATTGAGAGCAGCTAACCCACTTAGTCTTCTTTCTGATGTGGTATTACTCAAGTAACTTTTGATTCTTTTAAGTGAGGAAAATGATTTCTCCGCCTCACATGAAGTAATTGGAAGTGTGATAAGTATTTGCAATAGCTTATATATATTTGGGAAGAAATCGGGATTGCATTCATTAAGTATTTAAATTACACTATTATATTGGATATACGAGTAGGTAACTGTCAGTTAAATAACGATTCCATAAAATTGTTTCTGATTTAACTCGATAAAAATCATCAACATCGTTAGCATAAAACTCAACAAGTTTTCTAAGTTTTTCTTCATCAAACACTGAACTTTTAAGTAACATTTGAAATCCACTTATTATATTTTGATGATTAACAAAACGATAATTTAATTGTTGTACAAACAAATAAAGAAATGGTAGAAACAAAGTAATTCTAAAATATTCTTCGGGATCTTTGGTTGGAATATTAGCTCGGTTAATTTTTGTCAAACATTTTTATTATTTTAGAAAGACATGACACGGTTCAAGGGGGGGGGGGGTCCGGACCCGGGGACCCACCCCCTGGTTGCGCCACTGTCACCTACGTAGTAATTAATATAAGACCAGAGGTAGTGCAGTAAAGCACTGACATAGGCATTACATATTATCATTGGTTACATAATTATTTATTAATTTTTATAATTTATTCTATAATCAATACTATTACCTATTTTTCGACTGTACATAAATATATGATACAACAAAAAACAAGAATATCAATTGCATGACGTGTTTTTAAATGTGTCCTTCAGCTTCTGTAGATACAATAGGTACCAACCAGTCTATGTATTTTACAGGAGCCCCGCTTACAATTTTTGACCACTACTAATTACATCTCTTAACTGCCTTTAGTGACTTATATAATAAAGGAATGTTAACGCATGGCTCTACAGTAGTCTACACGTGTACAGGTATAGTTGAACAATTATGTACTTGTACATCAACAAGAGTGACTAACTAAAATGTTAAGCCGGTTGCGTAGCGTCAATGGAATTCTAGGCTATCTCTCGCGAAGCAGTGGAGAAAAATGGTCTACTACGTTGGCGTCGAAATACGCCTCCCCAGAAGGCGATCACGAGGGGTGGGGAGGGTAGGGGCGAGAAAGAGGCAAACAAAATAAAATACGCGACGGGGCAAAAAACGCGGTGGGAGAAATCTCGCGAGGCGGTCACACTGACGGAGCCACGAAGCACGCACCGCACGCTCTGCCGGCGAGCCGTGGAAAAAACGACCGTGCACAACGTACGAGGGTGCGCAACCGTTGGGAAAACTCGATCGCCGCCGTCGCCGTTGCCGCTGCTGCTGTCGTGTGCGCATAGATATTAGGTTTTGATAATCTCGCCGTATCGACGTATTTTCGCGCGTCGCTGTGTACATGTAATCGTGGTCTGCGATTGAAAAAAAAAAAATTAAAAAAAATAATACTTCTCGATCCGTCTACGCTGTTTATCGCGCACATTGTTTTCTCGTGCATTAATACGTTAATATTCATATACTCGTCGCCGATTCCGTCCGGATAACGACACCGCTACCGCCACCGCCGCCGCCGCCGCCCGCCATAAGTCATAACCGATTCACCGCCGCCACCTACTTTCGTCCGTTTCGCTGCCGAAAAGGACTATGCACGACTGCGCGTGAGTTTTACAGCATCAGCCGTTTAGCCCGACCGAGGATAGCGCCGTCGTTGCACTTCTGAGTTTAGTCCGCGCTCCACAGTCGCCGCCGCCGCCTTTCCATACGGTTAAACGTCGAGCAAGAAGAAGCCGTTAACGCACCGAACTGATAAGGCGTTTTCGCAATTCTTTACCCGCCCATCAGTATTTTAACAATTCGCCTTCGCCATGGACAAGAGGAAACTGTCGTGAGTATTCGCAATACACATCATAAACCGCACGCGCCCGTCCCGCGCTTTCACGGGACGCATAATTTTGGAAATAAAGCATATTATTATTGTCGTGTACTACTGGCTAACTGGTGGCACGAGAATCGCGCTACCTATATAATAATAATGTAGGGGTTGTTGATATCGATTGTAACAACTGTGTCGAGGTACGACGTACATAATTAACGGTCTGTCTGCACTTTGACGTTTTTTTCGGGATCGTTGATCTTTTGGTACGATCCGAAAACGATCAGGGCACCTGTTAATGTTACGAAGTTTTAATTCTTGAAGTCCGAACACCTTTTCTGCGTGCCTTAAATTTTTTGACGTACATTTCCGACGACGTTTTTTGTTAGACGCAACTTATCCAGTCGGTTACGCGCCATAGTGAAAAATAGGAATTATACACTCAGTATAATTATTACCTCAGCTATCGATATCCTCAATAATTGCTCCAAATTGGTTTCAACAGTCGCTGACTGGTCATCTTATCTCTAAGTTTATTCAGTTTATTGCATCCTATTAATTATATTATAATTCATTCAATCTTCAATTTCGTTCATAGTGTCAGGACACTTTTTAAATCGAAAAACAAATTAACTGTAGATTATATTATTATTATTCTTATTATTTTTATAACAATACTAATTGCCAAATACTTAATTATTGAATATGACTCTTAATCTTAACATAAACAACCTGATAAGAATCCGTTATAGTTTTAATATTTGAGTACAGTCTAAAGAATTCAAATTAAATTATTATGCTGCATTGTTCAGTAAATAATATCTTGAGAATATTCAATACTGTATTGATCAAGTCATTGAAAATATTGAAATAATGATTTAGGTATTTGATTTTGAGATAAAAAAATGTTCAACCTTATATTCTATTTATTCCTTTTTTGTTTGGTTTTTATGCTTATTCAGTTAATTGATTTAATATAAATGTAAATATGCTCTAATTTTTAAATAAAACAAGAAGTTAACAATTTTATTACTTATTTTATTTTATATTTTTATTAAAGATGTAATAGTACTAGGAAGTTTTAAGCTGGGCTATAAATTAGTAATCTTATAACTGTTTTGAAACTCTGATTCTTTCTTTCATGTCACTGATGGTATTCAATTCTAAGACTTATAAAAGTATGTAAATTGCGGGATAAATTTTAAATAAGATGTATTTATCCGTTTATATCTTACATAACATGTTTAAATAAATGCAATGCAAATCATTTTTATTTTGCGCTTAAATTGGTTTTATTTTTATATACATACATAAAGCTTATGATAGTGATTAATATTAATATTAAAAATATTTATATAATCAGGTCAAGTTTTATCTTTACTGATAAACTTAACATTTGTTAATTCTTATTAATTTAAAAAAATATTTTAATGAATAATTGACAAAACATGAATAATTTATTGTTGCGTACCTTATATATAAAATCATTAGTATGATAAATTATAATCTTAATGTTATGTTAGTAAAAAATAAAAATCTTATTGGTATTGACATTATTTTATAATTTAAGTCAATATTCTAAGGATAAATATAGTAGAACACTAAATGTAAATTAATAATAATTTCTAATATTTTTAAAATTCAAACCTTTTGTGAGTGAATTGTTTCATTAACAGCTATGCATATTTGATCTATTTGATTTTTATCTATAAAATCTAGTATAACTCCATGATTTATTCTATGTTTGACACTTTCTGTTAAAGGACCTTTAAAAAACACCTCTACAATGTATAATGCTCCATTGAAAAAAAAGCTTGGCATATATTTCGGTAATGCTGACACACTCACTTCCATTGTGCCGACAGTGTTTAAATTGATATTATATGACACCTGGCAGTTGATTGGTCTCACAGCCATTTTGACATCAAATTTGTTGTCTAACATTGTAGCCCATAGGTGACACCTTATCCCGAAACAAGTTGAATTGTCCCAAATCACATCTAGGTGTTGCACGTTGAAAGACATTTCGATCCAGGTTTCAAATTTTCCAGGATGTACATTGACATTACCAGTTCGTTGAATATTCGAAATTTTATCAATGCGACCACCTGATCCAACAAATAATCCGACTGAAAAATCATGTATTCCTGTTTGTAATAATGACTTGTAACGATTCTCGTGGCTGTTATCACTCAATAAAGCATCAAAAAATTCATTTAAAATGTTTTTTCCATCTACTGTTATAAGTAGTAGTATTATACTGGTAAATAACATAGAAACACATATTTTTATATTCATTTTTAATTTTAAGTATTAATCTTGAACATTTAATACTCTAACCATTCAAATGAATATTAGATTTGAGTACATGAGGCAGGAAGTATTGTATTAAATTCTTCTCTTGTAAAGTGATTATTAAATAGGTATAACAACCATACTGAACAAAGTAGATCCCCTCCATTTTATATTTATATTTTAATTTGCAATATGCAGCTGCCTACTTCTCTACAGCTTATAGCTCCTAGATTTAAGAGTATAAATACTTTAATTTAAAACAATATAGTTTACTATCTAATAACTGGTATAAAAATATTAAATACCTACCTAACTATTAAATTTTCAATTAATGTTCCTAGGTTAGAATGTTAGATATGAATTTTTTTTTTTTCATTTATAAGCAAATAAAGTTTGACAGAATACTTGTACCTCAACTTAAATTGTACTTATATAATTACTTTTATTATTATTTAATATCATAAATTACTCAATAAATATAAATCTCTGTACTTAACTATAAAAATTAAAATTATGAATTATTATTTTCACAACTACCTAAATATATTCGTGGTTGTGCATTGTATTATCATAATTCATAATATTATTTGTGTTCAAGCCTTTAATCTTTATTTAAGCTTTACTATAAATGTCAGATAATTATGAAAACTTAATTTTTGTTTTTATTATTTTATTCTTTTGTTTATCTATATCTAAATATTATTTATTTTTTGCTCATAATTTAGGTGTATATTATTTTAAACTATGATTTTTTTATTTGTGGTCTCATGATGTTCAATTTAATTTAAGTGCAGTTAAAAAAAAAGGTATTTAATTTAAATTGTTTATTTACATTGAAATATTGGATCTTGCGTTGGACTAGAATTTTACTTTTGATTAAAATACAAGAAATTTAATGTTAATGAAATAAAAATAATTTTATTTATTTTAAACTACAATCACACTAATAATTTCTATTAAGTTAATACTATATTATGTAACTCATTATACAACAAATCCTTACAAGTGGATAATAATGTTAAATTATTTACAGAGTTATCTACGTATAATAACTTGTATTGAGATGTTGCTTTTATTTGTTAATCAATAAAACAACTATGCTAGTTTATTAATTATTATATTCATCTACAATTATCATCAGCTCTAGTTTATCTTATCTAATTTTTCATAAAAGAAGTTTAATTAAATACCTATATTTATAAAAATTTAAAAAGTACAGTCCAACATTTATATGTGCTTAAACTAATTTGTGAATGTATATAATTATTTATTTCAAAAAATTCGGTCACAATTCAAAAACTAAACGTTCATAAAAAATCTAGTAAACCAAATATTTTAATTTTTTAAATCATAAGTTAATAATAAACAAGAATGTATTACCGTACATCTATAATTAGAGAATATTTAATACTATTTATATTCATAATTTAACTTCACTAAGAATGTGTCAAGAAAGTAAATGGTATTTTAAATAAAGATAGTAAAAGTAAGAGTGTATTATAAATTATAAATTGACATTGTTAAAAAAATAAGAGAACTCAATAATACAAAAGTTTTTATAATTGTATATTTTATAGGGACCTAATACTGATTTTAAATGGTTTTTATTTTTATATTTTTTATTTTAATGAACTTTTACCAACTAAGCATTACAGCTTGACAGTTATGGTAATTTCTAGATAAGTGAAGTTGTTATGTTAGTAATTCCTAGATTTATTATTTGATAGTATTGGATTATAGCGATTATTCTAAATTATTTTCTACATTTTTTTGATAAGATTGAAATTGTTAGTTGTGAAAATCTATTGGTTTTCAAATATTCCATAAAACTATTGATATTTTATCCAATTGTCTATTAAGTTCCCTTGTCCTTGTTAATATCAATCAAACCTTATGAATGAATGGTTTAATTTAAAAATCTCCCCAATCCAATGTTATGTATATTGTAATAGTGTGATTTGTCTGACTGTTTTCTAGAATACATAATTATTGTTTCCCTGTTTCCTAAAGAATGCACTTATACACAATTTTATGATGGACATCATAAGTAAGCATTTTATATTTTAATAAAGGTACTGAAGAAAAAGTAATGGGAAAAATATTGATGTTTTTTATGAGAAATAAAACCTGTTTATACATACCTTAACTTATTACTGATACGTGTAATAAAGTTATAAATATTATTATAGTTTAATTTCTAAGTATATCTTTTACTAAAGTTAGTGATGGTAGAAAATTTAACTTTTCGTTTTAAATGGATCTTTCTAGCACAAATACATTAACTTTGCTTAAAAAAGTTATTAAAAAATCATTCTTAAATCATTATATCAATAATATTAATTTCAAAAATATTTTTTTTTTGTTTAGAACATCTGGGGATTCTCTTTATGTTACACTGAGCTTAGGAAAGACAGCAGAAACTGAAGAAATTAAGCGAACTTATAGAAAACTTGCATTGAAATACCATCCAGATAAAAATACTGGTAACCCAGAAGCTGAAGAAAAGGTTTTAAACATTTTAAGATTTTTATTTTTTGTGATATATTTTAGTTTATTTATTTTTATAGTTTAAAGAAATCAATAAAGCATACAGAATTTTGACGGACCCAAGCAAACGTAACATATATGACAACTATGGTTCCCTAGGTTTGTATATTGCTGAGCAATTTGGTGAGGAAAATGTCAATGCTTATTTCTTTGTCACTTCAAAATGGTGCAAGGTGTGTGTTAAATTTAATAGTTCAATCCTTTTTTTCAGATTTATTTTTTAAAACATTTGAAAACATTTCAATTATTATTTCAGGCTTTGATAATTGGATCTTGTTTAATAACTGGTTGCTGCTGTTGTTTCTGTTGTTGTTGTTGTTGCAATTTCTGTTTTGGCAAGTATAAGCCAAATGTACCTGAAGATCAACAAGCAAATTATACAAATTTACATGTAAGTATATAATTGTTAACTTTTTTTTTAAATATTTGCATGCAGTCAATTTCCGGTTTCTTAACAGCAAACACAGGTTTGTTTGGTTTGGCTAAGGGCATCGTAAGCATGTTGAATTATAAAAAAAAAATATATCATTTTGAGTAGTATGATTTTTTTTTGATTCCTTACAATTCATTTTTAACAATAATTAATGGTTAATAGGTAAATATTTAATTTTCATATTTATTGTCATCTTAAATAAAATATAGAATAAAGTTAGTGGTTGCCGAAAGAAGTATTGACACCAATTGTTTTCTTATAATAGTACATATCACTTTATTTTGTTAACAATCTACACATGTATTCTGTAATACACGTATGTTTTAGTTTTCCAAAGGAAGTCAAATATTGTTTTTAAGTTTTAACAGTATTTGTTTGCCTTGTTTGTCAAATTTGTTGAGCTTTTTTAATTTAAAGCATATTAACCAGTTCATAATACTGTATTAAATCATTGTACCATGGCTTAATGTATTGACTAATGTATACAGTTGTGGTTAAAACTTATTTCGGTAGCCTTGCAGGCAGTTAAACCAGCACAAACTAAATTTTTATTGGTAAGTAATATTATGCTCTTGAATAGTATTTGGTACATTTCACTAATAAAAAAATATTATTTCACCAATACATTAGATTGGTTTCATATCTGAATTAACATATTATTGGTAGTATTATATGATATAATTATCTTTTTAAAGTTATTTCTATTATTTTGTTGATTAATGTTGTACATTTTGTTAAGTATTAAGCATTTAATACCTAGGTAATTACTTTAATTTATACTACCTAGATATTTGATGCTTAAATTGATAAAATTGGAAGTGCCTTAAACAATCTTTTTTTGCAATTTCAAATCAGATGCATATTTTATCTAAAAACTTTAATAGAACTCAACATCTCACCTGTTTGATTAATAATTTCGAATAGTTTCAGTAGAAAATTGAGCTAGAAGTAGTTTATTAATTTAAAATTAATGATCGCATGCTGGTATATTTTATAAGTTTAATAATAATTGTATTTAGATGAAATTAGTTCTCAAATTATGTCATTGTATAATTTTGTTTGATTTTATTTTGTTGATTATTTTTGGTCCCCTTTTTGCATTTAATGTTGGCTTGTTTTCGGTGTTTTATTTTGTAGAATGACGGAGCAGATCCCAATGATGCTATTCATAAAAAGGTAATTTATGATTAAAAAAAGTTTAATTATATTATTCAGATGTATTATCTGAATAGATATTTTGAAATTATATTAAATTGCAAAACTCATTACAAAACATAGTTCTTAGTTTTATACGTATACTATTATTATAATTTAATAGGGATATACTAAAATTTAAATATAACAAGTTTCTAATATTATTTGTCTTTCCATTTTATTAAAATCCAATAATATTTGACATCAAACTTACTTTATTTAAGACTAGATTAATCTATAAAATTAACTTGGTTGTGGACTGGGTTATGAACTACATATTAATATTTTTTTAATAAATTGAAATAATACACATCCATCAAATAATATACAATTTAAATGACAAGGTGGTTTCTTTAATGATATAACTATATTATATGCATGATAACAATTTACATGGTTCATCAATCATCATATATCATATTCATATCTTAACCTATTATTTTTATGAGTTGGTCAGTTTTTGAGTTATTAATTTTCACATGATATTAAAATAACATTGTATCCACATAACAAAAATCCTTAACCAAAAATTATTAATTTTTAAACAAATGCGTCTACATTCTGGGTTCTGGTAGTGAGCAATACAATGGATAACTGACTGATTTAGGTTATAATTTTATTTTATTTTTTACCTAGGAGGATAGCGAAGATGATGTGGTAGTGAACCAACCTTCTTCTACAAATAACACTACAGGAGGCACAGCACAGCATACCAATGTATTTGCAATGCCACCACCGCCTTCAGCTAACGAAACTACTGCATTGAATCCAGATGGCACTCCGACAAAGTACTCTGCTAGCAAATAAATAAACATTATTAAAGAGTTATTAAAGCCCCAGACACATAATTCTCATGTATGACAGATCTATTGCTATCAATAACTTGTTGTTAGTGGATTTTCATTATTGAGAATCACATAAAATAACATTTTTCATATTCAATAGTCACATTTTAAAAACTTGTCATATTAATCATATTTGTCACAGTGTGGTTGAATTTTCCTTTCATGTTTTCTCCCATTGTTGCTTATACATATATTTATTATTGGGTAGCTTAACTAAACTAATTTTATATTTACTATCCAAATATCTAGTAGAGAATTGCCAGTTTTTTAAGAGAATCTGCTGTAATCCAATAAACTATTTTTAAATCATAAGATTGATCAATGCTGTTATTTGTTACATTCGTTTTGATAAAATTCATTGCAAAAAAAAAAACAGGCTCTTTATTTATTATTTTTATAGACTGAGTTTCCGTCATATATAAAATATATATGTTTAAGTATATTTTCAATCTTTTAAACATTTATATAATGTTAATCAACTTTTCCAAAAAGGAAAATTGGGTAAATATTCTGTATCAGATTTTACTAATATGAAATAATAATGAGTAATAGTCATAAATACATCAAGTTATTATATAATGTATTAGGTTTTATTTTTTGTATATTAAGAAACAATTTTTTGGCATGTGATTTGTTCTATTATTAATTCAGCTGAGAAATAAAATTATGTATAATTAAACTATAATCAATAACATTATTCTTAGCTTGAAACAATACAATTATTCATTAATAATTATTTGGTACAATAATATTATTATCTATTCTATGTTTCATATTTTGTTTATTGTTATTTCCTACTTGTTAAAGAAAAACTGTGTTCGTGAACTATTTGTTCTGATTTTCTATTTTAACAACTTATATTCTTCATCCCTTTTTAAATTTATCAACAATTGAAGAAAAATTGTAGCGAGTAGCCAAGTTAATAATTTGATTAATTTTATGTAAACAATAAAGTGAGATATATAGAATAAAATATCTTGTATATTTTTTTTATTATCATAATAATGCCTAGATACCTTATGACTTTATATAATACTTCATTTATTTATATATTTTATCATAATATAACATTTGTGTCCTAGTGAATTATTCATTTGTTGTTTATAATATTTAAGTTAATTAAGATATTGAATCTCCTCCAGAATAAAACTATTGTAAATAATAAAACAACCTTTGTTAAATATTATTGTTTAATTACCTCACAGAAATTGTTCATATCCAATTTAATTAGCTTGGTCAGTATGAAAAGTATTATTATATTTTGTACTATATAGTATAATAGCTATCATTTCTAAACTTTAATAATATTAATTTTGTTCCCTACACTGTTCGTAGTTATTTATTCATTTTTACTCTTTGATCCTGTTTACATCTAAAATGATACATTAATATTATG
The DNA here is from genome assembly GCA_949715065.1 of Periphyllus acericola. NCBI lineage: Eukaryota > Metazoa > Arthropoda > Insecta > Hemiptera > Aphididae > Periphyllus > Periphyllus acericola. Next base: position 40,837,872 of record OX454266.1, read on the forward strand.
TTTGTAAGCAACTCTTTTGTGTGATTTGAGAATAGTATTTCTTAATCAAGTAGATCAAATTTTCTTACATAGTTTAGAAATATAAATTGTATATCCATTATTATCTACTTAAAAAGAAATATTGCAAGATAAATGTGATTTATACTATACTACTACTATTACTACTGTTTATTATAACATTATTTTTAGTATAAGGTCTAATAAATAAATTATAAAAAATAAACATTTTGCACTTAGTCAATCATATCGTTTAATTTTGGGTAATAATTGACAATAAAATCTTGAGCTTGATTATACAAATATACTAATATATACTGTCTTGCTCTATGATAAAAACAATGTATGTTCTTTTAAATATTCTTGCTGGACCCTTCTTGCTTGAGACCAATTTAATTTTAAAGACCAGTTTAAGCCATGATGAAATTATAGACATTTTATAAATTGGGGACACGACCATGTGAAAAGTAATATAACTGGTACCGTACCGCTTCATCATCAAGTTATATATCACCATATAGTATTCCATTTTTAATGGTAATTTGCTTCGGGCATATGTATACAATTGATGGGGTCTGGTAAAAGTTTTGCCCTAAAATTAAAGAGCAATTTTTAATAAGATAGGGGAGATTGGAGTTACAGTTTGTACATTTTTATTTTTTTTTAAATTTTTTCTTATTACTATCGAAATAAATATGTGTCCAATTTAAACTTAAGTTCTTAGTTACCATAAAAGTATGAATAAATGATTTAATAAACATTGTAAAAAACAAAAAAAATTGTTTTACTTCATCAAATCTAAATGTAACAACTTGCTTCGAAGAGTGGTAAATTGTTACATACTTGGGGGATGTTATTATAGTATGCATTTTTATTTTATTTGTAACATATTTTATTAAGATTAACAATTTTTTATTGCAAACACTTATATTAATTACAGTTTTGTGTAAATACATTGTAATATTAGTTAGATCAATATTTATAAATAAAATATCCTTTTAGAAAGTATTTGAATAATAAGAACATCTTTAAGTAAACATTTGAAAAAAAAGTAACAACAGTCTTATGCATTACTATATTAGTCTTATAACTATTTTAACAAACCTAAAAATAAATTAAGTCTTAGAGATTAATAAGTATTTAAACTTAGTGTTTAACAATCTCATGCATTACAAAAATAGCCACATTTCATTCAATCTCTTCAAAATCTTCATCAATATCGGGCAGTTTTTGCAATTGAAAATGGGATAGCTTTCACTAATGACGGTATATTATATATAGATAGTGGGACACCAGGATGCGTGTCTTATCCATCCACTAGCAGAATTATGATAAAAGTTTTTAAAGGAGCCATAGATCGACACATCCAGTGGCTGTAAGTGGTTCGTATTATGTGGCGGAAACGATATCAACACTACAAAAAAAATAGTTTAATATAATTCTTTTTTTTGTACAGAAATAGTACTTAGATATAGTATATTTACAATATTTAATGAACCTTGAACTTCTTTTAATCTTAATATATAACATAAAGCTGGTATTACACTTGTTTCATTATCATCGGAGTTTGGATTTTGTTGGTATTTGCTTTTTTTCATATTGGTCTTAAACAGAGCTATGCCAGCTATATATTTGACTTGTTGCCGTGTTCAAGTATAAAAAATGTATGTATTGTTAGCTGGCAAGATTAAATATTGTTTAATCTACTTAAATAAAATTTAAATAAGATTGTTAAAAACATATTTTCTAAAACAAAATTTGTTTTAGATTTACATAGTGAAATACTTGCATACTCGAATTTAAAATATTTAGTTTTTGAAAAAATGTCAGCAAGGTAAGCTAATTTAGCACACCACATTACATCATCAATTTTATTTGCATAATTATTTATGTTTTCAGATTCAAAAAAAATTTGTAATTTATCTTGAAGTTCTAATACACGATTTAATATTTTTCCTCTTGAAAGCAAACATATTTCAGTATAAAACAACAAAGTAGTGTGTTCTGTACCGATATTTTTACATAATTCTTCAAATATTCTACATTTTACCGGTCGTTTTTTAATGTAGTTTATCATTTCAATCACAGTTTTGAGAACATTACCTACTTAATTCTTCCCCATCAGCACTTTTTATCATTAGAGCTTCACGGTGTAAAAAACGGTGATTTGTAATTAAATTAGAATTTTTATTTTTTGCAAGAGTAAGAAATCCTTTAAATCGGTCAGTCATTGCTGCTGCACCATCTGAGCAAATTGAAATGCAGTTCAACCATTTTCTTCAAAAAAATTATTAACAGCATTAAAAATATCGACTCCTGTTGTTGTAGTTTGTAATTCACGGCAAAATAAAAATTGTTCAATTATTTCATTTCCATTGACAAATCGTATGAAAGAAATTAGTTGAGATTTCCCAGAAACATCGGTACTTTCATCAAGTTGTAGCGCAAATCACCGAACGAAACCCGCATCGCAGCACGGTGCCCACCGACGGGTGGATGGTTATGTTGAATCTGGTGAAGCGCACCTCGGGCACCGTCCTCGACCTCGGCCTGACGACGTCCACCGGATCCTGCAGAGCACAAAGCGCGCCACGTGAGTATAACTGTACCGCGGTCACGTCGACCTATGGTCCGTTGTCTGTTCGTCTCACCACGCGTTCGGCAAAAGCCAACAGAAGCGCGCATACCGCGGCCATCTGCAAGTGCACCTGCAAGTTCATTTTCCGGTTTGCTAGACCCGTCGTCCGCGTTCGGTATCACCGCACTGCACTGCACCGCACTGCACTGCACCGCACTGCACTGCTGCACCGCACTGCATTGCACGATTCGGCGTCACCCTAACTTCAGCGCGCTGCACTCGTGCAGCAGTCGTCGTCATGGGCGTAACTTGGAAATTTATTAGGGGGGCAAATATATTATTTCATCTACTCTGTGGTTACATATCAATATATTATTGATTATTGTTATATTACTTAGGTACCTTTAATTACTTATATGTTAACATTATCTTTTATTAAATATTAGTAGAAGATCGCTAGTAACGAAATAAATCAATAATAAATAAACTTAAATTTATTAAAAATATTGAAGAACTTTAATATTGTACAACTCCTTAACAAAAAACTGACAATTAAAAAGCAAGTAGGTTTATACAATTAACTTTATACTTAACAAAATGACAAATTTATATTAATTGTAGTCTTCTGCCTCTTTGGGTTGATTCTGCACTAAACTGATCAATAATTTTGTCAACATTTATTGGATACACCTTTTCTATATTTAAAATAGCTATGTTAGTTAGTCTTTCTTGACCTATAGTATTTCTAGTGAATGTTTTGAGACGACGTAAAGATGAAAAAGAACGCTCACTAGAAGCAGAACTCATGGGAATCGATAAATATATTTTAAAAATCTTATACATATTTTCAAACGAGCCCATTAAGTCCTTGGACAAGAAACAATTCAGACGACTTTCAAAATTTTCAGGAATGTCACTTGATAACCACATTTTACTAAATAACTTTAACTCTGCCTTAAAATCATCTATTATAATATCATATGTGTTACAAACTTCCAAGATATTTTCATCAGAGCAGTTTTTGTTGCTCAAACAACTTTGAAGAGCATTAAGTATTATAATATTGTTTTCCTCAAATTTGGTTTTTATGTCATTGATTATAATATCTAAAACGGGAAAATAAATACTGACTGAAATAAGATGATATATTGTTTATTGTTTTAGCTTCACCACCTCCAAACCTAGAGGGAATTTTTCTTTTTCTAGGAATATCTGACAATCTAATATCCTCTTTAGTAGCAAATTGTTCAGTTTTAGTCCAAAAAAATTTATAACTATCAATTATCATCATTTCGAAGTGATTCTAGTTCCAATATAGTAGCATTTGTTAAAATTCCAACACTTGAGTAATTAGCAATTTTTTTTTGAAAATGTATTGACAAACTATTAGTTAATTGAAGAACTTGTTTCATTAATTTCAAACAGAAAATAAATTCAAAATCTTGAATATTTTTTAGTAATGAACTTGCATCAGATCCATGAATGGAGTCGGTTTGATTTATATGTTCTAAGGTAGAAATAATAGAATTAAAATTTGTTAAAACCGAACTAATAGATTCAATTTGACAACTCCATCTCGTATCACTAAGTGATTTAAGAGTACTACTATTTGACACATTTAACTCTTTTTGAACTTTCTCAAATACTGAGTTTCTTTTTGCAGAGGCGTCTATAAAAGTATATATTGTATTTAATGTACCAAACATGTTTCGAATTGGAGCTACTTTTCCACAAACATCAACTACGCACAAGTTAAGTATATGTGCATAACAATGTTCGTACAAAGCTAATTTATATTCATCTATTATAGGCTATAGCCATTTAAAATTGAGAGTTTTCAAATTTTTTTCTAATGTAAAATGTCAATAAAAAAATGTTGAAATTTAATCACAACGTTCCTCGTACATAGTTATTAGCTGTGTGAAAAAAATCGGTATTCAATATTTGTATGAATAATTGTTTGAATTTAAAATTTTTATAAAAATCTCGAAATCTACCTACTTTGTGTCGTTAAAAGTTAATTCCCATATCAATATCAATACTTAAGACTTGAAAATATGGTTATTAAAAAAGTTGTTGTTTCCAGCGAAAAAAAAAAAAAATTACCTGAGAAACGGGAACATTTTTTATAAGCATTAGAAAATGATATTATGAAATCGGGTATTTCCGCGATATCGATTAAACGGTGTTAGTTTTTTCATTGTAACTAAAGTATAATAATGAGAAGAACTTGAAGTGTTTTGAGAACATTTATATAAACATTTTCTAGAGATGGTATGAATTTCAAAATGTTTCAAAAATGTTTATGCTATTTATAGGAATTTTAAATTTAGATAAAATTACAATCAAGACTACATATCTCTTGTATTAGGATTCCAGTTTCAAAAGTAATCTTTTTGTTTTTTATAAATATATATTATATTAACTGATCCTCCCGACATTTTTCACTCATAGTTGAATTTTCGAAATCAATGGTATATTGGTTCCAAGAACATTACAACAGTTTAGTTCACTCATGCTAGTAACTCACCCTACCGTAAGGTCTCACCCCCCTTTTTTATTTTTTATTACCTTACTTCAATCCCCCATCTTCTGCCTGGTGTAAATCATTATAATACCTTGGGGTCCTCGGCTTACATTCACGTACATACGGGTCGTCCGAGATTTATGCCATATTCGTTAGTCATTATTACTATAATTTCTTTTCGTACTTCTCGTAACAGCTGGTTTAACGTATTTTTGTACATTAATTATACGTGCGGGTACCTACTCTATTGTATTATCGTATTATAATATGCCACGGGTAAATGCAGTCATGTTAATCCACGGCTAATGTTGATAATAATTAGTAATTACTATATAAACTTAGAAGTCCCGCCGGCTAAATATTCCATTTGAGCTCCATATTTCTAACTTTTCCCCACAGCCGTAATTAAATAATGTTATGATTTGATTAATAATAATAACGTTGACCTGTTGAACAACTTTTTAATGAAAACAATATTGTCCAAACACAGGTCGCATTACGTCGCATTACGTCGCAATTTCATTTAAATCACTTATTATTTTAATGGTAATACACGCACGTACATTAATAACATGGATGATTATCATGCGTTTTTTAATGAGAATCGCTAACTACACTTTGCTGAGCAGTACTTTTCTTATAAAAAAAGTATAGGTTTATAGAGCAGTGGTTCCCAACTACTAGGTATGTTTAATATTTTCTTCGAAAGAAGGCAAGCAAAAAATGGTATCGGATAAATAATTTATCTACTACACAATGATTTAAGACCCGATTTTTGTGTAGCTTACACCCAAACAACGTGTATATATAGTGAAATGTCCAAATTTGAACAGAAGTGATTCAACAAGTGATTGGTTTTGTAATTATATTAGGAATTGTAATAGAACAATAATTTTAGATTCCGAGTGATACGAGGAATGTATTGGTTTTATCATAATGTGTGTCCTATTTTTTGTGTTTTTTTAGCTAAGTTACTGATAATTTTACTTTATACTATTTATTTTTTCAATAATTTTATATTATCATTGTACGAAGGATACGTAAAAAGAATATAAAATTGAATTTGATTCACAACATTTTATTAATATCGAAATGTTCATTTCTAAATTTATTTCTATGAAACTTTGTCTCCTTTACCTTAACACCGTACGAGTCACGTCCCAATGTACTTTTTTGATGTCAAATGCGTCCCGTGTATGTAAATCAGTAAATACTGAAATGACGATTACCTTACAAATTAAATTTGAATTCATTTTTTAAATTTGAATTCATTAATTTTTTTCTTTAATACCTACCTCTTTTTTTAAAAACCTTTATTCTGTGTTTTTTGAGTCCTGCCTTCTTAACGGTAACGCTTTATAAGTTTTAAAAGGGTAGTCTAAAAAAGAGATGTAAAAAAAATATACGTATACATATATGAATATCGAATAGGGTTGAATTACAGGTAATTTTTTCTATATTCTTCTACTAAATGTTGAAATGTACAGGTATAAAACAATAATAGTTGACTGTGATGTCAGCACAAAATAAACAAGCGCGTTAGAGGTACATAATATTATTATTTAGTTATCAAGACTTGTTTCATCGATAAAAACATAACTTGTTCTTTTTACGGATTTTCCGTTGGAGGCAATTTTAGTGTACATGTCAGTATGTCACTATATTAGGAACACGGGTCGCAATTTACGTACATTGTTGTGGCACATTTTTATCGAGACGCCGCGCCACTTACATTTTCCGATTGCGCACGATGCTAAGCGCACTGCGATTAATGCATCAATCGCATTGACTGCACGTATATAGGTATATTCGACAACAATCCATTTATTATTACTCGAGCTCCACACGACTACCGGTCGATGCTTAAAGCCGATCCTCAGCAGTACGTGAAAAATTAAAACTATTAAAAGGTTTCACCGGTCTAAAAACGGTATTGTTCTTTTAACAACTATACCTACTACTTCACGATGATAACACTATAACATTATACGCCTACGTGATATTATATTTATATCGGTTTTGTGCATTTCTCCTTTCCGGCCGGAAACAAAAATCTACTCTTCAGCCCCGTACCCTCTGATAAATTTTAATGAAATAATGAAGTGCACAGTCGACCGCGTTACGTTTTTTATCTTCTATTGTTGCAATAAAAAACTCACGTGCATAAACATAGCCTATAGGCATACGGGAAGTGTATTTTGAACGAAATGTTAACTATACCGTACTACACATATTATATTATTATTTAATACTTACCTGTTTAGTTTTACCATTGTATTCTCGCGATAACCGCTATTGTTCTACACATCTCGCGGATGATATGTGTAATACAATTGGTACACACGTAATAGCTGAGCTATATACACGTGTTATATTAAACAGTCTAATATTATACCTAATGGATTTTCATTACAGACACCATCTGTTATTTATGTTATCCTTAATACCAGCTTATAAGCTGAACGAAACACACACACACACACCCCCACATACACACACACACACACACACACACACACGCTCGCGCGCACACACACACACACACACACACACACACACACACACACACACACACACACACACACACACACGCAGACAGACACGTGGAGCAGCTGCACAGTGCACACTCAGCAAACAATAATTGTACCTAGATGCTTGACATTTTTGATTTATTTACAAATAATATCATAATAATGAATTGAAGTTTAAATGTTGAGTTGTTAACGTTCATTTTTATTTACAGGAAATCTAAAACTAGAAATCAGGTTGCTGCTAGAATATTCATTTTTGTCGTATCGTCGATATTCGTGGTGATGAAAAGACGCAATGTTTTCGAAAAGCTTATGCTGATCTTATATTTTCAAAAACTACGGACGAGTGGACGACAATATATATATAATATATTGGCGGATCGATTGTTTGTTTCGCGTAAAAAAAACATTAACTATCATTTTTAAAATATATTTCATTACACTCGTGTTATTGATTTGAAAATATTACTAATGATGACATCATTTTTTTTTTTTTTTTTCATTTATTATAATTATAAAATGTTTCAGCACATTTAGTGCTATTACAACTTTTCAATTTTTTACAATATGTTTGTTATAAATTTAAATAATTATAAGTTAAAAAAATGACACAATTATTAACAGTGAGGGTGATAATAATTTGATAACATATATGAATATAATAATAAATATAAGGTTTAGTATATTAATAATCTTCATTTTCTGATGATGAGTCTGTTATAGAAATGTCTGTTAAGAGAATGTCTTGGGGGACATCATTTTAAAAGAGTGAAAACACTAGACCGTCGATCTAAAGAAATTCAAAACCTAGAATCTGAATACTATCGACAGTGTTGCACGTATTGCGTGCACATAATATTTTTGATTAATCTTGTCCGTACGGCCCAACGGCGGAGTATCGGCATATTTTGAAGATAATTGTTAGATTAGGTCACAGACCACAGTCACTAAACGGTGTTTTGATATAAAGTTTTACTTCCACGATTATGCGTGTAATTGAAAACATTGGACGCTATGTTGTATTTTGAAAAAAATATGTGTTTATTCTGCAGTCACACGGATGCAGTGAGTTAAAAGTATTATGGTAAGAAAATAAAACTTTGAACATTTCAGTAAAAATTATAAATACACAAGCACTATACTGTCAAATAAAAACATTTACACAAGATGGATAAGTGTACGTTTCCACACCACCTTAGCTTAATTAAACAGAAAGATTCCGATCTATCGGCTGAGAAGCATGAGGTGATACACACGAAGCGTTTTTTTTTTATTTTGGTATCCCCTGTAGGCCTAATCCACAGAGAGGTGGAGGCAACTGTCACCAAGAAAAAAAAATCTTCGAAATGAAGAGGAAACAGTTGCCACCAAAAAAACAATTTCATAACTTTAGGTAATCATTATAATTTTTTCAATTTCCAAGATTAGTTTTTTAAATTTCTAAATTTTATAAAGTAAGTTGTTTCAATTATTTACTGGTTCAAATTATATGCCATAGAACGAAATCAAAGGATTGCATAATGTATTTTTATCATTCATACATTTTTATGTATCATTACCGAACAAAAATTAAATCATTCGACAATATTGGAACGTTATGTGTTAACTGACCTCGGATTTTTTCTTAAAATATTTCTTACTATCGTTTATAAATCTTACATTTTACGAGTATTTATGTTTTTGATTGCGACTCATGTGATTCGACTTACGCCCCGCTGGCATATTATATTCGTAAAATATTATTCGACGAGTATCTGCCTTTTCGAACGAAGAGCGATATCGCCGACATTGAGTGTGAATATTCAAACTGCTATCGACAAGACCACAACATATCCGTCGATATGCAGGAAAGAGTGGAAAGAAACTTTAAATGTATCTTTGAAGATGGCAAAAAAGAATTTAATCGATATCTCTAATGCTGTTTGTGTTAATCGTTTTTAACATATGATGGTTTCTCTGTACAAGGTGATTCATTTCATGTAGCTACTCTTGAATTAGTTGAACTTTGACTTGAACTTTCTTTCACAAGTGTATGTATATTCAGGTTAGGTTATATACAGGAAGGTTCATTTATATGACTACTTTTGTAGTTTATTTCGAATACATATACATTTTATCTATAGAGCACCAACCACTTACACTAAAAACGGTTAATTTTTCACCCTGTATATTGCTCAGTCGTGAATAAAAAGTGAAAATTTTAAAATTCGTGAATACTTACTGCTTCCGAAGACAAAATTTCGTTCTGCTTGGATGTATCGTAGGAATTGTTAATCGGGTACCTACCATATTGACTCGTTTACGATAAGGCGCGATCCGCGATTCGGCCACCTCCATAGTAAATACATAATATCCGTTCCATGTATTAAGTATAGAAAGACCTCATCCCCTTATCTTTATCATCTACGATCAATGTTCATGGTGGTGGTGGCGATGCGAATAATGCTACTGGTTGTGTGTCGTACAATTGAACGAAACAGTTAGAAAAAATCCCACCGACAAAGCACTCGTTCAGGTAGCTTTCCTGCACCCCCGTTAATACAGTAAATACGTTCTCGCGGGAAGGGACACGGACCTTTTAGAGCACCATTAAAATGTTTGTCACTGACGGGGGAAAAAGTGCACCGTCACTCGTCAGTCGTCGTCGTCGTCGTCAGCAGGGAACGTTTTTAAATCGTCCAGAAATGTAACGTGATTAATATTTAAAAGTTCCCGTCGAACAAGCAGGAAGTTTTCCCCCGAGTTCTATTTAATGATGGCGGGTTTTTTTTTTTCATCCGAGTACAAAGGTACAGGCGTGCTCCAGTTTCCGCACTGCTCGCACACTGCTCGGCGTTCGGTAGATTACATTATATTTTCATTACATCACCGATAGATCACGTAGAATTTCCTTGCGCTTCCAATGAGACCATTTTCAGCCATCTAACTCTAATAGCGGCCGAGAAATGGCGAAAAAACAATTTGAGATCGGCTAAAAATACAATAATATTCGGATTCATAACATTAAAAAACGCTCTAAATCGGTCCGATTTCATCCGATCGTGTCCAAATATATCTAATCGACGTAGAATTTCCTTGCACTTCCAATGAGACCATTTTCAGCCCTCTAACTCTAATAGAGGCCGAGAAATGGCGAAAAAACAATTTGAGATCGGCTTAAAATACAATAATATTCGGATTCATAACATTTAAAAACGCTCTAAATCGGTCCGATTTCATCCGATCGTAGGATTCATCCGATCGATTCTACTGCGTAGAAGCTAAGCCAGGAGGCTGTACAGCACCTGTATTCTAATCGGGCGAATTCAATTTCTTTTAAAATTAAAACTATTTTATGGGAAATATTCAAAACCGAACACCCCTCCCCCACCCATTATTATTATCGTATATGACGTCTGCCGCCGTGCAGATAATTACCAGATTTCGTCACCAGGCACTTATCCATTTATTGTTATGCTATAAAAATTAATCGTACCTACTCCAAACATACATAATATGTTATCGATATTAGCATTTAATAGAAATCTCTTTATTTTCGATGCATTAAAATATGTGAATGATTGTGTACGATACATAATAACATTTTTCCAAGGGAATATGCTCACTTATAATAATAACATTAAATTAAGTACATTTGATTGATACGTATGGTTATTCTAATAAAATTGTCTTTAGGGGCTTTAAAATATAATACTCGTTTTTCGATTTTAACTACATGGAAGATGCAGATTTTTTAAGAAAAAGTGAGACTTACAGCAAAATTATTTCTGTATTTCGCTCGACCGTTAAGTCTCACCCGACCTAGGAGTTTCGCCTTCACGATTCAGTCATATAGTACAAATTAATAGCATCGCTTATTTATTTATACATGCTTATGATGATCATGCGAGCAATTTTATAGTATCAACTCTTCGTTGAAATTTTCGTATTCATATAAAACCATGTGTAGTAATTAATATATACTTACTCGAACGACTAGCTATATCGACTTAAATATATTAAATTTACGACCCAAATGATCGGTCGAATGCCGAGTAAAGCATCATCAATCTTACACAAAAGACTTTTGACCTTCCCCCGGTAGCTGTTATATTATAATAATATCATGTCTTTTGATGTCGTCGGACCCAATGACGCGATAGACCGCGCGACCAATGGAAAATGTAATAATCGTAATATCATTATGTCCGCCCGACGTGAACGGCCTATTAATCGCGTCGACGTTGAGCGTGTACACGTAACGTTCTTCAGCCATTCGAATATTATCGTTATAATACTATAATTTTAATATTTGCTCTAAGAAACGTGCATAAATCGCAGAAAAAATGTGTGCACGCGAAACTCGATTTTCTGCACGAACGTACTGCTGGGATTGTGGCAATTCGACGATGCAGCAATATTTCACGTTGACATCGGCCGGACGGCTGAACGATAACAACAATATCGTAACAATTAGGGCTAGGATTTGTGCGTAAAATGTGCATTTTATTTAAAAATATAGGAAAACAAAACAATTATTGAACCATGGATGGATTTATATTGACTAAAACGTTTTTTCTACCAAATCGTACTGTACCACAAAGTTAAAAGTGCTCATCAATATTTTCTATTATTAATAATTGATCATTGAGGCAAATTGAAATAGTTTAGCCAACAAATAAACGATAGAAATACACAAATCTGGTTGTTAACGGTGATATTTCTCTGACAACAAATCGTTATAGTTTTCGATTGAAAAAACCTCATCTTTAGTCTTTGACAACCGTGCGCCCTTGAACACGATTTGTTAGATTTTTCAACTGGGACTGTAGTTTTCCACTTGAATAACTTTATATTGTTATAATAATTATTACGTTTCAATATATTAAACCATAATGACTACCAACGTATGGAATCTGGATTTGCCTGCCACGCCGATGGACATGGACCCCGAGACCATTGGGTATGGCTTATGCGACATGGTCAGGGGAGAATACATGAGACGGCTACGTGAAACGCTGGCTCAAAACCTCGGCCCGTTGATCCAGGGATGCCACATTGATGAAGAGATCAACACCTACATCGATACGTGCATGGCTGAGATGGAGAAAACCGCGATAAGGAACTGCATGGTGGCCGACCTGTACTGCAGAGGGATGTCGCACATGGTAAGTTCTTATTCGACTGTGTGTACACCGGTAGTTCGGTAATAGAAACGTCCGAGTCACGTTGCACATTAACCGTTTGAAGTTATACTAGAGTACCGAAAATGTACTGCCTTAACATGTTACTCGAATAATTAAACATGGATACCAGTAGAAAATGAAACGTTATTCGCAGATCAACGAGGTGAAATCGAGTACCAACAACGGATCCATGCACGGCGCACTGAAGGCTGTCATTGTAAACGCCAACAGTGAACTGCAAGGTGTAGCCGTTGCCGCGGAAGTGGTGGATTCACACACGGATGAACGAATGGACATCGAAGGGTCCGGTGATTTCTCGGCTACCGCCGTCGAGAATAATCATTCGGCCAACTTCGGTGTTGCATTCGATCCCGTGGACAGTGGAAGAGCAATCCCGTCACAGCCTGACGCCTTCGGTAATTCGATTAAATTGTAACCCGTTGTAGCGTAGGCTAAAAGCTGGATGTTGGCCGAATCGGACAAATCATGAATGATCATGGACGATTTCGAAACTTCGTTTACGGTTTTGAATCGTCCCCTTAAACAACGTAAACATTTCGTCGAGTGTTGAATAGTATACAACAATCAGACGTTTTCGCAGATTCACATGACGAGAACCGAATATTTGCGATTGCCGTAAAGAAATTCAAGCGCACCGGCATCCGACAGAGATCGGAGATCCCTGCCCAGTGCGTAGATCCCACCACCATGCGGCCGAAAATCGTCGACGCCGTGCTGGCGAATCCTGTGGACAGCGACCGCGTGGCCGGGGCCTGCGAGTTCCGCAGGAAGCTCAAGGAGTTGCCCGCGGAGGTTCGGACGCGCGTCGACGGAATGCTCGACCGGTTCTTCGGGAACACCGCCGGAACAGCATGCGCCTTCAAGCTGTCGGAGCTCGAAGAACGCGAGGTGTCCTTCAAGAGGATCGCCCGGCTGGTCGTGGGTCGTATGAAGCCGTACTTCGACGCCGGCCGAATTACCAAGACCATGTTCAAGGCACTGGCCGAAATGATCACAAAAAATTTCACGTTTAATTCATACGACCCGGGTAATTTCGTTTCTCCGCGTCCTTTGTGAGCGTTGGTACAACGCGGATACCACATAATATATATGTTTGCTCAAACCACATCAGTGCGTGAATAGCAAGTGTGGTATGAGATGGACACGTTGTGACCCACCCTGGTTAACGCGAACTGCTACAATATTTGCGTCACATGATCGTTAAGTGAATCGCGTTAATGACGGGTTTTTTTTTCGTTTGTTTTTCTAGACGAAGAAACTGTTGCGAGCACGGTCGACAAATTCTTTGCGGACAACACGGCCTACATCTGCAGATTCGAAGATATCAATAGCCATTTCCTCGTGCATCCGTGATCTTTGGATTTTTTTTTTTAGTCACTTTGACTACGATGACTTGTGATCCCTTGTTTTTGGTCATCTTTAACCATTTTTCTTGCTGTGTGCGACTTAGCGCCTGTTGCGTTATTTCCACATCAGTTTTTAACAATCTTTAAATCAAAACTTTTAAAATAACGTTATTTGGCCCGTTGGCCCATTTGATGACTTGTTATCCTACGTTTTTTGTTGCATGTCATCTAATAACGTTTTTGTGGTCAATTATTTTTCGCCTGTTGGCTCCTTTGAATCACAATAATCATTGTTTAATATTTTCTTGTACTTAACTAGCCCCGTTGGCCAACGTTTTAACAGGATAACCTGTATTGCTTGTACAATGTCTTGATGTTATATAATTATGTAAATTGACATTTATACTTATTGATGATGAATTTATTCATTTTGTTAATAAACCAATCGTTTTACGTACATATAAAATAGTTTTAATATTTATTAACAATATCTGTTCTTTCTTAAAATACTTGTAATGAAAATGTACAGATCCCCTAGGTACTACATTGATCTCAGTTCATGATGGTTGGTGAACTTGTGAGATTTAAATAACTTACAATGTGTTACACTTCATAGACTAAGCAGACATTTTCTCATACGGGTTTTAATCGAAAAGACTTTATCGTTCGAGCAATCAACGATGAAAAAGTTTTGTATTCATAAAATAAATGAAACAAAGTTGTGAATTATTTCACTGGATATAACGGAAATTTATCGTATTATAAGTTCCGATATAAGATGATTGTTTTCAATTTGAATATCTTAGTGAAAATTAATTTAATTCTTCTGTAAACATACACTAAAATAGCCACGGATTGAAGTGAACAACTGAACGAAATTGTTGATTAGCTCTTATATACATGCTTTTTTTTAACAAACAATTTTTCAATGGTATATCTTTAAACCTTGTTACTATAGTATTTTCTAATCTCACCGATGAACTATAAACACTTAAAATGTTAGTACAGGTAGAGACTGAATGACAACTATATTAAAAATCTTTCATTTTATATTTTTGACTTCTGAGGTCCTACTTTGCGCATGTGTAAGGTAGTTAAGTTTTCTACTAGGGTTGACGGGTTATTTAAAGACTATAATACAGTAGTCTTTCTTTGAAGTAAAATAATGTAAAATAAAATATTTTATAAAACTAACAAACTTCAAACATAACGCTCTCATAGATGCGCTGATGTTAAGTTATACTAACGAGCCTTTTTATCTTAAAATTTAAATCATTGAATAATTTACCAAGCTCGTGTCATCGGGACCAATCGTTTTCATTCCTACCAATCTTATAGTAGCTTATAAGCTATAACAATCACAATGTATTTTTTTTGGTTTTATGCCGTTAAGACTAATTATCGACACAAAGTTTTACGACGTCTATTATAAGATGGTCCGCCGTGGACCCGGTGCCCCGTGGATAAAATCGATTTCACCAAATTCGTCCTAAAAATTTATTTTTCTTGAAAAACCTTGCTTACGCCCATCGTCTTGCCCACTCGTCAGAATTAATTTCTTTAATGATACACTTATGTTTACCAAATTGTTGTAAAAATCATTGCCTTTGCCCAGGGAAGCTCATAAAATATACAGAATTTGATTATCTCTTTTAACACGGGTTATATCGCTCTGTGTAAATCACGGTGAGACACCCTGTATAAATAAATATATATTTGTTGTTATTGTTGTTGTATACAGGTTGTCCTGTGAACATACAAGCTGTTATATCTCCCGTGTGTTTAAAAATATTTAAATTATAATTGTTTATCAAATTTGTAAACCTCAGATCCACGAGACCATGGAACAGTAATTAAAAAAAGAATAACTTTAATGTTTTTATCATCGTAGGAGATATAAGTAAATACTCGAGGAACACTCTGTATATTCGTGTGTATAATAAACGTCATTATATCAATAATAATAATAATAATAATAGTAATAATAATAATAGTAATAACATACATTATACTAGGTAAAACAAGAAAACATTTTAATTTATTTAATTGACAAAAACAATATTATACTGTAAATAACGAAACTAAGGAACTACATAACATTTTTGTCGTTTTTTTCTCGTTGTATCTATATCGATAGTACTCGTTTACTCATAGTTTTTTCTAAAAAGGTTTTTTTTATACAAAATAATAATAACAATAGTAATAATAATAATAATAATTATAATAATAATAATACGATTTAAACGGCCTCGAGCGAGTGTGGCGTTGGAACGTCGTCGTTTCTTGGTCCCGTAAAGAATGATTTGTCTTCTGAAAATAACAAATTGCGCAATATTAATAACTCACATGGTAGAACGTATTTTATTGTTTCCATAATAACTATGGTACATGTACAAACAGTAACCGATTGAACATATACCATCAAGGCTCAGATATTATTATGGTGCATATTTATGTTAACCATTTAATCAGTAAAAACAGTTTTTTTTACAAACAGGTGTTTTTATCGAATGTTTGACGAATTTTTGATCAATCAGAGTTAACAAAGAACAAAAACGTTTGGTTGAAGCATAAGATTTTTTCAAAAATAAAATTGTAATTTTCAATTTTCTAGACACTACTTGCGCGGTATCACGAGTGCGGTAATATAATTTATTTATGAAATATACTATCTAGTATCTAGTATCTAGTATCATAAAAGAGATACCTATTAAGAAACGATTCGAATATCTGCTAGTGAATACAAATTTGTAGTTTTTGTGTTTAGCATACTTTTCTACGTATATCATTGATATCATATTATTCTTGTTAGCTTTTGGGTTTATTAATAATGGTTATTGTTGGTTATACTTTTCGACCAACTATAGTAAGTGATATCACATTCGCTATGACAGTTAATTTTAATATTCATATAACTTTATGTGAAATTGAACCATTGCAGATGTATGCGTGATATAATATGCTATGAACAACAACAAATATAGGACATGAAAAATAAATAAATACGTGAATCCTTTATACGAGAAAATTAAAATAGTTCTGAAAAGGTAAAAATTTTGAAATTCGTACAATTTCGTAAGTGAAACTAAATTTAATCTTACTCAGGGAGTTTTCAAATATTTTATGATAATCATAGTAACTGCAATATGTAAAAAGTCGAGCTGCTTTATTCTCCGTAGTACAGAATACATGATTAGGGTTTTTTCAAGTTATATTTTACATTAGTAAGACAAGTAAAACAAGAGTTACCGGTAATATTGACTTCATAATTTTTATTGAATGTTTACTTCAAATTTGCTCTTGGGAATGCAGGGGCGTATATATGGGGGGGGGGCCGATGGGGCCCGGGCCCCCCCCCCCTCCGAAATGAAAAATCGCTTATGCGATAAGATAATAAAAATTGTATAGCCTGTAGTCTGTGTAGTCGGATAGAAATAGATAGATAGGAATTATCGGTATTTGTAAAATTAGCTAATAATAATAGATAATAGATAATAATAGATAGTATATTCTATTAATATTTGATTTGTCCCACTCTGCACCGGGGTCATTCCATCACTGCTATACCATAACATTAATATATTCTTTGACCGTAACATTTTGTTATTTATTATCGTTGATCAGACATCAGTTGTGTGCGGTATCTCCGAGACTCAAGTTCGAGGCTTTCGTGCTTTAGACACGTGTATTTTCGTGTTTCCGAGTATTTATATCGTATCACAGTTTGTCGTTTAGCCATATGCTTTAAAGTTTTGTGGGTACGACAGCTTCGTCATAATGAAGAGACAAATGTCGATTCAAAACCTCGTATTCAAAATGTATAATATTCGTTTATTCTTGTAAGAAAATATGTACTTAATTAATTTTGAGTGACTGTAGTAAAAAAATTGTTTACTGCAATGAAGAGTTTTTATACATTTTTTACATTACATTTCATAAAAAATAAAAAAATGAGTTTATTTTTTCTCTGGTGAAGTAATGATGACAGTCCAAATAGTCCAAAGGTCTTTTAGCGTTTAAGCAATATTTGTCATTGTGCCTCCTCCGTCATTTCTCCCTAAACTCTAAATACATAATCGGCCCCCTCCGAAATTAAATCCTATATACGCCACTGTGGGAATGTAATGTATCACATATCCCTCTCGCACCTCACGCGCGCTAAATCTTTTCGTTTTAACAAGGCCTCGAAGAACCGCCCTCGATGCTATGATATTTCAGCCGGAACACGGTATTTCATACACGTTTAAAGATAAAGAATGTGATGATTAGATTTTTATTTAAATGACGAATAAATGATTTCACAAATAAAAATAAATCACGTTGTGGGGTATACAATATTATATTGGTCAGACCCGCATGGTTCAGATACCCTAGGTCCTGGGAGTAAGCTATAGGGTGACTCTTGCACACTCACTTTTCTCTCTGTTCACACAAACGTATTTATCGCGTGCTGAGAACACTGAGTCTCTTCATAGTCTCACCTGTGAATTTTTAACATTTAACGCGTAAACCACACCCAAATTAAGAGATATTATTGTATACGACGTTGTGGCGGTAACCGTTATACGGGAATTTCTGCAAAGAAAACACAACGGGAAATTTCTTATATCTTCAACTGTGTCCTGTCCTCACAATTTTTTTCGTACTTCGATGTATTCTTATTTTGCCATAAAACCAATCTGATAATATGGTAAAAATAACTTTTTTTTAATGCCAGTCACATTTGTTCGGGGTCGTCTATATAGTGACTAAATGATTTTACTCGAACTCGATCGAATTGCCATATTAATTTTTTTCACGTGGTCCTCCTATTTCATATTTTATTGAAATTGTTCAAACATTTGGTTTCGTAATTTTATTTTAATGGAGTTCCTTATGAAAAAGAAAGAGAGAGAGAAAGAAACAAATCTGCACGTTTGCCATAGTTAGTATCCTACTCGTATATCGTGTTTATATTTTATCCTTTCAAAATCTCTGCTCTTGTATTCAGTAGAGTAAATTGGGAAAATACGTCGGCTGTATTACAGATATAATAAGTGAATATAGAACAAAAGTGTGATTTTTTATATTATAATTACACATCACACATTTTAAAATATATAGTATTACATTCAGTGACAAGGGACACGAACAGTATTGTTTGAAATATTGGAGCCAACAATTTAAATTTACATTTTACTCACATCCATCACATGGTATACCAAAACAACCTGATCTGTATCATTATATAATATCTACATTTTTTCATTTTATTTCTTTCAGAAATCTTGAACAATATGCTGAAGTGTTGTTTCTCTCATCTTTGCAGGTCGTTCGATTTGTGCTTAACGTTTTTTAAGTTATTGTATGTGTATCTTCCGGGTTATTTTCGTTATAGCACGTAATATTAATCAATTTGGTCCGTACGCGCCTCATCACGGCACTAAGAAAGCGTTATTTCGTAATATATTATAACAGGACGATCTGCAAAGAGGACTATTATGATGGGAGTACATTCATCAATAAGAATAGTCAAGATAGTAGATACAGCGATTGTATTCAATATTGATAAAGTGGATATTTAATAAAAGTATAATATAACAAATGTGTCATAAATCTATCAGAGATGATCAGCTATATGGAATATATTCTTTTTGTACATAGTACCTATATATTACAATCGATTTAATGCAACCTCTTTTTTTTGGAAAATGTGAAAAATGCTTTCAATATTACGTATATGTATAGATAGATACGGTATATGGTAACGGTGCATGACGTGAGATTTTCACCGAGGTTTGGCTAGATTAACGTATAGGGGTTAACAGGGTTAGCTGAATTCCCATCCATATTCAGGTAAACCCAAGTAATTCTAAGTTATTTCTTAGCAATACATTTCCGAAAAAGATTTTGACTATAGATTAACAAATATACTATTACAAGTCAGTTATAATTTTTTGAAGTGTCGATGATGATCTCGATTTTCGCGGTTTTTATAAAAATATATCTTTTGCCATAGACCGTGAAATACTACTAACCATCTGTACTATATGCGTGTGAAAAAAAAATTATAAGGTCGAATGTGTATACAATTTCTATATATATATATAAATATAATTGTAATATTTAAAAATTTTTCTTATATATTTATATGTGTAATTAATTTACTTATCACCTACTTAATATTTCTTGTTAAGAGGATGCCACATGCGTTGTCACAGTCTTATCAACTGACTACATAGCAAATCGGGTTTCAGTGGAACCAATTTTGTGTAATTAGCTTTAATATTAGAGGTACCTAACTGACCTATTATCGATCCTAAAGGCAATAACATTATTTGAGTGTTCTCGTAGGTATTTTACAATATTTTAATTTCTAAGCTAATTAGAAGCTTTTTAAAGTTGTAATATTTTACATAATGAAATAACTAGCTTACAAAAGCTAACTACAGAACACAGATTTGATATGTTGTACGTTTGTAAGACGGAAATAATACATACGGATGTGGCATCCTCTGTATAGATAAATAATTAATTTAACTTTTTTAATTTTTGTTAATTTAATATTTACTGTACTTATTTATTAAACATATTCTTAGTGAGGTTAAACATAATAATAAGTGTATAAATAATATATGTTATTAAAAATAAATAAATATTATAAAATAAAATGTACGAATAATTAAATTGAATTCCAATAATAATAAATATACGTATACTACACGCAACTCAAATGAAGCACTGATAAACCGCGCACGCAATTCGGGTTTCGTAAGATTTTTCTTTTCAAAATATGCACAAAACTTCGTATTAGGCTCGTAGGTATACTCTCGGAGAAATTAAAGAGGGTTTTCGATCAATAACGATCGAAAGACGTACACTTATTTTCAATCGATAAACGCCCGGAATTCAGATGACCGACCGGAAAAAGCATAAGGCATATTATGGTACTCACCGTCGTCGTGGTCGTTGTCGTCCCCGACCCTATGGTGGCCGCGTCGCCGGTGCCCAAAACTCGTCGGGACGCTGACTAGAGGTACTCGACGATGTCGCACTTGACCGCAATGTTGGGACACGACGCGATCGACGCCCGGTTGTGGTGCTGCTGCGGCTGCTGATGGGGATGGTTTTGATGGGGGTGATGCGAATGGGGGTGATGGTGGTGGTGGTGGTGGTGCGACGAGGACGCGGAGTTGTGCGCCCGCCTCTCGGTCAGCAGCTTCTGGAAAATCGGCAGTATGGCCACGTCCAGCAGCTCGCCCTCGGACAGGGCGTTCACGCGGGACATGCTCGAGCCGCCGAGGGTGGGCTGCGAACCGGCCGCGCTGGTCGGCGAACCAGCCCCCGTCGAGCCGCCCGACTCGCGCCGCCGCCCGTGGTAAACGTTCGGCGTGCTTTGCATGTGCGGTGCCGAGGGACGTCTCAGACCGGGCCCGCGGTTCCGTGATGACGACGAGGAACCCCCGCCGCCGCCAGCACCTCCACAGGATCCGCTTTTTTCCGACACCGAACGGTGCATGGAACTGGCCGTCGTGAGCGACGACGAACTGTCGTCCTCTGCAAATGGAAATATACGATTAGAGAATAAAGATTGAACACGAAAATATTATGACATATTATGTTTTTAGAAGATTCATTCTCGTTTCGGCGAAAACGACTTTACTACTACCGCACCTCGTACAAAGTCGTGAAATATCATCGTGATGATTTGCACCAGCGTTGTGTACCGCGACGGCTGAACGATCGTCAACGGGGATGCGAATCTCGAAGAGCGTCCCCGGTGCACACGAATAACATTTAGGTAGCCGATAGTTTAAGCCATACATATAGTATACCATTCGTTTGCGACAATGTGCTTCCAATGTTTGAGAATGTTTAACGTGAGATTTTTAGGAGTTTCCATGAACAGATGAGCAATATCGAGAGAAATTCTCTGGACAAAAAAAATAAAATCACACCTTTTCCCGGAACAAGGGCTGAACACAGAATTCCAGACTCTTATCGATCCTAATTGGAAATGTTTGGTTTTAATAATATAATTTTCTTATAACACACTTAAATTACAGCAAAAAAAGGTCAAGTATAATTATTACAATACGTACAAAGTGGTAGTACGGCATTTGATAGATAATTTTAAAAGTAGTCAAAATTATTGTGGTATGGTATTTGTACAGAAAAAATACAGTAAGTCTAAAAACATGTGTAAAGGTGTATAGATCTGATGAATATTTTGTGAAAATATATATTTAGAAAATCTAATACATGCTATAGCAAACATACATTGTTCTCGAAATAATAACGGGGAGATTATAAGAATATTTCACAGAACTTATTATTAGTAAAGTAAAGTATAATGAGGCAAAATATTTATTTATTTTTCAGATTATTCGAATTAATGATTAAATTAATTTAATTAAACCAAAAATATGAAAGTGGTATTTATTTTGATTCAGAAATAAACTAAAATAATATTCTATAATAATCTGACTATTATTAAGGGACAAGGAAAGAAAACTGTGATAGCTATTCATGTATATAAAATTATGTTGAGCAATGATTAGAATAATAACTATTAGTCTAAGAGTAAAAAATCACTGCTTATTGCTTAAGTATACTGCCTATTGCTAGATTATTGCGGATGTTATAGAAATTTTCATAAATTGTATTGCAGTCTATATACAGTATATTCGCCTTAAAATTAATAAATGTTTCAGTAACAACTTTTTTTTTCGTTTTTTACAATTATTAGGTTTAATTGTGTTATTAATTTAAACACATGTGCTGAAACAACAAGTAAGTTTTTTCTTTTTTAAAGAGTTTAATTAATGTAGTCACATCACTCAGGTTTAATTTAGTTTATATCAATTGGTCATAAAACCGAGTGGTTACCAAATTGGTGTAGGTATGTGTCCAATAAACTGATTTAGATGTAAGACATCTTGTATATTATTATGTTTTCATACCTCAGGTGAGAAGCGACTGTGGCAATGACTTTAGCTCGCACACGTGCTATGGATATTAATGTCGGTATGTCAATAATAACGATACGTCCGTTTGTTGAAGTTTTAAAGTTTCCGGCCCTAGATTAAGATTTATCCGATGACTTGTACGAGGTTAATGACGAAATACATGTACGGGTGTGAAATCGATAGGGCAGATTTATTCGCTCGCCGCGCGCCCCGGAACTTATTTAGGTCATTTAACGGACGAAAATTTGTTAAAATCTCTCTCGACACAAGCTTTACAGTGACCGTTGCAATAAACAATGGACCAAACCGTGTTATTATTATGAAATATATTGCATCATGACGTTTACAAACGATCGATGGGCGTTGCGAAATAAAGCAGATGCGGCGAGTATTAATATTATACAACAACGCGGGTCACTCGAGAGCCGTTCGACGACAAGACCACGTGAAACAGCAGTACAGCCAGGGCCGTCCTTAGGATTTGCGAGGCCCAGGGCGAAAATACTTTAAACACCTTTTAGGTATTAAATCATCTATCTATAAACATATTATTATGACATTAATAATTCTTATCACACAAAAAATTTGGTAGGTACCTCAGACACTACGACGAAAATAAAACCAATTTTACTACTTTTTTCAAACGCGAGGCCCAGGGCCTGGGCCCTGCTCGCCCCCCTCCTAAGGACGGCCTTGAGTACAGCATATTATTATTACCACTCGTTGAAATCGCAACGCACAAAACAGTCGCAAACCGACGGCGTGGCGGTAAATATTGACGCTGAATATACATTACGATTATTATACCGACGTGCGTATTGTTTGCATCACCTGTACTGTTATCGTCCGTTTTCGCGCCGCAACGTTATCCAATCGTGAGCATGACGATAATCGATTACCGCTGCGATAAAAGGCTGGTAGGCAGTACCTGATATAGGGGAGGGGGGCGACCCGGGGCCCATTCCCGGGCGCTAATCATAGAGGGGCGCAAATTTAAAATTTTAAACTCGTACAATTTAATAACCTTCTAATTTTTTTTCAAACAAATCGAATCTTTTGAAGTCAAATTATTACTTCACAAACACAAGTATTTCAAATTAAATAGTATTAATTCAACATAGCATGATTACGGAACGAAATTTGTCATATTACATCATTATATATTTTCGATTTTATAATTTGGCTAAAAATAGCGAACACGAAAACTAAAAACACAACCGGGGCACTCTACAATATTATACTCTACCAATGTTGTATCGGTCAGCCGTAGACGAATTAATTGGACAGTGATTTATATTTGTAAAGGTAAAGCCGTAAAGGTGGAATCGATATAGAGTTAAAAAATGCAATAAAGTTAAAATAAAATCATTGGAGATTAGTTTTATCAGCAAAAATGACATAGTTATGTATCTAGCAATGGAGAACAGTGCTTTTCGTGAAACCGACGAACTTGTTTCTAGTAAATATAAATACGTAAATATATGCATAATATCTTTATTGATTGTGAGAATATTTAAATCGCCTATAATAATCCGTATTTTGACACACTTTAGAACACATGCATTTGTAGCTTTTTGGGGCGTTTGTATATGTTGTGCCCCGGGTTACATAATTTGTAGATCCGGCACTGTTGGTAGGTGTGTACATGGGCGTTGTGAGTTTTACTGGGCTTTCGTCGTTAGTCAACAACGCAAGTATAATACGCTTCGGATAACGTCATCGTCCGGTTAATGCCGAAACTCATTACGCGTTTGTCCGTGCAAATAGTATAGTAATGCTCGCCAAATATTGCATCGATTCGGTCTTCGGTTACCGCGTTGACACGACAATAAAACACGATTATACTCGCTCCGGTCCGTGTACCACGTGACGCGGTATTATACGCTCGCGTTCAACACAGGTGCCCGCAGTGAAATACCGTTAGGAACCGAAGGGGTTCGAGAAAAATGATACAAAATTTAAAAGTTTGCGTCACCGAAAACCGACGCTCGAGTTGTTGTACCAGACAATATTTGGCGTTGAGCGAGGCTAGTATCGAAAAAGTCTATACGAACGCATGAAGTAGCGTAATTTTAGTCTTTCCCGTAGACTTGGGAACAATGCATCGATTTTATGCCCCCGACAAAAAAAAAAAAAATTAATCAACCGAGTGTACGCAACCCAGGTCAAATTATCGTGTAAATATCGTGATCAATCACGTATTAAAACACGTTGTTCAAAGTTGTCTTTGAATGCGATAAACAGTTTTCAAATGTTTTATTTCAATGATTTCAAACTTCGGCAACTATGGCCATTAGCTTTAGAGCTGTAACGGTTGGTGTTTGGAAAGATAGATTTTTTTAATTTTCAAACACGTAAGTGTGGTGCAAGGTTTTGTCGCTAAAAACTCAGGTGGTCACCCATCCGGGAGCTAACGACGGCAGACGGTGCTTAAATACTGCGTAACACCACAACTTTTTCAAACTTATATATATATATAATTATATATTTTCACCGACAAAGATGTGAATTATGATACATTAAAAAATCTATTAGACCGTATGACATACTGCAGAATTCTATTAGGCACAAGATGTGTACGGCGCACGTGAATTGTGTAGACTGTTGATGATGATCTGAATAGATAAGTACCTACCAACTTGTAATTATTTTTTAGTTAAGTTTTTAGGGCGATAAATTGAGTATAAAATAAAATATACTGTTATAGAGTCAAAATACACTTTGTTTAAAATACCTTAATAAGGCTATGTTTCAATTGTAAACAATGGGACGTCAAAACTACAAGACACAAAGAGAGAGAGAGAAAGTATATAATAATTTAATCAGAACTTTTCATACAGAGCTCACTAAAAAAGAGAACGCTTTTTGAAATTATATTTACTTTTTTGTTTCTTTCAAAAAAGGAATTATAAAAATAAATCTGGTATTTCCGTCGAAGCCAGTTGGTTGAAGGCTAGAACTAGAATGAAATCATTATTATTATTATAATTAGCGAACTGAAAGAGGAAAACTTATTCAGCTATTATTACGATCGAATGCTAATGCTATATTATAGTTGGTATCATTATAGTCTTTTGAAATACCTATCTATTTTAATACCCAACGTGTCGTTCATTAGTGATTCGTATATTATAATAGTATAATATGTATATATACTTTCCTCGACTTTTGTAACGCTTAATGACGTATCGTGTAAAAATCATCTAACGTAGGGGCAGAAACTAATTGGCATTTTGTTCTTTTAATTCAGCCATCGAGTGATTTCATTCTCAAATTTCAACCAAAAACCGGCCAACTGTGGTTGAAATACGATGTAACGGGAGGCGTTTTCTTTTGTTCCAATAATCATTGGTCACAGCCGGACACGAAGGAATAACATTCCAGTAACAGTCAGGTAATTTGGCGTCCAAACTATACTGCACGCTCTAAGGTCAAGTCGCGTACAACACTGTTTCAAAGACTACTTCGACGTATCCTGGCGTTTCCCGACAGGACGACCGAATCGTTTCCGGCTTCTCGTAAACATGCGAACACGATATTTGACATTTTCCTTTCAGACGGTGGGCAGCGCGGGGGATGGAGTACGAAAGACGTCGCGTAACGTGCATTAAAATAAAAAGTTTTAGTTCTACAACTCCATCTTATATCACTTAAAAATTCTTGAAAGTTGTTTGCTACTTTCTTTTTACTTACGCTCTAACCGACACACATAGATTCGAACAGAACGGAGCGCTTAAAAGGTCGGAAAAAACTGTGTAAACACGCATTTATAGAGCGCCAATGACACGCGTTGTTCATCAGTAAATGAAGAGGGGAAAAAATGACCGTTTAAGGTTCAACATCAACCACGGTTGCGAATAGAGAGCAACTTTTTATCATCGTTCTGTTTGAATCAAAAATGCGGTATTTTTTTGAAATTTTTTTTTCGGAAATTTGAAAACTTAAATTGTTCCAATTTAGAGCGGTGTTAGACTAATTAACCACTCTTCTCTCGAACACATTTTTTTATCCAGCCAACCATTGAAATCGAACATTTTTTACTGTACCAATCGATTTGAATACCTAACCAGTACTTTGAATAAATGTTCTACAACAGCCTTTGGAAATATTAACGGTATAGAACACTATAGAACCCCATAGACCACTTTTCCCGATCATCACGGGACTTACAACAATTTTAAGAACATTTCTATAAAAAACACTTAAGAACATTAGTAGTTTTTGTCCAATCGCATTGTTCGCCGTTATTTGTTAATTATAACAGTTACTGGAATCGTACACGCGCGTACACGTAAAACGCCCTCACCAAAAATGTTTTCCGTGTACATGCCCGCCACACCCCCTAAATTCGCACCCCCCCCAATCGGGGACACACCCCGTCCGGATTATTATTTCGTCGGACGAATATTTTTTCCGGTACGTGTTCCGGCCGGATCGGACTCAGGTCTTGCGGGGCGAGCGCCGGACGTCCGGACTGTATTACTATTATTACTGTATTATTTACTGTATTATTATTATCATCGCTATTATTATATTTACCGTCGTCGGTCGGCGAATCGACGTTATTGTTGAGCAAGCCTCTGGTGACCGGCGGTGGCGACCGGTTCGCGTGCCGTTGCGTTTGCGTCAGCCACAGCTCGTCCTGGTGCACGAACGTGGGCTGCTGGCACGTCCTCTTGGTCTGCGGCATCGACGGCCGCCTGTGCGCGCAACCCGCCGCCGCAGCCGCCGCCTGGTGTTGAGGGGTGGTCGCGGTCGCCGTCGGCGTCGCACCGCCACTGGACCGCCTTTGACCGCCGCACGACTGCGGACAAACATTTGAAAATTGATAAAATTTTATCGTGTGGCTATAATAATAATAATGCAAGGATTTGAAGGTGAGCTCATTTTTTTATACTCTGAAAAATGATGCAAACATGACTTCAACACAAAAATGCGTTTCGTGTGATTTCCAAGCGAACGGACGAACATAATTTCCCCCTTTTTCGCCTTTTCTTCCCTATTAATGATTTTTTTGCTTTTTCTCTCTAAAGATAATATATTTTTTTTCTTCATTTATCATGATCGTTTTGTACGAATTTCATTTCGGATCGAGACAAGCCTTTGCGCACGACAACGCATATTGTCGATGCTATGAAACTACTGGTCATGCGCCTAGATAGTGCCCGGCCCGTGTGTATGTTTCATAATCGCTGACAAACAACGTATCGATGAGGTATTCGTAGATATTATTATTTATGTACTGTGAAATATGCACAAATAACATGACGAACGCATATGACTGTTTTGTCCACGTGATATAATTAGTGACTAATCATCAATAAGTTACCATGTGTTCAAATTATTGCCCACGCTTGGGCTCAAGTCGAAATAATTCTTGAAAAGCGAAATCGGGCGCGTACTCGATATCAAAACTTATAACAAAAAAATCACGCGTAGGTATTGAGAATAAATAACATGGTGCCTATTCCGAGCACCAGTGCTTATTATTATTATTGCGTCGATCTTTATTAATTACTTGTACGCACATTAGAAAAATATGATAAGATATCGTATTCAAAATTTGGCTCAGTGTCCGGTATAAATTGATATTTCTGCGAAAATCGTCGTTTATAGAACATAAAATTCGGTACGTTTGAAAAAAACGTAATGAACGATCGTTGCTGTGCGTGAGTATAATTGTAATTGGCTGTGCAGTGAAAATCGGCCCAGCTAGATTGAGACTAGACTGAATGAACTAGACTAGACCAACTAGACTGAAGTTTGATCGATCGAGTTTGTAAAAGGGTTGAAATAGAAATATTCTCGAGAAAAAAATAACCTGTTGTGAGTACTGCAGTTGTGCCTGATTTGCGATCCGATAATATGAAACTCTTGGGGTGGATTTACTACGAAAAAACGCCTACAGCGAATAATACTTCAGATCGTAGTGCTTGCTCGCAGCCATGTTTTATCCTTGAGGAGGATCTTACATCAATAATATTCCCCATCGTATACGTGTACTAGGGTCTGGAATATTTGACGAATTAGTACAACAACATCAAAGCCTATGTTGCTATACAAAAATCAAATAAAACATAGTAGAATCACTAATTAATTTAAGTTTTACCGAATATCCATTATAATCTGCCTTCTATCGTGCTTAGTGTACTTTAATCGCAAGAATATAGTTCTTAAATGAGAATATTGTTGTGTACTGTTCAAGACGTAATCGCATTACGTTATGGCATCTCTAATAATACAATAAATTACGCGTGATTGTCGATGGAAAGCGGACTGATATTTGTAATATATTCAGACGTTAATATAACGAGAGCCCGTGCAGGAGATTCACTGCGAGCTTTTAGAAATAACCACGCCATAATTTAAGCGTGTGAAGTGGTATGTATAAAATTTTAAACTTTAAGCCTCTGCCGTACATTATATAACGTTAGATTATTATGTCGTTATTATTTCTCATTCCATTTTATATCTATCTCGTGCGTAGTTTCTCGTCAAGTGACTGCAGTTGTCGTCATCATTATTCATCGGTCAATTTCTCTGCAGTTGCTCTTGGAAATCGGGAGCCAGTGATTGGCGGGTAGATGGGATCGGGGGGGGGGGTCGGTACACCGTACGTACGGTACACACTGTTGGAGACATAACATCTCCGACCCGGCAAAACGATTTGGACCGATGTTGTGCCCTAAATGCGTTTTCTCGATTTTGCTCACTCTACCCTTGCGCTTAAACCACCGTGAATCCGAAGTCCAGTCGACTTGGAGCCACGACGGCGTTTATATGTAGGAAACGACTAAATAAAATACGTTTCCATAACATGACTGCTGCAAAGTATCGACCTGGAGAAATACGGTTAGAGAGAGTACAATACTTTTTATTATTTTAATTCCTTAACAAAACAAAACTGTTCTCGTAATGGTTATCGTTGACAAGTTACTTTATTTTTCATTTATAAGAGAAAGTCGGTTTTCATATTCCATCCGTAACAATGCTCTTGGAAAAAAAATATAGAAAATAAATAATGTTAACGTAAAAACAAATAAAATAAAAACAAAATGAAACGAAAAAAAAAAACAAAGCGAAATACGTATTTTTTATCGTAACATTTTCACGTTATTCTTTTTAAAAGTGAATAAAATATAGAATGAGATTTTAGCTTCAAGCATAATTTAATAATACGTACCCGTGTGGGAGACGGCGTGAAACTCGCAAGTTCATCAGGCGATTTTGCCGGTTCGATGGATATTGATGGGATCCTGGCATGTCTTTGACACGTTTTTCTGAAATCATGAAATCATCGTTGATAGTAATGTTATTTATTATACTATTGCGTATTGTTCGAACGAAGATTTCGATCGTCAGTTGTTGTTTGAATGTTTTAAATTAAATTCAACATCTAAAAATATTATTATATAAATCTCGTGGATCGAAGACGGAAAGCGACTCTGACGTAGACGTCGTCTACTGTGAGTATTACGTATACGTATATATATATATATATATATAATATAACGCGCTTTTAGACAAAATACTATAATATACGCATTTTGGTACAATCGTGTAAAGCGAAAATTGGAGCTATTGTTCATAACTAATAAAATGCTAAACGCGAATCCTGACGGTACTGAACGTTAATAATAATAATAATAATAATAATAATAATAATAATAATAATAAGAATAATTATAAAAATAACAATAATAATAATTACCTTTCCGGTGAACACTGTTCGGGCACGATGACTTCGATGACGCCGTTGGATTCTTCTTCGTGTATCACGTCAACTTTGGTTTGTTTTTCCTCGGCCATGAGTTTTTTCTGCTCTGTAATCATGATATCTACGTGTAAATCAATCACGCGTGACCCGGCGCAAAGTTTTACAAACGCCGAGAGAAATGATCCCGACGGTCGTTTTTATTATACTAGAATCTAAGGCCCGGCAAACACTAACTCAATTCTGACAGCTTAAGAGCCCGGAACGTATCGATTTTCAAAACCATCGCGTCAATTTCTCTATCCACGTCAAGTATCTGTTGCCTGTACTGCTGATTTTTATTCTTTTGCGCGCGGATCTGCTCTTCCGTATCGCAGACGTCCTTATACGTCTTGGACATTGGCCTCAAAGTCGCTCGTATTCGTTTGTCTACTCCCTGTGGATTTCTCTTTAACTCTACGATCTGTGAACAAAAATGTTTATTTTATAGGTAAATGCTTAGATTTTTTTTTTTTTTTTAGTTAATTATTTTCGGTAAAATAAATGTGTTTCGAATTCGACGTATAAGGTTTATCAAAAATTTAGAATACATTTAAATAGCCAAAAAAAATAAAACGACAAAGTTACCATAAATTCATATTTAATTTTACAGTTTTATGGTAAATAATAATATTTTAATATTTTCAATATAAATAGTTATAAGACCGTTCGAATGAAGAATATATTTAAATGTTTATTTTGTTATAAGTTATAAAACTTTTTAGGGCAAATCATACAAATACGATTTTAATAATATTTTGTATACAAATTTTAGAAATAAATAAACAATAAACGAAGTGTTTAATTTCGATGTAAATATTGACGTTTTTAGTTATTTTGGTATTAGAAATCATTATTGTCCGTACTGTAGATGAATGCTAATAAATAATTCGAATTAATAATTTTCAATGCGTTAGGTACTATTATAGTTTATAGTGGTAAGCGTAAATTCAAGAAAATAAACAAGAGAACTAACGATTGGTATACGATGGTAATTCAATTTAATACGATTAAATTATTGATGTTACGTTGTTTTATTAACGAGTTCAAGTATGCATCACGAGAGGTTTATGTACGTGAAACGTGGATATTTTTGATAATATTCTTAGACCGGTTATACGATATTTTCGTGGAGCGTTCGGTCCTGACTGAAAAACGATTAAGCGTTTCATTCCGTAAAATCAACGCTGACGAGTTTCACTCACTTTCGGTATGAACACTAAGAAAAGCGTGGCGGTTGAACAGAACAATATAAACACTGATATGATGATGAAGGACGCGTCCTGTTGGTCGCTCAGGACGAAGGAGATGGCTGCGCCGGCGACGCACATCAGTACCACGTTATACACGCTCATACCTACGTATTTCGAGTCGTTTAACGCAGGTATGCTCACGTGTCGGGTTTCCCAAGCTAGGAAAGCTCCAAAAACCTTAAAGTGGAAAGAAAGAAAACAGAAAAAATCAATCAAAAAACACGTAACGAATTCACTATGCTTAACGCCCTGCACTGACGTCAAGCGCTACGTATGTGTGTGTGTTTGGTCTTTTTCTCTTCCTCCCCATGTTTTTTATCCATCTTTTTGCCTCAAATAATAAGACGTATACGTACCATTAGTGATCCCTTGTAGACGTATATGATAGCGAGGAACACGGTCATGTGATCACTTTGACAGTACTCGTTACATGGAATGATCACTATGTCATCGTTGTGTGGATGCGGCTGTGGAACACAATTAGATGTAATAAAACAACGCGATATTTCATGATTTATTATTATCTTAGCGCCCTACTTCAACTTCTCTCTCAGTCTCAACTCATAAGTTTGAACATAACGTGATGAAAAGTTAAATCATACAATTGTGAACACAATTTAAACGACTTTCTATAACTATATTTTTTAATTTACGTGTATTCGCGTAATGCGTGTATCGTGTTATTGATATATACAGGGTGATTTTTAACCATACTCACTCCCTTTTTTGGCCGTCAAACTGTTTATTATTATTTTTTCTTATTAGTGTTCGAGTTAGGTACCCATAAAACTATATTTTCCGTAACTTTTTGTTTCATGATACCTTAAGAGTGTTCTGCAGTGATATTAACTTTTTTCCCATTTCAACAAAAATTTTGTACAACCACAGAATTATAGAAAACATAGGTGTTGTGGTTATTCAAACATAAAAATTAATCAAAATTTAAGCATATTTACGGCCAAAAAATGGGGTGAGTATAGTTAAAAAATCATCGAGTGTATAGGCGTACATAAAAAACCATTTTTTTTTATTGCTAGTAAACATAGACGTAAAAATTGCTCTTTAAATTATAGAAAGTGTTACTAGTTTACTCTACATTGGGGTATGATCTGGTATCGTAAAGCAAGAGTACGTATTTATATTTTATAGTAACAGTTATGGTTACTTTTTTTCTGAAATTATATTTTGATTTTTAGTTTTAAATAAATTATTTTTATAGATAAAGAATATAACTAGTTTTTTGTGTAATTTTTTAATATCTAGTACTCTAAATATTTAAAATAATTCATACGAAAGGAATAAAGGAATATATATATTTATAATACGTATTTTAATTTGAGTATTGAAGTATTGAGTTAATGATAAAACATAAATGAGAAGACAATAACATTTAAACTTCAACTAGTTTTAATTTAAGTACTTTTTTATGGTATAACCTTAATACACATACAAATATCCACTTGAAATGAGCCAGGAATTTTGCTCTAAGTGTAAATGTAATAAAAATATGCATTTGTAGAAAAAAACGTGAACTGTATAATAAAAAATGTCATAATTATTACTCTGTAGTTTTTACGCAAAAATAAATAATAAAAGTTGTAAGCTTATAATAAGAATAATTATCAAAAATTATAATTTTTCGCAGTCATAAAAGATAATATTAATTATTTTAGTAACAAACAATACGTGAATTTTATTAAATATGGTTTTACGGTTATTTTCATTTTATTCGCGGAAATCAAGTTGATGTAATTACACTAATATAAAATCAACTTATTGAGTCTATGGGATAATACCAGTTATAGTATGATTTATATCTGTAGTATTTTCCCGTAATACATAAAACATTTTAACCGGAGTTGTTAGGTTCATTTATGAACCATCAAATTATTTCGTAAAACAATGTTATTAAATGTTTAAAAAATATATAAACACTGAAAATACATTCATGTAGTATTTAAGAAAATGTGAAACATAAATCAAACGTCGGCCAATGGCCTAGCAGCCGGAGCTTAGTTATCAAAAAAAAAAACTGTTAAAAATAATCGTAAACAAATATAATATAAATAATTTATCTTCGAAAAAAAATTAATAATACGAGTAACTTCTGTACGGAAAAAATGTGTCATATTCAGTGTGAAATTGCGTGTTATCATTATTATCTTATTCGTATATTATGCATTAGCGCCGGTCAGGACTCATAGCGTTTTGTGTACGTCCTAGCGTTTGTACCCCTAACAATAATCAGATCACAAGTATGAACACGGAATACCAACCGAACGTTTCGGCCAAATGGTCCGGTGAAAATGTTGGTGGATAATAATTCACAGCACAACACCCATTATATTATACTATTCAAGATATTGCAGCGAATACCCCGAAGCTGGGAACAAAGTACAAACACGTTTCCACCAAGACAGAACCAACAGAGTGTGCTTTTAATTTTAAAACATGTACAAAGGATTCATTTACAACCCTTTTTTTTTTTTCGTTTATTTTCGTTGTTGTTCCTCATTGCTTTCAAAATTATATTTATGTTTATTTTTTTAAAATTTTTTTTTTCAACTGATGTTTTACACATTTACAACGTCCTGTTTTTATGGTTTATTATTTTCCACAAACGATTTTTCATACCTTATTATAAAAGTATATTTTAGTTGTAATTAAAATAAAAAAAAAAAAAATGGGGGAAAACTAACGACATTACGAGCAAAATAATAATTTGCACTTTATTTTATTAGTCCTAAAAACTAGAAATATTAACAGTCTTTTCGGCATTTGTTTTGAGTATGTTCTTATTAAGCTGGATAATTTTTTTATGTTTAATAAAAATGTAAATATACTTTAAAGTATCATCGAAACTTTTATTTTTCGTATTATCAAAATACTTTACGAAGACTTTCAAAAATGATCTAATGTTCTTCGGAATCATTAGATTGGCGTTATTTTGATTACAATATTTCAAATAATTTTAATACTAATTCATATTTCATATTAATCCCAACCGTATTTTGTAAAAAAAATATCATAAATGATTTAATATTTTATCATTTTTTACGGTTGTTTAATAAAAACAGCGAGTGGATTTTTATTACGACTTAATCATTATAAATCAATTACTGATTCCATTATGATTATTCAAATATTTTTTTGGACCTAAAAATTGTACTACACACCGTTATCCTGTAATAAATGTTGTTAATTAATAGTTCGCACGAGTCAGACGATTATATTTCGACGTCACACAATCATTATATCGCATTGCGTACGCGGTATAATTATAATTGTTGTCACGACCGCTGTTATCGTTGGATTACGGTGTTTTTCGTGCGGGACAACGTTCAGGGATCTTCAGTATTGTGCTACAGTTTTTCACAGTCGTCAGGTGGGCGGTGAACGCGGTAAACATATTATGTTATTATTGTTATTATTTATTACGGTTAGCGCGAAGGATATGATGTTTCAAGAGCTCGGGATCATAGGAGGAACAACACCGCGGTCGCATGTGTGACGACGACGCTATAATAGTATGACCGTCGGTATATTATACACAGTTGATATTCGTCGGGTTTTATACTTACGTATGATTCCATTTGTTTAGTTTCCCTGTAAAACGGATCTGAAAACTGCCACGTGAACATTATTCCCAAGTCGATGCATAACAGTATGCCCACCATGAGGAAGAGCTGCGTGTCTTTTACGATCTGCAACACGTTCGGAACAAAATATGTAAAAACGCGAGGAAAATATTGTTATTTTACATATTAAAAGACATACACACACCCATATCCATACGCGCAAGTGCCTGCTGCCGTTATAACCACTCGCGTATTTCTTACGGTGTAATGATGGTAATATCAATCTGGACTAACAACACCCATAAACAGATCGATGCGATCGAGTCAGTTCAAAATAACTTTCTCCGTTTCATCTCTTTAAACTTTAATATTTATAGGCCACCTCATGGTTCCTATCATTCAGTATTATCATTCATCAATCTCTCTCCACTTAAAACTAGAAGTACTTTATTATTATCCAAATTTTTATATAATTTACTCTCAGGGAATATCGACTGTGAAGAGCTTCTCTCCCTCATCCGTTTTAAAATAAACCACCGTGACACACGATGCAATGATTTATTCTATCCTTTCCCTCATAAAACAAACTATATGATAAACTGTCCCTCTAATATCCTAATGGCTGCGGGTAATTCCATTACCTTTGATTTTGTTAAGCATGTCTCGTCTTAAATCTTTCTCTGTTGTAATTTACCTTTTATGTTCACTTACCTATATTAGTAACTATAAATGTACAATGTGTCTTAGTTTGTAACTTGTCATTCCTATGACACCGTTGTATCATAATTACCGTGTTTACGCTCAAAATATTTGTTAAGGACATACGCCCGTTTATATTTAAAATAAATAAATAAATATCTTTGCGAGTTTCGAATATGCGATTTTTGGCCACGGATCGTTCGCGTACCTACCGTACATACATAGGGCGGCCGCGATTCGCATTGTAAACCGCACATATTATACACACAGGTATACGTGTTGCATAGTATTATGCGGTGTGTGACCGAGTACTTATTCGCTTGGCACGTTCGGGATGATAAGTCTGGGCGAAGACATTCTCCCTCGAAATTCGCACTTCTCCCCTGTTGTTCGTACATGCGCACCGCACGAAATTTCTCGTTTCTCCGGTTTTCATTTCGTTTTTATATTATTATTGTACCTCCCCCGCTTACTACCCGTATGCGATTAATTTCCCTCACCGAGTAATTTTTGTGACCTTTTCGACGGTTTCTCGGTGCATTATTTTCGCTCGAAAATGTTATTTCGGTCGTAATGTGAATTGCTGTAATCAATTTTATTATAAATCTTATCAACTCTATCGGTAGGTACTAGGTAGGCAATCAGTTAATGTATAATATTGTCGTTCGGGAGGGCTGTATACCAGCTCGTCGCGTGTGTCGTGTTTTATTATGTTCGTGCGTATATTTTGGCACATAAACCTAAATCAAGCGCGTTAACAATATCGGGCAAAATTAATTTCATTAAAATCGTAGAGAATAAAGGAATTAAAAGCAAAAAATAAATCACCAAATAGTTATGATAACATTGTCAACAATTAAAAACGGACGGAATTCCTTCATATATTGCATGAAAATGCACTGTTATTCAATTCAAATTTCACAGCAACAATTATATAACAGAGTGAAGTCATATTTTAATTAAAATATGATCGCAAATGTTGAACATAATATCTAGTTTGATTTTGTAACGTTCCACAAGAGCATAGCTCAAATAATAGTTGAAAATTAAATATTTTCTCATACAATCGAAATTAACGTGTTTTTAGTGAATACAGTTGTTTTGAAACATTCGTGAAAGTGGGTTTTGATGGAAATTCGGCTGTTTGTAGTAAATGGGTAATGCTGATGAAGTTGTTTCAAAATGTCTTTGAACAATGAAATGACAGCGACAACGGCGAGGAAACCAAGAGGCAATTGTTATAAATAATTAAGTGAAATGAGTAATGCCAAGCGTTTCAAATATCAAGTCAGTTCGCCAAAAGTTGTGAAAAAGTGTAAGCGATAATCATTTCGTATGCAATATTAGTAAGGAAACTTGATTGAAATTAAAATAATAAAAACTAAAACTTAACTCAGAATGAATCATCGTTATTACTTTTTGATAAATAATTAAAACTCAAATTATCATTTGTGTAAATTATACCTACTTATTGCATTAAGAGAGTTAGTTTAAAAACAATAGTTGTTTTTATTCGGTTGAATACATTTTTAAGCGCGTTTCAGGTATCATAATTTTCATTGTACCGATAACCGGGCGATTAAATCAATATTTATTTTTATCGAAATAAGTTCAATTTTAACTTTAAGATTTGAATTATTTGTTGAAACTGAGAAGAGTTGAACAAGAAAAATCGATCGAACCAATTTTTTAATAACTATGTATCTGAAATATTTTCTTGAATAATACTGATTATTTTAATTATTTTAAAGTCTGAACATTATGATAGAATTTGTACATACGTGGTTCTATCTGAAAATTTAAAGTTATAAATACCGTCAATACGTTTTCTCAGGCAAGTGTGAATTTTTTTAATTTTTTTTTTTCAACAAATGAAATAGTTTAACGTCAAACTAATTTATCCGGCTTGAAATATCTGTACAAATGTACAAAGATATATGCAAAATATATCTAATGTCATTGCAAATAGTTTTTAACAAATACAGCGAATCATTTTATAGTTACACGATACTTTATTTTTATTTCAGTAAACGATGTAATTACAAATTCCGGTGCGACATGTTAATATTGGAATTTTGATACCTTCGTCAAATTTTGTAAAAACATATTGATTTAGTTCAATTGTTACCCTGCAGTAGTCGATTGTTCGATGTTTAAGATTTATTATCATTTAAATATAAACTGAAACGTAGAAAAATATTCAATGTCACTACGGCAGTAAGTGTATTAAAGTCTTTTATTGAGTGGAACTCTCTAAATGTAATAACTATTTCGAGATACGGCATTAAGCGAGTATCGTTATTCGTCCTCACTTAAAATCATTTTTTAAATGCGTTCGATCTTTTTCATATTTTTAAGCGTTTCACACCTTTATAAGAACAAAAAATATATAATATTTTATACTCATCATATAGTACTATGACCGAAATCTAGTGACCTATATGCAGTTTAAGTTATGATATAGCCTCTTGTGCGTTCGCAAACTGTGGCGCGTGTGCGGATACCGAAACGACGGAGGCGAGATTACTAGATCTGGAAGTTATCGTACTTTGAAAATGATTTTCTACCAGCCATTCGTGCAACAGCATTGGTTATTTAATATTTCAATCCACTTTTGCTCATGTATATTTGAATTCGAATTTTGCGAGTGGTGTACATTTGCGATTTCATTCTGAAGAAAAAGACCAAAAGCTCTCTAGATTTTCTCGATTGTACAACAGCCGACAAAAGACTGCACGTACCTATTCAATATAATTGTCCTTCTGCGTTCATTATTTTGTTTCTCTCGTCCTTTTTTTTTTTCTAGAAACGGTGCGCATTTTATGTTTTCGTGGAAATGTCTCGTGTCTTACATAAACATAGTAATGATATTATTATTGAGCTTACCTTTTTGTTGATCGTGATATCCGTGAAGATGGAGTGCACCCTCCAAGTTTTCGAGAACATCGCGCCGAACGCCAACGAAAATCCGGCCATCAGCAGCCACGCTCGCGCAGCGCATATGTACGGGAACATGTTCACGCTGGTCATCTGACTGTTGAGGCCCAGGAATATGACGCTGCTGTACGTCAACATGCAGCCGATGATAATTAAATTGTTCAGATGCGGACTGGACATTTTTATGTACCTGGAACA
Source organism: Periphyllus acericola (assembly GCA_949715065.1). Classification (NCBI taxonomy): domain Eukaryota; kingdom Metazoa; phylum Arthropoda; class Insecta; order Hemiptera; family Aphididae; genus Periphyllus; species Periphyllus acericola. The sequence continues at coordinate 40,877,403 of OX454266.1, forward strand.
CGCGACAATCGCGCGGCTGTAGTGTAATGACACATAACTCGTAATACCCCTCCTAATCACTTTTTTCTTTCTTTTTTTCACGTCGACTAAGGTGATGTTACGACTCGGTGATGTAACTAGTACAAGAGCAACAGCGTCACCACAATGTGTACAAGTTATAAATTATAACGATCAAATAAAAAAAAAAAAAAAAAAACATTTCGGCTGAAACGGTAAATTATTAGAATGATTAACGTCTTACTTAAAATATAGAATTCAACTGATTAGAGTGAAAAATAGTGTTTCCGACCCCATCGCGGTTACTTTTGGTGTTCCACAAGGTGGTAACTTATTCCTAATTTTTGTTTTAATCTTTATAAATGACCTAGGCTATGTACGTTTTCCATCATTGTAAACATCTATTGTTTGCCGACGATTTAAAACTGTTTATTGTTATAAATAATCACGAGGCCCGCTTATACCTTCATCGTGACCTGAACAGGCTTATTGAATGGGGTGAACATTAAAAAATATAAGTATACATACTTATTTTTATCACAGCCGTAATCCCCTAATAACTGAATATATAGTTGATAATGTTAAATTAAATGTTGTTTAAGTTATTATAGATTTGGGTATTTTACTATCATCAGATATCTCTTTTAATGTATGTATACATTTAATTTATTCAACAGATATTAGATATTTAGGGTTTATCAGAGGGAACTCTGAAGGATTTAATAACATACATGGTTTAAAATGTTTATGCCGTGCATTAGTTCGATCTGGAGTCGAACTAGGATCAGTAGTTTAGAACCCCAAACAACTAGGACTTAACTAATAAAAACGAGATAGTACAATGACGCTTCGTATAATATCACGTAGATTTAATTTAGGGGATCACTCTATTTTTGAAATGGAGCAACAGTTCAATAGTATTTCATGACGTCATTTTATTGATGCATTTTTTTAATATAAACTTTTAAATGACCTTACAGACAGTCCAAATATATAGAAAATTATCTCATTTAATGTGCCATAAAATGTAACCACTAGTAATTTTCGTAGTTTATTTATTGGAACACAATCAAAAATGTTGTTCTAAGTAGCCCCATGTATTGAATGTTAAACTTTTGCAATCATATAGAAAAATGCAGTTTTCTCGTAGATAATATGAAGAAATTGAAAAACTATGTTCTAGATTTCTAAGTTTATAAATGTAGTACAAGTAATGTAAATTAAGTTGAACGCTTTCTATTATACATATTACATATATATATCTAGATATAGATACAATATTAACTGTACTCTGGCCCCCTGCGATCGTTGATAAATTAATAATTAAATATTGAAAAAATACTACGTAGTTGGAAAAGTACTACTTAAAAAATTCCATCGGAAAAAGTTTGTTTCCTGAAAAAAGTTTACCATTTACCCATACATTTAACACCGTGATATATACGAGTATTTTATGTTAAGTTTTTATGACAGTAATGTGTAGTTGTTAAGTATCGTCAACACAATAAACAATTTCCGTAATCGGCATAGATCTTAGGTTTCAATTGTATATAAGCATGCTAAATGTACAAGTTATTAAATTAAAACATAAATAAATATTAGTTTCACCTTTTTGCATTTTATAAACACAATTTTCTGTATTAGTCAAATAAACTGTTTGGTAAAATGTTTCGTGGCATAAAATTGTAAAGTTAATTTTTTTTTCTCGAATAAATAAGCAAAATAGATCGATCATCCAATCGTTTGGGAATGTTTTCCTCTCTCAATCCCTTTTTTTTTGTACACACATACATATTTATGCACACAAATTATTTTAAATCTACCCGGCGAACAACTTATAAAGGGATGCCAGCGGTGTTAGAATAATGTTATACGCAATTCAACCTTTACCATTACTTTGTATAAGGGTCACTACATTGTTAGTGGCAATTGTTTCTCAGTGTTATTGCCTACATAAATACATCATTTAAAAATACCCAATTATAGCATTACAACAAAAAATACGGAATTATGAATATTTATAACTTGTATTGTACTTAATTAATTTATATGAAATGGTTTATTGATACGGTATGAAAGTGTAATAATAAAAACTGCTCAAGATCTTATCAGAATTGATGAAAATAACGTACTTCTTACTATATGAAAAAATTATAAAATACAATTATTATAAATAAAATCATTGTAAAGTTGTGCAACGTATGTTCGTGCCCGACGTTATATTATTCACATACATATATTATAATTTCAATAGTAATTTTCGGAGGACAACATCAACAGTGATTGGTTTTAATAATAATATTTATATACATATTGTACAAAAAAACAAGAGTAAATCGATTGAAATAAGGCCAGGTAGAGTGTTCGCTTTTGACCAGAGATATCAGATGATACATTGGTTGGGTTCTTTCATAATTGGTCATTCGAAATGAAACAAAGAAAATAACGGAGGAACGAGCACATCGAGAAAAAATTTTAAAGTTAATTTTGGCAAAGAGGCGGTAATAATCTTCAGTGTAAAATTCTTATGGGGTTCGCCGAACTGTCGGTCGAGCTTTTCAAATATAAATGATAGGGAGCAGAATTTGCGAGGGAACATTTTATTTTAACTAAAATAAAAAAAATAGTTTCAAATAATTTGCGTTGCACCAATTGTATAGTTGTTATAGTATAGTGAATATTACCGATGATAGTAGGTGAATCCGAGTTTACGCAAACTTAAATTATAATCTGTGTTCAAGAATCGTCCTGCTTATAGTGTAACAATATTATATTTCCTCAAGGTTGGCGGGTAACTTAACACAATTATCATTCATGTATTATGTACGAAACAATTCACAGTTAATCATGAAACTAAATTAATATATATGAAGTCATCTCGTCGTACAGAAATTCAACTTGTCTTAGAATTCAACAACTATAGACGTTTTATTTGTAATTTGACATCAACACTAATACCGAGGCCGTGGCACAAAATTGATTAAGATTTATAAAAATAAAATACCTAAATGTAAAGTTTAACTATTTTGTCAAATACGTGTGTTAATGTTTGTCGTATCACTGTTATATTTTATGGTAAAAAATAACGGGAAGATTTTACTGATAAGTGAAACTAACGGTTTTTTCACAAAAAAGCTAGTGTATGATAGTAGAATATGATATTCAGTCGCTTATAACACTCAAAATTGCTCGTAGCAGTCCGGACGTTTCCAAATATATTTAAAAAATACGGTTACGAAATTCCGCCACTTCAGTTGTAAGACTAACGTTTTGCTCAATGACCCTTCTAATTTCGGAACAATTTTAGAAAATTCAGTCAATTTTCGTAATATTTAGAATTATATTTGTTATAAAAAAGTAATCTGTATTATAGACCGCAGAAGTGGTTTCAAATCATGCCTAATAGGTTACAACCTTTATGTGAGTTCAACAATATCTATCGAATTTTATATTTTCTGCGATTACCGTTATTGTAATAGTTATTTTAATATGCAGTACACGAGTATGAGCAGTACACTGAGAACATGGTCGAAAAAGTAAAAAAAAATAACAAACTGTTAAATAAATAACGTCTGAAATCAGTAAAATTTGTGAAACTAAAATTGCGAAATAAAACCAATAATTAATTTTAAATGGTTTTATGGTTCTAGCACTCACTTTGTCCTGTTCCCAATTATAAGCTTTCACTGTACTACGTTATAATCGTGCACTTACTTTTGATCCCTGTACCGAATGTTGACGATGAGGAACACGGTGGCTATGACGATGCCAACGACCGCAGCGACGGCAAGTCCTATGTAGACGCCTACGTTGACGTGCGAGTCTTCGTAAATGGTCAGTGTCCGATCTTTAGGCGGACCTTTGCCGCCAGCCCTCCACTTCACTTCTTCGCCTACGCTCAAATCCAATGTACCGGTCACTCCGTTGTACTCGCCGATTTTCACTTCTTTGTTTCCTAAAAATGAGAAACGAACAAAAATAAAGTTTTTAAATTTTAGTTGAAAAACATTACAATATTATGTTACGCGCAGAAAATTGTTCTTGTTCTGTAATTTCTAATGGCAAACAATAATTGCATCAGTCAGTCCATATAATAGTTTAATATATATTTGAATTTACTGTACCAATTTATTTAGTTGAAATTTTAGACCAAACAAAAATAATAAAATATACTATATTATGGTTAAAAACTATCTAGTGACATAGTATTTCGCATTTTAATAGAAAGTATATAATATATATATATATATATATATATGTGTATGTATAAAGTGTCACCATAAAATATACGCTTGTACGGTTTTATTTTCATTGATAAAGTTTATAAACACTTCGTTAAGTGGTTCGGGTACGTAACTACATTTTATCAGCTTGTAGCGAAAAAGTTTGAAACTTTCAACCCGAAAATGTACGATACGGTTTTCTACGTCAAGAACATTTAGCGTGCAATCAGAGTACGCGAATGGAAGTATAAAAAAGAAAAAGAAAAAAAAGGAAATGATATACTATATTATTATGTACACGTCGACTCATTTGATGTTTTCAAAAGTTTTGGTTAATATTCGCATACGGCTTGTTACTCAGAGAGAAGATTTCTTTGTACTTATTGTTCGGACTCGAACAAAAACCTACTGGGAGATTTACCTTTTGAAAGCAAAGCGCGATAAGAGTGCGGATATTATTACTATTTGCTGTCGACCGCGCATCATCGGGTAATACAATGTTATTTTTACTATGGTAATGACGTGTCCACGGTCGTAAGAACAATGTTGAACGTGCAACGAGAGCGTTTAATTATTGGTATGGTCTAATGCATATTTTTAGTATTATAACAACTACGAAGAAATACAATTATTTTGCTGGGTACGTTAGTAAATTTATTTTTCTAACAAATCGGTTCTAGTGCACAATGTCGTTTTATCGAAAATGAGATAGAGCGATCAACACGAGAATACAACCTATAACCTACCACCTTCATTGCCTCTACGACACTAGTGACATTATTTAATACTGTTATCATTTTTGGCTTCATAACCCTACATAATATCGCACCCGCCCTATGAGTTTCATCCGTTCTTACTTTTACTTTTCAGTATTTTCTTTATTATTTCAAACTATTTCAATTTATACGTAGTTTGAACAATATTGATTCTAAGCATAGTTTTTTTGAGGTAATTTTCTTAAATTTGTATCACATATTTTGGTAAATTTTTGTATTTTATACACTCATCTATCCAAATGTAAAAAAAAAAATGAATTTGCCTTTACGTAAATTTTTTCTACTGTTTATGAATAAATTATTTAAAATTATTTTACACTATACACTGACAAAGATCAGTAATATAATTGCCTCTAGAAAATGTACAACAATTTATCAACCACACTAAGTTAATAACATTATCACCACCTCGTTAATTATTGCAATGTTTTATACTTGTGATACAAATATTTATATACCTTGGTGTCAATATTTTTTTATAATACAGTTTTTTAATTTAAGCATGAAAAAAATGTCGAATTAGTTATAACTAATTAGCAACAATATTAAGTAATGAAATATTTAAAATAAGTTTTCAATAATTATATTAAAACTTTGCTGTGTATTTTGAATATTTATTATAAACTGTCTCGGAAAATTGAATGTACAGTTTATAATTTATAAATATATTCAAAATCGACTCACAATCTTGGATCAATAATGTATATTTTAAAAAAAGTTTATCTTACTAAAACATATAAACAGAAGAAATGTATCTACTTAAAAAAAACAAAAGTAAAATGTATTGCCAACTAATTATTTTTCTTTGATATAAGCGTAAAATCATGATGCACGACTTTTAAAACTAATTATAAAGTGAAAGATGATGATTTACAACATATTGAATAATCGAAAATATTTATGAAATAAACAAACTCGCATTTTAAGGTTAAAATTTTGACATATAGGATTTAGTTTAAAATGACAAATTTTAATTAAATGTAGACTTAAAAAGTAATTTGATTTCAAATTAAACTACAGTTGTCTTTTACATAGAATCGTTAGCATCTTGCAAAATAAATTTGCAGTTCAGAGCGCCTGACAATTCTATACAGCTTGAATAGGAAAAGTTAATTTGTCCTCAAGAGAAACTATATAATGTTTATACAGTAAATATATTTGTTAACATTATGATTTTTTCATAGCTCGTTTTTTCTTCATATTGATGAATTGAAAAATAATTATGATGCTATTTTAACATTAGGAATAAATATTGTTAGGAACTAACAAAGAACATTGATTTATAATGTACGACTATATAGCAAGAAAAAAACAATTTTCATTATTTTTTTTCATGTATATTATGTTTACTGAATAAATTTTTTAATATGACTTACAATTTCGAATCGTTTTTCGAGTAATCACTGATCAGCCAAAAATGGAAATCAGTTATTTTAATGTTCCCCGTTTTGGCCTCGGGTATTATATGCAGAACTTTCGAAACTTGTAGAAAATAAATTATATTATTTTGTGGTATTACTGATTTCGCAGAGATTTGATTTTATTAAAATAGTTTTACACTTTTATAGTACATTATACACTTTTCAGAAAATTAAGATGCCAAAATATTTTAACACCGTCTTATGGTTGTCTTGCAATTAAAAACTTACTATGAGTATGGAAATTAACGTTTCAGCATTAATTTCGCTAATATAATTTATTATTTATTAATCTTGCGTTATGAATTCAAAACTATGTTATAATAATATCATATTGAAATACAGGATTTCCCAACGGCAATAACACAGAGCGAATCTCCAGTGTTAATAGAGATAATTCAATTTTTTTTTTTTTTTATGAGCATCTCTGGGCAAAGGCACTTTTGCTGTCGGGTAAGTATTAATATAATTAAAGGAGTTTTGAAAATAACTTTTTGTTTTTAACTTTAATAAATTTTGAAGTTAGCAATTTTTTAGGGCTTATTTTTCTTTACATTTTGATGGTTTAACTTCTTGATTTCTAATAATTTTTCTATTTTACAAGAAAATAGTGTTCTATTTACATGGTTTTAAATGATAATAACATTATCAGCAAACTATATCCGAAAAATTACGAGGTGATAATAATTTAAATTATTTCTTTGTAGACTAAAAAATGTATTATAAGCACGAAAACTGAAAGTTGAACAGTTATTTTTAAAAATTTTCAGAAAAAGAAGCTTATAAAATGGCTATTTCTTCGAATTTCACAAAAACTATATAAAAAATAAAAAAAGGTAATTTTATAACTTCATAAGTAACACACTTATATTTAACAAACCATTGTTACTGAAACTGCCTTTGTCCAGGGATGCCCATGAAATAAAAAGTATTTGAATATCTCTATTAACACGAGAGATAACGCTCAGTGTAAATCCTGGTGGGCCACGCTGTAGAAATAAGTTTATTAAAATGCATAGATTTATATAATATGGCTAAGAGAATATTACCTTTTTTATGTATATTTTCTAATTATATTGTTAAATAGCATTCAAAGTTTTTACGACCAAGTAAAATTACTGAAAAGAGATACTCAGAAAAAGTTTTTCTGCCAAATGTTCTTACTTAATTTCAGATGATTTTTTTGGTATGCTTGGGCGATTGGGTATTTAATAAACTTGACTGAAGTTAAAAAAGGTGAAATATTTGTAGCTATTTTTTGGAAATTATAAATGATGAATTTTCAGGAATTTTAGAAGTTTTTATTGTTTACATTCCATGGAATTAAATTTGAAACATGAACACAAATTGACTGGAAAGCTAGAAGGGTAGTTCGACAGTGTTGAAGGGTTTGGCTGCTTTCCAGATTTTCAAGGATCCGTAGGTTGAAAATAAGCTTTGTATAAAAGTAGTTTATTTTCTTAATGTATTTTTGAAAAAAAAGAGAGCACAAAGGAGATAAATTCACGAGTTTGATGTTTTTTTTTTGTTTTGTTTTTTGGGCGAGACACCAAACCAAACGTCCATCAAAGGTTAAGCTTCTATAATGAATTTATAGTGAAATCTACGAGATGAGTATTTTATTAAAAAAAAAACAGGCGGGCAGTCATCGAGAAGAAATTAATACGTAATGAAGAAATATTTTGACTCATTTATTTAGATTTCCCAACAATCAGCTCATAATTTATTTATCTGTATGAAGACGCCATTGAATTTTCTAAAGGCGATTCTATGTGGCTATTATTGAACGAGGTCGGCAAAATTAAATTGGTGTTGGGTAAGTTTTAAAATATGGAACCGCGTAAAAAGGTTGTACGATATCATTGCCATATGAGATCGTCTCGTGGTTGCGGTTTTTCTAAAGGAAATATTTCGATAGATTTGATACAAATATATTATATCTGTTATTGAAATAGATTCATCGCGTTGCTGTGGCAACACGGTTCGTTCGGTATACCCTCATACTGGACGGGGTTCAAGAATCTTTGTAGTTCGCACTTTTAAACTATGTCCGTTTCTTGTAATAATATGTGAAATTATTTTCGTTGTTGTAATGTCGTTTTTCCCCGTTTTGATTCTTTCTATCCTTTTTTATTCTCGTACAATATTAGATACGCTGAGATACAATTATAACGTTCCCGTGGCAACGAGGGGAGAAGCGAAATAAGAACTTTGGCCCGGTGCAGTATCAAATCAAATAACGCTATATTGTTGTAATATTTAGATAGTATTATACTGTAGTGTTTTCATAACAACTGGGTTGTACTAAAGCGAAATTATAAAAAAAAAGCTCTACACTTCGAACGTTATAAATTTACTAATTTTTTCCGTAATTGGCCTTGGTGGAATTCGTTGAAAATCATTTATACGTACTACTGGGATTAAAATACACACAGAGGAATATATGATGAACTAAGTGAATGGTGCCTATAATGCTGTTTTCGAAAATTAGAAATGATTGATTTTTAATGCCATGGCGCGTTTGTACGGTCGAGGAATGATTATTTTCACAACACATTCGAATGTTGTCGAGTAGCAACGCACTACCTATTCAAAGAATTACATTCCAACTATCGAAGCATTTTTCCCGTTTATCTATAGTTCGACTTTGTTAGCATAATATATTAATTGTACATTCAAACTAGACGTTCGTCGGCAGCAGTCTACTATACTATACCGGGTAAACTACAATAGAAGTGTTTTAATTAGAATATCAAGGATTCTATTTAGCTACTCCCCGTGTTGATTGTATTTCCTGCCATGTCACCATATATTTCCATTATTACATTCCATGATAATTGTATAGCCATGCAAAACACGGATACAGATACGTTCATTACGTTTCAATTTACTTATTTTGTAGTACATCATTTATATGTTATAATAATATAATATTTTGTGTATTTGTGTGTGTGGTGTGTAGGATGTGGTGACATGTAACATTTCTGACGGTCTATATGATTGTTGTTGGCAAGCCGAAATTGAGTAGGTTCACTGTGTCACGGACGGAATATAAATCAAAGTTCAGGTTTAAGTAATACATTTAATAACTGAAATCACAATCCACGTGTAAGTATAGTTACACTAGGTTTTTAATGGACTTATTGTATTTCCATAGGGTTCAGCTTGCATTAAATATCCAATATCTCACATTGCCCTGTAAATACCTCAATAAATCTAGTGCTACGAACTATTAAATTTGAATGCACGTAGAAAGACGGTTCATAACCAATTTTTTTTCATTAAGTATTTGATTTTATTTTATTTTTTAGCATAACTTAATGATGTAATTATAATTATTTTGCTCCATTAAATTGTTTTTTCTATACCTAATTGTTGTATTGATTACTTGAGTTACAATATGTTGTACGACTTCTACTTGATTATAATTAAAAAATGGATTTCAAATGGAAATCCTAAGATCAATGAGACGACTACTGTGATCGACATTGCATATATTTTATGGTATAAATCAATGATGATTGGATGTATCGTTTTAAATTACATTCGAACTACTAACGAAATAATAACTATGGTTAACAACACCACCGGAAATTATAAGAATAAGATTGCTGGATACTACATTGTCTTATTTCATTATTCTCGTTACTCGATGCAAGTTATATCTACACGTATTTAACTGCACTCGTTTATGAGCAACATTAATTTAATTATATTAATTGGTATAACGATTTAGTGATTATTTGGTTTTTTTATACCCTATGGTTTGTATTGGATCTTGTAATCAATATATATATATATATATATATATATATATATATATATATATATATATATATATATTATATTATATTATTTATTATATTATACATATATATATATATATATATATATATATTATGCCGTACATAAGTTATTGAACTCAATACAAAGGCTTCTTGAGAAGTTTGAATTTAAAACAAGAATTATTTTAAATCGACTTAATTATGTGAGGTATGCGTCTGGTAAGCGATTTATCGAACGTAAATAGGCCATAGTACTGTGATATAGGGGACCGGAAGACCCCGAAGAATAATTGAGTGTCGAGGGGAATCGAATTAAATATTCAATTCCGAGAGGAGGGAGAAAGGCGTTTATCAGTCGCTATCGAAAAGTTCCGGCAAGAAAATGTATGTTTAATACGTGTTTTTGATTCGATTCACGATGAGTAGGTGGCCTACGCTTATAATCACTGCATGGACCGCAGTTAAGTATACCGCGGTGAGAATACTGCATCGTCCATGAAAAAATAAAAATACGTTCGTGGCTTCACTCAGGATCTAAAATATTTGCAACGAATATGGAACGTACGTTATATTCATTCGGCTGTAGCACAAAACGAAATGAAGAGATCAAACAGCGGAACAGTGAGTTTCAACGACCGTCCGACCGAAGCCCGAGTTCACCCTGCCGAGTATACTCATTAAAATGCGTTATACCAATACGTACCGCGAACTTTATTTACTGTACGTGTAAGATCTTGGTCGAAAAATATTTAGACAATAGGTACAACATTTGACCGTTGTGTCTATTAAAATTATCGGTAACCTGCACACGGTCAAAAGTTGAACGCGGTTACTTCGTTCACGTGCGATAAATTCCATTTGTACCGCATACGGTATACCCGCAAACGTAACCACGTGGTTCAGAAAATATGTAAGGAGTTCACCGAATAAAATAGATCGGTAAACACTGTGCTGGAGAAATGAAGACGTAGAACAATGCCCCCGCACGTTACAGCTCGCGTTTAATTCGTTTCGTAAGTTCTGGAACTAATGCGCAAGAAGATGACGCTGTGTCGTCGGCAAGGCATAACGGATGACCATGGGGGACAACACGGGTTCGCGGGCGTTAACAAGTACATTGCATTGTGGTTGATGGATGTCCTCGATGCGCACGGAAGAAGCGACTCCTTTTTGCAGCCGAGAGGCTTGATTCAATTCACTCGGCTTTTCCAAATTTTGGTACCACTTAGTGATGAATAAATCAATACGAACAGGGTTCCGAGTTTAGCGAAAATAGGCGAAACGTCCTGAGAAAACACAGTTTTATTCACCGAAATCGCCGGAGCATTATTTTTTTCATATTAATATTCAAACACATTTCAAAAATGTTTTTGAACAAAATGAAATTCGTTTCTAATGAACGAAACGAGTTTTTTGTTTTGATTTTATAACTAACAAAGGTTAGCGAGACCATCTAGTTGTATAATAGGTCTAGACCGTCGACCTCGTTACACGCTCGTACATATTTTCGTGATTGATTTACAAACAACTGACACTGTTTTACTTGTGGACACAGTGAAACGCAAGATCGTATTCGATGTTTTTGAAGTTGATGATTCGCATTCCAAGCATAAACCGTGTGTTCCGTACACCAGCAGATTAGGAACGATAATAATGACCTCGTCAAGTCGGAACCGGCATATTGCGCTTGGAATGCGCATTTCCAATTCGCAAAATTTTAGGATCCTAGAAAAATCGATTTTACCTAGCATAATGTGCCGTTGCCCAATGACGAGCACATGCTTTTTTTACTTTCGCTTACAACAAACGGAACGTAAAGTAATGCATACGCGTAAAATACTGTACATGATGAACAATAGAGTTTTAAAACCAAAGCGAAATATTTTCGTTATGCTTTCAAGTTTTCGTTCCGTCTTTACGAGTTTACTTTTTTAACATTCGTATTATGTTGGTGTATGAACCGAGTCGTTTGTTTGGAAAACAATTTTTTAGAGTAATACAGAGAAAAATATGGGTTTCGCATCGAAATATCCGTACTCAAGAGATGATTCATGGAATCGTAATTTATGAAATCCAATATTTAAAAGTGTGATGTGTGCCATGACAGATTATAAATAACACACAACTGCAGACGTTGAATGCGGTATGTAGGTAGGTACGTGCGAGCAGGTATACGTGTCCGTACAATGACGGCGCGACTGACATGCCACCGAATGCTACGCCGCTTACGCGTACACTCTACAACAATGACGTGCGCGTAATAATACGAGTACGATAATATATTGAAAATACAAATCATACGGTATAGGTATACGCGGTGTACCTATAACGTATGGTTTTGTCGTATCACCAGAGTTAATTGAGCGGTAACCAGCAGCTGCCACTGTGATAATTGAGATAAATATTCAGCAGACAATACGTGCGCGGCGGCGCGTTAATAGTTAATTTTCTACAATATCTCTCTAGACGGCAATGCGGAAGATCTATTATTTTATACGCGTGCAGTTTGTCTTGATATCGTGCAATGGTGGAAAATTATAGATTTTTATCTGATTATCTGCATGCCATTTGGGCAATTGCAGTTGTCAAATTTACGTTATAATACGACTAGAGGCAGTGTAAATTTGTTACAATTACGCTTACGTTAAATTCGTGATTATACTGAATTTTTAGTTATCTTCTGCCAAAACCCATTTATCGCATTACTGATTTTATCAGAAGTTTTATTATAAGTTTTTCTGTTGTCGTTCGTTTACAGACTTCGCTACCTACCTACACATATATGGCCAAATCTCAATCTTGGTACCTGCATGTACAGCATGACACAAACGGTTCAAAAAGTACACGCCTTGTACTTATACAATACGATATCAGTACAGTATTTCCAATCGATTATTCCTAAACATTATTTTCCCAATTTTATTTCATCCGATTATAATTATTCTAAATTATGATTTTCAAATTTATAATTTTCCCAATTTTTAAAAACAAAAAAAAAAGTATTCTTTAGGTTTGTATTTTTATATTTGTAATTTTATCACGTACCGCGTAGCTGTTAAGCCAAATAAACATTATTTTACTGGAAAGTTACTAAAAAATTGTATGAGCCTCAGAAAATGAAATTTTAACGAAATTGGGCATTTCAACGAATTTCGATTATACAATATTAGTTATTCCAAAAAAAAATTTTATTGGTTCTACTACTTTGTATATCAACTATATTTATTTTAGTAATATAATCTGATACACTTGACGTCTTTTACTCGGAATAGTTTTTTCGATATCGGAAAATAGTACATTGGTTCTTAGTTCAAAAGAAAATATCATGTATTCCCCTATCTATATATTGCACCCGACCATAGAGTGTTAGTCAACCTAAGAGTTTCACTCGTTTTTAATATTCTTATTTATTTAGGTAGTATAATTATACATTTTTTTCAACATTGTTTTATCAACATAATATTATTAATATTTTTTTTGTTGGAAAATTGGTTCTGGAAAAACGAATTATTGGTAAAAATTAAATGGTAAAGAATGGAAAGAAAAATACGATTTCTCAACTATAATGTACGTATAATACTATATTTTATATGATCAAATAAAAAATATGTGCAAACGGACGGTGAACACGATTTATCTATAATGCAGCTTTTCACATCGAGGAATATAAGGTAAAGTTTACGCTGGAAAATTTTAAGTAAAAATGATGTACAGCTCAAACTCACCTTGAAATTGTTTCAGTAGAATGCTGGCTTTCCTCTCATTGTTGTAGAACCTCACCGGACCCTGGACATAAATTGTATATTTAAAATTAATAATTCTCTTAGGGCATACGCGTTGACTCGGGGAAAACTATTATTACCGTTACACCTTCGAAGCTAGTGTCCCTGAGCGCCTCCAAAAACAGATCCTCCCACTCGCGGTCCCTGTATTGAAAGTCTGCAATGGTCCTGTTCAAGGTACCCTTGTCGTGTGACGATTGGTGCACCTTACGGGCTACTTCCTGTATGGCCAAAGCTGCTGTCCACACACCGTCATACGTGTACCCATGAAACCGTGAGTATTCTTCTCCACGTCTCATGTCGTATTCTTGCTGGTACTCTTTGGAAGTCTGTGGAAAACAAACGGTTGCGTTTTATAACTCTCGTTGTACATCGGTATCAACCCGTGCCCGTTGCACTACGTCCCCCACCACACCGACTGAACGCGTCAATTTTCTGTCAAATTATCTGCTACAATATTCAATCTTTGAAGTCTTTTCCAACGGTTGACACTGTGTCTTATTTTATCAATTTGCTTTTTTCACGTAACATGTCCCAAGACATACACGATATGTAGGTACTTTTTAGACATTTTCAATTTTCCAGTGTCATTAGAATGTAAAAGTGTCAAGTTATTTTTTTTTTCTATAGTAACTGAACGTTTATAAATTAGAAGGCACTTTTGCATTCATAACACTCGACCATACACTAGTAACCGATCGATGGAAACTGACAATACCGAGGACAGTGATAATAAACCAAATGAAACAAAAAACTTCATTACGATAATTAACACAGTAAAAGCGATTAGGTTAAATTATCAGCACAAGCCGATTCGACAATAATTGTATAAGCCAATAATCAGTTATCGCCATTATCAGCTTATAAACGGGACATGTTAGAGTTGTTTATAGTTTTATTTTCGAGTGATCGAGATTTTCGCAAGGGAACAGCATTTATTTCGATTTATCAAAGTTTTTGACCTATCGAGATTAGGAAATAATCAATTGAAATAAATTACAATAAAAAATATTTATGATACTTTTAGTATACCTATGTATTAGAAATATGATTAAATATTATTGATAATTAAAAATTATTGAGTTTGGCTAATTTTATTTATAATATACCCTGTAATAGGACTCTACTCGTATTAAAGTGAAAATAAAATGTAAACGATTTCTAAATTAACACAGATTATATATTTTTGTTAATTTTACTTTATATGAGGTAAAAAATGGCTCAAAGTCTTGGACTTGCTTCGTATTATTACGATTACTATAAAACAGTGTTACATTAAATCTTTCGAATCCAATAATTTACAGTTTACACCACGACCCCATTAACCGGGATACCTTACTTGTCGTTGGAAATGAAAATGGTCAGAGCACGTCATTATTCTTATTTACTTCTTAAATATAACGACTGTAGCGAAAGAGCTGTAATTTGGGAAATTTAGGAGCACATTAAACTACATTTGTATTTACATAACAGCATGTCTAGGTACACGTTAGGTCATCACGTATGTTATCTGTTAACTAATACCACCTTATGCGTAATGCGTGTGCACGTAGTGTTTATGAGAAATGAAAACCTATGTTTTGCACTTTTTCTATCAAAACTTTGGAACATTATCATTCTTTCGGTATTCATAACAATTTTATGAAACCAAATCAACTGAATTTTTTTTTAGGAATACGTACACTATGTACCTTCTTGTTTTCAATAGTTTTTTTTACTAAATGTCTTGTGTCCCCCTCCTATGGATAATCAATTATTTTATATTTTATGCTCGCTGCTATATTATTACATTAAAGAAAATAGAACACATGAAGACGCGATGACTTCTGTGTGAGCCTTCCGGGATAAAATAATACCTCACGTTGCTGTGATTGACTGCGAACACAATCCAGCAGCCCCAAGCGTAAACGACAAGAATGGATAGCTCTATTAATTGACCATAAGAATATACACTATGGTACTATGCAATAATAAATCTCTCGAACTGCTGGCAAATCGGCATATCAGATAAATTTCTGAAACCATCAGTTTTCTTCATTAATATACATATAATCGTATAATATAATTACATATTTTAATTTGTGTTAGAGCCAAATATAATTCCAATTTTTATCAATATTATAAGTTTGTTTTAAGTTATTAGTAGGAAATTACGAGTTTGATGGATCATCTATCTCAGCGGTTCTCAACCTTTTAACGTCCTAGTACCACCAACACATTTTTAAAATGCTCATTTACCACTTAACTTAATAAGCTTTAATTTTGTATATAAAAAATCAAAAATGTATATATTATATAATATGGTAATGTATGGAGCTTTTTATTAAGTTTGATTCGGAATTACTTAATAATGAAAATATTAGCATTTAATGTTCAAAAGTCAAATTAAATGTTTATACAATTATTATAAAAGTCAATTTTAACTAAATTAAATTATTAGAAATATATTTTAATGAGATGATTGGTGTTGTTTTGTTTGCACAATAACGTCAATATCTGGCCCCATGTTGGTAACTTAAGTCTTCAACCGGTTTCTAAATTTATTTTTTGTATATAATATAAATGATAAAATGTATTTTCACTCAGATACGTTGACACAAAAGGGATTACAATTTTTTTTCTTTATGAGGTTCTTCTTCACGAACCACCTTTGAGCTTTCCACGCATCACTAGTGGTACGCGTACCATAGGTCGAGAAACGCTGATCCAACTGGTCTATTTATCACATCACACTCAATAGTTATTAATTTATTCTCAACATTTGATTTCTAGAACTCCAGCTATTTTACACAAAATTCTTGGTCCAAGGCCGGTTAGGTCCACGGCTCTATCCGTGGTACAAGCGGACGTATATAGTTTTGTGGTAATTACCAAAAGTGAGTAAATTATTTTTATTTAAACTATTCACATTTATCGCCACTTAAATTAATTTTGCAGTTTTTTGTACTGTACAAGTATGACGTGTTGTCTCGCCACGGACGTCTGCTGTTCAACTTGTATCTGTCATGTTCACTCGTGAAATTCAAAATGGTTTTAAAATTTGGAGCAATAAGAAATAGTTTAAGCTGTTATCGGGAATATATTTTGGTCTGTTGGTTTTATTTGACATTCGCTTGCGCACATCAATACGTTTGAATCGAATGGAAAAAAAATAACAATAGGTTTCAAATCAGATTTTTCCCTAAATTGGGGCTCTGACGCAATGGAAACGTCCTTTAGCTCCTTTTTCGTACCCACTCATACGTACATCATGGAATAAGTGTAAAATAAGATTGAAGTCAAATGTCGACAAAGACGAGATAAATAAAAAAGTTGCTAAGTAACAATATAACACCATATTTTTCAAAAATGAAAACTTCAATTGGTTGTCCATGGCGTTGAGAAAAAAATTGAAATAATTTTTTATTTGAAATAACTATTGAATAAAAAAGGTTCTGTCGTCGGGATTGCAATAACTTAAGGATGTTTTTACTTTGGGATTTGTTAAATTTTCTGATTAAACGTGAAATGGGTTTGATAAATTATTAGAACTCGTGAGTTTCCGTTGATTTTGTGGAAATTACTTATGCAGATTCTTATGATTTATATCACAAATCTCTGAGTACTTTCTTGTGAGGTAATTCGGAAGCAAAAAGGGTTTATTTTTTTTTTTCTCTAAAAAATGAAATTTTGGTAGACTATCTAAAAGATTTTAGTAAGTTAAACATGTTGATGAATTTTATAAAAAAATCATAATTATTTGATTCAACTCAAAACTTAAACAATTAATTGTAATATCGTACAATAAAAATGTGACTTCCAATATTTAATTTAAGCTTAAATAAATAAAAAAATGCATGTTGTATGCGAATTCGGTTTTGGTTTCAATGAGGTTGACCATATTTTTCATTGCCTATTTATTGTACACGTACTATTGGAACAAATATATTGCACATAAAAAATATTAAACAATATCTTTAATGATTCAAATAAGTATTAATAATAAATGTTTCGACACTATATATTATGTTATCTAAGGTCTAACTAGTTTACCATCAGAATTAAAAAAGTTACTGATTATTCAATATCAATTTAATTGAATATAGACTAAAATTTAAAACCGTATTTTCTTATTTTGAGTATTTTTTAAGTACAATAAGAATGAAAATAATTAATTTTCATTTCATGGCATACAAAAAAAAAAATGTCCAAAAAGGTCAAATGTAATTCGCATAATTGTTTTTATATGTTAATAAGTGTATTGATTTGTTTAATTTTTCAAGGCATTAAGCAGCTAGTTTCGTTATTATTGTTCTGAAGTAAAAAGTTACGAGATTATTGATTTTTTCATGAAAAAAATGTATTTAATTTGTATTTTTATAAGTCCATTTATATTATTTATATTATTAATTGACAATTATTGAAATTCGTAGAATTAACAGTGTTGAAAAAAACTTCAATTCAAAATTGTGTTGGACGAGCAAATGGTTTCTAAAGAAAATAATACAAAATATTAAATCAATTAATTTCTTTTCATATATACTTATGATTTTAAATTTTAAAAATTATTTAATTAGGAAGAGGAGGTGCTTATATGTATTTTATTTCTTACAAAATAACGTTTTAAAATAATATACCGGGTATTAAGTGAACGTAAGGGACACACATTGGTAAAAGTTGACATTTTAAATGTACATGATTTCTTTTGTAAATGAGATAATTTTTTGAAACTTGTTTCACCAATATTGTTTGTATGCGATTATAATCTAGAAATACATTAGTTCATAGAAAAATTACAACTTTCAACCGCTAATGTTTTAAATTATAAATATTAAACTTCGCTTCATGGGATTAGTAAGCAGAATGATTTTTATTACATTTATCAGTAGGTCACTCTTTTAACCATCATACATTTAATATATAAGCAATATGATTGATTTAGTAACATAATTAATGGACGCAAATTTTGAATCTACACAATATAATATTGATATGAGTAAACGGTTAAATTATTCAATTTAATTTTTGGACATACACTTCTACAAATCTATAGACTATCGTTTAGAAAAAAAAAACATAGACAATCGTATCAATATACATTTTGAACATATATTACGAAATGGTTAATTTTAAAATGTTGATAAAACGTTCAAAAACCGGATATGTTTTATAAATGTTTGTGCGTTTTACTTCAATATAGTTTGAAGTAAGCACATTTTCCTGTTTATTTCATAATATTATAACGGAATGTTGTACAGTCGATCTGTAATTTATTATCCATTTTATTATAAATTATAATATCTACCGCACTAGGTACTCAATTGATTTAAATATATTGGTTGCTACCAATATTATACATTGCTTGGTGACGCTTTGAACGAAATAGCTCTTAATTTATTGTGTATTTGGAGAAAATATTTAAGGTACTTTTTAACCGATTTCGAATTTCGAAATGAATTCAATTTTTTTTTTTTGAATAAACAATAAACAAAAAATATAAATATCATATCTATATTTTATTCTCTGTAACTATTTTAGTAGTGTGTTCTTTGGTTTTTATGAAACAAAAAAATCCATTTTATTATAAATTATAATATCTACCGCACTAGGTACTCAATTGATTTAAATATATTGGTTGCTACCAATATTATACATTGCTTGGTGACGCTTTGAACGAAATAGCTCTTAATTTATCGTGTATTTGGAGAAAATATTTAAGGTACTTTTTAACCGATTTCGAATTTCGAAATGAATTCAATTTTTTTTTTTGAATAAACAATAAACAAAAAATATAAATATCATATCTATATTTTATTCTCTGTAACTATTTTAGTAGTGTGTTCTTTGGTTTTTATGAAAAAAAAAAAACGCAACTAAGTTAAATACAATATTATTTATTGATACAAATTAGATAAGTAAATAACGTCATAATGAATTGACGCTTTTGTTATTCGTCCACATTGTATAATATTTCACTGCGAACCGTGTAAAGTATAATTTAGACAGTTTAAACTTGTTAAATGGGCCCACATCCGTCATAATTTTCGAAAAATATACAAACAAGGAAATGTAATATAGTCGGTGTACGCGTATAAATAAAACACACGACAAGATATATTATACGACGCACATGGTAGCGGGGGACTGCTTTTTTGAAATTACCTCGTCAACCATGACATATTATAATGATACCTCACCTTACGGTTACCTCGCTAATTTAGATAACCCTGTCATTATTACGTGCAGTAAATACAGTGAGATATCATCGGACACCATTTGAAGTACATGGCTGAACACGACCGCAACATATATCATGAAAAGGGTGAATTGTTAATAATAATTAATACCGGTGGATTCGAAAACACTATTGTCAGAAACGAATATTGAGGCAGTACTATATTGTAGTAATATTTTTATTACCTAAGAAGACGTATACAATGTGTATTAATTGTATACAATAGGTAATATGGGTAAAATATTACAAGGCTGGACGGCTTTATTGAAGGGGTGTCCATAGAATACTACTCAACAATATTCTGGACTATTTTCATTTTCATTTTTTTTACTGACGAGGTTTTTAAAAAGCTCTAGGCATTGGGGTATACGCCTGAAATCACAAGTAAGAAAAAATAATATGATTCAAAAAGGTTATAGATCAATTGCACCGGACGATGATGTTGAAGTTCGAAAAATGTTTTAATTTTAAGTGTAAGAGTTGAAAAATGAACCATATTTTATACGTTATTATTCTATACTTGAATGTTTGATTTTATTCAAGTCTTGATAAGATGAATTTCTGAACAAGTTGTTTACGGTTTTTATATACAACGCATTACTTATAAGTTATAAACAGGGTTCAGGATTTATAGCACTTATAACCATCGAAACAAGCGCTTAAATATTTTATCATAAGCAATCATATTAGTCCTTAAATGTGTTAAAATAAGAAAAAAAAGTCAAAAAATACAAAAAGGATATAATTTTTTTCTGTGATACCATTTAATTTTTATAAGGTTATGAATAACATTGAAAAAAAATCCGCTTTAAAGAAATCAAAAATGTTTGGCATTTTTGAGAACATTTACTTCTATCCGGGGTCGGTAAATAATTTCAATTGGAGTCCGGAAGATTTAAATATTAAATAGACGATGTCCGAGGGAAAAAATGAATTAATACATAAAAAATAAAATAGAAAATAACTAAAAACTATAGATTTTTGTCAGTGGCCTGTGTCATAATAAAGCAGAGGTATACAAAAATGTAAATATAATCGGAAAAACTAGAAAAAGGCATTGAAATAGCTAAAAGGAGCACTTTCAAATTTTATATTTGAGATCATTGTATCATGACGTAAATTTTCAAGCAATCTGCTATATTTCACGTTAAGCCAAAGAAGTAAGCAAATGCTTGAAGTCCCGAACCCTGGGTATAAATTATAACTTATAACTCATAACTGATTAAAATTTTTTTTTTGTTCATTTAGTTAATATAAAATATCATAAAATATTACTGGGAATATTTTCGTTATAATTATTTTCCTGGTACAATTTATGTTTACCTATTTAGTTTAAGATACATTTATTGGCACAAAAGATTTATACATGTCAGGTAGTCTAGAAAAATAGGCACAAATGACGAACACCGGGGCCAATCACGCTTAAAATGGCATAGTGGATTATCAGGAAGCCGGTATAGGTTATAAGGTTTGGAATGGCTGAACGTGTTTTTATCAAATAATTTATTGTAGTGAGAGGTTTGAATCTTTTGAGTCCGAGTGTAGGGAGAGATTGCAAACGTATCAAAGGGTATTAGTAATGAGACGAAGGCTGAAAATAGACTGGATGAATTTAAATATTTTAGTGTTTGTTGTTTTAGTGCTTAAATGTCAAACGACCATTTTAAACAATATTTCCGCCATAATAGAAATCAAAAATCAACTTAGTAAGTAAAAGTTGTGGTCATAAATTGAAGTCAATCAACGCTTATTGCGTTACGACTGCACGACGAGTGATTTAATCTTGTACATTTAAAACAACTCAACTTATCATTTCAAATTATTAATCCAATGCTGTTTCTACAGACAAATGAACCTTTATATATATACGGACAGTGTTAAACTACCAAAAGTAAAAGTCATATTTTTGTTTTCACTTTCTGATAATTTTATACACAGCACTTTTCACCGCGTTTCGTATTTCAGAGTTATGTAGTCGATATAATATTGATAGTAAAATAATATTACGTTTCATAATTTTGATTCTTTGTCTTCATATCGCAATGAAATCAATTGAATGAGTCGGTTTCTGAGCTGTAGAGGCTTCCACTGAAATTGTACCATTCTCAGCATTTATATGGATTACCCGTCATGGAAGCTCTAAATCGTAGTTCTCTCTGGAGATCAGAACTTTTTAGTAAAATAATTGCTTGGTAAAATTGATGCACTTAGGTTGTTCGAGCGTAAAAGCATTCAAGTTCTTATACGGCCCATATGAACAACATCCAGTGAAACCTTACCGTTCAAATGTTTTAACAAAAGGTCCTTTGGTCAGGACAATGGGATACTTACATTTTATCGATACAATTGGCGTTATTAATATAATATTTATTTTTTTTTTATCTACGAGTAAAACATTGTTGCGCGAACATACGTATTCATTTTTATGTCATACAGTAAAATCCAATTCACGCGTAATCCTATCTAAAAACAAATAGGTGTACATAAACAAGCATCATATTCGTCTCGGACGCGTGCGTTGTTCAAACGAAATGTTCGACCTGATGCACGCGCACGCGAAAGACGCTTTTCGTTTTTCAGTCGCGTTATATTTATACGTGTATATATATACTTGTTCGTACGATGTATGTGATTTAATTGAATAATATCCGCGAACGAGCTAAAGAGGAAATTGGTATTTCGCGCGGTACCTGCTGCTACGTATTACACGCGGAGCATAAATAATATATTCCACTGCGCGATGCCGGGAATTGAATGGAGAATCTTGTCGGTCGCGTCGGTGGTGTATACACGGAGTGGGTTCGGGGAATGTAAATATTTCTCACGGGCAATGTCTGCAATTTTCTATCAAAAAAAAATATGGCGAAACGACGCGTGTGTAATGCACGTGATAAACGAATCTTGTCGTCACATTTCCTACTCAACATAATACTATTATTATTATTATTATTATTATTATCATCATCATCATTGTGACCGTTTCGTATCCCCGGAGGGCACCGTACATTATAGCGGCATAGCGATGCATCGCGAACACGTCGAACGAGATGGAAATGGTTCAGTTCACGACCGCTGTAAGTCGGACGATTCCGTGTCCGTAGAAAAACCGAAGCCCGTGCCGGGTTTTACGAGAAAGGACGAAAGATATAATGATATTAACGTTCTAATGACTTACGCGTTAATATGCGACATCATCGATAGGTCTAAACGATACCGAACACACTATTTAACTGTTATTGTTCAACTATGAAAATAAATTATGACTGTTCGTTATTGTAACTAAAACGAGTTTAAATCCGCAATGGAATTAATCTCTTAAACACTATTAATATGGTGTACTTATTTTATACACCCGCTAAGTATTATCAAACACTTGATTGGAAGTATACGTGATCCTTGGTACTCAGAATTTTAAGTATTTCAATTGTTATTCTACAACACTAACTATATGTTTGAACTCGTCTAACGTATGGTATTTTATAAAATTTAACTGATATTAATATTCGTAGAAATCAAATATGGTGAGAAAACAATTTTTTGAGTTAGCATATTGCTAAATAAACTTTCAGACCATTAAACATACATATACAAAATTAACTAAAAGAAAAATGTGTAAGCCACAATTAAGTGCACACAGCCAAAGAATTGTTCACTACTAATTTAAAATTATTTATTTGGGGAATGAGTAATATTTTCAATTTGGAGTGCATATTAGCTGTGTTAGGACCAGATAACCAAAAAATCATCTAGATAAAGATAACAATAGTACAATTTATCTAAGATAGAGATAAAACATAAACTAAATTAATTTATATTTCATCTAGATAACGGATAAAAAAAATCTAGATAAAATACAAATAAATATATAAATATACATCATAATTAATAAAAATGTACCATTATGAATATTATAGTATCCATTTTATTGGATATGTTGGTTCGACTTATACTGTTGTTAATCATTATCAACATTAAATTAATTCAAGATTTAGCCATGAAGTAAGGCATTAGAAACCAATAAAGTAATAACAAAAGTAAAAAGCTTAAGTTTCCATAATCATATAGGTCAATAGGTATAATATTAAATTAGATAACTAGTAATAAAAATTTTTAAAACCAATATGTAATAGATAGTTATATTAAAAAAATAAATAGGTATAAAATACGAAGAAGTTTTATTTTAAACGATATTAAGATTTACCAGAAAATAGATGGTGCCGATCCATATTTTATCAATTATGTATATCAATAAACATGATATTTTAGTCGGAGATCAGCAGATATGGCAATAACTAATAACCATTAGGTTATTGGATCGTCCATTTCCATTCCGTATTTCTAATTTGTAACTAAATTATACAATTTTTTACTCGTAGTTCATAAATATCATGCGGGCATTGAGAAAAACTCGCACAGTTACGACCTACAGAATTTATGCTATAAATATAATATATGGTGCATTGTTTAATACTACCCAAAGTACTTACTTATAAACGGAAACAAGTTATTATATCATCACAATAATTTATATATAAAGACTTTATTTTATTTATATGCACACCTGAAAAAAAGATATCGAAAATTGAAAATTGAAAACTTTCATTTGAACAGTTCTGTTTATTTTTATCTATATTAAAAATTAAATGATCACTAGAAAATGTATCTAGCTAGATGTAATATTTATCTGAAATAAAAATTTAGATAACTTGTAAAAATGTATCTTAGATAAGATGAAAGATGAATTCATAATTATCTAGATAATTCTTAACTCTGCATATTAGCACAGTATGTATACTGTATAGGTAACTTTTAAATCATGGTTAAACCACTTTAATTCGATCTAAAATAAAGATTTAATACGTGAAATTCAAATAATGATCAGATATGTAATAGTAATTATGTTTGCTTTGAATATTGAATGGATACTTCAAATCATTTTACGAAGCTTTCAAATTAATTTTGAGTAACACACAAATGCTAATCATTTTGTATAATAATTGTACTATTGGTTATGAATTATGATGAATGATAAAATACTTTAAATTTTTGGTTTAAAGTGGGGTAAGATTGTATTGATTTTATACTGATGAGTTTTTTGGTTTATGAAAAGGTCGGTGAGACAGCACCAACAGTGCAATGTAGAATCTTATTGGATTGGTAATCGTATTTGGAAGGACTCTGTATTGGTATTAGTTTCGTTTACCTACTATAGTTTCCCTAAAAGGTTTGATAAGTGCCAAGCAAGCGCGGGTTTTACGTTTATCTTGTTTTATTTTGATCAAATAACGAACTCTGTATTTCACGACTTAAAATGTGTATACTAAGATGATAGGCAAGGGTATGGTTATTCGTTGAACTGAAAACTTGTTTCAGATATTTTTAAAATATATAAATCACAATCACCCTTTGTTCAAATACATCTGGTTTAGGCTAAGTATCGTATCATATTATTGTTATTTAAAATGTTTATAATTGTAACACACGAATTCTTATCTAAGTGTTTCTTTTATACTTTATTGTTAAATATAACATATTTTATGATTATTTCAGTTTAAATTATTCAATAAGTATATTCTACCAGACGTTTGTTTCGAAACGGTTTTCAAATACGATAGTTTATTATGCCATTAAAATGCATACAAACAAGACGAATTCACAAATTAATCCAAGTGATGTACACTAAGTTCTACAGATGCCCCACATCCTGTATACTTGACAAACAGTATCCTATCCAAACACAGAAGCGACAAGGATAAAAACTCTCCAGCTTTTCTTTTATTATTTTCGTTATTCATAGTTAACAACTGCGTACATGAAATAGTATACAACGTATACCATTGTTTTATTTTACACCGTCATTAAATAGATAACAAATGAATTCAACTATTTTTTCGGAATCTAAAACAATTCAATATCTGTATGATATATCAGTAATATTTTATTTTTTATCTTTTCATTTTGATATTTTAAGAAAAAATAAAAGTATTTTACTTCGGTACAATTCAGTTAAATATTTTTTTTACTTTTGGTGTTACCTTTTGTGTTGGTAATCCCCATTAGTTTTTCATGTTTAAAGTGAACTTCTGTACTCGGAAATCCATTAAAAATGAAATGTTTTTTCAACGAATAACATATTTAACAACGGAACAGTTATTTATAATTCGTTGTATTTTTATTCGCTATACAATTAATATTGTTTTCTTACATATTGAATACGAGGATTAAAAATGGTTTGTTGTGTGCAGACGCAAGTCTATCCTAGGGTGTAAGTGTAGAAACTATTTTGATTAGCAATCAGACAACTTGTTGCTATATTTGTGTTGTTCAATAGTATTTTTTTCGTGGACAAAATGGTAATAATAAATTATGAATATATTTACAAAATATTTCAATACACCCTAAGAATAACTCAAATTAAAACAAAATTATTTCTAATGTGCGTTTAATTACATACGCGTGCGGAAACTTAAATTTCCGGTCGAGTCTGGAACAATTTATAGTGTCCTAATACTACTTAGACAGTACCCCTAAATTTTTTTAAATATATCAACACAAGTTATACTTCAAAATTAAAGACTGTATAATGTTTATAATATACTCGTATATTCGGTACATATACCAAGTTTAATGTAGGTACGGAGAAAATTAACGTGTTGTATTTGCTGACATATATTTTTGAAATAAAAATAAAAATAAAAATGTATTTAATTCATATGACATATAGGTATGTATTTCTATTTACTTAATATATACTTATGTAATAACTATAATAGTGATATCTACCTCGACGTGTGACTATGAAAATACCAGTAATTTTATTTTTCTGTTTGGTTTTTAAGTTTCAATTATTCGTTTAACTAAAAATCTTTGCAGGTTTTCAATAATGAATCCATTCATCCCAAAATTTGTTGCTATACCAATGTTTTTTATAAATATTACCTATTTGACTTACTTAGCATATTATAAAAGCCTCAGTGTATATGTACTTATAATTTTATAACATTTGATGTTTCAGCATCAAAACACAATTATATATTATATTATTATTTTATGGATCTATTACATTGTATTTGTATTTCTACATTTGATTAGCCTACGTTTTACCCACGTAAGACCGAAATCATTGAATTTCCCACCAAACAACGTTAATTGTTGATATAAATGTACGATGGACTCATGAAAGGACCAAAAAGAAAATAAATACTTTATTTCGGACATAGGTTAATTTGGCAAAGTGCGATATTTATAAAAATGTTAAAATGATTAGTGATTGTAATTATAATTATTGTACAGGAACAATAAATTGAAAAATAAAGCAGTTAAAAACCCTTGCGTTGTTAATGATTAGCGAGTATCACTCATCAAGATTATTTATTGTGAAATACATAATCTCAATAACGGCCGGATTACTATTTTGTCGGCGTGAAATTAAATACGAAAATGTGGTGCCAAGTTTCAATTATTTCAAACGACACATACACTTCAAAAAAATTTAAAACTTATAAAAAGTTACATTATATTTACATGTTCGCCAGCATATTTAATTAATTTGATAATGTATGTGAAAAATTGTAAGAAAAAAAGATTTTTAACAATGGTTCCATAGTGTGCAAGTTATACGAGTTCAAGTTAATATTGTTTCATGGAGAACGGTTTATGAAAACGTAACATTTGTGAATAATGCATATCAATGAGTAATTTCTATGTTAGACTCCGCAAGGACATGGATTTTTTATACAAAACCAGAAATTATTTATTTACATTATTAATTGATCTAAATAAAATTAAAATAAAAAACCTATTGACACCTATTTTATTGTTTAAATGTAAATTTATTGATTGATTTAAGAAAATTAACATACAGCTTATAAATAGATAATATAATGAGAAATTACTTGAAAATTGAAAGTGAATAATGTTATATTATAATTATATGCATATATACTATTATGACGATCGTGTCTCGGAGATAAGAGGGCAAAGTTGACGTGACACTACTTGGAAATGTCATAACTGTTTTCCTGGATAGAATCAAAATATATTGAAGCAAGTCCATTTTAATATTAAACCTGCCAATTTTTTTCAAAATTGAAATATTCTCGTTTTATAAATTGTTTTCGTATTTTATCATGAGTGTCGAAAACAGTCGTGGAGCTCTCGATCGATTTTCTAAACGTATATTTAAATTGTGAAACTAAAAGATCGGTTTGTAAATACTAAATAATTGAAAAGTGGGGCATGATGTGACGCAGTGGTTAGCCATAGTCGCTGATCAGTACTGCAGTTAATCACCATCCAGCGTCGCTAGCTCCCGGATGGGTGATCACCCGGGTTTTTAGCGACGACGCCATGTCCCATATACACATACGTTTTCCAAAAAATGTACATTTAAAAAACCAACAGTCACTAGCCTAAAGCTAATTGCCATAGTTTCCTAAGCTCGAAATAATAAGAAAAAATTGAAAACCGTAGTGAAGGTACCTACTTAAAAAAAGATACGTGCTTGTCTTGTCAGCCAACTTGTAAATAATTAGGTCTGGCAGCTAGCGCAGCTAAGAATAATTTTAAAGTCGAAGCCCTTTCCGCACATTTTCTACGTGATGGCGTATTTATAATATGCAAATATATTGTAATTAATTTTTTCTCCTGTTCCGAAGGCCCATCGATACGATTCGAATATAGTTAAAACAAATATGTCGTAGACTCATTGGGGGGGGGGGGTAGTCATAGGGGGTTGGTGGGTGTCGGCGGGAAAATTCGGAGTCTGTTGAAGACGTGCGCACATCAGTCAAGTCGTCATTTACATTGTTAAGACTGCGCTGAAACCGAGCACGGGGGAGGGGGAGTATATATAATTTCCACGGTCATTAGCATTGCGTTCGTTTTCGCCGATACTCACGAAAGAAGGCCAACTTTGCGCGCCGCACCCCTCGAACACAACTCACACGCGCCCGTCGACGTCCACTCCGGTCGGTTTCCCTTTGTGTACGCTGACAACCGTATACGCGCGTGGTAATAATTTTTTTCTTCGCCCTTTATTTTTCACATTTCATCTCCCGAGATACGTAAGTATATATAGCCGCTACTTCCGAGGCGACGACGGGGGTGAGCTCGGTGCACACACAAACACACGCACGCACGCACTCACGCTCTCGCCACGTGGTGGCGACAAGGAGTTAATTACACGGAAAAATCTACAATTCAATTGGACTGCGCGCGTGGTAACATTTCAGCCAAGGCTTCTGTTCCGCATCAGAAGAGTCGCGTAGACGGTGGGTTCTCGCGTACCGGGGTCGTCCACAAAGTCGTTGGTTTTTCACGTGACACTCGAAAACCACAAGTTCTTTCATTTCTACACCGGAGGGCACTGCGGTATTATAATAGAAGAACGCCGACCGTTACTATTAGCTGTCTCCGTCGCATAACATTATGCTTGGCAATCGTACTCGGCATTCGCGCAACGCGTATATATATATAAACATTCACTGTACATGTGTACATATCATTCGGTTTGCAGTAAAATGCGTTTTTATTCGCCGTCGTGCCGCGTACACATTATATTATGTTCGCAGCGGACGTACACGGGCGTACCTATAAGTACGTATATATTATGTTCGTTTGACGGACAACGGTCGAAATCAATTATTACAATATATTCTTTGTTTATCACCGTTTGTTGTGC
The DNA here is from genome assembly GCA_949715065.1 of Periphyllus acericola. Taxonomy (NCBI): domain Eukaryota; kingdom Metazoa; phylum Arthropoda; class Insecta; order Hemiptera; family Aphididae; genus Periphyllus; species Periphyllus acericola. Next base: position 40,907,280 of record OX454266.1, read on the forward strand.
CGGATACTGTAAGGTGCGCGAACTTTTACAACCCTGTCTTTTTTTTTATTACTAGTCCGCGAACTCGATGCTAGTCCGACACAATCAGATCGTGACCAACAATAACGGCGTTCATGTTTTTATGTGTTATATCAGAAAACGTCGAAGGCATTGATCAGGACTTGAACCCCCTCATCCTACATCCACGATGGTACACGTTAATTCCCGATTAAGCGGGTTTAACAATGGATTCGATCCGCCGCGGCCTCGAATAAACATAACGATTTGCGACATCGACGAGCCTGCTTGCACTTGGATGGGTGACCACCACTGGTCACGTATGGTTTCGGCGTTCACTTCAGTTCAGTCATTAGCTGCCTACACTTTACGGGGGCGGTGTGAGGATGTTATAATTAATCATGATTCAATGTAACATTTCGATTTCCAAAACCATTATATAATGATAACCAAAACAATCGATATAGCTTAAAATTTAAAAACAAAGATAATAGGCTTTTTTTGTACTCTTGATCCACTGTAAAGGTGGAGGAATTTTTATCGTGTGGTTTTTGGAAGTAGTTACTGTTTAATCATCTAAAACTATCAACTAATTAATTTTAATGAGGTTAAAAATATTTAATAAATCAAACAGTTGTCGAGTAAACAGCTATGTACTTCAACAAATGAACGATTTGATAGAATACGTAGATATGAATATCTATATATGTATTATTATATTGATCATTTTATATTCATTTCTAGAATCGTAAATTAAATGGGCTTATAAGATTCATATGTGATTATTTACATATTTTGTATGCACCTTTATTTTTACTATTTTGGTGTATCCATGTTAAATTTAAAGTAGAATTTACGTAAACATGAAACTAATAACTTAAATATTTTATAATATATAGAAATATACCTTTTTAATATTATTTAAATTAAAAATGCTCGAATAAATTTAAAAAAAAAACTGTCTTACAATAATTGAAAATAATTATTTTGTGCTATATATTATATTTTAAGTCGATTATTTATAATGACTACAATATAAAATGTTCCGTTTGAGCAGTATAGCATTTTTAAGGCAGTAATATTAGGATTTTAATGCTTCAAATCTTTTTAAAATTGTAAGCTATGAAAGAAGGATGAATGTAATGGTTTGTAAAATATTAACGTTTTGCTGATCGTGAAAAAAAATCTCGCTGAAATCTCTGATTTATTCCGCATATTTTATATGGTTGATTTATTGTAATACAAGATTGTTTTTACTACCTTTCTTTTTCTTCCTCTAACAGGACTGTTCATTTTCCGGTATAATAGTTTTATATTATATTAAAAATTTTCCTTTAGTATACTTGATTTAACACTGACTTGTATTATATAAGCATAAGAAAATATATTAAACATATAGTATTATTATTAACGTCCACGTTTTATAATACTGTGGTTAGCGTAAATAATTGATTTGCGATACAAATTAATTCAGAATGTTTTTTTCCAGTATTAAAATACATACAAAAGGAGATATTTAATTAAATTTTAAAATATAAAAAAAGTGCAAGCCAGTAAACGTTTTTATTGATCGTATATAATTATACAGTCTATATCATTGTCCTCACTGCCGCGGTTGTCAGTTCGTCTCAGATCATGACGATATTACCGGTACGGATTTATTTTTACCTTTATACAAATACAAAAAAAATGTCTGACTTACTATTCCTGAAACAGTGATTTCTCCTGTAGTGGACAAAGGCAAGTAGTCGGTGAGTATGCATCCGTCCAACGCTGCGCTTAAATGTTGCACAGGACAGGGCGCTCTCATCTCATTCCACCACGTCGGCCCGTAAGTGCCCATTATAAGCCATTGGTATTTGCCACCGACCATACCGACCCTAGAACATTAGAGAGGCGTTTCCACGAAATTAATGTTTTTCCATTTCGTAAGAGACCAATTAGTTTTCAGTAGCAGTTCGTGTATGTATCGGCTAACCTGTAAGCTTCGCAAAACACTTTTCTCGCCCAAGTTTCGTTGAAATTGCCCAGAATTATCCGGATGTCTTTCTCTTGCAGTTTTTTTATTGGCAGAGATACATCCCCGGCGATATTTTGCGTGTCGTCCACGACGAAATTGTCCTTCTCCAGCATTGCCACTAGTTGATTATGTGCCTGCGAAAGTAGAACGAAAACCAAAGCGATTAAACAATGAAAAAAATCAGTATTTAGAAAATTTAGGTGACGAAAACAAATAATGACGTTAATTATTGTGGTCCGAAACATCTAACCGTTGTAAGTTCCATCACTTTCATATTATAATATTTGACGAGGAAGGACTGTTATTTTTCTATATTAAATGATTTAAAATGATAAAATCATATTGTAGATGGGTTATTGTTAACATATAAACTCTACCAAAAATACTCATATTTAATTATATATAGCTTAATTTAAGCTTAAATAGATAAAATAAGTATGAACAATTTTGATTTAAATTCTGTTAAACTAATTCATTTAATTTGCATTGATATTGATTTTCACGATTTAATCAATATTTAAATTGTTATGATTCACAGATTTCGTTAACAGCATTTGACACTAATGTAAATGTAATGTAAATTGTAATGACAATAATAAAAATAACTTCTTAAATAATTCTAAATTCGTTAAATTATAAATCACATAAGTACATAAACTAAGAGTGATACTAGAGTCGGATATGCCATTATTGCAGCTGACTTTATATGTGAAAGACACAGTATACAATAACAAAAATTCAAAAGATGTTTCAGATTTTAGTCAAAAAAAAAAACGTCAACGTAATTTTTCTTTTAGAATACGACGAACTGAAATTAAAACTTTTATAAGAAAACAGATATGATGAGTCAAGATATTTTTGATGAAGTATTTTTAATAAAAATTTAGACTGTTATAAATTTAAGCCATAAAAGTTAACATATAACTATATGTATATTATAATTGAATAATTTAATTATAATCTTAATAAATAATTACCCTGTCATTAGTACTTAAATTTTTTACAAAAGAAAATAAAAATAAATGTGATAACACTCGAGCACTTCCAAAAAGAATAATTAAGCATGGTGAAACAAACAAATTCTGAACTTCGTGCGAAATATTAAAATAAATAATATTTTTATTAAAGATATATATTATAATTCTTTTAATAATTAATTCTCATTTGTATAAATGGGTATTAAAAAAAAAAAAATGGCTTATGAAAACAATCTTTGAACTAATATTTTGAAGAACTTTCCTCTAGAACTATGGTTTGAAATTAAAATTGACTCACAATTTAGTTTTATAAAATATTATATACAGTAAGTGTGCCACGTAAAATAAATTGTATTTGAAAACATTATGAACGCCTAGAGCAGTTTCCATTAAGTTTCTCTTCTCAATGATCGAAGGAATTTTTTTTTACAAATGAAAATGTATAGGTAACATAAATTGATATTGTATCATGAGACATAGTTATTTATATATTATAATCCGATGATAATTTCCAAGAAAATCAAGTACAACTATTTTAGTACAATTTACAAAGTTTCAATAATTCTTATGTTAGAACTATGGATAAATTCTTCGCAGAGTGTTTAAAATCACTAAATATCAACCTTTTATTCATGACATTGATACATTTTTTTATCTGGAATTAATCAGTATTATATTTTATCAATGTGAATAATTACAAAATAAACACAAATACATTGTATAGGTAGACAGTAAAGAAAAATCATTAAAACAATATACAAGTAAATTTTTATATTCTTAAATCTATATTGTGCGATAAAAAAAAATAATTAATGTATATGCAATCATTTATTTGTTATTCGTTTTTTTTAATAATTAAGTAATATTAACCTATTCAATGTAGAGATATTTGAATATCTGTCGATATAAAAAAAAATATTGTAATTCATAACAAATTTATTTATTTAAATTTTGTGGTAAATATGAAATTAAATTATAAAATGCAAAGAATTTATAAAAAAATCTGTACGATGAGCACACTCGATACAGACACTTTTTGTTTCAAATATATAATATATTATACGAGCGTTGTAATTTTTTATTGAAATTACACAAAAAATGTAATTTATTTCTAATATATGCTGTGTATATATTATTTTTTTAAATTCTTTATCGTACTTTCTTTAACATTAGTAAAAATTGTAGCTGTTGATTTGTGAACACTAATCAATCATACTTAGTTGTTTTTCTTTTATTTATTCTGTAAGAAAAATATTATTGGCTTATAAATAATTATTCTTTACAAATTTCACCTGACACCTTATAACCCAAGACTTGAAAAAAAAAGTATGCAGTTATAGTGTTTAATCAGTCTGCCTTTATAAAAAGCATCAACAGTTCATTATTTAAAAGATTAATTGAAGTCTTGACAAGAAAAGTGAATACGAGTATATTAATAGTTTGCACCATGTTAAAATAATTATAGCAAATAAAGGATCAGTGTCGTTTTCATAAATATTTACTTTCATACCATCCTAAGTATAAATCTTAGAAAATAATATATTATCTCCCAAATCATCTATAGAGGTCAGAGGTACTCAATAGTTAAGAGTATTTTATAATATTCAAAATACATAAAAGGTAAATTAATGTTCATCTGTTTGATGTTTGATGGAATAGCTGAGTTTTAGTGGGAACTGAAAAGTTTATAAATAATTGGAGGCAGAAGGCCTTAAGGACATCATATTTTCACTCATGTATTTCCGAGGAGAAAACTCATTTTTATAAATGTATAACATGGTTAATTAATATAAAACAAGGCAATTTTCTGAAACTCATAGTGACTCACAGTGATAATATACGAAAAATGTAACATAACCAAACAATCATTATGTAGTTTTTCCGTTTTTCGTCTACGAGTGTAGATTTGTCTGTAAAAATAATAGTCCTTTAAATAGCTTATTGTTGAAATATGAAAACAATGGAACATAACCGAGAGTCTTTGTTTATAAGAAATTGGTATTCTCATAAAGGGCTTAGCAATGGCAAAGGTATAGAGTAAAGATAATTGTGTAACGACAATGGCTAAGGACTGTTATTTCGGAAGAAACGTATCATTAAATGAATTGTTTTTCTTTTTAATGTGCGAGAAAGTTACTTATTGAGGTATTAGATAAAAACTGTAGACTGAAAAAAGTAGAACTTCTCTGAAACTTAAGCTGAACGACTATAAATGATGGTCCTGTTGTTTACTTTGCTGTTTTCACCAACAACGATTATAGGCTTTTATTATTTTAATTTTCACTTAATTTAAAATTGTATAAATACTAAAAGTTAATTTTTACTCAAAAAAAACAGAAACTAACTGATGTAATTATTATAAAAAATTATGACATAAATTTCAATTGTATTGTATTATTGAACCCTGAAGAGCGTAAATAAATTATTCAAAATAACTCTGTATCATATATATATATATATATGTATACATAAATTATCGAAAAAATTATAAATCATAAAAAGTTTGTCAAGCTTCTTAGTAGACTTAATTTATAATACCAATGTAAATTATTTATGTGTTTGAGAAAATATTTCAAAAGTCATACATTCTAGAGAACATATAAGTATGTAAGTTGCTGTGAATCCACCAAATTAACTATCGACTAAAATATTTTATATTGTCGGCTAATTATTAAGTGACTAAATAATATTGAATTTACATTTTAACCGCACCAACTTTAGAATAATTTTTGTTATAATCCAGAATATTGTAAATTAAAAAATTAAATATGTATTGAATTTTATTTAATTGTATGGTGATTAACAGAAGGGTATATAATAAAGTATTATATACTCGTAATAGATTTTATCAATTATTATTAATAATAAATAATAAGGGTTTTATAAAAAAAAATTGAATACTAAGTATTTCTTAAATAATTCAATCTATTGGCTGACAAGTTTTAAAAGTTAATAACACCTAATTTACTTGTTGTATCCGTCGGTCCATCCGTTCGTAGATTACCTGTATATAGTTAAGATTGTTAATATAAAATCATATTCATTTACTACCCAATATTAAAAAATATCAAAAGTATAAGTATTTAAATGTAGATTCATATAAGCCAGTATTGATAATTTATTCATAACTAACGTAGGTTTTTATATAAAATCATTATATTTAAGTTACCAAATTTAGTGGTTTTAAATTTTACATTGAAATATAGTTTATTGTTTAAAATACATTTGGAAACGTCGAATTCGGCACGCTTGGAAAGTGAGCTTTTCTAAATTGTTAATACTATTCTTGTGTGCATTCTAAGTTGTATTTTAATTTTTAAACCCTCGAGTAAAAATTCCAACAATTATCGTGGGTATTTAGTTTAACGTAACTACTTGGTATAAATGTTGTGCTTGGCGATTTTTACATATAAACAGTTCAGGTCACAAAATACAACCACACAACGAACATAAACTATTTTATGTACGTCAAAAGATATTAGACAAATTACCAACATCAATTCAAATCTTAATTATTAAGAGGAAATATTATAAAACCCGTGTCTCAAATTAGGTGCGTACAATAACATACGGGAAGGACTGCCTTGCGTAATATGAATAAGACAAGTTTACAACGGATAAGTGACACTCACATTAATGGAAATGGGTTTTACCGAAGAACAGTAACTCGTTACCGGAAAGATGCTTAAAAAATACGTTTACGACAAAACGGATCGCTGAGCCAAGTCAAAAGTTTAATAGTTAAACAGGATTTTTTCACCGTCAAGTGCAGCTATACGGATTAACAGATCTATTGGTAATGCATTTGGGTTAAACATAAAATTTAGACTAACAATCAACTATTGGCTATTCGGAAAGTATAACGGGTAATACTTACCACTCCGAGGATCGTGTTCGATCAGATCAACAATAACCTGCGACGACCATATTAATTTATGTTTCCGTCGAGGATTTCAACATAACTCAAGAGATAAATTAAAATTGATAAAATCTGAATGAGAGGGGAGCTTATTTTTATCTGTACAAACGTAAAACGAAGATCTGTATTGCGCCGAGTCAATCACTCGAGTGGAACGTACGATGATGACGATACGAGTGTGGATGGTATTCAAATAAAACAAGGAAATCAAAGAGAGTTCATGTTCTCGTGTTTCATGATAATTAGACGAATGGTGCCGTATTCAAATGTTTAACGAAAGTTGATGTGGACAATATGACTCCTATCGGATAATTCTACTTGGTACTGGTACAAATATTTGAGTGTAACGTGCTAGAATAATAATTCAAAGTGATAATACAGTGTGCACAAACATTATATGACTACAATTATTTTTAAAAGTACAGTTAATTATGTTCGTGTTGAACTGTGCTTTTTGTTTAAAAAAAAAAAAGAATTTAATGATTATATGAGTTTAGAAAAAGTAGAATTAAAAAACAATTAGAAAAATTAAAATATTATAATGGATTGAACATTTTTTATAAATAAAATATATATATTTTAAATTTAATTTCAAAGGTGCAATAAATTCAAAATAATATAATTATTTATTTCAAACACGCCAACATCATCTTTATCTAAGTATTATCATCATCGATTCAGATCAAATTTAAGTGGACATTGTAATTGTTAATTTTCGCTAAAATGTAATGACCTCAAATTATGAAATCATAGTTGAAATAAATCTTGGATGGAAGTTCGGAAGATATGATTCGGTTACACACGACTTACCAAAAAAAAGGTAAAAAATTAATTATAGACCAGCACGGACTTTTAAAAAAAACTTCTTATAATATTGGGTTGCCTAACAAATAAAATTATATTCTTAAAGAAACCTAGATGTGTATTTTGTTACCACATTGATAATTAAAATATATCATTATTATTGAAAGATACACATTTAGAAAAAAAAAAAAAAACATTACAATTTTAGAAAAAAATAACACTACATAATTTGTGGTGTAATACAAAATGTTGTAACTTTGTTTCAGTTTTGAATAAATAGTAAGTGTTATAATATTATGTTACACTAAACGACTAAGATTTTGGTTGGTAAATATCATACTGCTGAAGATAATTAATTTATAATTAACACCAGTGTCAATTATGTTTAAATGAACTAATAAAAGTGATGATGATCATTAAAATATTTCTTAACATTGTAATGTTTGACAAATATAATAAAAACATTAATTATATATTTCTCGGTTAATTTGAAAATTATGTCAACAAGGAAACTATAAAACTTTCATACTATTCTCCGACCATGTAAAGCTCGTGAAAAGGAATAGGACCGTCGTAATATTAAATTACAATAAACAATAAAGTATAATGGAATGATGTTTGTGAACAGTAATTATTTAAGTTGCTTTCATAATCAGTTACCCTTAGTATGATAAATGTTACATAGAACTCGGATATATAAACGAACTTTTATTTTATTTTTATTTTTTTAAGCCGCTGCACCTTAGACTATATAATGATAAGGCTTTATATTATCCGGAACTTGATTTTGTTATCATTTTTTCTAATGGATGTTATCTGAAGTCTAGAGAAGAAAAAAGAGTAAACTTCTTATAACTTGCTATAACTGTTCTTATAACCGTCCGTTAGTTGAATTAATAAATCATACAACGAAAACTTTTCACTGGATGGCTAGGACGGATAAAAAAGGTTGCAATAATAATAATAATAATTTGTGTTTATGTATGAACTGTATTTTTAATAACTCATTTCAAATATCTTGTATAGTTAGTGAGAACATTACGTTTGTTTTTAGGTCAAGTTCGGTCACCCATCCGAGTAATGGTGACTGGACGAGTGGCTTTGAACAGAGTCTGTCAGCTGGAGAGCGATCAAACATATTATAATATGACTCATCTCCAAATAGGTCACGTAGTTTTATTGAAAAAGTACAATTGAATGTATGCCTTTTTTTTAGCTTTCCAGTATAAACACAAAATAATACATTGTTAAAACTGTTATATTAATAAATTAAGTTTATTTTAATATTGAAGTATGTTTATCAAGATATGATTCTGTTTATCATTTAGTGGATATAGATTTTTAAATTTTCAAGTTTCAAGAAACACCGTAGAAGAATTATTTATAAATATAATAGTATTAATACAATAAATAAAGGAAGTTTAAATCAAAAACAATATGTTTTTATAAAAAAAAATTTTACTTAAATATGATTTTTTCCTTAGTATAAAAATAAATATAAAAGTCAAAATCGTTGAAATAAGTTTACAGGATAATTTAATATTATTAACCGAACATTTTGACGAAATAAATGTATTTTATTTTCCTTAAATAAAAACGGAAAAATCAGTTTCAAACGAAAAAATAAAAAAGTTCTACTCGTACAATATCAATACAATAACAAAACCTTTACCCCCATTTTCGTTATAATTTTTTTATTTTTATTATGTTAATATAATAATTGATCTTATTTATTATAAAATAAGTAGTAAGAGTTTTTTTTTTTATTAACTTAATAAATACAAAAATATAAAAGTACAAATTACAATATTCTTCCGAAATATTTGTTAAAACTTTGGTACCTATTTCAAATAAAAACTTATATAAATTACAAAAAAATAATAAATACGTGTTTGTGAAAAAAAAGAAAGTAAAACCCAATATTCAATTATCGCATAATACCACGATTCAAAAAACGTAAAGCTTGTATTGAGTTGACAGTGGAGATCCGCCGAGTCCTCCAAATTAAATTTTTTTTTCATCAAAAAATAAAAATTCAATGTTACTAACGATTTTGATGAGTGAACACCGTTTTATACGTACTAACCACATGGATGTTTGAAGCGCTCTTCGGTTTCGTATAGTCTCACCAAATCATAATCAAAGCAACAATGTGATTTTCTCTATGCTTTGTGCATCCGTCGGTACATAAAGTAACAATGTTATAAAATACCGGTGTAACCAGGTATCTGGCTGGTTTTAAGTTATTCTTAGTGTTCGTCATGAACCCTTTAAAAATAAGGAAGGTGTATTGGAGATTGAACAGTTTACATAATTACAATATTATCAAAAAAACTGTTGGTGTTGAAATCCAATATATTACTGTTATAATGCATGAGACGTTGGAACAAACGAGAGAGAGTTATTTTTTTTATTCTCGAAAGTGTTATACATAACACGAAAGTGTTAACATTAAATAAAAAGCTTGTACTATATGTATACTGACGAGCGAGCATTATTCAATACGAAAAAAAAAAAACAATACAAGGATCTACCGCAAGAGAGACACGAGAATTCGACGTGGCCCATCGGTAAACTGAGTGTTGGTCCTTCATAGCTCCACTCTTGGGACAGGATGATAAAGGATGGTCGTAAAGGAAGTAAGACGGTCGAACTTTGTAAAGGTCACTGCAGGATGGTCGTGTTGTAGTCGAATTGTTGTAATAAGTTTGAAAACAACGATGAATCATCATCGCGTCTGAAAAACTGAACAAAGGCCGTCGGGCTGTATGCCTGTGTGCAATATTCATCGAGTATCTTATCATGGTAATATGTAATCATCGCAACGGTGTATTCGAGCATAGGAGTGTATCGCCCGGTCAAGGAATGTTGTTTTACTGCAAGTCTGAATGACAAAACAAATACGGCCTAAAATAATAAGAAAACCGTCATTGGTGGTGTGTGGATCTTTTGAATCATTTAACGGTATACTATACGAATGAGCGTTACCTCGTTGGTTTTTTGAGGCCTTGAAAGAATCGACATTTTTTACGAACAGAAAAATCGATCGTCATTTTTCAAGGGAGCAATTAGTTTTGTTTTGGTTTAATCAATCATAATGAAATAAAGAAATCGACTAATCTGACGAAATGTTTGATCTATTTACAGTGATTAATGACTGTAGCCTTACAGGTATACCATTTTTTTTTTCAAACGAAACGTTACTTATTTTATAAAAAAATAAGTGAATGTACAAAGTCATAATAGTACAGGCTAAAATGGAATACGCATGAACTAGAAAAATGTCTGCACTTTAAAGGTCATTTTTTAAAAATAAACCTACTCGTATATGTGACTTATCATATTTTATTTCGAATTTTAAATTTTTTCGATACTATGATCCACGCATTGTTTGCTAATATATTAGTATTATTATCACATGAACAATTATTTACTGCTTGAAAATCGTAGTTACTGAGAATTCAATATAACCCTCGTTGTACTCAGAATCTAAAAGTTATGCTTAATCAACTGTCGTCGAAATTATTTATACCGGGAATTCGAAAATTAAATGATTATTTTAAAAATGTATATTATGCAATATCGTTCTCCAAGTTATTGAGATATTAAGAACAAAAATAAAAATAAAAATTGAGTAGATGTCATATAATTATTTTAGTTCAACGATCGTAAAGCACGCGATCGTCCGGAACTATACTAAAACAATTTGAGATAATATTACAGTATAAGTATAATAAAATGACTAATTAGTTATTGCTATATCTTGTCATTTTTTTTTCAGAATGAAAATAACAAATGTATTTTATCAAGGATAAGTCATACGGTTCCCATTTAAATTAGCATTATTTATTACGATTCGACAGAAAATATTATTTAATTAAAGTGAATACAATTAAAAAAAAAAATGTGATATGAATAAATTAATACTATCGTATATTAATAAGATACACATAAGATATTTTAGTGTTTAAAATGAACAACATTTTAGCACCTACGACAAACAAAGTATTTTTATCAAATTAATTATATCAAAACAGATTTCTTTTTGTTTAAAGAAAAACAAAAAATTGTCGAGTTACTGCTCGTTAATTAAGAGTGAATTATGCATTTATTAATTAAAATGTAATGAACTTATAGCTTAATCTACGATTTTTTGTATTCTTTATTTTTCTTTGTATAAATCACACTTATGAAAAAAAAAATGTATGATTTAAGTTGTTTATTTTTTTAGAAATTAATCCCTTTTAATTAGCTTTCGAAGTGTTATGTTTATTGGTAATTAAAATTTTGCAAAATACAACCTGCCTAGAGTCCTATATAATATCTTAAAAAGTTACCAAATTATATCATTTTTTATTTTCTCAGTTGTTTTAGTTCATGTATACTAATATAACATTTTTATCACCTAATATTACATTAGTCAGGATACTAAGATGATTGATCGGTAGAACTGACTGAGCTTCAATCTTTTGACCAAATTTGTCGTTTGAAATGAGGAATAAGTTGTATTGAATATAGATTTTGGGTTTTTTCATTTTGACAAGGGTAATTTCGATATTTAATTTCTCCTAGATTCTTTGTTATTCTTCGTATTTATAATGAATTTATGTTTAATCCACGTAGGCTTCTAATATGTAAACGAACGTCTTGGGTGTATATCATACAGGTGATATTAAGTTTTAAGAAAATATTATATTGTATCGGTTCAACAGGAATTTAGAATCTGAATAAGATAATGATATCTTGAGTTCTAGTTTTGATTTAACTGCATGAAAGCGATTTTATAAGTATAATATTCTAAGGCCCAAAGTAAGGACAATAGTTAACGCATAATACATATAGACGGCTTTTATTTCGTACTCGATCGAATCCATGTACATCATCACGGCGAGTTTACGTGACAATAACCTTCCTGTTCCCCGCCATGGCGAATAATTTGGATAATAGTTCGGTGTATTGTAGACGGTTGTTGATTTACCGAACAGGATGAAATTTAAACTCTGTGTTATTTAAAGTTTAAATAGCTATTGAAATTACTATTTGAGGTAAAATAATTAAGAGTGATAGAGAAAGGAGTAGACTCTAATGGTAAATCATGTATTCTCCGATAGTTTATTTAAACACGGGTATCAAAAACATAAATATTAAAATCGACATTTTATGAGGAAAAGCAAATAAACAATTATTTTTATATTTATTTCAATAAAATATACATGTGTAACGGAGTAAATATTTTGGCTTGTTCTGTTTTTGTTCAAATAATTTTTATGACGTAAAATCATGGATAATTTTTTGCTTTTTATAAATATATTCTGTATTAAATAAAGTTTTTTCTTTGAAGTCGTACGATTGGCTGGTTAGAACACTGGTTGAGTTGATTTCGGTATTTCTTTATTTTCCACAAAGGAAAATATCATGTGGTTGGAATATTTTTTTAAAAGTGTTCTCTTCAAATATACGATACCCGTACGCGGTAAAGTCTTTTGACAGGTAGAGGCGTACGGAGAGTATTTTTATGCTCAGTTGTTTTATAAGTTGGGTTGCAAATAACATCGTCCTTTGCCATAACAAATTTCTAGGTAATATAATTTGTACATTTTGTTTTTATCCTGTTTAGTACCTATACTGTTCATACCATTTCAACTTATGTAATACAATATTCCGCGCATCTTATATGCACACACAGACACACACACACACACACACACACAAACAATACACGGTTTATAAACCATTACGCATTATGAATACTTTTGTACCTAAATTGGATTTCCATGTTGTAACTAATTTCAATCCAATTTAAATGTTCATTGAAATTTTAAAATAATTGTTGAGTCTACACAGCGTGTTGATATATATTTATGTTAATTATTTTAGATAACGGAATCAAAATGATAATACGTCTATAGAGCATATTTTCAAATTTACTACAATTTAAAATGACGGAAATAGTTAAGAAAATTTTCTTCTGATCGGGCTCTTAAAGTTCTACTTATACTATGAAAACCAATGTTGTATGCAAACGAGTGAGATAGAGCGAGGAAGATAGTGAGAGAAGTAGAGTAAGAGAAGAAATTAGAGAGAGAGAGAGAGAGAGAGAGAGAGAGAGAGAGAGAGAGAGAGAGAGAAGAGAGCAGAGACCCCTAAACTCTTTGAAAGCTTAAACAAATTATTAAAGGTCTGGGAAAAATGAACGTACATTTGTTGTTTGGAAAGCATATGTATGCGTTCCTGCGTCGTGAACGAATTCACCGAGCGGTGCCCTATAGCAACTTTGGACGGAGGTATAATGAGAATAATGGGACCGAGAAGAAATAGAAAATTTGTGAAATATTTATCGGTCGACTGCTATCGTGGCAATTAGTTTCCGATGGACCGCGATTACTTTAAACCTGTCTCCCCGACCGAATGTGGTATCTATTCCCACTACATCCATCTCATTTTAAACTCTGAAACAGCGCACGCACTATAGCTCGTACTTACCTATAATATGTCACAATTTAACAGTGACCATCGTTAATGTGTATGTGTACCGAACAGTATTGAAAATCAAACGTCGTTTTCTATCCTTGATATTAAAATAGAGATGTTTATAGTAAAAAACACACACACACACACACACACACACACACACACACACACACACACACACACACACACACACACACACACACACACACACACACACACACACACACACACACACACACACACACACACACACACACACACACACACACACACACACACACACACACACACACACACACACACACACACACACACACACACACACACACACACACACACACACACATTACTATTTCATTAATACTTGATCGAGAAATGTGTTTATTGAATTTATTTGACATTTTTGGTCACAAACAAATTACATTTTACAAAAAAAAAGAATTGTTCACACTTCCTGGGTTATATACAATTAAAGTTTTAGGCAAAGCCGAGATTTAATCCATAAATTAATAGTTGCATTTTGAGATTTGAACACAACAATAAAGATTTTATAACTTTTTCATAATCTTTCAGTAGGTTTTAAAAACAAAATAATTTTTCTAGACAAAACCGTAGTGATAATAAAAATGTGTTATTTGGTAAACATCTGTTGCCAATTATATTTTTCAATTCAAATCCACATCAGCTGTCGTAAGTTCGAACAAATTAATTTATCCCCTCAAACTTATATGTATAAATATGCATCGATCTGGTTTGAATGTTTGGTGTTCATACCTTTCTTTTTTAATTTGATTAAAAGTTATTGTTTTTGTTTTCAAACTTATTTAAATTATTTTGAGTGATATATTTAACTCAACACATAATAGGTGATTTTTTTTTAACAAGAACAGTTTTGATTAATTAAAATCAACAAAATGCCACGCTTTTTAATTAATTTGATAATATTTTCCTCTCTGAAATAATAATAATAAAAAAAGGTAGAATTTTCTGGTATTCAGTTTAAATAATGTCACCGCTAATTAAAAATGACCACATTGTGTACAATACTACAAAGAATTCTCGTTAATAAATCAATATTTAACGTTTTCTTAAATTTTAATGGAAAAAATTAAATATTCAGTCAACAATTGTATCAATACTGTACAGCTCCACAAAACCAAAATGAAACCTCATTCACGGTTTTGTGCAATAATTAATTGCATTGTAAAATCGCTGTTCTACGTTATGACAACCAGATATGAATATTGTTGTGTTATCATTTAAGCTTCCACAAATAATATAAAAACATTACAGTGCTCTGTTACAAATCATTACTTGTGTACAATAGATATACCTACGTAAATAAAATAATTTTTTGATATTTATTAGAATAAAGATAAGGATGCGTACTATAATACAAATTATACTTCGATAAAATAACTTTCATCAGTTCGCAGGTAATATGTGTTACTGTTTACATTTTTATGGTTCTTACAACATCAAAACGTACGATTTCTGACATTTCATTATTATACTCAATTTCTTAGAGTAGTGTTTTCCAATGTGTAATTTTATCAATTTTTTATATGCTATAATAATTGTTTATAGAATTGTTTATTATTTGTTTTAAGAATTGTTAAAACTCAACGTTTAGTCTATACGAAAAGAAAATACATTTTTTGTATAATTTTTAATTGACTTTTTTCCTTTACTACTCTCTTCATTGATTTACTTAAAATGTTAATTTAAGCATTAACTATGTTCGCACATCTCAATTGTTTTTACAAGAGAAATATTTCTAGAACGATAAATAGTTCATTAAATTATGCTTCACTTGGAACGGTCTTTTGAATTCGATGATTTATCCTTGCTTCAAGGTTTAAAATATTAGTGTAACACTTTCTCGAGCAGAGATTAACAGAACGAACGCATGGTGCCTGAACCCATTCTCCGCGTGTCCTATTAGCGTTTTAAATCACAAAACTTTCGCGTAGATATGAATAAGAATAATGGACACAAAGAACATCAGCCATTTGATTTGTAAGTAAACATGTTAATGCTTGAATTTGTACATTATTTTATCACCGAGGAAAGTTCGGTAACGTTGACCGGACGAAGGAAAAGTTTTATCCTTCTGGAGATCTTTGGTTGTAAATTAATCCTTCTTGTTTCCGGTAAAAGTTTATTATACAATATATTTTATATTGTTGTTCCGGCATCCTTTGTTGTTGAACACATCGATCGTATCGTAAGATACATATCAACAGAGAACAGTAGGTACACACAAAATGTACATTTCCATGTGGGTTGTGGGTGTTATGAAATAAGACCGTTTGAAAATACACTACCTACTCATTTTTAGTTGCTTCTACATATAGCGCGCGAGGTATGTAAATGTTTGCGGTTCGTACTCTAGAGGTTCGAATATTCATCATGAAAATATTTTGATGCGATTAACACAAATATTAAACGATGAAAATCACGAGCCAATATACGAGTACTAGTGTTTGTAATGAATGTCGTATACAATCGATTGTATATTTTTGTTCAATAGATGTGGGCAGTTCAAATATGAAAACAAATTTGTTAATTAATGATTCTTAACTTATAAATTCGTTTGAAATACTACTAAATTAAAAACTAGTTTGATAAAATAAGTTCTACAGCAGTAAAAAGGAAACTTTAAGTATAATAATAATAATCATATTAAAAATATTTATCAGTGAATAATAACGAATTTTTAAAATAAAAATTACTTCTCAAATACATCCATTTGAGTTTACTCCTATTACCAAAATATAAATATTAAAACCATTAAATTCGTGTCATTTTTCACAAACCCTCGTTATTCACCAGATTTGTTTTAGTAACCGTGTAAAAAATAATCATCCTCGAGTCATTTTAGCAATACCTTCGGTGGATAACAGAAAAAAGGCAGGTCTTACCATGTTACGAGTATAGAAGTTTTGAAAATAAAAATATTGGTCCCGTTTAGGGAATTGATAGAATAATTAAAACAAAAGGCTTTCCGATGTTATTCAATGGGGAAAAAGGTTTCATCATGATTCTCAAACTTTAGACCTAATTGAATATTTTAATCACACAGCGATATAAATAAATTTCGAAAGAAATTATCAACGGGACGAGTTTAAATGGTTTCGCGTTTTCAGATTTGATTTGATGGGATTTGACCAAATATTTCTTCTATTCGAACTATCCCTAAATTATCCCAAAGCATCAAGCTTGACCAAACGTTTTTTTCTTCTTTTTTCTTTTTCTGTTACACACAATAATTTGTATACATTACAATGAAACGAGCGTCTCTCGGAATCGTTTTTCGAATACGAAGATTTATCATTGCTTTTAGCTTTAATGACGTTCGCGCTCCGGCTCCTATATCCCGCCCGAAAACCAGTGCCCGCGAGGGTTTTCACATTTATTTGCATGAATATTTTAAATATTTATAAGTATCAAATCAAATTATCGTTTTGAAACTCCAAAGAAACCGGGTAACTTCTGCATTATTAATGAGCCTTTTAAAGCGGTAGTTTACGTCTTCGCGCGAGAATAACTCGCAAGGTTTGCTATAATAGTTTTTCGATTTTATACGAATATTTTATCATTTAACGGGAATAATGAACATTTTAACAAGACACAAGTGCTAAGTTTTTATTCGACTCTTCATCGGCATGCGGCTACAATGCTATTTTTTCTAGAACACGCACGTCAGACGAAAAAGACGAAATCATCGACGCGATGAATCAAAAAAAAAAATAAAAAATATCTGCTGGAAAAGAAAGAAAACATTTGTTTAGGATATAGACGACGTAAAGTTGATTTTTTCGCACGTCGATGCCCGTTCACAGTTATTTTTAAACTTTTGAAGATTATCGTGTTGTAAAAATAAAACCGTTTTTAAAGTTAATCATTCTTGCCCGTCTATATTCGATTTGGAACGCGCGCGGCCCGGTGTTCATGGTACAATATAATTTATAGTAATATAGTTCTTCGGTGTTCCCCACGACACGAATATAATCGCGAAGGATTAATCCGTTTAGACGCGATCCTGCAGCGTGCTACGAAGGGAGAACTAAAGGAGAACCGTACAATAACGAACAACGCATAGCAACCGCGTTATGTGACTTAGGGCCGCCGTCGTATTGTTTTCGCACTGCTGCGGGCTCCGCGCGTAGTGTCAAGAAATGCGATTTCCACGACGTGAGATAGTAATATAATTTGAAAACGGCAGAATGAAATATTACCTGACGGCATCGGCGGTGTGTATAGATAAATTTCGGGAACTCGCTGCTTATTAATCGCGTACGTTAAATTATTATTATTATTATTATATCGGCGTTCCGTATATATCTTTATGTAGGCGCGCTACGGCAGCATGCACCGAGTGGGCGAAGTCTGTCGTCTACGCGTACGCGAGCGCATCGTTCTGACACGACGTCAGTTATACAACGGGAGCTTAATAATAATATGTTTAGGTGCGATGGAGATTGACGCAACGCGGGATTTATCGAATTATGTAATATTATTTTCCGTACCGAGAACGGCGCAGTGGCGTATTCAATTTTTGTAAGCTCGTCCGTCACTCTCCCTATGCTGCTGCTGCTGCTGATGCTGTTAAGGCACGTGAAAAATGCTAATATCCTTTGCACGCCATGTAGTACGGACGATTTATGTCTCCGACCCTTATTTCGCTGGTTCGAGGAATGGAAAAGAAATGAAAATCCTGGATCGAGCGAGATTCCACGGTCGGGTGAGTTACAGGCGCGGGTCTTTTGAACTTGAAACCAATGTACTTCGGTGTGAATATCAACCGTAGCGACTCGGAGCAAATGAAAAACGGTAACGTTAATCTCGAAAAAACGATTCTCAGTGAAAAAGTCGGGTGGATCGGTTTATATATATAAAGATGGTCAGTATACTCGTGGTGGTAGAACCAAATGTCTTGATGAGGTGGTTGAACATTTAATGCTCTAATTTTTGAAAAATAAAAAAAAAAATGATTTGAAAATTATAAAATGTCTATGATAAATGCTTATATAAAAGCTCAGTAAATTTTTCAAGTCACTATGGTTAACACTTATAGAATTCGTTGAAATTTCCAATTTGATTAAAATTACATTTTTTACAGCTTTAATAAAATTGTTTGCGACTACCAGATACATTTTTTTTATGAATTACAACGAAGATCGTATGAAAAATATTATACTCGTGAAACATAAACAAGTGATTAGCGCGTGACGAAATAAAATAGACGGTACAGGGGTTGATTCTCGATCTTGGTCGAAGTTTTTTTGCAATTTTATTTTCTGATTTTCTCGATTACTTGGGAACTGTTGATAAATTAAATAAATGACATAGCATTTTCTTGATTGCGATGAAGTCTTTCTGGCAGAAATCGAGAACACAACCATGTTAAAAAAAAAAATAATAAGCACACATTATGATCAAACCAATAAATTCCTCGTTCCACTCAGAATCACAGAAAAAAATTCCTGTTATATGAAATAAAACTTTTGTTTTATCACCGTCGTGACACGAGAAAGATATATTTATACGCTCCAGAATTTCATTCGATTTTTATTGTTAATAAAAAATAAATCGTGTATAAATAAATAGCGTATATTCCCTAGAATAAAATTATACGAGTGTATACTTTATTATTCCAGTTGATTAAAGAAGAATAACAAAGTTTAATATTATCAGAAGTCCGGTTATGATTCGATTCGAGAAAACAGCAGCTTGGTTACAATTTAAAATTCGTCTCATGGCGCATATATTAATATTAAATAAAATTTTCTCTCGATTGAAGTTTTACGTTATATATTATAGGATCTTGTGATACCGAGTATATTATATGACACGATACTATTATATTTGAAAATTGATATTAAAAAAACAGAGATGGATCTACGATATAACGGACAAATATTAAAAAGACATGCAATATGAGTTTTAAAATCTACGAAAACAAGATTATTTAATAACTCTGGCTTATATTCCGGTGCATTGAAAACATAAATATAAAATATTAGTTGACAGTTACGTTAGATAACAAAAAAAAATTATTCTTTCAGTAATGAATCTAATAAGTTGTCGTAGTTTATTCCGAATTATTCTGGTTTCTACTTGACGTTGAATGGTGAGATTGTTTTGGAAATATTCATATTATAGGTATTGTAAGGTAGCGAAGATCAAACAATTGCTTAAGCTGAGTAGAATAAAACAACATCAATATTTAAAATTTCGTTGCAAGTTAGTAATGTTTTTTACCCAAGTTTCTAATGTTAAAAAATTTACAAATCCTTTCAGCAAATACGAATTACTTGTCAGTTTCAATGTTCATCTACCAGTTTTTTTTTTTTTAAATGTACACTGTACAGACAATATAACTTTTTTGTTTTTAATCAATACTACTTTAATTGATTACACTATGGAAGAACACAGAGTAAAAACTAGAAATTTATCCGAGAAAGTATTGATCCTAAGAAGTACATTTTTTTTTCTATTTCAACTCGCTTGTGTCTCATCGTTCAAATGTTTTTTCGGAGAATTTTTTATTTTTTTTTACTCATCATTAAGAAAAAAAACTTTTCCAAGACTAATTGCTCCAATATCCAAACAATGTTAATAGTTAATGTGGTTTTCATTACATAACATCTATATTGTTTTCAGGAGATATACATTTTAATTTTTCGATTTCAATCAGGTATCCACAGAAAACTCGATAAACTTTTATAACTTTCAAAAGTATTCTTAACATTGTTTCACACATTAAGTACAAAAACATAAATCTGTTTAAAAAATATACAATTATTGGATAATAGTAAATTTCAAATTATTTAAAACAATACGGTTTTAAAATTTCTCATTACCGAAAGAATTTAACAATTTAATTGACATAAGTAAAAGTTATCATATATGCATAAAAAAAAACTTACGATCTAAAACCAATTAGCTGCATCATTAGGAAAAGTTACTTTATTTAATGGAAAAATTTACGCTTTAATCGGTAAACTTAAATGTTTCAAGTTCTCAGATTTAAAATATGTTGGTGAATTGTATAAACGAGGACTTAAATTAACTTTAAGAATGAGTGAAATAATAATAAAATAAAATAAAGTATAGGTAAAGTAAAGGACAATGAATAAGTAAAAGTATAATAATTTATGCTTTGATTTGTGGAAGGTGGTTACATTTTTACGGACAAGATTATAATATGTTCAATAACACTTTCAATAAAACACTGATAATTTAGACCATGTGTGAGTTGTTCAACCTCAATTCACTATTTGGTCGATTTTCGGGTGATTTGAAAAGAAAAACTATATTAATGAATTAATTTTTGTGCAATTTTTACATCTCAAGCAGAGTAATTAGTACTGACCTTGGTTCCAGAATTTTACCATAAGCAAATCAATACGCTACATTATCCGTGGAAACAATGAGAACGGAAAACAAACAATTGCACAACGATTTGTAGCTTGACATGTATAGAGTGTAATGTCACGGTCACGTTTAAAAAATATGATTGGAATAGTTCAATCGAATGTTACACGAGCCCATACCGGTTGAACTAAACAAGTTTAGTAGTTTAAAAAGTATAAATCGGTTAACCAATGATGAATTTTAATCGAATTTCTGTTCACTGTTGTAGTCGTTCTAAAATATAGTGGTCGCATTTAATAATATTCAGTATAATGAATTATTTTGCATCGTATCACGTGCTCATGACTGCGGGTTGGATATTTGATCGAAATCAACATTTCCGTTATAAAATGATCGCTATCGAACGATTATTTGCAATACCCTAGTTATTTTAAAAACCATTGCTATTTATGTGAAACGGAGTCGCGTAAAGGTCGTGGACAACGATTTAAGTCGTGTTTTTTACACGTTATGCCGTTTGTATTTATTTCGACTACGTTCAAAAATAAACGCTCACGTATAAAACATTTTCTATCTCAAATGTATATTCATAATTACAGAACGATTGATATTACGATGTTTACATTTTAAGGAACAAGCTGCAAACAAAACGCCATTATTTCATTGCGTATACGGGAAGGTACATTAATTTTAATAAATATTTATCATTAGTTGGTACTTAGATGTGAAACTGTTGGCTGTTAGTTTAAATTTGAATCGGGGTTTTTTTTCTTTTTTTTTACCAAAACGAAAATTTTCACGAACCATTCGTGAAATGTTTTGCTTGAACGTTATCAAACATGTAAATTTATTGATCTCACGAGATCCATATCTACACCACTAGTGTTATGATAATAATTATCGAAACTCACCAACGCGTATCTCGGTTCGTTCTGGTAGATAGTGCCCACCCGAGTCCAATTGAAGTGTCTGAGCAGTGCTAGTCGAGGAGCGTTAAATGCATTTTCACTGGGGACAACTCTGAAAAAGTTTGGGAAATCCGTACTGCTGAACATTGGATGAGTGTCTGCGTAGGACAACTGCAAAACAAAAACAATTCAATAGTTGTAAAATTATGAAAACACATTACACCGGCATTGTTATATTAATGTGTGTTTACCGGAGATGACAGTTGTAGCTCTAACTTATTTATTTGTGTACGGGTTATTTATTTATTAATTATTTTTTTTTTTTAATATAAAAATATATTTACATCAATATTTTGAATGTCTAGGTACCAAACAAATCATAAATTGTCTACGTGGTTAGGTTAAACGTAATAACAATGTGTTGTTACGGTGGTATTTGCCTCTGAACAAATTATTCATTTATTTCAAATAAATATTTACTTTGGTTTATTTTATCAACACAGAACTCAATACGGTTTGTTCATTAACGAGCACTCATTATTACAGTCTAGTAAGTCAAGACTCTAGTTACTGAAAACAAATATTTTTTATACAAATTTAGGTCGTTGTTTCATACAGTTTATTTGCATAGCTACCAGATCGTTACGACTTGTTGATAAATTAAAAAAAAAAATTCTTTGACAACGTATAATCAATGAATTTTTTTGATCTCGGATTCTAAATATACATTTTTATATCATTCCTTCAAAGTTCATAAATTGTATATAACTAAATCCCTCGATCATATAACTGATTATATTTTACCATTGGACATCTACAATTTATAGAATCGATTTTAAATTCAGTTTTACTTAGGAAAATAGGTTTTAGGTTGAACTTTTATCCGGGATAAGAGTTATACGAAAAGCCATCATATAAGTTATTCAACCAGTAGAGTTCATCATCGATTCAAAGTTTTTTTTTAAATTAATAAATAATTTTTAGGAAATGTTGCCTGCCATAGCCATAATGTTTTCGAGATACAATGTATATTAAAAAATAAATTACAATTAAAAATCAACAATATAGGAAAAAACTTTATTGAACGTTTATAAAATGATTTTCTCAGCTATCATTTCAAATGAAATAATATTGTGGAAAGACATTATAAACATTTTACCATCTGAAATGACAAATACAATTTTCCGATTTTATGAGATACAAAACTAACTTTACAATACATTTAGTGCACGTCATATTTTTTGATAGTCCATCTACAGAAAAAAGTATGTCACATTTATGCCATACCTCAATACTTTTTATATTCCTGACGTATAATTCAAATGTAAAATGTATTGTAAAATTTACTTGGAAATGCTTATCGCTAACACGAAAATAATGGTACAACAGTCGTTGATTTCAACTTACAAATTAATAACCATTTTCAGTGGTTCTGAAATGAATTAAAAACGTAAAAGAAAACTAAGAAACTCAGAAATAATTTGTTACGCTGAACGAGTACTCCGTTTTTACGAATTTTCAACAATTTGTATGAAAACAATGTAAAAATAATTTTTCCTTTTGAATCGAACTATAGTTTCCGTATTAAATAGACCATCTAAACGAACGCGAGCGCACAATCTACACAATTAATTAATCTACCGTCACGGGTGGTAGCGACGGCGGGGATGTACGAGGAATTGCAATGGCGGGTCATTTTCAGTCACGTAATATTCGTTTGACTTCAATTCATTCAGCTCAGTTTTGTTATCTTAATCACGAATATTCACTCCTACACTATCGGCACTTATCTGCCACGCGGTCACGTCTGTTTTCCCCTATTTTTAATGATATTGAAAACCATGTAGATGTATAATGTATACAGTTGTACTATGGACGACTATTAATCATCGTGAACAGCTCCGATTTTGATTTATTAGATCCGAAAACCGTTTATCTCTTTCTCGCTTCACCTGTGCACCGGTAATTTTGGTTTTTTCCGTTGAAAATTTACAGGGTATGTCATCGGGTCATATGCACATTAGTGTATACCGTTTTCACGGGGATAGTCAAATTCTGGTTTTTTTTTTCATAAGACTCAAAAATATTTCGTCGACATTAGTCTTGTAAATATACATTTTTTATTAAAAAATTGAACTTCTTTTTATGCGTTTTGTTAAATTTGAAGACAGCCATTGCCGGAGAAACTTATTTTTTTGATAATTTTGACAGTTATACTTTCAATTTTCGTTGAACTCTTGATTTTTTAGATAAATAATTTTTTTAATTGACAAGAATATACTGTTTTCACAACATTATAAGATAATAAGTAATAACTTTAATTTAACTATTTTAATAAAACAATGGGAATCCTTGGACTAATGATATTTTGTTGAAAATAGTTTTTAAAATTAAACTATTTATTTAAAAATGATGTGCAAATAGTACACTATATTTTTGTAAACTAAACAAATTATTAATTATCAAGAAGCTAATTAAAATTCTTGAACCGACAACATTAGTAGACATTTTTACCAAATTTATAGTACAAAAAGTAAATTTATACCTACACAACTAATGTCGACAAAATTATATTTGCCTTATGATTCTTAATTTAAAAACCAAATTTGACTATTTCTATTAACATGGGAGATATTGCTATGCGTGAATCCCGTGTGGAATACCCTTCATGTGATGAATAGTAATTCGTTTTGAAATCACGATAATTCCAACGGATATCCTCGTAAAAGATAAATAAACATTGTTTATACATTATGAACGGGAGCATAATAATAAGATATTCTCGCTGAGCGATTATCTCTGTGTCGGTTTTGTTTTATTATTCACAAGGCCTCCTGGAAAAGTTCAAGTGCGTATGTTTTATACCAAACCCACACCAATGAGACATAAATAACAATATATTTTAAACAATTCAAACGATTTCATGAAAGACGCGGGTTTAAATGTTCCTCCGGCAGATCTCCTCGAAAAATTAAGATTAACTGTCTGTTTGGTTAACCAAATCGGTCCCAAGAGCTTCAGCAGTATTGTACACTTATTCTCGGTTAATCAATATTGTATGAATAATGCGCCATTATAATATTACTATTATACCGTATATTTGAATACAATCACTTTTTGTTTATAATAACGCACGGAATACCAACGTAATGTGTCAGAAAACATTTTACAGCGCTGATAAGTTTAACTTGACGTTGCGGGTGCACGGGTTGGTAGTATATTCCGTTCAAGATTATCGTTTGGAAATATAATTATCATACGTATTGTGTTTGCGCTACATTTACATACTATGAAATTATTGCGTGTACCTGCTACAGCGGTGTGTAGACTATTACGTATAATATCATAACGATATACGAAAACTCAAGTGAAATAATAAACGTGTTCATAAGTCAATTTATATATTTAAAAATATATACAGAGTGTTCCTCCGGCATTTACGCAGAGCGAAATCTCCCGTTTTAATAGAGATAATTAAATTGTTTTTTTTTACGAGAATCTCTGGGCGAAAGTTATATTGTTGACAATGGTTTGGCAAATATAAGTGTATTATTATAAAATTAAATTTTTACTTTATACTTCTTGTGAAATTCGAAGAGAGCTAATATTTCTGAACAATTTAAAAATTCAACATTCAGTTTTCTCATGAGTGGACATCAGTATATAATATGAACTTTGACTATATTAACGGAGTAATACTTCAATAACAACAAACCGATCTTTAAGGTTGTATTTCAATCGCTGTCTCTGGACCAGAAAACCAAGTGGTTATTTTATCCAAAACTATTATTAAACCGGACGGTTTACTTTATATGGCTTATATGCCCGTTGGAATTAAAACATATGAAGTTTAAAATAAATAAATATTTTCTGGAAACTAAAAACATGAGGCTAATGAAAATAAAATGTCGAAACGTAACGTTTTCAAAATAAAATTTTCAATTTCTACGAATATAATAATAAGAAATACATTTTTTTAAATTTTTTACCAAAACATTCAATTCAATTAAAATATTTGTAGTCCTTGTCCGTGTGTATCTTATAAATATATAATTTAAATGTATTCATTATCTCAGGAGATATTGCAAAGGGTAAATCCTCGACGGTGGACACCGTTTATATAATATTAAGTTAAATATATATTTCTGATCCTGTGGTATTATTGATTGAATTTAAAATAATTAATTGTGGTCGGGTTTCAATTCATGGCTATTATTTTACTAATGTTGACACGTTTTGGAAGTAAATACTTATAATATTCCTCATTGGCCTCACGCAACCATACAGTTATACCATAGACACTTTGGAAATTTCACCCCGGGTTTAAATCATTCTAGCACGATGGATCATCACTGCGATGAAACTTAAAACTCTCAAAAGCGAACCTCTGATTTTCGATAGAATGAGCGAAGCGAGAAAAACCAAGTAGGTGTTTTAAGAAAAACCGTTTTTATATTCAACTCGCTTAGCATATATTTTGATCATCCAAAGTCTGATATTTACGTTTGACATGTGGCTTAGGATCATAATCTACAGGGATATTGCATCAAAAAGCTTACTTCCCGCGGGTAGTTCATAAATGTCAAGCGATTTATGGTTATAGTGCAGTCATCTTTTGGAAATCCCAACCGAAACGACGCCCGTCAATAAAATAAGCTCTAAATCTACGGTTCTCCAACGTATTAAAAGAGTAAATTTTAATTTAAGGGACGTTTATTATATATCGCTTGATGTGTGCTAAAATATTCGTCGGTACCTGTAACAATGCATACGTTGACTTTCGTGGGTGGATATCTCGGATTTCCGTCTAAATATGGAAATTATATTATCACGTTGGCTGGTGGATTTTAGGACAGCGTCGTGTTCCGCACGATACGATATTTAATTCACATTAAGAGTAGGTAGCATGTATAACAGTTGCACACAAATATTTTTGGAATAAACAAAATATGAAAATTACCGAGAGCTTCTGGTTTAATTTTACGTTTGACTATTACTATCATACCTGCGTTGTTTCGTTTGAAATTGCGTAATTAGTTAAAGTATTGTGATTTGAAGAGTTTGTTCTGTTTTAATAATTATTTCCCCTCGTTCATCGAAAAATGATTTGTACAAGTGCAAATTACTTTTGTGAAATTCTGGGAATTCTATTAGGAATGTTTTATAACAAAGGCACCTATTCAGAGTTCAGATCGCATGGTAAATTTCGAACTATATTAACTACAGACTGATTGAAATTCACTAATTAATACTATAGCAGCACACCGATCGAAAACAATGTTCTACGTAATCCAAAACGGGTTTTATTTTTACATTTGTAAACCATACATTTGTTTTGTGTACAATATTTACACAGGCCACGATTTATTTATTTAAAATAGAACAATAATGTTGCTTTTCGTTCGAGAATAAAATAATATGTTATGCTTTTGAGTGATCTCAATCGGCGACGGACTCCTGGCAAAAACTCGAACCCGATAGACCAGCGATTTTTAAACTGGGAGTCACAAGAAAAAAAAAAAATGTTTGCACAACCAATACATATTCAGAGTTTAAAAAATACGTTCCTCGTTTCACTCAGAGTCTATTAGCAAGTTAGTATAAAAAGTAAATTTTTAACAAAATCGTACTTTGGGGGGAAAAAAAATGAAAAAGCGTACGTTTGATTTGGTTCCCATCTTTTTTTTAATTTGAAGCAAGACAGTAAAAATGATAATTAAATAAATTAAATGTAAAATATTTTTGAAATCAAAAACTAAAAGAAAATTTCTCAAATATTTTGATCCATCAGAAAACATTCGTACTGTCAATTTATGGCCAGTTATTCATCCTTAATTAATATAGACAATAATAAATTTCCATCACCATTGAAGGAAAATTAATTGAGTTATATAACAAAAACATAACTCAATTTTGGATCAAAATTCAGGATGCGTAGGATGAGATCCCGTATTAACAGAAGAAGCTTTGTACAAGTTAATATTTTTTTCGACTTCAAACCTTATCATGCGAAACAGGATTTTTTATTATGACTACAGTTAAAACTAAATTAAAAAAATTGCTGGATGTATCCCCAACTATGAGAGTCAGATTAACCAAATCGGGTCACGGACTCAAAAAGGTTGAGATCCGCCGCGATAGACGACGTAAATGACGATTACCAATCATGTATTTTCATTGGCTACTATTTGAATCACTTATGATTAGTCGATCGCAAACACCAACTATATGCGTGCATGCATAATACATATTTGCGTTCTTCAGGTAGCGGTCGAATGCGATTGTCGAACGGAAAGTCAGAAAATAAACTAAAATCGTTATTTCCCGTCGGGCGACGGTGGTTATGGCGGTAGTTGATTGAACGGTGTAAAAGGTAAACAACGGTGTGTTTACTTACTTGGGTAATCCTCCAGTGTTTGGACGCTTTTGCAATCGGATCCGTCACTTGGGTACAAGCGGCACCGAACAACATAACTTTGTGTGGACCTTCGTGCATCATATCGAAAAATGCTTTCATTCCAACCGCGGCGTTGCACTGTAAGAAAAAAAAAATACAAATGTTATCAGAAACATTATACATAAACAATTTGATCTTGTTTGTGGTATGTGAAAAGCTTTATCACATGCCATGTTCAAAACAATACGTATAACACAATTTTGTAACACCAATTTACTGAGAAAATTACAACAGATTTGTTGCTCGCGTTTGCGTGCTATTATTTGAATTGCATTGTTAGAGCAAATTTTAACATCAGTCGTTTACATCACAATAAATTATAATGTAATAATATTTATAAAATGAAAGGTTAACAGGTGGGGAGCACTATGAGCTGTTATAGGTTTAACAAGTTTTCAACGGTAGATCGTGTGAAAACGATCAAAGAGAGACTGTATTGGATGTAGCTTATCTAGAACATCAAGGGCAAACGATTAGTCGAAGAACGTTTTCATAGAACGATTTTCCAAGACCGCGAGGGTACAAAAAAAAAAAAAATTATCACTAAAACGCACACGAATGTTTTCCATTGTCAAATGCAGATAGCGGAAAGAAAAAGTTCACGGCGTAATATATATTATTATATGAATATCAGGTATATTCGAGACTAGTATTCTTCCCGTTCCACAGCGCAAAATGTAATCTCTTGTACACCGTGTGTTTACTTTTATAATGAGATGCAAAGGGGACAAACAATACCTCCACTACGTATTAAATATATTATCAAAAGTTTAAATATACAAGTTCACACCTATATCCACATGGGATGATGTGATATGCGTGATTATATTTCATAAACGCAATTTGCGGCCGGATCGCCGGGCGCAAGAAATTCCGTTTCATTTTTCTCGCTCGGAATGGTATTACACTATAATACACATACGATAATATACTACAGATCAAAAACGACTTTTATACATAAATCAAGTTTGGTTTAGGTTTTATATTTTTTTTCAATAAAATAACTACACAGATTATCTGGATTTGAAAGAACAGAAAGAAGTTGGACTCAGTGTAATATATACCTATTCCTGTATCATCACGATTCACTTTTATACGAATAATGAAATATAACTATAATAGTTCTATAAGTCAATGCTTTTAGTGTGCGTAACATTAACGATGAGTTATAACGATATCGAACGAGCTACATACAGATAAAATAAGATATATTTTCACAACACTCTATATGATCCCAATAAATAAAAAATTGATGAACATAAATTGTGATAAAAAACGTAGCAAAATAACAATAAATCATAGGTAAATTAAATTGGTATTTACCGTGAAAATGGTTCTTTTCATTCATCGTGCTGTACACACGAAGGAGCGAGTTTTTAGAACAGACTCGGTAATTAAGATTTGTACTATAAGAGGTTTGGTGATAACTTAACACTCGCATGATTATTGCAATTCGTAAAACAGGCGAAATGAATAGCTATTTTTTAAGCTTATACTAATTTATCGATGAAATCGCATACATGTTATTTTGTAAACCAAGACTGTCACAATGTATAATTCCGAAATTTGAATAGTAAGTACGCTAACAATTCCGTAAGTTGGTTATAATAACGAAATGGAACGTGCGCATGAAGAAACAAAAAATGAAAACGGAAAGTTTGAATAATTCACATAAAATTAATTAACGAAATAACATTGATTCTGAGACGTACCATCAATAATAATTATGAAACGGAGT
Organism: Periphyllus acericola; assembly: GCA_949715065.1. Lineage (NCBI taxonomy): Eukaryota > Metazoa > Arthropoda > Insecta > Hemiptera > Aphididae > Periphyllus > Periphyllus acericola. The sequence goes on from OX454266.1 coordinate 40,937,954, forward strand.
ATTTTAAATTATTTAAATCGTGAGATTTTATCGATTTGAGTTTTAGATTCAGAATGAGACGAGGAATGCATTGGTCTTATCATGGTGTGTGCTTAAATTTTTTTTAACATGGATATGTTTTTGTTACGGTATGACCGACGATTTTTTTGGACCGATTTCGCACAACCGCAAAGCAGCTGATACAGCAAACTAAACATGATTAAAGTTACCAAGTAACCATAGTTACCGGCAAAAAAATATCCGTGGTTTGATGTTTTCTGTAAAGCAGAAACAATATTTTTTTTTATCTGCGTACACGATTTCGACCAGTAGTGTTTCGATAATCACAGCCATGAGAGGTTTTTGATAGGAGACGGTGTATTGTTGGGGTTTAGGGAGGACATTTTTATAATTTCTCAATAGTTTTCCGAATAATTCAGAAAAACTGAGATAAAATTGCAAAAAACTTCATCTCGGATAAGGGTTCTGAACTCAGCCCAACCTAGTATTTTATCACGTATTTTTCCATTAGTATATTGGCGACTTCATCGACGACAAAGCCCTTCGAACAATCCACTCTGACCCTGAGATGGCCTCAAACCTGATACAAAACTACTTAAATCTTCTAGCCACCTGGTACAAAGAATGGGGCTTCAAAGTCAACGAAACAAAATCGATCCAGTGTTCATTCAAATTAAAAAGAACAGACTGCCCTCACATACACCTCAACGACATTCACCAACCAACTGCTCTAAACATCCGATACCTGGGCCTACACCTAGATCGCCGACGAACTTGGGCAACCTACATCCATCACAAGCGCCTTATCTTAAACAACCACTCCCGCCAATTACACGACCTTCATACGTCAAAACATCTTAATCTCAAAAATAAACTTCTCATTTTCAAAATGCTCCTCCAACCTTCCAGGGGGTCCCCGGTAGGCGCCTAAAGCGAACGTGGTGTCGAGACCTACTGTCTGACTAACCACCACCCAAACACACCCTGAAGTCCCAACAATGGATGGCTCCTGCAATCATGCCAATAGTTTCATATTTTTTATTTTTATTTTTTTATTGTTACTCACATCACTTGTACTTAAAAAGACACATTCCTGTACCTCACCCGACCGTGGTTTTTTTATCTGGCCTAAGTGTTTTTTCGGTTTTTTATTTTATGGTGGCAATAATAAATTTATAGTTTGCTCGTTTAATAACTTTATTGATAAAATCAAAATATAAATTAAATTAAATAAGAGTTTTGAAAAAAAATATTTAAATGCATACTTGAGTACGCGTCGTATTAAACGATGTACAACATTTTTAAAAATATATCTTATAGTTTATTACAAGCCAGTTATCGCATTTTTTTTCATTGCTACGGGTAGACTCAAACCAATTTAAAAAATGTAAGCATTCGGATGTTCGTTAAAGTGAATAGTTTGTCGATAAAATATAGTAAACATTATACAAATCAATACGATATGCATTATCATATTATAAACTCGAAAAAAAGGGCGAAGTAAACATTTATGTTTCATGTTATGGATTTGAATAGTGTTATTGGGAATTGGTGTAAAGTTTAAAGTTTATTTTTACAAATATTTGTGTAGTACTTATTGTCGTATTCTATACTGACAAAAGGTCAAATTATTTCGCCATTTTATCCCAATCTAATTAACTTAAATAATAACATAAATACCCGTGGTAAACATATATTTCTGTTAGTAAAAAAATACTAATTACAATCGGTTTGACGAACATCGAATCTCACATCGAATATTATAAGTTATATTAATATAGTAATATATTTTGTTTTGAATACGGTTATTTTGTATCATTCAGATTTTAAATTCATATCATGTATTACATACGCTTATTTACAAGTAAGAAACTACATTATCAATACGTTCTGGACGAAATCGAACGAGATCATATTAAAAATGTATTTAAGATAGTTTTAAGTGTATGAAGCTGATTTAAATTTTTGAAAATGTGAAATGAAAATAGTTTTAAAAAGTGAATAGTTAATATTATGAATTACCTTGATACATTAAAATAATCAAGTATAATTTTTTCATTATATGATAATACAAAATGTTCATTTAATATTTTATTAAAATTATTTTTCTTATAATTATTCGAAATACTTTTGTTTAATTTATGTGAATTACGTCTACTGATATTATGTAAATATATTTTCATTTATAATTATACATTAATTGTAAGTAAGACATTTCGTTCTAAAAACAATTAACAACAATTACTTTTCATTCTAAGTCGTATTATTAATAAATAATTAACCACCCAGCAAGATTATTATGATAATGAACTCTTCTTTTACGAAGTTAAGTTGATGTTTAAATAAATACTGCGGTATGACTCTATGTGAATTTGTGGAATTTCGATCAAACGCCCAAAAAACGGTTCATTATCTTATATCTAATAAATATTAGTATAAGTACATGTTTTACCGTGTAAAATTAATTAGATAGTTTCTAGTGCAGTTATTTGTAGTAGGGTGCAGTTTTTATGACCTTGGAATTTATAATGTTTTTTATGACTTAAATAATGTGTTGAATTACTTATAAGAAGTACATTAAATATAAATATTTATTTTACATAATGAGCATAATATATATTTTCAAACGATCGTAATAATGTCGTGTCAATCGTATATAATGTTTTGTTTTCGCGGGGTATGTTTTTATAAATAATTTATTACATACCAATAAAAACGCGAACATTGTTGCCAATTTTTCATATTGTTCAATATCTGCGTTATATTATAATTATATGCATGTAGTAAAGATTTACTGGTCCCTTGACAACGTGAACGTCGCTGCCGTGCCGTTGATTCAACGAAACTTTATCACAACTTGAAAATTATTATATCATTCTTATTATTAATGCATCCAGTTTTTCATTCTTAATGGTAGTTCGTTATAACGATAAGAGTGATCAAATATAATTTGGAAACTTCGCTTTTAATACATTTCAATAATTATAAATCAAAAAGTTTGCAGAAATTATGAACTGAAATCAGTATTATGTGGTTATAATATGACGTGCACTTGGGTTTTTATTTTTTTTTTCAAAAATATATTTTTCAATATTCATGCACGGATAACATGCTGCATGCATGTTTATTTTTGATTTTATGATACTTATTGTATTTTTCGAAATAAAGTATTAACATATTTTAGTATCACGAAAAGTTTAGTTGATGTCATACGGTCATCAAGTATCGAAATCGATGAATCAAATAGAGAATATCGTCCCAATCAGGCAATAACTATCGCTTACAATTAAGTGAAACTCGTAATCGGATAACCGCTGAATACCGACAATATCGAAAGTCGAGTTCATGTAAGACGGCGCAACGTACAGGCAATATTGTGGCATAGCTGTCCTCGATCCTCGAAGTGATCTACACGGTGTTGCACCGCGGCGCAGATAAACGTTACCATATTTTTGAGTCGCACGATAATCATATTGATCTCGTAAAGAAAAATAAAATATAAAACAATTGTTAAAAAACCTACGGATTGGATGTTTTTTATTTTAACATTGATGGTACGCTTTTGCCACGGGCACAACCGACACATTTTTCTGACCTATTTCTCGTTACCGCAGAGCAGCCGGTAACGTTCATGCGTGGTAACCGGAAAAAAAACGTACCCATGATTCGGTGTTTTTACGCGGAGTGGAAAAATGCTTAGTTTTTGCTACGGTGTATAATTATAATGCCATAACTACCCGTCGGCCACAGACATCCAATGTACGTCGGAACACTCGTGCGTACTCGTTATCCGGTGACGATTATCGGCGCATACTAGTTGGGTCCCATGATTCAGATTGTTCACCAATTGGGTCCCGTGTAAAATAGCCTACTGTACGAGTTGGGTCCCGTGTAAACCAGTCTACTGCACGAGTTGGGTCCCATAAAAATGTTTTTTTTCTAATTTTTTCCCGATTTACAATCGTTCGTCATTCATCTGATTTTTAACGATTAATAATATTTTAATTTAAGTGTTGAAATTTATATGACATAGATTTTACGAATTCGTAGCAATTATTTTTTTTAATATTTTTTCTGTCATTTTTTCTTTTACGAAATCTTCTATAGATATTATGCAGTTTCTTCTTTTTCCTTCTGGACTTTTCATTTTAATATAAACAGCTATTTGAATATTTTTTAAAACGTGTATAAATTGATATATATATATATATATATATATATATATTTGGGTTACCAGAATAAACAGAATTACTACGATAAGATATAATTTTATTGCCAGAAAGTACGGCCTTAATCCATATTCGTACTTTATAATATTACTATTTACTACGAAATGATAAAAAATTGTATAAATACGTGGACCGCCGTATATATACGCCCGGACACAATTCAGACAAAACATTTTATTCACACGGACCCAATTCGTGCAAAATGTAAAACTAGTATTATTTTCGGACCCAACTCGGATGCACCCACGATTATTGACGCTACGACCTACTACGGGTTTACGTACACTCCGACGGTTCTCATTGTTGTTATTAGTGTGTTTCGGTAATTCTTGTCCGCATGATAGTTCCTGGATACGCGCATCATCTTCGTACGATTTGTCGAACGACCTGGGTTTGATAGCCTCTTCTTGGGCAATTTGCGCTTACCGGGAAAAAACTGATGAACGCAAGCGAGAAAAATGAAATGCCCACCAAATGTATCGTACGAGCTTAAAAACCGTACAATTACTGAACGAGTAGTCCAGAGCCATACCATAACTCTACTCAATTTATTCAGCTACCAGTTTGTTGTGGTACGACGTTGTAGAGCTCTTGTTAGGGAGGCATGCTAACAAGGTAGGTTGCTCACGGAGTTGTTAACATTTTTTTTTTTTTTGATTATTTACATATACCGAAAATAAAAAATAAAAAAATAACAATATTACTGGGTGTTTTTTTTGACACTATTACCTTTATTAAAATTAAATATTAAAAACAAAGAAAAAGGCCTTCAATTTTATAATTTAATTTTCACTGATTAAAAACAAAAAAAAAGGTTCAACAACTTGTTTAAATTCAAATAATTTGGGAATGAGTGAAACTTTTGAAAATTAAAAGAGGGCGAGGGCAAGGAAGAAAGGAGGTTTGGAAACATAGCGTTAAACTATAGAGACAGTATAAAATATTTGTGAACTATAGCTATACAGTGTTAAGGTTTTGCGATAATTATATACCTTGTGCGAATAAAAATAAACAGGTAAACACTGAAACTTCAAAAAATGTAATCGATACAAGTGCAATGCAAACATTGGTAGGCCCTCAGAGAAATTATTTCAGTAATCAAATAACAGAACACAGGTGTTTACTCTAAGCAAAAAAAAAAAAAAACAATACAGTCAAACCTATATTTAACAAAATTGAAAAAAATCAAATTATTCAAAAATATCAAATCAATTCAAATATCAAAATTATTTTTACTGTACAGAACATAGGCAAATAATTATATGTATGACCTAAAATATTAATGTACATAATTTATTATAATTATATTGTTCAATAATGAATAATAATAATTAATATTATTATAAAAGTATGATAGTATAAAATATTAAATACATTCTAATGTATGCCGTTAATTTTTTTTATCTCAAATTATTCTGAGTGTGTCCAATAATAATGTACCATAATTTGTTTTACTATTGTAGAATAATAATATATACATATTAACTTGTTATGTATGAAAATAATGGTTTGTCAAATATAAGTTCGACTGTGTTTAAGAAATCACAAATTAAATCTACAGAGTGATTACCATGGCGACGATATAAATTTATTTTCTATTAAAAAATACATGTTTTTGTCGGTTACCATGATGACTCCATAGTTATTTGAATCATATTTTATTGACTGTATCAGCTGTTTCGTGGTAACTAGAAGTTGGTCGGAAAAAGCCGTCGGCTGAACCCGTAGCAAAGACATATCCATGTTAAAAAACGTCAAAAGCATTGGGACGCGAATGAATGAAGCGCGATGAGCAAACAGCATGGTACCTGACACCGGGTCATCGGTAGTGGACGCAGATGGTAAAACACGTGTGGTCAATGTTTTTTGGATTATGTGATTCGATTTAACAATTTTCGTTTCGTGTTCACATATTTGCGTTAACGCACGATTAGACATGATTACGTCAAACGGTATGTCCTATGTGAACGTGACGATCGCAATACGACGCGACCAATGCGATTTTTAAAATAAACAAGATAACTAAAACCAACGGAAGTGGCCTACGTGACACGATAAATGCGTCCGATTTTTCGTATGCGATTAGTCGCACGGATTGAAAAACGAAATAGTTTGTTTTAATGATGATGACTTTTAGTCGTTGCGTCGTGCGATTATTTACGATTATTTTGATACAATTACCGTATTCTATACGATTAATATATTATTTAGTGTACTTTAAATTTTATATTTTATATATTTTAAATATAATATTTAAAATTTTGAAATATGGAGTTATTAATTTCGGAAGTCCATTATACCTGAACATATAAATGTTTATAATTTCACATTTATTTAAAATACATTTTGGAATTTATTACATACATTTTATATAATAAATAATTAATTGTTGCATTTTCAGTCAAAATAATTTTGTTTAATATACTTAATGGCAGAGACATATTCAACAAACAAAGTAGTCACTACTTATATATATATACAAGCTGCATTATCCGACTTCGCACGGATAAGTCTTGGCCGGGGCATAGGTTTTAACGGATTTCTACATTACATTACTTAAATCTTAGCCATGTTTGGTTAAGGGAGTTACAATTGATTATCGATTACAATATAGGTTAAGAATTCGCCGCACTGAACAGTATACGAACTGGCATAGTAGTGAAGTTTGCATAAACGAAAATTAATCTTTGGTTGTAGGAGTGTTTTCAACCACTAAATTGTCATCAATGTTTTATTGAATTCTCTTTTTAATAATATTAAAAATATTAAAAACTTTATTGTTCATTTCATAGCAATAAATTCACAATAAAAATAAAAATAACCAAACAAGAACAATTGACAAAATGAACAAGGTGAAGCGCGTTTGATCGCAAAATATACTCAAAAATCAATATTACAAGACAGACAGTGCTCGTGTAATCGTATGAGTGGGTGTCTATTACCTGTGTTGCTACATACGACTGTTGAGATGCACTCGCGCGTGCGCATATTGCACTTGTACATAATATATAATATAAAGATTGGTTTTTGTGATGACAATCAATAAATCGCAAGGCCAATCGTTGGAAGTCTGTGGGATCAATTTGGAATTTCCATGTTTTTCGCACGGGCAGCTGTACGTTGCCAGTTCGCGTATTGGAAAACCGTCTTCGTTGTTTATATTTGCACCAGAAAACAAAACGAAAAACATTGTTTATCAAAATGCAATATATTGATTTCTGTAACAATTCATTACAATGGAATACTTGAATTTTATTATCAATCTAGACTTTATTTGAAGACGTTAAGTTCACCGGGTCAACTTAATTTAAAAAAAAAATTTAGGCAAAACAACGTTTGCCGGGTCAGCTAGTATGATATAATAATGTACAATATACATTAAACGTGCGCGTAAATGTCCAAATTCTTCCGAAAAAACTGTTTCACACGGGATAGAACCGCTCAGGCTGCGGTGATTGTGTGCATTTTACAATCGATGTTAATTGGTGTAATCAACAATCCGCCGAGTCGTGCGATTATACTGTTGAACAATAACCCACTGTCGGGAGCATTATTACCGGGCAGACTGAAAATTCGACGGCAGTATCATATAGTATAGTAGGTACTTATTACAGTAATACATTATATCGGTTGTGACTTACGTACGTCGCATAAACCATGCGTTTGAACTGTATATAGTCCACTTGCATTCGCATTATTATTTTTTATGCCACAACAACACTCTACCAGAATTTGTACATTATATGTCATTTATAATTATCGGGATATGTTATTTGTGATGACTAGACTAATTCGTACCGCTACTTCAGCACTATAGGGAAGATCTGCATTATACTTCATTATAGCTGCACGTACACTTCAAATAATGTTTCGCTCCCGAAATGTCCGTCACTCATTTCCGGTGCCCAAGAAAGAAGTTTTGCGGATTCAAAAACTATGAATTACGAGTTGTTAGAAAACTATTTGTAAAAACCCAACATTTTATGTCAGGCGGTTTATTAAATTGCACGTTTATAAGATAATAGATACGTGGTCCGACGTTTTGACGTAGATCTTGTTTAATATAATATGTTACTATAAAATATCAATAATATTGTCAATCGACGAACAAGAATATTTACGGACGATTTGTATATTTATTAATTATCTATAGGCTATAATATAAGATTTATAACTTTCGAGGGGAAAAGATCTGGTTTTACCTTTGGCCAAAATTACAATAAATAATAATATTATATAAACCATAGAAACCGCGGTTTCACATAAAAATAATATAGTGATATATTTCGGAAAAGAAAAATAAGAAATTCAACGAACAGACACGATACTAATTCGACTTCACAGTCCGCAACGCCTAACATTAGATACTTATAATTTTTTATCGATCACATTTTACCGTCAAAACATGAACAACACATTCTACGGAAGACATTCCAGATTTCTAAACGGTCACCAGAACACTGACGAGGCGCTGCATTGCAATTCATGTGGGCTCGTGAAAAGTCGCAATGAGCTGGTGCGCTGGTCGAAAACTCCAAGCAATCGCTCACATCCGTACGGCGCGCCGCCGACTCCAGGACGAAGTGTGCAACCGACGCCCAGGCGCATCGAATCGGATAGGTGGAATGAAGCGGCACAGTGTTATTTCACGTTCTTCAGAGGCAATCCGTTATACGACAAGGAGTACTTGAGGGCTGAACAAAGGTACCGTATGGAAAACGCCGGGAAGTCGGTAAAAGATCGGCTGACCGCTCCGGAAGTCACACCTGCGACCACCGCCGCGAAAACGGCCGTTGAATGTCCTAGTCACGGTGGTTCGTGTCCGGTGCTCCACCCAAACACTCACGCGGAGATCGACGAAAGCCCAGCCGTTTTTCAGGCAGTGGTAGCCACGGCCGTCGAAGAACCACCAGCCATTGCTCAGGTGGTGGTGAAAACTCCGGGTCTCGAGGAGAAACGCAAAGGGCTCTTGGCGAAGGAGCAGTTGGCCGTCCACAGCGAGGCAAACAAGATGACTGTCAACTATCAATATGAGCTCCGGACAACCGACAGGATCGCAAAACAGGACGCGACGTCCGAGGGACGAACCGAGGATGCGACATCTTCGTCCCACCGTCCGGAGAAGTTGAGCCCTCCCGAGAGAATTAATCAGCTCACGGCTGACCGCGTCGCAGGAGATGGCGACCAGACATCGATGACGGACAACGACGGTCCGACTACTGCGGTCGAGGAAATCGGCCAGCTCGCGGAGCGTCCGGTGACGACTACCGCGGTCGAGGAAATCAGACAGCTCGCGGAGCGTCCGGTGACGACTACCGCGGTCGGAAGTTCCATTAAGATCGGAACGGTTTTGCCGAGGAGGTCGGTTAGAAAGTTAAATCCGGTGTCTTTGGCCAGAGCCATGGTGAGAAAAAAAATTGCGAACACACACACGTTCACGGTCGAAATCGAAGACGTGACTCCGCCGCCCAAAAGCAATACCTCACCTTCTACGGATAAGGTAGAATTCCACGGGGCCGCGCACAGACCCACTGACCATGGTCGGGCGACAGCGGTGCGAGACCGTCCCGGCGTCGAAACGGTCGGGCCGACCGCGGCAAAAAGTCGCGAGTACACCGTGCGACCGCAGCCCAACTACTTCAGAGAACCGTTGCACGAGGCGCTATCCACCATCCGAGCGACGGTCGCCGACGGACGGCACGACCGGCACGTGGGTCGGATGACCGTCGACGATGCGGCCTCGGGACCGTCGCACGCGACGCGCTACTACGCCCACTTGCCCGGAACCGGACAGCGGTATTCCGAGTTTTCGCACGGTCGTACCGAGCCGACCGATCGTTGGTCGGGACGTGCCGCGCCGCCGACCTATTCTCGACCGGACCGTGCCGTGCGACAAGTCGGTCGTCCCCCGATGTCGCGATGGGCCGAGCCGAACGCGCCCCGCAGACACCGTTCGCCGATTCGACAGCTCGCCGACATGGGGCATGTTCACCGTCCGTGGCCCGTAGACGACGTCGTGATGCAACTGTTCGGCACGCGAGTGTCGTACACGAGCAGTGTTCATAACCACCGGACCGTCGGCCGTTTCCCGTGGAACCCGCGGTCGGACACCGGTTGAGCCCCGGAGGCGTCGTCGGCCTCCAGCAGACCCGGTAAGTGCGGTCTTCACGATTTTCGACTGGATATTGTTCAACGGTTTCCCGTTACCACGTCGTACCGTTCTATCGTGCGCAAGAGCGGTGTCACGTCATTTCATCGCGGCTAAATTCATCGTGCGTCAATTCACCGTGGTCATTTTATCGCAACGTCAATTTATCGCGTTATAAATAAATCGCGCGACAATTTATCGCGTGTTATCGTTTTTATGATTTTTGTACTCTAATGATCTCTGCTAATGCTAGCCTCAGTCTTATGACAACCGTCAAGGCGTCAAATCGTCATTTCACCCGTCGTGTATTTATCGAGTACGCTCATTTATTATTATAATACAATTATTCTATTATGACTTTTCAAATGCTAAAAACTGAGAAAGCCAAGGATATGCTTTGCAACGATGGCCACATTTTTTTAAAAGAAAAAGAAAATTACATAAAATCCATATGGAAATGTAATCAGTATTATAAAAATAAATGTCGCGGACGACTTCACCTAAGCGAAGGGAAAATATAAAAAAACGCTATTTTGTAAATAATGTATATTATGTAAACGACAAACAATATTTATTGCGATAAATTGACGAGCGATTAATTGCGACCACGATAAATTGACATGCGATGAATTGACCGCGATCATTTGACGCGCGATGAATTTAGCTACGGTGAATTGACGTATATCCCGCAAGAGCACCTCGGACACTTTTCGTCCTCGCGAGTGTCTATAATTTTCATTTTTTATCCCGAGTCGTATTATATTATCAATTCGTCTCTTTGGATGTTTCAGTATGTTTAAATCGCACGTCAAGCAAGCGTATTACAAACCGTTAAATACAGTTAAATACTGACGTGTTGTGCTGTTAACTTTAATATTATAGTGTCTTATCCGCGACCTATTATCAAAAAAATATCTGGAAGAACGGTATCTGCGTTTTTTGTTGGATGGTATTTTATGATGTTTTAATTTCTAAACGAGTCTTGAGCTTTGTTAAATTGTAATGTTTCACATACTCAAATCTCGTTTAAGAATTAAAGTATCGTAGAAAACCGACCTAAAGGACACAGATGAAGTTCTTATCCCTGTATATTCTTTTGATAATACGTAGGATTTTGTGTATTATATTATTAAAGCTGCAACGACCCAACCGTTGAAACACCCATTGGCTACGTTACACGTTTATAAAAGTGTACGCTCACTGTGTTCGGTCCTGTCAGTTATGCTTACGCAGGCCGCCGAAGTCCCACCGTCGCGCCACGCGTCTGTGGGTTCGGTCACCTGTACATAAGTAACTGAACTGCAGGAGTAGCCGGAACTTGTATAGACGGAGATACAACACGCCATGCGAGTGTGTCGTCCTCTTAGAGCTGGGTCAACGTATAACCGGTGGGCAATAAGCTATCCTGTTATCCTTCGATCCAAATACTTAAAAGTTTCGACACTATAACAAACCGTCTGTTTGACGTGCGATTTTTTCATACTCGAGTTTCCGGATGAATATAATATAATTAATATAATGCGATCTCCGGGTTTGAAATCAAAATTGAGTGACTCTTTAGCAGTACGAAAAGTTGAGATTGTTCTGCGAATGATAGGATTTGATGTTGCAGTTAGGGAAATACGTTGAAAAATATCTAGTCGAAAATGTCAATGAGGTTTTCGCATAAACACTTTTTAAAAAATCATCTTCTGTTATAATTGACTGACGCAGCAAAATTTCCATGTGCAATTTTAATATATATATCTTATTGTAATGATCCAAATTATTGAAATAAAAATTAAAATTTTTTAAAACCGACAGTCTTCAGTCTTACATTATTTCATAATTATTTAACTTATTAACATATTGGTTTTTTTCTTTGATCCTCGTTAGTAAATATATTCATTTATTATCAAACTAAATTTTACATAAATAAAAGATAATTTCACGTCTTAGAATAAAAGTATACTTTTCCAAAATATTAGATTGGTTGCAAACTTGCAACTGACCTCTGTGCAAAATACCAATGAATTTATTGCCGTTGTGGAAACGCGACATTTGTTTATTACAGTTATAATATAATACGTGGTGATTGCCCTTAGATTTTTGCCTTCTCCTTTGTTTTTTTCATCCGTGTTACCCATAAGTATACCTGTGAACGTTTGAAATTTCCCGTTCCAGTAGATTTTTCAAAAATTTTCTTTCATATGAACCTCTCCTGATAATGACAAACACAACAAAAAAAAGAATTACCGATATCGATGCAGCCGTTTACGCGTGATGCGATGACCAAGGGATATAGGGATTCATTTTTATTCATAAGATATATTAATAATTAAACTTTATAAGTTATAAAGATTTAAACCATCAAGATAATATTATACCGAACACGACCGTTTAGTGCACCATCGCAAAAGCCACTGTATTACTGTACATTTTTATCGCATTCGTCGTATATTATTACATAGGACACCACCACGATAATCGCATTGACAGACAATAATTGAATCGTATTGGTCGCGTCGTATTGCATTCATATTTGCGTCATATTGCGTTCACATAGGACATAACGAAAGTCAAACTCGTTGTGCGATTTCAATTACAATTTTTTATAAAACTATTTACGAAACAAAATTCAGTGTTAAAAACACACTGCGATGTACGATGCGTTGAATAGTTTTAAGATGGCATTTTAAAACATTATGAAGAGCAAAAATTTTTTTTTTTTTTTAATACGACGTGATTTATGTGACACTGAAGATAATCTTCTTAGAATGGCAAGTTTTAGTTTATCTCTAACGTAAACAGTTGACATTATTTTTTATAAGTTTTCATAACATTTACCTCATGTGACATTTAACAACGTGCAAAAATGTAAAAATAGCGAAGTGCGATGAGTAAAATTAATTTTGCACGATTCAGAAAATCAATAATTAAATTTTTGTTTAACATAAATGTGTTTTCGGGCTGGAAAAACAACTTATTATTTTGGTTAATATTTGTAACGCCATCGTCAACATGTTTTATTTAACTTTTTTTTTTAATAACATATATATTTATATATATATTTCTTTTAAATTATATATATATATATATTATATATATATATAATTTAAAAGAATGTACCTATAACGTAGTACGCAACTTGATATTTTTCTTCCACAATAAATTATTTCTAGTTCCTATATTTATCTTTCAAAAGCATATATTTACGATTTATTTATTTTCCTTTGTGCAAGATTCATCGGGTGATAAACATTATCAAACACCTGTTTATTATGCACGATGAAACAAATATCGAGAACAGTCACGATGATAGAATGTTATTATGACGTAGTTCTAACCTTAAAAACCATATAGTTATATCTCTGCTCAGGAGCTTAATTAAATCACGCGTTAGCACTTGATTTTTTTCGTGTGAATACAAATAAGCTTTGACCTAATTTCCTACAGCACTGGTTAAGGTTTAAAAACTTCTGGCATTGCACTTGTTCCATTGGTTCCTTATAACTGTCAAGTTGTCTAGGGAAAAGAAGTAATTTTGAAACTTTGATCTCTTTATTATAACAAAAAGAAACTATACAATAGACGTACGACATGCTCCAATGGTTGATTTGAAATTAAATTATTTATACTTCCTTATTTATAATCTTTAAGCTGATTGAATCACCTTTAAACTTTATTTAATTTATTTATCATAAAATAACTATTTCGTTTTGATATTTAACGAAGTGTGTGCGAATACGTAATAATACGTAAGTGCTAATTATGATATTATGTAACATTAAACTACCTAGTCACGTTTATATTTGAGTTTGAATTAAAATATTTCATATGTTATATTCGATACAAATAGCATACCGTTATCCAAATCGAATATTGATATAAAATTAACAATACTAAACTATTTTACATAATAATGCTGTATAGGTGAACTCTCAGTTTTCTCAGAAATATTCAATAGAAAAGTCAAATGTCTTGGAATGATGTACTTATTAATAAAAATATTAATATTAAATTTATTTTTTATTCAAATTTATGTAAGTATATAAAAAATTAATAATTTATATTGTAAAGTACAATATGAATATTATTATAAAAAAGACCATTTTTTCAATCATAAAGATTGAATAGTTTTTTAATATTGGTTATTTTTTTATCTGTAAAACAATCAATTTTTCAACAATTTATAATTTTAATTTTACTACTTAATCATAATGAAATAACTTATTATTAAAAATATAAACGATTTTTAAATAAACTGTATTTTTATATTCATGTATTTAATTCAATATAATAATTATTTTGGGGAAATGTTTAGTTTGAGTCTTAGTGACATAAAATAACAATTATATTAGGCATTGTTAATAGTAGCTAAAATATTTTAAAAGTAATTAAAAAAAAAAAGATTTTCCGAGTAAATGATAAATGCACTGATTTTACAATAACTTACAATAATATATTTTTTCATGTCGACAAATGTGTCAAGAATCTCCGTTAGAGTTTATCTCATTAGATCGGAAATATCGAGTATGAAAAGTGTTTCAATCAATTTTTTTTGTTCTCTCAGTTGGTATAATTTTAAAAATGTCAACGAAAATACTAAAAAAATAAAAACTTAGAAATTAAATAAAATCTTTCAGTCAACTTATCATAGTTAATTTGACACAGTTATTTTTTGTGTTCTTTCTGTTACAATTTCGATACTAAAAATCGGAAAAATCAGCTTTAATAAGTGTTCACTGTTTCTATTATGTATTCGATTGTAAGCATTCAATAGAACCACTGATTTTTGATAAGAATCAATTGTTAACTCTATGATTTATTATCGCTTTTTTTTACTTGGCTGAACAATACGATTATCACTAAAACTGAGACCTACACATAGTTATATTTATGTTCTTTACTCATCACCTCACTAGTATTCTGTCCGATCCAATGTCGGTTTGTCTCCGTTCAATCTCTATATTTTTCATTTTTTTTTTTTTTTTATAATCTTAGAAAGTCGTGATTGTTTGAGAACCAAAATACGCTAAAAAAATTTTTTTTTAGAAGCGATGATTCGTCATCGTTTTCAAGTATAATATATATTAGATAACCCACCCAGTCACCCACTTGATTTCTGTGTCAGCATTTTTTCACATTGTGTTTTCAACAAAACATTTACCGTCTATTATAAATAAAATAAAATTACGATTGAAAGAAGAACACTTATTTCATGTCGTAGCCACTTTTAAGACAAATAATGCAGCTGAAATAATTTTCTAAGAAAACATTTTTTATCGTTTTCTTAACATTAAATACATTTCTCGCTCGAAATCCAAAATGAATTAAATTTATTAGAATAAAGTGACTATAGTTATATCTGTTAATGCTACCTTTCTTCGCGAACTTTTATATTACGTTACATAGGTATACCGGAGACAGTTCGTCTAACTGTTATTTCGTCTTGTTAATACTATAACACCGCTAGTATTATAGTATAAATAAATACTGAATGAGAAAAAATTATCTTATTTTCAAGGTACCATTTTGTTACCATGAAACTTAGTATTTGCTGACGGTGGGAGGGGTTATAATTGGATTCGTGGAAAACTGTCCGTCTTGGTAGGAGGTGTTACATGAACGTATACTATAGTTTTAACGAATATTAATGTCGAATAATTGTCGCATCACGGAGATTTTTAAAAGTTGCCGTAGATTTGCGACTTAAGGATTCGCTGTGCAGAACGGGACATGTTTGATAAATTAATTAGTACCTATTTCCGTTGACGATCCCCCGATACCGAAAGTTTTACGTGAACACGTATAAAAGACGCACGGACCCGCGGTAGACGACGCCTCTCAACAGACCTTTGTGGTAAGTACTTTTTATCGGTCTACTGGCTTAACTGGAATTAGAGGACAGCATAATACATAATGGCGCTGTTCCCTTAGCGCCGTGCGTCCATAACTTTTAATTAAATTTGGCTCCACTCTCCTTTCCGAATGTAATTCATTATTTCACCGGCCACTCCCTCGAGTGGCGGCTCGCGGCTAGCAGTCATAAAACGGATACGGTCGTGACCAAAGTTTTGATAAAGAATTTCCAATAGCGTAGACATGCTTTGCAGACGAGAAATGAAACAACATTAACCGCATTCATCGTGTTGTGCGCGCGAGTAGTAATAAAAATAGGCGAGAAACATAATAAACGGTGTTTAGGGTATTGAAGGAAATACAATTCAGTTTATGATTGAGTAACCGCAGTGTGGACCATTAAAAGTGTGTGTACCATTTGAAATCGTTGCGTAGATGCAAATAACAATTTAGAACTGGAACAGGTTCACTACAGCATTTATATGATTTTGACGTGCTGACTAGAATATAATATTATGTAGGTTCTGTTCAAGATTTTGAAAATAAATTATTTTGTTTCGATTTTATATTAAGATTTTAAGTGTTCATAAATAAAAAAGAAAGAACTTAGTTTTTAATATTCGCATTATAACTCTACTAATTATCTATACTAATTATTATAACTTTAGTTTTAAGTAATATCAGACTTTAAAGAAGTATATTAGATAAATGTTAAATATAATTTTAACCGTGAGTCTCAGTTGATTACTCCTACATAAATGGTGTCCCGCGTAGTTCCAATACTTTTGAATACAATGTAATATGGTAAAAATGATCTTGATTATATATTGATGACACCATCAAAGTAACCGTGCTTCATAGTTTTTCCAGCTTATATCATATACAAAACCGAATAATAACAAACGGTTTTTTGAAAATATATGAATAAATTTGTTATTAAAAAAAATTAAAATATTATATTTAATAACTCGTGGTATAAATTCTGGTTAGGTTTTAATGAAATTAAATTATAATATTACACCCATAAATAACTGATCGTTAGCGGGATTCTCGCCTTTATTAATATCAAATATGTAACTATCTTGACAATAAATCTCTACAAAAAACAATTTTTTCATTTTAGAAAGAAGGCGAGATTTTAGAATTATAAATTTTAGATTTTAGATTCTGAGTAAAACGAGCAGTGTATATGTGTTATCATGTTATGTGTTTTTTTTGTTTTAGATTCTGTTACCTTATTAAACGGAACGCCAAGTATACGTTGCAATAATTTTAGAATGATTTATTTAGCTTTTTTTATCTAAATTAATTGTCATCTATTATGCTTGATAATATTTAATATAACATTTACTATGTTTTGCCTTAAAACACACATTATTAATTTAAAGCAATTATAAAGAATTTAACTAGCATAATGTATTATTCAAATTAATGTCGAAAAATAATGGTTTAAGCAGTGGACGCCGTAGGACTGATGGACATAAAAATGCACGAGTATTAGTAAACAAAGCCTCCATTGGACCCAAAAACAAAGAATTCTGCTGATAACCAACTGCTCATTGCTGTGAAAGGGATACGCTGATTGTTTTAAAGTTTAAAATAAATGAAATTTAAAGGGTTGATTAGTAATATTCATCATTTAAATAATTGTTTATTTTTAGACCATTTCGGCATATTATTCGCTTGTACAAAGGTGAGACTATGAACACTTGTGTTTGTCTACATTGCACACCCATTTACAAGGAGATATTATCATGTATCATGATTGAAAAGTTCAAATCAGTGATTTTAAGAATAAAAAAATGTAGATATTCTAGGGATATGAATTATGTAAATAGGTTTTCGGAATATAAAAAAGTGACAATTCTGAATTTTTTAAGCAAATATGATTTAAAAAGATAGTCATTAAATGTATACATATTTTTGCATTAAATGTGTGACATTGCATATTTTAAAGTTTACAGTTTTCGTGATCACTTCCTAAGATAATATATCAGAATATAACTTATATTAAAAATGGATGGCTTATTAAATAATTAATTAATCAAATATATATTATTTAAATTTAATTAAATCAGAACATAAATAAAAATGAAAACACGACAGCCTTTTCTATTTAATGTAATTAAACCTCGGTAAATTGAATCGGTTTTTCATTTTTTGAACCTAAGACCTTTTGAAAACACGAATAAGGAATACATTTGTTGTTTGAATTCCTGAAAACAAAATATGTTTAAATCATGAAATTAATAATTTACATGTGAAAAAAAAATATAAAAAATGGACGGCCTTCAATGTTATAGTTGTTAAAATATTACCATGGACTAAATTCCAAAATAAAACGTCAAAAACAGATTTAGAGTTTAAGTTAAACGCAGTTAGGTCAATAACTCAGATATGATGTGTACGGGAACCAGATGGCTGTGTAATGAAGTCGTAGTAGTAGAGGGTATAAATGCGCCTTATGCTCGGGTGATCATACAGCGTCTTACAGAGGATGTGCAACTCACAAAAAATTAAAAGAGTAAAAAAAAAACAAAAAATAAAAACAAGGCAGAACCTCAAACACAAGGGTCTCGCACTCGCCGCCACGTCACCAAATCCAACGTGGGTCCATCGTATGCTGATATAAATGCAACTCAACCAACGGACAATGTTTCCAATACAACATCCAGTTTCTTGACCAAAATGATAACTTTATTAAACCCTCTATTTATTCTGTTCACCATCCTTATAAATAAACTCACATTGAATTCCACATCATTATCATCATACACTTATTACCAATGTCTTACCTATTTATTTAACTCGTTTAATTTTAGATTACAACATTTGTATTATTTTTTTTCTTTTTACTATCTTTCTTAGTTATGTACATGCAGCCTAGTAGGATATATTATTATGCAGTCGCTAAATTTATAATTTAATATTTGGGCTTTTATATTTGGGCTATTTTATCTTTATTTTTGAGCTGTTATAGTTTAAAATAAAAGCTTAATAAAAATAATTATAATTGTTGAGAATGAAAAATGGGTCGGCCACTGAACGACTGGCAACTGTACCGGTGCGCAGTACATTTAAAGACGTTTTGTTGTACTCTTTAGTCACTAGGCTTGCTGACACTGTTCGTCTTCATAAAAATATTTTATCATACTCGCGGTGAGTCTACGTAATTAACTTTCACCGTAAAGAATGTGAACAAAAAATAATGACGACAAAAACACTTCATACTGCGTGTCTGCAACAAGATGAGCAACGTAGAAAACGCTGGAATTGCGCTGTATAATATACAATTTAAATAAAAGCACCGTTTTTGTAACGACGAATGCGCCGAGATTTTTTTTTGGTTTTAACCTAGTAAACGTTACCGAGTGATTATATATAGTTACACTGAGTGACCGATACTAACCAATAGATATAGGATTTTGATGACTGTTGCTATTTTTTTTTTTCTTTGTAAGAGCAACTAAAGCGCTAACCAAGCTACAAATTTTATTCGTTACACAAAAATGTATGTATTTTTTATTGGATTTTTTTTTGCATATTCAATATTCAATACATTTTTTCATTTTTCTCATTTAACACGTTATTCGATTAATCTATACTTCTGCTAGTCTTACAGTCTTATCTATTTTACAGACATAATTTATTTAAATTATTTTATTACAATAGGTATCATAGTGCATCATCGTTATTGTTTACCTTTGCAGTGATTTTGTGACGAAAAATCTGCGTTGAGGTGAACGTATATTATAATATGTAATATTGTGTATAGTGACTGCGCAGGAATATGAAATTAATTCACTCGATCGATCAAAGTGCGGTTCGTATTGTCTGAATGGCATGTCGAAACCGAATGACGTCAAAACTGCCAGAGCACCGTACCTGTGCAGCCTCCATGAATATACATTAAATTATCTTATTTGAAAGCTATTCGACCAATCAGTCAGATCAAGTCAAAGGATAGAGGTTTTACATTTTTCCCCGTGTGATTGAATGGCCCATCAGATTAAATGCGTTATATGCATAAATTATAAGTAGGTATTATTAACATGCTGGGTGCTTCGGGAAAACCACCTTATTTCAAAAGTGAATATCACAAACCCTATATAGAGATATCGGTTTGATTTTTTTTTCTATTTATAGAGAGTCATCTACTCGAGCTCATCTACAGTTTTTAGTTTTATAAATCATGTTATTTAGAAGACCTTCGTTTTGGTCAACGCATTTTTGCAGTCGTGTTTTGCAATTGTTCTTCACTGCTTTCAGCATATCGACGGGTAAATTTTCGTTAGCCGCTCGAATATGTGGGCTTGGGTCCTAAGACGGTCGGTGTGAAATATGGATTTCAGATATCCCAACAAAAATATATCCCATGAGGTTAAATCGGGCGAGCGTGTTGACCACTGAAGATAGAGGCGTCTGAGGAAGTGTTCTCTCGAAAAATGCATCGGCGTTTTTGCCGTGTGAGCTGAAATAAACACCTACGTGACAGAAAACGTTAGATCTCGATATTTCGAATGAAAACCACCCCCCCCCCTTTATTGAAATAACTGTCGTAGAGGGTGCGAGTTTCAAATAAGGAAGATGGGGATCTTACCGGGTGTACCCTGTATTTGTCAGTACAGATGTATTTAATTAATGTGTTTATATCGATTCATCCCAGCGGTACAGCCATAACGCATGCATCATAATTTTATTTTATGCTAACCTATATTTATTATTAAAATATGTTACAATTAACGGGATATGAAAATATCAAAACGTAGAAAAAATAATGTTCCCAACAACCAAATGGGCTGGATTATCTATATACAGTTAATAATTATATCAAATAAATATATTGTCATTGGTTAAAATATTACATTAAGAATAATTTCTTTCTCGTGCATTTTAATAAAAAAATTTACGGGTAAAAAATGTATAATTATTAAACGATATAGCACCGTTCAAACAATTAAAATATATTCTTCTTTTCATTTTATCCATAGGATTATTTAGTAAATTACGCTTTAATAATAAGTAGTTTTTAAATTTTTTCGAACGTAGAACAAAATAAGATAGCGATAGAAATTCCTAATTTAACATTGAATGACATTTTTTCACTTAAAAAAAATATATTGAAAACGACCAAATTACACAATTTTGATTATTATTTATACTGTAATTTTCTCTTAAAGCTCTTGGCCATGTATTCATGCGCTCGATTTCCGTTATACGAATTTGTATATTATATAAGTCGGCGAGATACAGGTATATTGTTTAACTTTATTATAATCAAAAAGTCGATGATCAGTAAATATTGATTTTTCGTTTTCTTCTTTAAGAATTACAATTAAAATAAAACGTGTGTGATTTGAACATAAGGTGTGTAGTTAAAATCGAAGTAGTTATGTAAGTACAATACATATGCATCATATATGACTGAAATCTATGCAAAAATTATGGCTACTAAAATGTTAAGCATAGCATGAATATGGTAACTACTATTTAGGTATGTATAGATCGCATTAGATATGTATCTTTCATTAGTAATTTCATCGGCTTGTGAACATTTAAGATTCACAGCCACAATGATGATCATATCAAGCATAATAAATTGAATACAACAAGCGGCTCTTTTAAAACTAATATAACGTTATGACGGTATGCTAATTCTTATATTATCAATGTGAACGTCAGCTTGTAGAATAACTTGATATTATTTTCATAATGTAAAATCCTAAAAATGATGAAAGGTCATATTATTATTATAAGATTTCATGTATTCCGTTTCGAAAATATTTAAAGTGTACCTTGATTAAAACGGATCGGCCTGGTCACATAGGATACAACTTAATCATTGTTCACAACGATTGAACCTCAAGAGATCTTTTAGGAATTTTATTTGAAATACATTTCGTATGATTCGTAACAGTTTATTTTTGTTTTACGTCGTTGCGGCCAAATATTTCTAGGGACAAATCGCGTGGTGAACTACATCGCGTTATCGACGTCATGTATACTTTTAGATTTTGTCGACCAATCGACCAGTCGACCATCGCTACAATATTGTGATATACCTACTGTACATCAAATCGTAAATAGTTCAAACGATAAAACGGAAAATAAACTAATACTATGTCCGATTTTTGTCTTTTCCGGGAATAATAATCAGAAGAAAAGGGTGCTTTAAATAAAACATCATATTTCTATTTATTGTAGTCATTTCCGTGGATCATATTATAGTACGTTGAACTAACGAGGAAAAATGTTTAAAAAACACAGCGGCCGGCAGTAATAAAAAATCAATTGTCGTGTGCAATATTTTATCTCGAATCGCCCGTCATTGACGTTTGGACATTATACCCGAATGGATATATTCCGCAAAGCAGGTCGATCGGAAAAAAGCAATTAACTGATGGGATTATTTCGAGCCATTTAGGTCTTAGAGTGGATTATGTATACGATAGTTTTTTATTTTTCCAATAATTTCTTTTCATCATTTATACGTAGATATAATAATATCACATACCTCATCGAATGCAATTATTTATTTAACAAATCCTTAAGTCAGTATGGAGTATACATATTGTTATTATACTATGTTGCCGTCGGATACGTTTCCATTTTTATATTATTATAAAATAATTATCATTACATCGAACGGAGTAAGAGAAATTTCATTATAATAATTTTTGCGAAGTGTGTTGATATAACCAACCTTGAATGCATTTTTATTATTTATTTATCAAACTATCGAGTTATTTTTTGAAACTTTTTTATTACAATAAAAACAACCATTAGAAACGTCTAATTTTATAGAACGTCTTATTTCAAATAAGTACATATTGAAATATTTATTAACATTTTTAAGATTATATAGTTGAACAACTATATGGTACGTAACAAAAGGATTTTTAAATTAATTAAAATTAATTTTATCTTTCAATATTTTGGATATTACAGTTAGTAAATAACTAGGGAATATCAGATCATTACATCTTAAAGTTCTTTGCCAGTTCAATTATATTTTTAAAAACAATCTCCTAGTATTAAACTTTATTATTTTTATATTTATATAGGTTTTTATAACAGGCTTAGGTCTTTAAAATATAAACAGATCGCTAACATTGACACATAATAATATTCCAGGAAAGAACTTTTATTTTTAAAGTGATATTTATTACATTAAAAAATGTGAGGAAATTATTTTACTATATTTAATTACTATACTCTTCTATTAAATGTGATAAACTTGAAATGATTTGGAATTTTTTTTAAAAAAAAGTATGTACAAAAATATTAAGGGAAGCGTATGATTATTATAAACTTGTAAGAAAAGGGAAAAATTATCTTGCAGGAAGTTTGTAAGCATAACATCGTACACTACTGAAATAAAGGACAATACTGAATAAAGCAAAGATGTGTGGTCTTCCCGCAATCGATCGATGGTGTCATCAATCACGTGACGGGTTTTGATTATTTTGACATTAATTTATTCACAATCGGTCAATATTTAAATTATTCCAGTTGCTCCGTTTTTGACAAAAGTCAACTATTATAAGAAAAATGACATTGGTTCTGTTTTGTGATTAAAATATGAATATCAATACTTACTCATATGAAAATTAATGTTCGTGTTGAATGTACATTCATGACATATTGAAATAAAAACGATACTGTCAATATTACAAAATATTATTATTATACTGCGTCATATCACGTTTACATCATTATAAAAAATACATGTTAGCTTCTCGGAACTTTTTTTCGTCAAAGTATAAAAATACATTTCGTTATTGTGTTCTACCGGGACTATTACAAATTACTCGTAAATCATACGATCGGAGCGATTCGTTTTGCGTGGTAACCTCATCCGTCCATTATGGCGATGAAGCAATAGTTAAATAATTGTAAGCAATCAGTCTTATTGTACTAATGTTCCATTTTTTCCATTGACATTTTCAAAACACTGAATTCAAGAAAGACGCATCTATAATATTCATTATCCTTATTGAGAAAATTATTTCTGTTCAGTTTCGTTTGACAACGACCTCGGATCGCATAATACTACATTGATTATACGTAACTCGAATTTCACGGAGCAAATAAAAATGTCGACTAACTTGTTTTCAAGATATCAAAAAATCATACACAAATGAAATATATTATAATATATATTTTATTTTTTATTATAATATTTTTAATGTTCGTTCCCTAATTTTTGTCCAAACTCTTCTCAAATTTATTGGACTTTGTTTATCAAGACATCGTTGAAACCATTTCTATAAACAGGATTCTATGTCGGATAGTTTTCCTACTTTAATTTTGTTTTTCAATTTCTCTGAATCCATTTTAAAATAACATATATATTTTTATTATTGAACACAACGTATTCACTGGAATTCCAAATGTTTTGGCTATATTGCTATATATGTTGTTTTTTATTTTGGATTTTTCAAATAATTTGAAGCAAATGCACTTTTTTACCGCAAGTGATACTGGTGTCAATTTTCTTTTTTGAGTCATAATAACGCGGTTTGGAACTGTCACACGGTGCAAGATTAAACAAACGGTAAAGAACTAAAGCTGAAACGAATTCCTTGGAGTTATCAAAGTATAACCTATCGAGAGTCGACATCATATAATTGTTCACAATAACACCTAATATGACCGCTAATACGTGAGTTAACGTTGTATAAAATCTTGCTGGTGTTAGATACCAACTAAGCAACGTCAAGATAATAGGTGATCGATTTTGAATCACTCTCTCCACATGATGCTGATATATAAATAATTATATACAAAAAGAATTGCAAATTACAAAGTCGTGATAGCATTTCATTCCGTTGTCAAGTAGGCTAAATATGCACGGGTAGGTGGGTCATATTGGTGATATGAAGAGAAAAATTGAATCGGTATCGTGTGCCGATGAAGTTTTTTTTGTCTAGAACGAGAACGAAAACCTGTAGTAGGAATTGCTATTATTAAACGTAACCCATGTTTATAATATAGACATAATTTAGGTGTAACAATAAATAACTATAGGGACTCGTCGTCACGAACATATTTTTTTCGGGTCAGTATCATTTATTGCTTGCCACAAATTCTCAACGATAATAGGTCATATGGTTATAATAATAATAATAATAATAATAATAGTAGTAATGATAGTACGTCGTTAGTTTTTCGTATGCTGAAGACTCGTAGTCAAGTAGGGGGAGGGGGATGGATGATGACGTCACATGAACCATCTACTGACCACATTAAAGACATTCACATATCACACCTGTTAGCTCATGCAGATCATTGCACCGTGGGAAGTCAAACCAGTGGGGTATTTAAGATTTGTATTAGATGTGGGACATCAGCTACAGCTACCAGCTACTATTCTGGTAAAAAAATTAAGAGGTTTTTAAGTTGAACCGTATGTTATTCAACCGATATAAGTGAAATAAGGATATTATAATATTTACGGCTGTCATCCTTTTAAGAATTTTAAGAATTCATAACAGACAAAATTCATGTATCGATTGGAAAATTAACTATTGAAAAAAAACCTTGAAGGGGGAATAAGCCACACATCAGGTCCCGTCTATCGACCATCGATCATTTTTTACCGATGTCACGTTATTCGATTTTACGTTTCATCTTCGATGTCCCAGACAAATGACGCGTCAACGAAACCGTATACCAGGGATGGACACACTTTTTCAAGTAGAGATTGACAGACGAAACATTTTTTTTTTTTTTAGGATCGTCTACTTGAGCAGAGAACGCCGACCAGAATTTCAACGATGAATAATGATAACAAGGATTTGCGAGTCTACACCACCAGAGACGATCGGCGTATACTGCGAATACAATTTCTAATAAAATGCCAAAGATCGACTTTTAAATCGTACGCGATAGACCGTTTGGTTATGCCTGCCGTATACTAACCTATTAATTTGCGCGCGTTTCAGGTAGAATCTCGCAAGGTTTCCCACGGACGTTTGGTCGGTCACCCTCGAAGCGAACGCGTATTGTGAAAATAGTAGTACAGTGACGCTGCGAAATGAAAAAACACCGCGTAATAGGGGACACGCGTCACGCGGGGATAACACTTTAAAAGCTAACCCGTGTACTTTACCCGGGTAAACGAGACGTTTTTTTTCACCCCTTCCTCCCCACCACGTTGTCACCGTAAATCGTGTACATCTTGCCACCATCACCACCACCACCATCGACCTCACCCCGCGGCGCGACCGTGTACATTTGTATTCGTCGAGAAAATAAATATAAATACGTCGTACCCATCGTGCTGCGACCGTTTCGGTTGTTTTCACGTGTCATATTACCATTGTTATTCTAATATGCGCAGAATAATGACGATAATATGTCGAAGTGAGACGTGTTTTTCGCGCAGCGGTCGACGCTCGACCCCATTCCGTCTCGGGGATGCGCATGTCGATGAGTTCTGGTTTGAACGAACTGTACGTGATTGTCTCGCGCCCCACGCCGAAATCAACTAAAACACATTATCGATGTGGACCGGATGTTTGTACACGAGTCTCTCGACACACGCACGAGGAAATGATAGTAAACTTTTTCCATTTCTCTTCGCGTCATTCGTACGTGTGTGCGCGCGGGCGCGCTTAAAACTTTGAAAACTTTCGAAGGGCATTTCGATGTGGTTTCGCTGCGCTACAAATATCGTGGTGCTGGTTGTTTACGGTTCACTGGTTAGACAAATGTTTTAATAAAAATTGATGAGCGTGTACCGATCGGAACAGGGAGTTTTTTGGAGGGGTGCTGGGGTGGCGCTACTACTTAAAATTCAAATGCCTAACTATGTCATTTCAATGGAGATACGTTTTCCTTTATTATACGATCTCCATATTGAGTACGTCGTCTTGTGCGCCGTTTTAACATGTCCTATAAACACCATATTCAACGATGACCAATTATACATCAACACTGGTCTTCCACAATTCTCACTTGACCATGTATTTCAGGTTTTGAATAAATCGGTGACTTATAATAAATATGATAAATTCATCTTAGTTATGTGCTTTGAGTCACTATAAAGTATTCCACACGTCTTAAGTGGTTAAGTAAGTTAGTAAAATAGCAATGTCTGTAATAAATAAAAATAAATCTTAGTAGCTTTACATATAACTGTTAAATCAATTATTCATACATTGAATAAACATTATATACAAAATATACACGACCGTATTTATGTCGCTTTTAGTTTTAATTTCATATCTTATGATATTCTGTCAGACAAATTATTCGTATACTTTTCAGCTCGTATTTATTCTACCTGTTTTAGATTATTCGACAACTTATAATTATTGTAAGTTTTTACTTTTAAGTAATAAATAACTTATTTTATCATTAATTTGTTTTCATTTTCTTTTTATTTTATTACCAACTTCGTCTATTAGCTAAACGCTTCAATTATCAACTCCAGTTGATACATTTTATTTTTCCAATTATTAATAAATTTTTAATTTGCAAGAAGTACAAAATTACTTCGGGAATAATATATTTAACCTTAACATCGTGGTGTACCCGATGGTCATGACTAGGAAACGGATTTTATTGTAAATTTTATTGCGCCCGTGCAAAACAAATCAAAGTCAACAATATATATATATATATATGCAAAGTTTAGTTTTGAGATTTTAACGATATCGTGATGAGGCGTTGTTAATAATGGTTCGATAAATAAGTTAATATAAGTAATAGCGGAAGAAAAATTGTTCATTCTAAAGAGCATTTATATTTGATTTGTGAAACAGAGTATTTTGATACTTTTATTTTCTTCAACCACGTTCATTATGGCAGTGCTGGTAATAATATTGAAGCAATAAATCAATAAATAATGTATTTAACTGTAAAATCCGCTTTTCGATAGCCACGAAGCCACGTGCCGGTCTTGACGTCATGTTGGACAATGTACCTCGATAACAATCTACTGTTATACTTTTATTACTCGCGTTGTCCGGAAAACTAAAAACAGTCGAACCATCACGCACTTATACTCGTATTTATATTATCGTTAAAATCTTTGTTGATCTATTCGACGTATTCTGCACTGAAAAGTATAGGCTTTGGCACGCACTCTTTTCAATACCAAACGCTGTGCACTCGGCACTCGGTATTGTTGTACACCGTAACATAGTATTCGATGAAATGTAATTTAATTTTACCCGACAAAAACTATCGTCTTAACGTTACGGTCGGACAACGATGTAACAGTTCTCGACTAAACCACTGCGGTATAGGTACCTATGTCAGAAATCAATGGAGCTAAACTTAATTGATTGACAGCGACAAATGGTATTCTATTAGCCGAGCAAATTGTCTTTGGATGACTGCCGACGATAGAAACACTCGCTGAACCTAGCCTATTACGTATTACAGTCGATAAACGTAATACTCCGAAGCTGCAGGTCAACCGAAACTAATAATACAACGTTTTGCGTTACCTCACTGTTCGCACACGTTCACGTCGAACGGTGATAATCTATCGTGTTTAGATTACGGGTAAGATGCTACGTTTCAATTACTACATCGTCACCGTCTCGCTTACAATATTGCATTAAAGTCACGGGTGAAAGCTGCCTGGACTATTGTGCTTCTGATATCCGTCAAAAGTCAACTCGGAACCAAAATCCCGTGCTGCATGGATCTTCTTCTTCTTCTCTATTGGCTTCGGCCTTTAAGACCATACCGCTATAAACAAATCTTGCCATCTGTCCCTGTCCTCTGCAACTTCCCTCCATCTGATTCCTGGTCCTATCGATTTTATGTCCTTCTTAACACAGTCTTCCCACCTCAACCTGGGTCTTCCTAAAGGTATTTTCCCTATAGGCTCTTCCTCTATTACCAGCCTAACAAGAGATCCTTGTTTACGCCGGGCATGACCTCCCCACATGAGTCTTCTTTTTGTTATCTCCTTAATTATATCAGGCCTCTGAAACTGCATTTGAATTTCATAATTATGTAATTTCCTCCATTCATTTGTTTGGTTATCAAAGACCGGTCCATATATTTTTCTTAAAACCTTTCTTTTGAATACTCCTAGTCTCTGTTCTTCGGCTTTTCTCAGTGCCCACGTCTCAGATCCGTACATGACAATAGGTCGTAATAATGTCATGTACATTCTTATTTTTAAATTTTTAGAGAGGGTCCTAGATTTCAGTACTTTTTCTAATTCATAGTATCCCTTATTAGCTAGTTATATTCTCGACGACACCTCTGTTTTAAGTTCATTGTCTTGAGTAATAATAGATCCGAGATACTTAAATTGTGAGACTTTCTTTAAAATATGTCCTTCTAATTCAATATGTTGTCCTAGTCTGTAATTTCTGCTATTTCGGCTAACAATTAAGTATTCTGTCTTATCATCGTTAACGGATAATCCCACTTTCTCTGCAGCCTTTATAAGTTTTATTCCCAGTCTTTTTATCGTCTCAATATCATCTCCTAAGAGAGCTATATCGTCCGCGTATGCTAAAAGTCCTATTGTTATTTGTCCCAGCACAATTCCTTCTGAAACGTTAATTTCTCGTACTATTTTTTCCAGTACCAGGTTAAACAACACTGGGGAAAGCGCATCCCCTTGCCGGAGACCTGTCGTCACCCTCACAGGCTGAGATGTTGTGTTCGCTATCTTAACCTTTATGTGCTGCATGGATCATTAGCTGTAAATTATTATAATAAAACGACAACATTTGTCGATGGTTTTGGGAAGTCGTTATTACACTGTATTTTCCTAGTGTTATAATATTATGGCATTCTTTCAACGCAATCATTGTGATGGACTTTTAAACATTTTCTGATCGTAATTTGTTTTCGATTACACGATTGATTCGCCTCAGAATTTACAGGGAATTCGTCTAGAACAGTAAAATAGTTAGACTTTTATACTTTTTTTTTTTATTTGAACCATCCGATTACAATCATTCTTGATTTATTGTTTCCCGTCTTAACGTGTGAAAAACCTCTGCGGGTATCCAGAGTATGTTGTTCACCGGTTCCATAGAGTTCATTCCCGGGTCATTCTGAGATGAAATGATGGACGACCGACGGCAAGATTTAAACAATCTTTTTATTGCATCGATGAAACAGTTTTCAATGAGTAAGTACAGTAAAATTTAACACGTATATAATACATGAAAACACAAGATTAACAAATCAGTATTCCGGTTTACGGAATATACAGGTTATCCCACCGGAATTCACACAGAGCGATATATCCTGTGTGAATAGAGATTTTCAAATTTTGTTTTTTTCAAAAATAATCTTTGTGCTAGGGAAATTTTGTTGATAACAGTATGGTAAATAAAAATGTTTTATAGAATTTTTTTTTTTTTTATTGATCATTTACAACTTCGGCAGCAGTGGCCATTAGTTATTTTATTTTTTTACATTACATTTGCTTACATACTATTTACATATTTTTGTATTAGTACTTAGATTTTTTTGGATGATAATATGTGAAAAATTATAGGATATTTTACTTTAGATTTCATTATAAATATTGATTTGCTTGAGGAAGTTAATTAAATTTGTATTGAGATAGTGATTGTTTCCGAGAGCTGCGTCGAGGTTGTGTGATATCCCATGTTTGATCCTTTCTTGATTATACTTTATGCAGTCGGATATGATGTGCTTGACGGTGAGATTTGTTCCGCAGGTTGTGCAGATTGGGGGTTCCTCTTTAGCCATAAGGAAACCGTGGGTGATTCTAGTGTGTCCTATCCGTAGCATTTTATAGAATTATTTAAACTGCAGTTTACTATATAATACAACTACAACTATCTCTTCTCAGAATGCTTCATATCCTAAACACCTCGTAAACTTATAATTTCCTCAAGTTTTATTAGTACAGTGGTATATTTATCACAATAAACTTATAATTATACTTACAAATTTTAATCTACTATAGATATCCATAATGTTTAATAAAGGTTACTTATGTTATCTATTGTTCCATACTATTTTGAAATATTGCCGATCCTGGCGATAATTAATTATATTTTTTTGCATACTGTTATTTAATTTATCAATTTCCATGAAGTCAGGTTATCAAAATAATCCCGTAAAAATATACGCACAGATATTCTCTTTTGTATATCAGTTATCGATCACTGTAAAGTCACTATTTAATAATGATTAGTTTTGAAACTATTGGAGCTTTGTTTTTTTTTTTGCATTATTATATTTTCGTTATCCGGAGACCACTCGATCAATTGTCGGACCATCATAAAATAATAATGAAAATTCGAGGATAGAGATAAACATTTGTATTGTATTACTTATATCGTTAAAAAAAAAAACTTTATCGAACAGAATATAATATTTGTATAATGTATACAAGTGCGTTTCGTGCGAATGAGATGTATAGGTACAATAATTTTATCTTAGATGTGTTATGAAACCGAATACAGTCCGCACAACGTTTATGGTCGAGTAGAATATTTTCAGATGTTTTGCGGTAAATTAGTACATAAAATGGCTTATATAGTTTATGATTAAACGTAAAAAAGAGACGTTAAAAAAAAAGAAAAGCTACCTGAGCTCACGGTTCATAGTGTAACAAAAAATAAAAATAAATTATTATCTTGTGTAATTAATTAATTCCAAATATTATCGAAAACGCTTTTTGTGATGGTGCTGCTGGTGGGTATGTGAAGCTGGTGTTTGTGCAATATTATTGTAATATGTTATTACGAAATTTTCGTTTGATCGAAAAAAATAATATATCACCATATCATAAGAGTGATTCAGTACGTACAACCTTTATAAGCAGTTTTAGGACACTGTGAAAAACATTTCCCATAAACAAAACGATTGCAAAACCAATTGTTTCCATTATTTTTTCGTACCTTAAACAAACATTGTAAGAGACATTTGAGCATGCAACCACGTGAATATTCAATTTAACTTCTGTGAACTTAGGGTATATTACGTAGCTATTAGATAGATTTTACGACTTTGGTTCTGCACTACCGAAAGATGACTGATTTAAAACATAATATAATAAACATAGGTACTCTGGTACACGTTATATTTAAAAAAAAAGAAAAGAATGACAATAAAATTCGTACTTCAATAAATAAAATAACTTATAACAAACTATATAAATTTATTATTAATACTTAAGTACACATATTGTTAACTACAGAGTTTTACGATGATAATAAAACAATAAAAGATGAAACGCATGCCCGAAAAATATTAGCACCAAGTCCGTATCATAGTATAACAATATTACATGATATTATTATTATTATTATTATTATTATTACGATTATTATTAGTATGATTATTATAATTTGAATTTTACAATCCAATAGTGAGCGGTAGTGACAAGAGCTCTTGGTCTCGTAGTAAAATATCACCAGATGTTAAAGGTCGTACTGCGGTATTTTCACATGGTTAAAATATCTTAGGATTTTTTAATTTTCCCCCTATCTATTTATACTTTTTATAGTTTTAGGACATTATGACTGACGTGGTGTTTGAAATGCGTTTATTAATAATTCTTACCGCGTTTTTCTATCTGCCAAACGTAACCGTTTCTATTTCTTTTCAGATATCGTTCACATCTCGGATATTACAAGACCGTATTATAACACTGGAAAGCAAAGCGGACTGTATACGCTCGTATGCATGCACTTTGAGGATATACCGGTTATACCTTCGTTTTTCGCTTCGGGTTGAATTTCGCGTCCACAAATCAGTATGCTCTGCCACGACGACGACGACGACGACGGGTTAGCGGTGGGGTCGAGCCCAGGTTCCGTACAACACACGCTCACGCGCGAGCCCACCTACATTCGCCCCTTCGTCTCCACCTATTACCCTCCGACACATTTACATGAGTACACAAGGTGCCCGTCTGCGTTTCCTCTAATCAATAATAGTTTTAAAACTTGACCGTATGTCACCGTTACGCGTTCTTATTGACAGGAAACGTTCGCTACGTATTGATATATGAACGCTTAGTTAAAATCAATTAGACATATTGTGTGTTTGCGGTGTTGTTCACCAGCAACATTATGCTGGCAATCAGGCCACTTCAGATGTATCATAAAAAATACACCGCGTTGGACCGGAAATAGAAAACAAGTCATTATTGGCGGGGACAAACACGAGAAGACACCCTGTAGCCATGCACATATATGAATATGGTTTATGCGCATACGCGTACGCTACGTAATATGTATATATGTATCTACCTGACCCGACTAGTAAATAGTAATTCCGAGGATTATGTATTTATGTGCGTACACAGCATTGAAAGCGCTCTATCGTGGCTGCGGCACGTACGACGCGGCTAGGCGGTGACTTATGAACGCGCGGCGACGGGACAGGACCACCCGACGGACGGTATCACCTCTTCACGCGAACAACAAAATGTAATCACGGACGGTTAAAAGGACCTGAACGCCGTGGAAACAAACTAGTCCTGCGTGTGTCCTCTACGCGGTGTCGCGGTAGTCGCACTGTGAACTCTATCATTATTGGTTCTTCGACACGGTCGTTAAAACGGTGTACCGTCGTTCCGTTATCGCCCTAAACCATCACTCGTACCCACGTGGGATTTACGAGAAAAAATTTGATCGTATGCTCCCCCCTCTCCCATTCGAAGGTGACGAGGACGATGCGGATCATATTAAAAATATAATAACTCCATTGGCGATGAACGTGGTATCGAAACTCGTGTATAGACAATCAGATGTACATAGAATCGAAATGTTACCGTTAGGATCATGATGAAGATAAAAACGTTTTATAAAACGGTCGTGAAGTATGAATTTATTTCATCGTCCTTTTTGTATACGCAGGAGTTAACGAACAAAAAATTGTTTATTATTATCGTTAACTATAAGTTACGAAATGAAAAAATACATTTTATACCAAGTCTTTGGAAATTATACATATTCATAAATAAAGTTTAAGTACACTTTTTTAATAGTTTTTTTTTTTTTTAGGGGAGGAAGTATTATAATAGAAATATACATATTTAAATCATTCAAAACTTTTATAATTTGTCAGTAGATATCAAGAACAGTGAGGTTTAGAGCTACATATATCCAAGTCCAGATTATATTTTCTATAAACACTTTACAAATTTAAATAATATAATAAGATAGCTGGATTACACTTAGTAACTGATTCTAGTAACTAAATCTTCGTGTCTTACTCGGTGCACACACAATATGTATAACTCGGTGTACGATTAAATATTTTTTAATTTTGTATGCATCATACGTACTATTAACACGTTGTATAGTATTACGATTAATTTTAGTGAAACAATTGTTATCGAAAATTCGGTAACAGTAATATGTCATAAACTTACCATTTTTTTTATTCCTGCAGCACCGGAAATTAAACTTTTAAGTAACGACTTCATACGAAACGCAATATAAAAAATACACTTAATCCATAAGTTACGTTTAAAAACAAAAACACGATGTAAATTATTTATTGAACTCCCGTCGTTTATTTTTTATCGTTAAATCAAACCAATTCATAGAGTAACGAAATCGTATATTATAGATCACAAATTGCCATCGCGTTGGTAGTTATTTATTTTTTACGCAATCAATTTACTGGTACAGTATATTTCTACCACACACATAACTCGGACATTATCTATGTTTGGTTTCTTCTACATTTAACTCGCGTTTATAGGTGCCGCTGCGGAACATTTTGTCGACCGAAAACGATTTTAGTCATCAGTGTTATAACACCACCCGTCCTTCACTGTAAGATTCATTCACCGTAGTAGAGGAGAATATTTTCATGTGATACGAAACCGTAGCGGCATAAATGCATCGGAAAAGATTTATGAGATTACAAATTAACTATCACATATTAAACGTATTATATTGGAAGTGATAATGATATTATTATGATCTACCACGCAATAAAATAAAATTGAACCATTTTGATTATAATGTCCGTAACTATTACTCTATTTTATTTCTCATATTTCTTCGGAAAATCCCGCAGGAAAGTTTTCCTCGAAAACGTATTTAACTTAGATAGTGATCATATTATTTTTAATCGATTTCGATTTTACGGTATAAGAACACTATACTAAGAACACGTTCCTTGAACAGACATAGTATAATCCCTTATTAGCTTGTTTTACGCCAAAAAGTTTATGAGCCATCTGGGTTCCAAAAAATTTAACAGCATCGTTAAAACTCGTTTCCTTTAAAAGTACCATATACATTTTCAAGGTCTTATATTATTTCGATCTTCCGTATCCGCAGTGCGATAAACGTTTGCGTATTTGCGATTTTAGGAACGCCGTAGGTCGGTCGAATAACGCCAGAGCGTTCCTCCTTATGGACATTTTAATGAGCCATCACATGC
This sequence comes from Periphyllus acericola, assembly GCA_949715065.1. Classification (NCBI taxonomy): domain Eukaryota; kingdom Metazoa; phylum Arthropoda; class Insecta; order Hemiptera; family Aphididae; genus Periphyllus; species Periphyllus acericola. The sequence continues at coordinate 40,973,546 of OX454266.1, forward strand.
CAATAACATTATGCACACGGGCACGTGAAACCTATTATACCTAACAAGATTTGTACGGTTGTTGTTACTCTACAATCGAAACGGACACATACTTTTTGCTATTGCGCGTGACCGGATAATTTGTTTAGAACCGATTTCGATTTAAATCCGAGCTAATTATATTCTATTTTATACATCTACTCGGGATATATCATAATTATTAAAAAGTATAAGTAATATTGAAAAACAATACAAACACTTAAGTGTGCAAAACTTATGTTGTTCATCTAATGAAAATTCGAATTTATTCTTTAAACCACTTTCAACATTTAATTTTATTTACATTTATTAAACTGGGTCAAGTGACCAACTTTCAACAAGCGGTGAATCCACAAGATCTAAATCAATATTCAGTTCGGACTGTTCTGAACCGGGCTAGACAAATAATGTGTAATCTATTTTAATAGAAATATTACATATTTCTAATAAATACTGAACACATGGGATATCGCGTTAATAGGCATTGCATAAAAACCGAAAATAAATATACAAAAAATTACAGATTTACATCCTACGTTATTCACAATGCATTATTACTGTTAATGTTCTCCCTTCCACGTTGAATCACAAACATCGCACGAACTACAGATGCCAACAGTCACGCTTGTTTCAGAAATAAATGATACCAGGTTATGAAAACACTTCCAAAATTAAACCTATCCGTTGAAAAATAAACTTCAGAAACCTATTTTATAACGCTGAAGCGGGAATGGCGAAATGTAAATAGTAAAGTAAAAATGTAATTATTTTAATATTCCAAAATATTGACATAGGCAAAAATTCTATTCGGGAAAGCGAAACATAATTATCGTATATGGCATAACCGTGTAACATATTATATTATTTTAATATAAAAATATCGTACGAACCTATGATGCTAGCTGAATTACCCGGTTCCATCCGAGAGTAAAAGATTATACGAAATCGGCGAGTCAGGCAATAGTATTTCAAACGCAAATTAGTATTGATTATTTAGTTCAACCGAAACACGTATCACCAAATTGAATATTATACTCTAACATTCATATTTTACTGGGAAAAAAAAAAACTTTTGTAGAATACAAGATAAATTAAAAAAGAGGTTATATATATATATTATATATATATACAAGGAATATTTAAAAGGAAGTTCAGCATTCTCTCTCCGTGCCCTGCAATATTTTAAACTAACCTAAGTAAATTCGAAAAACTTGGTGAAGAATTTTGAAAAATGTGGTCAAAATAAGTCGAGAAATTTTCAATAAAACTAGAAAATTCAAGTACTATATTTTCGATCAACAAAATGGTACTCGTTAAGACGACGGCACTACGTTGTTTTTAATAAAATATATTGATATTACCTCTTATTGAATTCTACAGTATATTTTTCGAATGAAATCTTAATCGTATACAAGTTCAAATAAATATTTAAAATATTTCACCTTTTTTAGCTTTAAGTATACCGAATTGAAAAAATAAACCTATAGTAATTTATAAGCGATACTACATCACTGTCACGGTATTATACTTTGATCAAATAACAATGTATTATAAATTTTATAAGCAAATGGGTTTTTTATTTCTTCCAACATAGTAAACTGAATCTAAGCGGCAATGTTCAGAAACTCAAATACCAATGGCTGGTGAAGTGCTCAAAATCTTGTGGATGCCGTTTGGTTGAACCTAAAACCCTCTTCTAAATCCTTTCGCTGTAGGTTATAGAACATTATGTTCGTCGGTATTGTTCGGGAATCTAATACTAGCGATCATAACTTTCATTTCTACTAAGACCAGTTCAACCCGGCTTTAAATCTCTACTAACTCTGAATAAAAAACAAATCATCATAACCGTGTGAAATTATTGTCTTGTGCTAAATCACTTAAATTTTATTTCTCTAGTTTTTATTTTTTTCATTTTTTATTCATCCATTTGTTAAGGAGGGTTCATAAAATGAGGCCATTATCCCTATTTATCTAGTTATTAATCGTATTTATTTAAGTTTTTCTCATTGAGTGTCAATTAATTCAAATAGATTTATGACCTTGTTTAAACTAGTAGTTCATAGTATACAGTGTTTTTTTGGGATGACTGCCAGGTAAACTAAAAAAATTGATGAATAATATCATAATATATTGCACATTATATGCAACGAGACAATTATAATTTTGTTTTGTCGTTATTTCATCAATTATTTCGTTCAATTTGATATTTTTAGATTCTGAGTAATACGAGTTATGTATTGGTCATGATGATTTTTTTACGTTGTATTTTTTTTTTGCCTGTGTGCACGGTTTTGACCAGAATGATTGCTCCACTACATCTGAACCGGGAACTTTTCTAAAAGGAAATTTCTGTTTACACTACAACAAGGAGTTATATGTAATCGTTTACAATCAGACATGTGCATTCGTTTTCTTCCATCAAACTTAATATTGAAATACGATTAAATTAAAAAAAAAAAAAAAATCATAACATTATCAATGCTCACATAAATATGTTTTTTTTTTTAATTTAAATTTAATACTTTGAAAAAATAAAAAAGATTAATTCATATATTGCTCTAATAATAATAAGAAATTCCTTAATTTTGAGGCACCGAGACATTTTTAAATCATCTCAAAAGGGCACTTCAAACAAAAAAGCTTGAGTACTGTTAGTATGATTTCATTTATTATTTTACCACCGCGGTATAATAATACCATAATGCTTTACATTTTTTGATATTATTTGGACGATATTGTTAGAAATATTATAATGACGTACTGTAACCAAATGCAAAACGAATTAAGATTGGATATCTCAATTTTCTCCTATGCATGCATGTATCACTTTTGCCTATCAACAACGCCGTCTTAACCTAAATATATAAACGTGGAACGCAATAATATTTGATCGATCGTCAATAATATTGCAAACTATTTGCAGATAACGTTTCTTTTATAATTTTAGATTCTGAGTGAAACAAGGAATGTATTGATTTTGTCATGTTGTGGGTTTTTTTTCGTCTCTGTGTACGCGAATTCGACCAGAAGAATTGTTCCCATTTATACAATCCTGGTACTTTACTGAAAGGAAATATTGTCTAGTTAATATTTAGACTACGGGAATTTGTAATTTATCCACAGTTATTCGAATAATTGAGAGAAGCAGCGAATAAATCACGCACTATCCACTTGTTTATATTTCTTGGATATAAGTTTTTAAATAGGATTTATAAAAAAACAGAAATAAACTGGTCCACCCGACATATTTCACTGAGAATCATTTTTTCGAGATCAATGGAACATTGGTTTCAAGATAAAAAGACCTATATTCCAAATTCCAAAAACCATTCATATATTTCACCCGACCTAGGATTTTCATCTGTTACTAATTATATGACTGTGTATTCCCGCACTTATATGTTCTTATCATAACCAACTGTTTAAGAATTTAGGTACATGTCAACTTCTATTGGTAGATTTATGTTTATAAGATATAACTTTTCTGATATTGGGATCAAATTGTTTTATAACTATCAAAAGATCGGTATAGCTTAAGTTTTATGATGATATCATATTTAAAAGGTCTTAGCTTCAATCATTTTTTATTTTCGTAACCAAGATAAGTGGTGTTCTTTTTTGATAGAACATTTTAAAATGAGGTTCTTTTAGTACTTATACAATGGAACTTTTGTCATCTTCTATGAAATTTGTGAGTTTGAATCGCACTAGTTTTTGTAGTGTTTATTTTTCTGGTCCCACAAAAGTGTTTATACGTATTTGTTTCGCTTGGGTACAAGGCACAAGCCAATTGTGTCAGTCTTTAGAAAATACGAATATTCTATTATCGCTTTACATTGTTTCTTAAAGTTTTAAAGCCTTAATGTTTTTATATCCAAGTAGATCCCGTTAATGTTGCTTAAACATTAATGTTGTTTTTATGAATATTTATTTGTTTAATTTTGTTTACTGATTTGATTTTATTACTTAGTAAAATTGTTTTACGACAATCGTTAGTTACTACCATATTAACGTTATTATATAATGTTGTCTTATTAATTAAATCGCATTAGATTTAAAAAAACAAGATAAATAAATTCGCTTTCAAATTCTGTATTTTCGTTATTGTAAACTTATTCTACAGTTGAATAAATAAATGTATGCACACATAAAAGACACAATGAATTCATAATATTTTCTTCGAATATTTCCCATCGTTAAACCAAATAATAAGACAATAATGATTACTAAAAATCATTTATGATGAGTCGGTATATCACGTTCAAAAACTCTGAGCAAAGTACGTGACACAAAATAAAACTTAAATTTATTTACAAAGCACAATGAATATCATTATTACAGTAGAAATCACTATAACGAGCATCGCTTAGAACAAGATACCGCTACAACAAGCAAAACGTTAGGTCCCGGCACGAGCCCATATGATTGTATGTTAAAATATACGTTTACAACGAGTATGGTTATTACGAGTTATCGGCTATAACGAGTAAAATAAAACGAACTCGACCAACGACCTTCCGGTTACTACGAACAGGTACCTGCAAGCTAAGAACTTTTTGCTATTATTTAGATCAATTAATAATTTACATACATTATCTTTAGCTGTGTAGATATGGATAACTTATTAATAATAAACATTATTCCTACAAATTCTGGTGTTTTCAAGTTAATAAAAATTAAAATAGCGTCAGTTGTGTGAAGACGTTCCACCATGTCGCGTCGTCAGTTTACGTTGGACGAAAAAATCGGAATAATCGGGCGGTTTGAAAATGGAGAGAAAAACAGCATGATCACAAAAGAATTTGGCACCTCTTCGTCGACAATTTCAACCATATGGAAGAATCGGGATATGTTGAAAAATATGTTTCAAACCACGTCACATAAGGCAAGTTTTAGTGGCCGCCAACATGACCGGAACTGATAAAAGAAAACTCCTTGTTATTGGAAAGTCGAAAAGCCCTCGGTGTTTTAAAGGAGTTTCATCACTTCCAGTATTTTATGAAAATAATACCAAAAAAAAAAAATTCGTCAGTTTTATTTTTGTATTTCCCGCTTTTAATCGGTTACAACAAATGCTCGTTCTAACCGCATACAACGAGCTACCAGTTATAACGAGAAAAACTAGCTGGCCCTTGAAACTCGTTATAACCGATTTCTACTGTATATTGAAAAATAAATAATGGCATCAAATATTACCTACACATTTTTTTTTTTTAATAAACTTCTTATTAACTCTTCTGGTAACTATGATCAAACCGTAAAACGTTTTTGATGAACCGCAATATTATACTTAAGAAGTCTATCGAATAAAGCTCGGTTCAGCGAACACGATTACATTATAATTGTATAAAATAATGAAAAGGTGAATCTTTTTTGAAGTATAGTAGATACGATAAAACCTTCTTTCTTCTACTGTAGCATTCAAAACCATTCATTTGTATGACAACGAGTAGTTTTCCGAGAACACCATCAAATAAATGAAGCTGATAAAAATCTTTAACACCATTAAGACTCAATTGGAAAATATTTTATGATTTTACGATCATTACACTTTCTTGAGAAACAATAATTGATTATGATAATTGTTCGTATGATTAATGGTTAAATATAAAATATATACTTCATAATACCCAGAACGAGTATAATGTGCTTTCAGTTATTTTTCCAAGCTGTAATATCGGAATATGAACACTTATGTATAAATAACAAAAGAAAAAAAAATTCCTCCGTTCTTATTTTGAAAACGGTTATGTAATAATTTAGAATTTGGCGATGAAATATCAAATAAAAGATTTCGGCCGTAGAAGTAGTATAAAGTACGAACACATTTGCAAGAATCAGATTTAAATTACGCAGAGCGAGGAATGTTCAAAAGCTTTTACATCGTACGTTTTATACGTGATTTTAACGAAATAAATATACATTTGTAACGATAATTTATGTTCTAATATTACAGTACTCCCTCGTAAACACGAACTCCATGGGATCGAAAAATGACCATTTCATGTTAAAAAAAATCATGTCAACCGATACGTTTAACAAGACTTTGTTTACGTTAAACGATTTTTACTTTATGTATACTTCGACGAATGAATCCGCATTATCAGAGAAGGTTAGATCAAAAACGCGTATTAAAGTAAATTATCAATTTCATATTATAAATATTAAATACATACCAAATTTTATTATGAATAAGGCAAATATATAAAAAAGATGATTTTTTATCATACATTATGCGCATTGAAACTATATAAATTTGAAATAATTGTTTTTCTATAAAGTGACTAAATTAATTTAATTAAAACTGACGTCAAGGAGTAGTGGGTGGTTTAAAAAAATCAGTGATGGGTTTATGGGTGGGTAAACGTAACTTGATAGTTTCCCAAGCACTGTTTTCTGATGCTGTTCAACTGGTCGTCGAATTTGCAATCAACCTCTGCACGGGTTTGGGGAAATTTGACGAGGGTATCAAAGGCTGTCAACAAATGAGCTCGAGAAGGTTAAATAAAGATTAAATGATATGCGAGTAATAAAATTAAAATAGAAATGGGAAATTTTCTGTTTGAGCTAATAAACAAAATGACATTATGGTTTTTAAATTCTGTTCGAGTTTTGTATAAACCGAGAAAATAAAAACAACCAATTTTAAAGAGTATGGTCTTTTCCGGGACTGAAAAGTTGGTTCGCGTTAACCAATGATTCGTGTTAACCGAGTTTATGTTATCAGGGGAGTACTGTATTGTAGATTTTTATAAATTTTACGGAAAATTCCATACTTCAGTATTTTCATAGTATTTTTATTATTGCTATAATTGTTTTTCTTTGTACGTTGTTCTTTAAGACGTAACCGAAATAATTATGTTTTTTAATTTTTTTTTATTTGCTTCCGATCCGTTTTTGCTCCTTGAGTCCGGCAATTCACATCATGCACATGAGAATTTCGAATGCTACCAAATTTACTTCACAGCCGTATATTATTGTTCGAGGGAAAACCCATCGAAACAATATTCTCCGAACGTTACGGGGCGTATATACGAAATGTAATATATATGTGAAGTTTTCAAACCACTCCGAGACTTCTTTATATCGCCTCCACCACATCAGTTCTCGGTGGAATACACGGTCGAGAAAGACAAGAAGGAAAAGATGAAAAAAAAAAAAAAGAAAAAAGTAGAAACTCAATGACGGCGACAACTACTCTGTTGTCGGGCAAAGTAACAACAACGTGTACGCAACACTGCGGTGTATATCAACTACAATAAAGGTTTTGTTCGTCGCTACTTTGACTCATTGTACACTCTCTGCGTTACACGACCGTAGGAAAATCCGTGTCTTTTACATTTTCCCTTATTTTATTGTTTTCTTGGTCAGCTAATATGTCCGACTAAACCGTCGCCATCGTGTTTTTCACAGATTGGTTAGTATCATCACGTTTCGAGTTCACAATAATTTGTGACGGTACATATCCTCCAAAGAATATATTTTGTTTGCAATAATTATGAGCGTTGATGTTTAATTTTCCATAGGCATAAGGCAATAATTCATCCATTGATGTTCCATTCATGGCACAGAATGTTTTTTCGTCACTCAGGAGATACCGGCATCATTTAGGTTTCAAACATCTTCTGGGGTTCACCTGCAGTGTTATTATAACTAAGATTATTTTATTTTTTTTGATTTTATGTGCGATTATTCATTCACAACTGTTACAGATATACAGATATGAAAAATATGAAAACATATTTAAGTAAGAAAACCAGCAAAATTTATAAATTTAACTATAAAAGTAATAATGGTAATGGAGCGATTTTTGGGAAGATGATTTTAGTTTGGATTGATATAACATAGAGAAGATATAAATTAAAAAACGTTTGCTAGAAAGAAGGGGAAATAAATTGAAAATGAAATAGTTTAAAACACAAAAAGTTTCCATGTGAATTCGAGTATAAAATGGAGAAGAATTAAAGGAAAGCTTGAATGAATGGTGGGTAACCAAGCCGTGTTTTAATTGAAGGCTGGTGAATGCGACAATCCTTGGGATGTTTAAAATCTTGAGCAATAGGTATGGAGTGATTATGGGGAGGACATTGTATCTGTGCTATGAAAAAAAATTGCGAAGGAAAGAGGACCAGCAGTGACGTTAAGAATAGATACATATGTGTATATAATAGTAGTACTGTGACTGGGAGCGTTTATAGAGAGTGTTTACCACGTGATGTACAGTTGGAATAGATAGGCCATCATGGATTGTATTGTTTGAAACATAAAAAGGAGTTTTAGATGTTTGTCGGAGGCATTTGGATTGCATTGTTTAGATTTCTTTATATTTTATATAAGGCTAAACTCCAGAGTTGTATACCATACGGATATGACCATATTGTTTTTAAAATGAGTTTATTTAGGACTATTTTTTTTTTCAGTTTGATATAATATTTAGAGATTGGGAGGAATCGTAGCTGACGGGATCAGTTGTACAGAGCAATTAGCGCTGTATGGATATGATGAGCCAAGCAGTCGATGGTCCAGATTGAGGTCAAAACATCGAATATTTTGCGTTTGAATGATGGTAAGGTTATTGAACACTATGGTGGACTTTTTCAGTTGGCTATCAGTAGCCGTAGTGTCAAGTCGTCCGCTGTACTCTGTTACTCCGTAAACGCGCGTTTTTTTTTTTTTTTAAAATTTCAATGCATTCCAATAATAAAAATACTTCACCCCAAGACCTCAACCTTCCTGACACTTCAAAGAAAAGAACTAGCAGTGCCGCTCTTACACCTCCTCACACTAGCAAAAATAGATTCACTCCACTATTAACTCTACAAGACACCGGCGAAATGTACAGTATCACAGAAAACAACAGTACTCAGCAACCACAGGTCAGACCTAAAATCCCACCTATATATGTTTATAATATTTCCGACTACGAAAACTTTCATTCTTCCTTAGATAATATAACTTTTGACAATTTCTCCATTGTTAATACAAAATCTGCCCTAAAAATTAATTTAAACTCCATTGATGACTATAGAACCGTAACTAAACATTTCGACGAGACCGAAATTGAATACCACACATACCAACTTCCTGAAAATAAACAACTTTCCGTAGTCATTAGAAATCTACCTGTTAACATATCGGAAGCTTGTATTTACAATGAACTTCAAGATCTTAAATTTGAAGTTGCTTCAGTCACACGCCTTCAAAACCAGTTCAAATCACCAATTCCAATCGTAGCAGTTTTATTATCAAAATCATCTACTGAAATATTTTCTTTAAACAGACTTCTACATTGTATAATTATAGTTGAACCACGTAAGCCCTCCAAGGATATTCCACAATGTACTAATTGTCAAAGATTTTCTCACACCAAAAAGTTTTGCCACCTACCATCAAGGTGTGTCAAATGCGCGGGTGACCATCACTACAGTCAATGTCAGAAACCAACAGACCCTTCTCCAAAATGTGTCAACTGTAGTAGTGATCACCCAGCTAATTATAGAGGGTGCACTTTTTACAAAGAAATATCAAGAACCAAAAATAAAAATAAAACTAGTACAAATCCGTCCCATAGCAAAAATCACATAAACTCAATACCCAACGCAAATACTCAAAATATACATTCAAACCAAGATAACACTAATATGCATTACACATACGCCTCTGCGTGCAAAAGTAATAGCAATAATAATAACTATAGAGGCAAATCAGCCAAATCCACAGATAACGATAGTGATTTTATGAAAACTCTTTTACCACTAATTAACACATTTGTTACCCAACTAATGCAGAAAATAATACAAAACCTGCCAGTCATCATTAACAGCTTAAACTTAAACACCAATGGAGCTCCATAATACCCTGTTATTAAATTGGAACGCTAACGGTCTTAAAAATCAAAGAAACACATTACTAGCTTTTCTTAATCATCACAACATTCATATAGCATGCATTACCGAAACGCATTTGTCGCATTCAGATAAAATTAAATTCCCTGGCTACAAAATTTATCGCGCTGATCGTATTACACAATCTCGTGCCATGGGCTTATTCTAGTGCTATTCTAGTGCGGAACAAAATCAAACATCAACAATTGCCTACACTCGTCCTGACGTACCTAGAAGCCGTAGCAGTTTCCATTAACATAAACAATAAGTACATAACGTTTGTCAGCGCGTATCAACCTCCTAGTCGCCAAATGCTTATCGCAGATTATGAAATAATCATGAACCTAGATAACTCAGTTATAATTACCGGTGATTTAAATTCGAAACACATTAACTGGGGATGCCGTGTCACAAATCCAAATTTCTCTAAATTACAAGCATTCATAGCAAACACACCTTTTTCAATATCAGCTCCAAATACACCTACTTACTTCCCAACAGATATAAACCGCTTGCCTGATATATTAGACATCTTAATACTTAAATCTGTCCCATTTGTATGCGTGCATGAACCTCTCGTCGAACTCGACTCGGATCACATACCTGTTAAAATAACGATTAACTCCCCCTCTTTTATCCGCTGTACAAACAACTCATTAATTAAAGGCAAACCAGACTGGAATAGATTCGCTAACCATGTACAATCTAATCTGAAAATACCTACAAGTGTACCTACCACTCAAATAGCAGAGCACACAGCCGACCATCTGACAGACGTCATAACAGAAGCCGCTCAGTCCTGTTCAAATTCCGTACTGCAAAATATACACAGTCCTGTTATCTTGCCACACTCCATATCTTCACTTATTCGTCGTAAACATTTAGTCAGGCGCACCTGGCAAAACCATAGGAACCCGGCAGATAAAAAAATACTAAACCTACTCACCAAAGAAGTCCAAGCAGCCTTACAAAACTACCGTGTATCCTCATACAATAGTTACCTGTCAAACATGCGACCGGGTGAATCAAATTTGTGGAAAGCAACAAAAAGACTTTTAAACCAAGACATCAACACCATTCCCCCTCTTCGCACTGATGCAAAACTTATCATATCCGACCAAGAAAAATGCGATGTTTTTTCAAATATGCTGTACAAAACTTTTCATCCCAATCATATCTGTAATCCAAGCAATGACCTAAGAGTAAAACGCACCTTAGAACTACCAAATTATGAAGTCCAAAATTCCTTAAATTACGTAACGCCAAATGAAATCAAACAAATTATTAAAAATCTCCCGAACAAAAAATCACCGGGCCACGACAAAATTACAAATCTTATGTTAAAAAAATTACCACCGAAAGGACTAGTGTTTATGACCACATTATTTAACTCTTTATTGCGTCTTGGTTACTTTCCACCCAAATGGAAAGTTGCAAACATAATACTAATAAGCAAACCAGGAAAGGACAAATCCAATCCAGACAGCTACAGGCCAATCAGCCTCTTATCTTCAATTTCAAAATTGTTTGAAAAAATCATACACACTAGACTTCTTTTCTATTTAAATGCCATAGATATTATACCTAAATTCCAATTCGGGTTCAGATCAAATCATTCTACGGTTCAACAATTACTTAGAATAACTGAACATATTAATACTGCATTCGAAAAACACTGCCATACTGGAGCTGTATTTATTGATATTTCAAAAGCATTCGATAAAGTCTGGCACGAGGGCCTACTGTTTAAACTAAAATCTATTAATACTCCAATTTACTTGTTCAATATTATCAATTCATTTCTACTTAACAGACAGTTCGCTGTTAAAATAAATGATAACACCTCAGCCCTTATGCCTATATCTGCTGGTGTACCTCAGGGCTCTAAGCTTGGTCCCATACTTTTTAACATCTATGTTTATGATATTCCCCAGTCACCTCGTACGAATATTGCCCTATTCGCAGACGATACTACAATATTCACAGAATCACGTAACATTGAAGCGGTAACCACAAATCTGCAAGCACATCTTCACGAAATATCCTACTGGTGTAAAAAATGGCGTATTCAAATAAATGCGTCTAAAAGCACAGGAGTTATCTTCAGTCTTCGTCCTTACCGCTCCCCTGCACAACTAACTTTTAACAACGTAAATATACCTTGGAGCTCGTCAGTAAAATACCTCGGCTTGACATTGGATAAACGCCTAACATGGCAGCCCCATATCTCATCCAAACTTCAACAGGCTTATCAGCGCCTCTCTATGTTATACCCTATTCTCAATAAAAAATCTCCAATACAGAAAAAATGCTCTCTTCTAATATTTAAACAAATTCTACGTCCACTTCTCACTTATGCGTGTCCGGTCTGGGGAAAATGCGCGTCCACTCACATCAATAAAATTCAAATTTTTCAAAATAAAGTGCTACGTATTATTGCCAACGCACCTTGGTTTATAAGGAATGTAAACCTACACAAAGACCTTCAGATTCAGGAAATCGCAGACCATATCAAAACCTCATCAAAAAACTTCCATACCTCACTGCTCAATTCTTCTGGCTCACTTCACTATCAACTCCACGTACATCCGCCTCAACGTAGATTGAAACGGGGACGTCCGCATGACCTTCTGGTGTAACAGCTCCACATTATACAGTAGCTGTTGCTACTTGTAGAACCAATATTAAGCTATACAATTTGTCATCAGTATCTGTTATGCTTCATATTGTAATTATTATTTAAATATTGTTACTGCTATATTATTATTATTATTATTTTATTATTTTATTGTTATTACTATTATTATTATTATTACTTAAACTATCATGTTCAACTGTTAAAAATGTACCATTAATATCACTAGATGTAGATAGCCACACAGGCTAGGAACATCTTATATATAATTATAAAAAAAAAAAAAAAAATGGTGGACTTGATGGTCTAACTGGAAAATATCACATTCAGACTCCGATAACAGCGAATGATTTATTCTCGGAAAGTTGTCCCGCTGCAGTAATCTTAGAAGATTTTATTTCAGCATAAACATTGATCGAATTCCGAAACTCTTGTATTGGATCCCAAGCGAAGCGATTAATCGCCAAAGTTTTGGTAATTGGACCCGGAGGGCACTTATTTAGAGAGGTTGTTATTCGATTTTCACTGTCGATATTCAGTACACTATAAGCATACGTATACCTACAACACGTACTTGACTCAGAATAGGTTTGAAACGCGATGGTTTGTTATTGCTTTCAAATGCATATTATAAATAAATAATACAATTATAAAAAAAAAATCACTCAGTAACACGGTATCTCACGGAGGGTTTTTTTTTGCAATTGCTTTATATACCGATATCGATTTTACCAAATGAAAGTACAGTTGTACAATACAATGTATTCAATAGCTCGATAGTTTAAATTATATACTCGTACTTACAGCGCGAATGGTCGATATAGTGATAATTCAACTGCGTTTGTTTTTTTATGAAAATGTGTTGTATCCGACTTACATTCATTCGAATTATCTAATATATAATGGTTGTATTTTGTTCCCTTCATATTTTAAATCATAAAAGTTTACTAAGCAATAAAATAATACATCTATATAAATGTTGAGTATACCGCTATAATGATCGGATCATGCGTATAATTTAAAACAGGAAAATATCTAAAGGCTTAATAAATTAAATTATTCGTCGAGTAACACTTGGCGCGGAACAGCAGTGAGGGTGAAAAATAAAAAGAGAGAGAGAGAGAAAGAGAGATAAAGAGAGTAGATTGAGACACATACAACTAGCGTACGTATAAAATTGGATTTTTTTATTCAGCTATCTTTCCGTAAAGCGTGCTGATGGTTATTATTCTACGTTTAGAAATTAGTGTCTACCCCTTAGCCAAAACATGCCCGTTCGAAAATTACTCGAGAACCTATTATCTAAACGTTATATTGGTATTAACCGCACTGCGAATAGTGAGTGTACGACTTTCGTCGCTCACACGTCAGTATAATATTATATTTATTTATTTTCACGGCGTACGTGGCGGTGAATCACTACGTCGAACCCGCTTGTCGTGCCGTATATCGCAATACTTATATCGGTTTCACTGTATCAACATAACAGTATAATATCAACCGACCCTCCCTCCTATAACCTCGTTTTCCTTTTCAATTTTCCGAAATACTTTTTTAACCTGTACCGTGTACACGTGCGCATCGGTAAAACAGATAATCGCAACGGGCGCGTACACGAAATAAAAATTGCGTGGCCAAAAAGAGTTTTAGTTTGATCGCTCGTTGAGGCTGAACGACTCGCCGTCTTACATAATAAACTATTTGTGTTCAAATGTCACATTTCGGTTTATTGGGTGACGACGAGGACACTTACTAAATAGTGTTTTGAATATTTTAACGTTACGCGTGCACTAACAGAGGAATAATGTTAATTGAAGACCACAATTGACGGTAACCACCAATGAGAACGAAAAACAATTGCAGTCATTTTTTGACTCCAAAGTGGAAACATAGAAAAAATATTGTTAATTAGCATACATGTATTATAATGAATTATTTTAAATTATTATTATGGACGGTTAAGTTTTGAATGATTTTGTAATAAAGTACTTTTATTGTTATAATCGTTCGACAAGTATGCATAACAATTAATTGGATTTTTTCGGTTTTAAATTATTTTACGCCTACAATTGTTACGACGTGTGTAATAAATTATGTATTACGATGTTTCTTGGTTAAAAAAAAAGCGACGGTACAATGTTTAGAGATTTCCTTAAAAAATACCAAAACTGCTCAGCTTCAAGTGCACGGCTTATTATTTGACGATTGATTTAAAATGTAGAAGTTTGTATTTAACTGGATATTAAAGAAAATTGGTACCGCGTAAAAAAAAAAAAAAATATTACGATAATATCGAGTTAACAATTATTTGCCTAGCACAAAAATATTATGAAGTTGTATTCGCTCATGGATTTTTTTTTTCACATAACTGTTGTTGTAACATGTGCGCATTCATATACAGTATAGTTACATAACAAACATAGTATAAACCACGCATGCTTTTCATTTGACCTTAAACGCATATTATTATACGCAATACGCAATGTGATTGAACAACCAATGTTGTGATAAACATTAACGTAGACCATTTACAGTACACGATTATTAAAATTAATTTTTTATTTCAAACACGCGGTTTGAATACCTACCGAGTGTTATTATTGCGTTGTAGAAACATCATAATATTTTTTCGTGAAATTAATCATAGTGCACTGCTTGTTTTGATATTATTTTTTTTTTCGAACGTTGTAGCATTTCAACGCACATTCGTACGCCATGGTTTTTAAACGTAACTGGCCGTGTACAAAATTGAAATCCACGAACTACAATAAATAATTAATAAATATCAACGGTGCTTTTCAAGAGCCGTTGCAATAAACTCAAACGCGTTCTCGATTATACCACTACATGGTTTTTGTTTCTGCCTTAGAAGTCATCGACTCATATTGAACAACGATAACCAAGTTCTCGGTTATCAACGGATATACGATGCAATAATCAATCATTGAGAACCTCGTCGTGTGTCTTCGAGATTGTCGAATGCGTGTTCGTATTCATATTCATCCGAACGGTAGACCGGCTGTATACTAACGGCTTACCGCGTTCGACTTCTGATGATTATCAAGAGAAGCGATCGAAATGAATAAATTTAGAAAAGCAGCAGCAGTTCCCTCCATTGTGTTGTACTAGCAATCAGAGGCGGCAAACTATCTTCTAAATTTTCAAAAAAAAATAATGATGTATGCCATAAAACATTAATAACACTTATAGTACTACAATAGTACAGTGTTATCCATTCCAATGTCCACGATACAATAAAAATTCATAACATATTTTATTGCATCGTTTTGAAAAATAATAACTCCAAATCTATTATCCATTGTGATATCTTCTGAAATAATGATTATAAGCACATTACTTTTAATTTTTTTATATAACTCGCCGAATCTGTAAATTGCATTATAAATATTTATCTTTTAATTAAATTTTAATGTTAATGTACGAAATAACTGAAACAACACGTTATATTCTAGTTTATTAATCAATTATTAAAAATCAAGAGATAAATAAAAGTTAAAAGTGGAATTGACAACATTTTAGACATTTATTTGTGGCTAAACTTTCAGAGCTTATAACTTTGCTATTTTTGCCATCGATAATATACGTACATAGAAAATGAAATTTTACTTATGTGAAATACAAATATATATGATTGAGACTATACATACATTAACTAGCGTGCATGGTAATAATATAGTGATATAATTTTGACTTTTGTAAAAATGTTTTATCAATAACGTCATTGGTTTTTATTATGTTGTAATATTTACAAAACTTACGTTTAATGTTACGGTTATCGAAGTTAGTATAATCATAGTATTTTAACATGAAGTTCCTACAAGGGATGACTCCTTTGTCAAGACAAGACTTCAGCTTCGATATAAAAATATTTTGTTTGATTTTATTTTCCGTTGCCCTTACATACTGATCACTTGTACCGTTTATTGTAAAGAGTATTTATTTTTCCAGATTGTTATACTTTTAAAATGAAAATAAAGTTATTTACATTTCACCACGTGATGGGAATATTTTTACACTAGATACCTAAGTCTATATGAAATAAAGTCTACTTATTGAGAAAGTTTATAACCTCTATATTTATAGAGCCCAACACGTCCTGATGATTTTATGTTCATGTGCAGTTACGTGTTACTTTCAATGTTGTTGTCATGAAACATCAAATAAAATAATTTTTTTTTTAGGATAACGTTTTTAATAACGTTTTTAGGATTTTATTTTCGATGTTTTTCAGCGAGAATCATGCATTTTTGACGGAGTTTTTTTGGTTCAGTGATGAGATAAAGTGGGTTGTACAGTTTCTAGTTGTTTTCCCTACTATGAGTACTGGAATCAGTTATTTACGAAATAACCTGCAGGTGAAGTATAGGGAATATATTAAAACAGATAATAATGGTTAATTTAAAAGCCGATTTTAATGATTATCGACATAAAACTTCTTGTTTTGTGCAAAAATTAAAACCACAAGGTTAATCGATTTTTTGAACCCGAACAGTCTAAACATTTTACATTTTTCTGTACAGTCTATACGAGCAGTGTGTTTTGTAAATATTCATATGCCCCTTTTAGCGCTGGCTGTACTCTATACTTGTACACATATGCATGCCACTATATGGCTGACAAACTATCCGCAATGTACGAGCAGGTGTTTTGTTACTTTTCTACTTTTCGGTTTAGTTATTGTATCTGTCATAAGAGTACTTTAATTACATTCTTGAGTGCGCATTTAGAAAATTACAAACGTAATATAAGACTTCAAATGCACGCGATAATATATGTTGAACGGGTTTTGAAAAATGTCAAAGACAATATTTTAAACGTTTAGTCAGTTCATAGCTTCTGCTGAGCAGGTGATTCGTATATTTTGAAATAGGGCAATAATCACTCATTTAATGTAACTGACTACTGCATTGTCTATGATCGAAAACGGCGGCAATAGCCTATGCAGTTACTTAATAGTTACAAGTATCACACATTAATCGTTCAATAAAAAAACTTGTTATAGGATGTACGTCGAAATCGCATGAACAATCGTCATGTTCAAATCAAATGAAATATTAATCAAAATGTATTTTTCAAAGTTTTAAAACGTATATGCACAATATATTATAGTGTTTTCATCGCACGTTTTTTTGGCACAAAATTTTAACACCCAGCAACCTTGGACTTATATGAATCATATGTAATATAACGCATATAAATTGTACCTCATTCATAAACTTTTTGTAGACATTACTAATGGAGATTAGTAGATGTGTGAATTTTCATAATTTAATCGGTTAGTTATTAAATATTTCTCACCGATTTTCCTTTACGACGGATTTGTTTTTATACATTTCGTAGATTTTCAATGCAAATCATTATTTACTCTAAATATAATCTTTAAGGTTTTCATTGTTAAGGTACATCAATCATCATACTATTGGAGTGAACCTAGTGTTGACATAATTAATTTTATAGGAATAATTTAGGTTATCATTGATGTGTGTGATAATATAGTCGAATGAATATTTACGTTACTGTAAAATAGTGTCTTCTATGGAAAAAACGTATTTTAAGTCTGTAAAAAAGAGCTTTTGAGCCATTTGAGCCTAGCGTTGTCGTTCAGAGTTTAGTTAGTCAGTCTACAGCAGTTTCAACGAGTTAATTGTGCAGTTCAATCATATTTTGCATTAAAATTTCCATCGGGGAGTGGGAGGGTGTGTTCGATACAATTGCAACATCTAGTGCATACGATTATAAAGCAGTCACGGTGACCGCTAAAAATGCCTGATTAAACAGCAACCCTAGTTTTAAACGAAACGGATCCTTACGCACAAGAAATGAACTCTCGTCCCATCGTAAGATGAACGCGATCAGGTCGGACAATACTGTGTCGAGTCGGTAAACCGTACAATTTACTTACGCAAACGGTTATAAAAATAAAAATGTTCACCATAAACCGCGGTTCACACAATATGATACGGTATGAACTGAGTGAATTAGATTAATCGAAATGTACGTAGATGTCAACATAATCACGGTGCACAAAAACTAACACTTGGTTACAATCTATGTGCCGGTATGGTGTTGGTCGGCAGTTCCACCGAATGGAAATGGTAAAATATAAACTTAGTTTGTGAACGTAGTACAGTTGGAACTAAAAAAATATGATATTATTTCTCCACGTTTAACTTTATGTTGTAAAAAGAAACAATAATCGAGAAGTGATACTGTACAGTGGTTGAAATGCATATTTCTGACGGAAATCGTCGCCACCGGACATCCAACGCAACAGTTCTCGCGTGATCGAACAATAGAACATCTTTGCCGGAAAATCCCTCCGAGATAGGTATCACGGATTTACATTATGATTATACACCGTGAAATCGTGTTTCTGCTCAATGGCTATCATGTACCTACACCTTTTTTTACCTACGCACAACGCTTCGTAAGGGAAACGTAAACGTTGCGTATTTTATTTACCTACACTGCAGCATACTACGCACGTACGAAAAATCAATAATTAGAATAGATTTTTTTCTATATTCCGTCAAACGCAGTGTACATACCGTATACAATAATCACTTTCTATAATCCCGTTGCAGTAGTATATTACACGGTATTAGAGGATAAGGTCAGGACACATCGCTTAACATACTATTAACTATAGGGACCACTGCGATCGATTGGAGAAGTCGTTTTAGTTCACTTTTTTATCACCAACGCTAGTAATCAAACCTTTTTGAGGTTATAAAATATAAGACTTTAGTCCCATATTGAGGATAAAAAAAATTAAAAAGATATAGTAAAAAATTACAAAATTCTGTTCTACATTGAACTAATTTGTAATTTGTACACATTAAAACATTTCAGAATATAGAATAAGTAAAATATGTGAATTTGTATTGAAAAATTAACAAAGTTTGACAGCTCGTGCTTACGCGGACATTTGCGGACAAAATATGTATTATTAAAAAGTCCTCTCCAAGCAGACGTATAGATGTGACAAGTGTCGCGACCTTATCTTCTAAGACCATGGTATGTTATATCAATATTATTTTTGTTTTGACGATTTTACAATAATTCATAATCAGAAACTATTATAACACTCAAATGTTGCCCCAGTTCTGAACGATATTTATGGTTTTAAGCTCGCGAGAAAAATAATACGTTACCTATTGAAACGTAGTATTTATGCATTGCGAAGTCAAAATAAAATAAGATTTTTAATTCTCTTACGAATTTTTGTCCTAAGAAAAACTACACTGGTTAGGTTAGGTTACATCCATGAGCTAATTTTACATTAACATTTTTAAACGTTTAAATTTGACGCATTTTGATAATTTTTTAATCTATAAATAATAATACTGTTGAAAAGTTTACGTAAATATATGTAGCTGTATTTATTTAGCGACATTCCTGTGATTTCCATTATATTGTTGGTAAAACGATAAATCATACGCTAGCTCAATAATTGATGTATTGCCTGCAGTACACACATATTATAATATAATGCGATAATACGTCAAATGCGTTTGACAATCCCAACGAGTAGAAACAATGTTTCCGTACTTATCGAATGCCTATGGTCTGTGAGTAATACAACCAAAACTCGATCTGGGAAAAAAAAACAATGAAAATCTATTGGAGAAATACACCAAACATTGGCGTACTCAAAGCTTAAACATGCCTATTATAATTTCGTGAAAATCTACTGACTTCTACTTCCAACATGACGAAAAACTGTTACAGGTTGATAAAAACCCCGAAATTACTTTTTCCTGCACCAAAACAAACAGTTTCAATCATCGATTTCGTATACGATTGCACAGTAGTTGATGACAAACAATGAAATGCGTACATAGCAATTGCAAGCTATGAACTATTTTATAACGAAATATGATATGCAGAACACACGGAATAAAGTGTGTATAGAAAAAATACACTTATACTTATGGTAAAGATGAGCCGGAAATAGAACACCTTATAACAGGGAACATTGCATTATTAACACGATATTTATGTGAAATGGCTGACTGTTCTTGACACGGGCTACACACCGAAATACACATAATATAGTAACTACGATCTTCTACGATATAAAACTTTAAACCTTAAATATCTAAGAGAGCGCACTGCTAGAAAATGTTGTAATTAGATAATGAGGTGAAATCGCATCATGCGGATCTCTAAGATCAGGTGGTTGCCGGCTCAGCAGCTGGTGCCTGAAAGTACCTAATTCGTGTGTGCCGACTTAATGTTGGAATTATTAAAACACTAATACTTTTCACTATGCGAATTCACTGATTACTTTGCTTAAAAATAAGCCTCAACTATTTGTACCTCACACGTAAATCAAACAGTTTTAATGGAAAAATCGTCGCGTGGTATGCTACACATCCCAACGGTATACTCCGTTGACCCTTTTTGTTTTTTGTTCATTGATTGAAAGTCTCTCGAATACAATTATTTTTTTATGTGAAAAACGGTCATTCCCAATCCCCCCTACAACTAATAAAAAATCCGAAGATCTCTCTAGGGAATTGTGACCCACGGGAAACACTGAACTCAATAACCGTTTATTAATTGTCGTTCTATCAATAGCATCAGTTCGCGTTAACAGCTAATAAAATATTGATTTTCGAACCGATCATAAAACGAAAAATGTGTTGGACCTACATATCATCTGATTTTGCAGATAGATATGGTTATCGTTCCAAATGTAAGAATAATAATATTCACCTCTTCCGATGTTCTTTTTTTTCGAGTCCCATTAGAAATATATTCAAAGGGATTTGGTGGGATTTGCATTTAAAAAAAAAAAATAGCCCACCCATGTAGACGCATAAAATACATTACGTTTCATTGCTACCACCGTCAACGGATCTACACCTAGTTTCACGTGGGTCCACGTAATGCCACTATGCAGGGTATCGCACTCGGGCCCTGCATTTCCCCGCCCCGTGATGTAGTGTCGCGCCACCGGGGTAGTGATGGACTTTTTGTTTATCGTCGAAGTGGACGCGTTTTGGGGGTGCGACACACCATTTATTTTTCGAGAACGGCAATGCGGCAGTGAGGTTTGGTTATAAAATCACTGGTAATAAACGAAACCCAGCACATTGTGTACCCGTAACGCCGCTGCAGTTGTTCTGTTCATCAAAAATGCTATTCCATTCAAACTGATTTTTAATGAATGTCCTATTGAAACTTTCCTACAATCCACACACTCGCATGTACGCACACACGCCCACACACACAAAAAGCCTGACCTTTCAATCATCATCCACACCGTAATCAAGACAGAGCTGAAGACTGTATGACTTTTTATACAATTCTTCGAAATCATTTCAGAAATTTTGAAAAAAGTTATATTTCTTAGTGGCGAGTGTTTTTATTGTACAAACAAAAAATATTTTAGAATTTTAAAAAAGATTTTTAAAAAATTTCAATGAACAATCGTCGCGTAATTATTCAATTAACAGTAATAATATCTTAAATTTTTCAACCAGAATTATCACTTGAAAAAAAACGTGAAATAGAGTAGCGAATAATATAAATTAATCGAATCGTAGTAAAGCACAAACATATTGCTGCCTTGAGGAGCTCGTTGAGTTATAATTTTGTCAACGATAATAATAATCTGTTTTTTTTATACATTAAAATAGTGTTCTAAATTCAGTCGGTTGATTCGATATCATCTTTGTGCATACATTTATACGTATTGGTTTCGTATCACCATTAGTTTCGCATTTGAACTGATTTAATCAAAATGTGTGCATGTGTAATTTGTTTTAATTTCAACACCACAATGAAAATGAAACAATGGGGGTTGTTCTAATTACACGGTATAGGTAGTATATACTATAACAATGTAAATTCACTTTAACAAAAAATAATTAATTCTGTAATAATTTTATGCACATAATAGTATCAATAATAAGTTTTTTTTTACATAGGATTTACTTTTAATTTAAATCATTGTTTTTTTTTCCGTAGAACACTTCAAATTTTGAGAATGACTAATGTGCGTGGTTAACAATAATTTGGACATCTACAAAATTCTGCATTACGTGTATTTCATATCCTGCGTATCAACACATTGGATTATAGCTGCGGAAATTTGAGCAAAATAAAGTGATTTGAACATGACATATGTTTTTGGGTCTTTATTTTATGAAGTTTACCGTATACTATAATACATGTAGGTTAATTATTTGTTGAAATTCGTAATGGCAGGCGTGTGAAAAGTATAACGTTTGTATTTGAAATGACCAAGTGTCTACCAAACAACTAAATTATATTAATACAATCGTTGCATTATACCGTCAATGCTTTTTATTTGATGAACTTCGTGCAAACATTAATTATTTGTTTAAGAAACAGAGCGGCACATTTTTTTTTCTCTTTTATGTCGAATATTTTACAATAATAACTTTTGACATTTCATTGTTCGCTGTCGAACGGAATATAATATGTGCGCCATAGAGTTATGAAAATTAAAATAGAACCGTAGGCGATTCGATATCACGTACATGGAGTTAAATCCGACCGCAGTATAATACGTGGTTCTAGTACGTTACCGTAGTTAAATCTCTACGATTAAAAAGTGATATTGTAACCAAACGAGCTAGTGCGAAAAATCACCGCCGTATACGATGCTTTATATCCGTTTTGTTTGCCCGTCAAGTGTATATTGCATTTAGCAATAGGACAGATTTAATTAAACCGTGAACAAACAAAACAACGATGGAAATCCCGCGCCCGAGCCAAAGAGATTATTCGGGGACGTGGCGTGATGTCAGCAGATAGGAATCCGGCGTGAAAAATACGCGATGATACATTATAATGTTTAGATGGATCTTTCGAGTGACAAGGAATGACGGTTAGGGGTGGAAAAAAACTGAGAACATGTCAACGATTGATGATGCATTAATGGATGACGAGAGTAGATTGATGACTGATGATATAGAGAAATGTAAAAAATTAGGAACACAGACCAGGTGATTTTTATTCTCAAGTACAATTAAAAATAAAAATATATCAACACCGCAGAGAAGTGGTGCCATACCAGAATAAAACTGAGGTTTGTTCGGTTTGATAATTATTGTAGACGATGACTATAATTATTTGCATGCACAGATGAAAACAAAACCATCACATGATTATAATTTCGAGCGTCGGTTAAATCTAGTGTAGCTTTCGACCGTTTTAGTCCACATTCGTCATAAGAACATCATGTATTTTAAACACAAATTCAGTTTTTTATTTTATTATAAAACACATTTTGAAATTAAAAGTACCAAATTATTAAATTTTTATTAATATTACGACATTTTGTTTTAAGTTATAAATTAGAAATTAAATTTGCCATGGACCCCAGAATTTTCTCATCACTGGGGGTCAAAATAAAGTTTTGTCCAAAAACACCCTGGAAATTACAGCCGTTGAGTGAAACGTACAAACGATTAAAATGGATCGTTTCCCTAACAACGAGTAGGTTGTCAATTCCCCATGGTTAATAGTAAATTCGCAGTAAAACCATAGTCAAAATCACTGTGCCCATTGTGTAAATATTGTAAATAAAAGCAGGATCGGTTTACAATACGATTTTTACTATGACTCTACTATTGATTTACTATGACAACCAAAGGGTTGTTAGGGAAACAGTGCATTTTTCTAGTTAATGTTAAGACATATTCATGTCTCAATGTATCCGTGCACAGAGCGTGGATACTCGACGACGACGACGAGTACGACATCTAACGTGACGTTTCGAACATTTGTTTTTTAAGAATGATATGTTAACTTTTGCTGCGTTTCGTTTGAAGTTTTTTAAATGACATATTCGACTTTAATTTTTTCGGAAATTCAGTCTTAGCATAATAGGATGTCTGATTGCCGATCTAAACAAGCAAAATATAAAATTAATGCCCCATCATGTTTTAAATGTTTTTCCGTGCCTCGAATAAAGACGAGTAGGGTCAACGGGCAAAAATAAGAATTTATTTCTTCTCAGAGGTTCACAAAAATGCGGTCATCACTTGCCGATTGATTCTTGCGACAGGTTTCATCACGCGCGTTATTGTCCGTCCATCGATTCCGCATCAGTATTGTTATATTATGCGCAACAACAGTTGTTCATGTTTTCTTCGTTGTACTACAGTATGTATTACGGTACGAACGGATCGGCGATCGAACGTAACAGCTACACAGCGCAATGTCGGCGATGGCGAAAGATTCTACTTTTTATTATTTCAGAAACCGTCGTAAGGACCGGGGACACTTTTCAATCGCATACGAATGGTCGCATCGCGCGGGAAAAGGACACGTTCGTTCACCAGGTGTAAAACGATGCTCCTAGACGTCCGACGAAACAAAAACGAAATCGTCCGCACCCGCGCGTACGTGACAAGCGTAGAGCACGAGTGCGCGGAAAATTGAATAAAAAAAAACTTGACCAGGTGTGTCGGCGTGACCGCAATACGCTCACGACGCGTGTCGCCTCGTCGGTACGATGTTATTTCAATCGGCACGACAGCGTCCGTCGTATTTCAACCACGCGTGTGCCAAAAGTCTAACTTTTTACGGCGGGAAGCGGCTATCTATTCTGTCCAGCGGGCGGAAAAGCGTGTTTTTCGCACCGATTTCCCGTTTTCCGCCCCCCACGCTTGGCGGAATAAACCGAAATATCCGTAGACGTGAAAATATTATGTTCATGCACACGACGTAGCTGCCTTTCCGGTTCACCATCCACCTTTTGCCAATTATCTTTGCGCGACGTGCAGATCTTTGAGTTTTTCATTTCCAACGTCCACTCGTTTGTATATACTTAGTCGGAACTGCTATTACGTGGCAAAGGCGTAAAGTGAGAAACTTCGGTCGCGGGCGACGTGTTTTGCGCCAGACTGAAAACGGTTTTCCGCACGAGCTACACAAACTATTTTCTGTCACGGCTCCTGGCTTTATTAAATTCGGCAGTGGTATCACAATCGTCATGACTCCGCAATCTGTTTCACTATGTGTGCGCAAACGCATGAACGTTGAAAATTAAAAACGTATAGATTTCCGTGTATATTTATCTTATTTGGATATTTATTTACTTTGGCAAGCGTTGAGGGCGGAAAATAGTGTTTCCCGCCCTAGGACCGATAACTATTGTTTTCTGGCCGCTGGGCAGTAAAGAGTCACTTTCTACCGCATCCATGGTAACTTCAATAATGAAACTTTCGGTATAAGCGTCACAAAAACTTATCCCCTCTCCTCATAACGCGCAATTCAAATGACGATTTTTCACAACAGTATTTTAATGTATTGTTATAGGTAGTTCCGTTCAATGCATTCGTTTCGTTTCTTAGATGTCGGATTAATTGCATTAATTTCTCACTCGTTTTTTTGCAAAGTACGCTTGAGGACAGTTGGGGAAACGAGCAGCTTTCACTATGCGTATTTTATTTATAACATTATTTACTCATATCGCATTATGATTGTACGCCTTGGACGGATGAACAATAAATCTGAATTTTAAACAAGTGAAGACCCGTTGATTCGCGTGATTTTTTTCACGCTTAAATAAAAAGCAAATGGCGGGTTTTGTTTTTGAACTATTGATAAAAAAGGTACAAAAATGTTTTTCGAATGCGAACGATTTATTTTACCATAAGAGAATTTCAACATCGGTTATAAACAGGACAACATATTCGTGTTTGAATGTAAAAACCCAATGAACGGGAACACTGACACTGTACTCAACACGTACATATTTTCTTTTAAAACTGGTCATTTTGATTTTTTTAATTCAAATAGTGTTTTTTATGTTTTCGAGAACATGTACGAGTTTTAAAGAACTAACCGATAAGCGTTCGTTATTTTTAAAATAAACCAATATTCAAATGAGCAGTTGAAGACGCTAAGACGTGATGTCACAGTCAACTATTATTTTTGGTCATAGTAAAAAAAAGATTTTTTTTTTTTTTATATTCTTTATCAACGATTTCGGTATTGAACAAGACGATTATTCGAAATTATTTTATTACTAGCAGGGATTGCTAGTAAATAATTCAAAATATTAAAATCTAGGATTTCATAGAACTTAAGTTATTAAACTTTTGCCATATATATTATACAAATTGTTAAAATTGTCGAGTTTATAACATTCTCTTAATCGTTTTAAGTCTGCGTGTGGACGTCATAATCTACAAAATATTTTGGCATCTTATATACGGATTGTCAATTTTGTTTCGCATTCGCAGAATGTATTTATTTACGATACAATACATATACGAAACATTATATCTGAAATAAAATTGAAAAAATAAATGTAAAAAGCATTGAGTTCAAACTTTTGTTCATTTTATTTCGGATCGAAGTTTATATTCGTAAGCACTTCCCACCCGTCCCATTCGTATATTAGGTATGTATAGTACATAACTTGAGGACGGTTTGCAATTCCGTTCATTTTATTTTTTCTACTCCTACTGGTAATAAATAATAATGGTACAGAATATTTGTTTGACATAGTAATAAGTACCTCATCTGTAGCCCAACGTAGAAAACTAGCAAAGACCAATAATTTCAGAACAAAAGTGTGTATGACACTAAGTATTCCATGTAATATCGGTGCTCAAACTTTTAACCGGACTGTATTCTTAAACGGGCAACGATCGGTTTAGATAATTCAAAGTCAGATCCGATATTATTTCATATATTATTATTTATTATTTTTATTTATATATAATATTTACGACAATTATCACGCAAATCTGCAAAATTTTAACACTAAAAATGTATATAACTTTCAATCTCCAATCTCATATATTTGAAAATTTAATACGAGAATTTTCAAAAAATGTTATTTATAGATATTATAAAAAAAAAAATACCTAAAAATCGCCAAAAAGCCCAAAAATATTTCTTAGCTCTTCACAATCTATGAACATTTCTAATAGGAAATGTTGTGTATTTGGCACATATATGGGTAAATCGTTTTACAAAATGTCCAATTGTTTTCTGAATAGTTGAAAAAATGACGCAAAGTATTAAAAAATATCAACATTTCAAGAAGTTTGTCATAATATTATTTCATTTTGGTTTAAGAAATAACTAAAAAAAGTGTTTGTATGATAGATCGGGACGAATTATAAAAAGTGTATAATAATAAAATATAACAATAACCATACGACTCTTTACTGAAACTATTTTGTTAAGATATCAAATTACGATACACTATTTAAATCCTGATGGATCAGAGGGAGGGCAGGGTACACCACTTTCCTTGTCCGTATAATCCTCATGGGCATGTTATATTTTTAATACCGTAGAATATTGTGTTGTAGTAGTACAATTATCATTAATTATTGTACTGTCGTGTCGTCCTTTCTGAACGACAATACTTATTTTTATTAAAAACAGAACTCATTGCAGTATGTGTGGGCATACATACATACACAAACACACATTCAGGGACTAGTTCTTGTCGGACAAACCAACTCTTGTACTAAGTAGTTTTCGATGTCACCACACAGCTTGCGTGTTATGATTTTAGTTTTAATATAGATCTATCGTTGTAGTTGCTCAATGGTGGAACGTGTACACCACACATTGTAAGTTATTGCTTCAAACTACCAGGGATATTCAAGAATAATAATGATAATATTACGAGAATTTAAAATTGAGTTATTTTGGAGAAACAGTTATTTTACTTAATATAAGATAAACATGAATACATTTAAATATTTCGGTACACAAACAAAATTGTTCCCTAACAATTTTGATCGTCCTTGATAAGGAGCAAGGAGTGTAACAAATTTCGATAATTTCGAACATTTAGTTAAAATGATTGCTAAAGGGTTAAAATCAACAATGGTCAGCTACAAAGTAAAAAATATATAAAACAACTATAATTTGAATAATTTTTTGTTTATAATTTTTACAGTTTGCATAAAATGTCCTTGTACTACCTAAGAATCAAACATATCATTGATTTTCATATTCATATCCATTGTTAGAAAAACTTAATACTTTCTTACTAATGTATTGATAACTGCACTGTTGTCAGTGGAAGGGTACTCGAACATAATATCGAGCTGTTTCGAAATCAAAAGAATATAATACACTACATCCTATTGGGTTTGTCGTTTATAAAATCAAAAAAAAACATGTTATTACATTTGTAAATCGTAAAAAATAAGTTAAGTCCTTAATGTTTATACTGTTATTCATGCACAACACGGATAACAATAATACGTATAGTGGTTATCTGAACAAGGGATAACTTATGACGAACTTATGAATATTGTAACTATTTACTAACTGTAATATGTTAAGATAAATACATATCACAGCATACGGCCAACACGCATATAATGTGATTGAATAGCGTTACGACGTGGTGAATTAAAAAATCCTGGAACGCAAACCGTTTGGTCGGAGTCTCGAA
This sequence comes from Periphyllus acericola, assembly GCA_949715065.1. NCBI lineage: Eukaryota > Metazoa > Arthropoda > Insecta > Hemiptera > Aphididae > Periphyllus > Periphyllus acericola. The sequence continues at coordinate 41,002,524 of OX454266.1, forward strand.
ATGTTTGAATCGCGGGTACGCGTTTCGTACGGTTCACGATTGAAAGCCGCAGGACTGCGTGAACCAAGGGAGGAGAACTAAGTATTTTTTCAGCTTGAGTTAAAAAAAAAAGGACCGAACCACGTGACGTGGAGCGGCGGAAACACACGTGGGGTCGTGGGTACGCGCGTACGCGTGCGGTTTCCCCGAGTGGGGTGGTCTCGATCACGTTTGGAATTCAATCTAAATAATATCCTACCGCTGCTCCGTCTTTGGACCGCACCACGCGTGGGACCCGTAATCCGCGAGCGCAATAATATACATTATTAATCGAATCCGTGTTCCGGTCCGACTCGGTGCAATCTACCGGCAAACGACGCGAACGTCGGCTTATATTATTCATAACTCGAACATTGCGCACGCGATCTTTTATCAATTATAAACGATTGAAAGGGGCGTCGTTACGATCGAATCACTCTCCGGTCGTCGTGGGTAGAATTCATAACCAACCTTTATCGTGCAATAAGTGATACGTGCTCGTTATAAATTATATAGTGACATACGGGTCAAGGCGTGCGATGGTCGTTCCTTGTACGGATTAAATATTAAATAGATAAACGTTAACTGTTCGACATACACTTATTTTTCGTTGATAAATCTACCAAAAAAAACGATTTAATATTATGCGAGAAAAACTGAGAAAACGGCAGTTAGCGGTTTATGGTACAAAGACCATTGTTTTGATGTACGAAAGTTTGCCGAAGTTAACAGTCATCGCGTCCGATGTTCAACGTCTCTGTAAGTTTTCAGCTTTTATCCGGTCGTAAGATGCGATTTGCTGTCCTACGCATTGACGAAGGCAACAATACGGCCTACAAATCGATCCGTAACATTCTTCCCCGAAAAATATGCGCGATAGCGACAACGTGTGATGATCTATAAAATCACATTTGGGTTTCGGTGGTTTCACGCAAATTATTCGTCCTGGTGCCGTTAGAAACGGAAACGTTGAACGCATCTCCTCTTACCGTCACCGAGAACAACGTGCTACCGATGACTGGTGTGCGCCAACATCGACGAGCTCTTTAAATGCGTTTTTCAGCCTCGGTCGGGCCCGTGTCGCGCTGTTCGACATCGACTTCAGTACGACTGCGCGACGTACTTCCGGTTCGGCTCCCATAGACGATTGCTCCTCTCTTAGAGCTATCAAATCGCACCGATGAGGATAAAATATATTAGCCTCGAACGTCACAGATGTGCGTTTATCGTTTAAAATTGTCGCTATAAAGCCAATGAACTGCGCGTGCTCATAATTGTCGTATACGCCGATCGAAATCGTACATATAGACGTGAACACACACAACTAAATGAAACACTTGTCAGATATGAAATGTTCTACCGTAGCGATCGAGTCACACGACCACCACAGAAGAGCCCTTTATTCGTCGGTCTTCTACCTTTTTATACTAATCGCTTAACCATTTTATATAATCTTATTTTGTGTTCTATTTCCTAATATTTTGTTGATATTAATTATCTGAATTGCTTAGAAATGCATTATTTTACATGTGTGTAAATGCTTATGTAGCTTGACCTACTTATAACATTAATTCGATATTTTTAATATTGCCTAATACTACATAATATACATGCTAATGTTCCACCACTTCACGCCCCGACTACACGCGCGATACACGTCTGAACGTTAACTAAAATGCGATCGCAGATTATTCTTTTCGGGTTTGAGCGATATTTTATCAACACCCGATCGTCACAATAGCGGCGGCGACAGACCCCGGTCAGTGCATAGAGCTACGACCGTGTTCAGAACCTTATTTAGGCGCGATTAATATATTAATTAAACGCATACCGGATGAGTATGCTATGTCTAAGCCTACACATTTCGGGGAGGCGGAACGGTTGAATGTCCTAACTATCACCCTCTATACATGGGTCTGGCGCCGACTTGACGGTTCCTCAAAATTATTATTTATCGGTGTTTACCGAAGAAATAAACGATGACGTAAATGTTCTGCGAGAAATTAGCATTTGAATTATTTATAGCGTGCACCGATCGGGTCGCGCTTCAGTGAACGTCTAGCGAGACAGCGGCAAATGCATAACAGCGCACGGATATCGTGCTCGCCCTGAAGCGCTTCGAACAACAACAACAACAACAGCAGCAAACGTTCCAGTAAAACGTTGCAAATAATATAATAATAATACTCGTATAATCAATGATAATAAAGATAATTATAATAATGATAATAAAGATAATTATAATAATGATAGTAATAATGTTAATCGACGCGCAGGGCTCCGGTGTGCATAGCTTTGGTGAAAATTTTGAGTTAGAATTCAGTGGTTCTCGAACCGTACTTGGAATCCGTGGACACATGGGAATCAAAACAAATTCAAACATTATAATAATTAGTCGAATTATTGTTACGTTAGTTATTCGGATTGTATATCTTTATTATTTTATTTATTTACAAGAGATAAGGTGTCCCCAGATTCACTCTTGACGTGTGCAATGTAACAAACTGGTGGGTTTAATTCAATAAACATTTTTTGTCAAATTGAGTTTTTAATCATCTTGAAGGACCACCGCAAAGAAGTAAGCTTGAGTACTTTATATATGATTTAAATTGTTGTTTTACCAAGTTCAGTTAAGGAGTGCTGTGTAATTGTCTGCGCCCTGTACAGTTATGTATCACTTTTGCCTATCCACAATGCCGTGTTCACTTTGATCCATAAACGTGTGACACAACAATATTGTATCGGCCGTCAATAATATTGCAAACTATTTAAAGGTTATATCTTATAAGGGTTTGTAGATTTTGAGTGAAAAGAGGAATGTAATGGCTTTATCAATATGTTCTTTTATTTTTTGTGTTTGTGTATATGACTTCGACTAGAATGATTGCTCCGATGCATACGAACCTGATACATTTTTGTGAAATGAAATTTGTGTAGATGTTAATTTGATATGAATCTTTTTTGATATCACAATAGTTTTCCAAATAATTGAGAATAATAGCGAACAAACTGCAAGAACCTTAAACTGAAATTGAGAAACAAACCCTGCACCGTCAAGTATATTTCGTCACGCACAATCCATTTGTTTAAATTTAAAAGATACAATATAATAATGTTAAAGTAACCGTAGTTGTATTCGCGTTCGAACGACGGGTTTAATTACGCTCGTAGAACACATTATTGTAGGTTACCGCGGTGGTCGGTGAAAAAAAAAATAGTGATTCCGAAACGGTTTGCAGTCCCCCTCCCCTCGGCTCCTGCCCGCATAGAGCGCAGGCTATACTAAAAATAGGATTCGCCCGGAGGAATATCGGCAAGTTGTATATTGCAATGATATAATATATGAACCCCGTTCGACCTGAACGTATATGTACTTTGTTATTCATGTCGGAAAAAAAAGTTTTTTTTCACTTTACCTCTCGTCCCGGAACGCGCGCGCCCCGAGGGTGTTTTTAATAAACGTTCCGCAGCGCACAATGTGTACAACACTGGCTTCTGACCCGCCCGGACCGAAGAAGACGAAATAATAATCATAATAACAATAATAATATAATGTCCGTGTGTGCTCGTGTGTGGGTGTGGGTGTGTGTGTGTGTGTGTGTGTATGTCGTTTTCAATAAAACGTTCAAACTGCTTGTAGTCGTATCGGATCTGCCAGCTGCCGTTGGAATATCAAGTACGGGTAGCACATGCGTCTATTCAGACTTAACCATAATAGATAACAAGTAAAGCAATAACCGTATATTACGCTCTCATCAGGATCGGGATGCATTTATTTACCGGTGACACGGATCAACTAATAGTAGTTAATAATAATAGTTATTAATTATTATCGTTCAAAATGATGTATCTATACGTGTCCCGAGCGTCTGGCATTTTTAACTTTGGTTCGAATTTTAACTTGAAACGTTATATTTATGATCTTTAAACTAAAATTATAATTTTACTTTCCGATTAGGGTTACAACTCAACTTGTTTCAATAATAATCATCGTTATAATTTGCTTTTTTCAAGTTGCTTTGATAAAAAAATGATTTTGGTATTTTCACTTCGAATACGATAAAATAAGTCATACAATTATTACCAAATACCTCATGTCGTTTAACAATTATAATAATTTATTACATCAATATCAAATTAATTTTAAATTATGTATCTCATAGACGATCGGAAGATCTTATTAACATTTAAACTAGCCTGAAACTTATGAAGTAAAACTTATAATTTCCTATAAGCTTATAACCTATGATACGTTCTAGAGTCGAATTAGCTTAACCGACACAGGTTAGTTGTTAACATTAACTTGCCCACCCTTTGGGTATAGTTGTAATTTAATTTAGCAGCATGTGCTTTCGGAAAACCCTTTGTCTGTATAAATGCGTGCACCGACTGCAGTCGCGGTGGCTTGCCATTGGATTACAGACATCGCGAGGATTTTCATTGAAATTTATGTGTCGCCGAACGCGTTCAAAAGCCAGTGTCTGCATGGGCGAGAGTGATAAATAAAGTAGTTTAAGCTCGTGAAAAACAACACTAGTAGCAGTAGGTCGTAGTAATTTTTTTCGTCTCCCTCGTTGTCCCTCTGCGCTTTACGGCGTCTTCCGAAACGTGACTGGTACTGTACAGTAAACGCGCGATAAATAAGAATTCGAAAAGGTCCAAAACGTACGTATACCGCACCGGTAGAGCTGGGAGTTACCATTTTGCACTCACGAACCTTATCAGCACGCATAATTTAAAAACTCTGTGACAGTACGTTTGCACACATTTTTCTTTTTTTCCGGTCAAAATCGGTATTATATAATAATTTAAATCTAGTTTTTTTTTTTCAAATAAGGTTCGTATTGCCGTGGTTCAAATGTTTGTTTTCGCAAAAAAAAAAATAACCGCGTGTAATTTTTTTCTTGTACAATATTAAATTTCTATCTAGTTTCAATTCACGTTAACATTTCATATAAAAAATATATATGTTTAAATTATGTGAAGTAAAGTACTCACTTTATTTACTACGCGTAAAAGTCCAAACAATATTTGTTTTTTTTGCGGGCCATTACGAAATAGGGTTTTGGACCACAAGCTTTAGATGAATGTAAGTTTAGAAAAAATTATATTTGACAAATATTGTTCAAAGGTAGTAGCAGGAGAAGTCGACATAAAATCAGTGAGGCCATCAGGTACCTGCAGCAGTGTATACATGTAGATGTACAACTTGAAAAAACCCGTGTTAAAATAACAGATGTGTTTAAACGGCAATAATGCACTTAAAAATCGTGAAGATTTATTACAAAATAAGTGAAAACAGACGTTTTTAGTCAGCATCCAAATTATTAAAAAAAAAAACTAAACATGATTATCAATATCAACTCTAGAGTTTTTCCAATCAACAAATCCTTGCAGTATGGAATATCTCTAGAAATAATATTTTTAAAACGTTTTTTTCCTAACGTTGTATACCTGTCGCATTGTTTATAACGTTGTTTGGTGGTTGTAAAAGAATAGCAGAGAGCGTAAAAAATAAAAACAGACTTCCTCCCAGCAATCCAAGAGGACCACGACCAACCGCATTGCCAAAATATAATTTTTAAAATTATGCGTTTTACCGTGCCAACGTCCGCCGGGATGAAATAAAAGTTAAAATTTCGCACGGAATTCGAATAATTTTAACTTCTGAAATATTGCGTTTGGGCGGCGAAAAGTGCTAACCCGTCCCCACGCTACACGTTGCACAAAAAAGCCTAAAACTTCTACCGCTATAGCTTCTTACGTTCGTCGTATACCACCCCCACCCCGTTCGTTTACGACCGTACGGTTATGATCTATAAAATACGTTTAAGGGTTTTACGATAAGTCGACACAATATGATTAAGCCGTAATATTATTATATCACCCAGTCAAATAACACAAACATTATGCTAATAAACCATAATGACTTTAACATCCCGCGGGCTTCGTTTTAAATTTGAACATTTTACCAACCCATAGCCACTGGTGCCGATCCATTTATTTCGTATATTATAATGTTTTTTTTTATTTCATAACAGGTGCTGCGAACTGTTCAAATATTAACATTTTATATTTTATTTTTATTTTCACGCTTCCGTGTATTTTTTAATTATTTTATACAAAATATAATATAATAGATAGTTTTTCTTTTTGTTCACGTACGCCGGAATATCATAACGGTACATAATTAAAAATACTTTATAGTATTATTCGCTTAATATCTATTTTTGTCGTTTTGTAGTTGTAATATCGTTATAAAAAAATAATTAATTAATTTGTAAATATTGCAGATTGTAATATTTATTATAAACCTGACTTGTTTCATAGCGTTTCTACCGAGTTCGCGTTCCATATCGTGGAATTTTATTCCCTTACCAACGAAATATAACAGCACAAAGCACAGGATAACGAAAGAATGTGAATATAATAAAAATACTGCGAATAGTTCTCTCGTTGTGTAATATGATATAAATATTACAATATTATTAACGGGGATTTATGAAACCATAAATTAACACGATATAACGTTGGTTTAATCGTAATATTGTTTTCGTAATAATCGAGGAATTTATTTATTATAATTTTTTTTTCTTTTTTACTCACTGCTGTAGAATTTTCTTTCTTCGAGTGAAATTGAAAAATTAATGCTTACCTGAAAAATAACAAAGATTTTATATTAAAAAACGGAATAAATTCATATTAATATTTATATTATATCGATTGTTATCCACTACACGAGGAAAAAATATTAATATTAATCATATTTATTTACTCTTCTTCGTCACATTTCGGCGTACGAAAAAATGTTTTAGGTCCTTTTACGTCGAAAATAACGAACAAAACCCATAATGCTATTATACTCAATTCTGATTTTAAATACGAACATATTTCATTGATCGTCCTAATATTGTTGACTGTGAGTTACAGAAAATATAAGTTTATACGGTATGGTCTTTGTGTATCTTATATTCATTTAATGTGCTGAACACTTATAAACAGATACGACCTGCACACGAAATGCGATTTGTTATTAGTATAAGTTTTTAGTTTAGTTATAATGTGTTCATATGGAAAAACGACTACCGAAAACGTCGTCTCCAGTTGCTTGTATTGTATATGCACACACCACTCGGGTGACACCGGTTCGTTAAAAAAGTCTGTTATCTCATAATCTGTTTACAAGCCTAATCGGCCCCTTTCCGATTAGCTCCATTGGCCCGGATTGGCCTGACCTTAATTCATTTATGTAACCCGCGAGTACGAACATAGCCCTGCGATAAAAGTGATCATAACCTGTTAACAAATGATACGATAACAGTGGCGCTTAGGTTGAAAACACCGCTTTTGGCGGCCGGAAACCATGAGCGAGACACTACGTAAGAACTAGGTCACGAATGTGAGGTGGGCGACTCACATTCTCTAAGATAGAATCCATCAGCGTTCGGATTTCACGAGGTTTAAATTTCAAAGTGATAGGTGACCGAAAGAAATCAGTGGTTTTTTTCAAGTTCCCGTGGGGCATGCGAACCCCTTCCCGTCACACGCTGTAAGCCTATTCTTTTCAAATCATCATATTCCGTTATTGTGGTTACCAATGACGGATCTAAGATTTAGTTGTGTCAGTGTATGGGACAACGTTAAACAAAACAGTATTACTTACATATTTAGAAGAAAACTTTTACTATGATAAATGTATACATTTTCATGATTATTACACTTAGTAGATTTATGGTTTGTCATATTAATTTAACTTATAGAATAAAACTATAAATATTTGTATAATATGAAAGATATTGTATACCTTTTGATACAATTTTAAATGTTTTTACTAAAAACATAATTGCAGCTGCCTTGAACGTTGTTAGCAGATATTTCTATTACAGAAATGTTCTTTCGATCATATTTTTTTTAAAATAATGAAAATTAGTATCGTTATAGTTGACTAAAAGATTTTCTTAAATGATTCCAAGAATCTGTCCTCTAATACCACACACAGTACGACACAAATAACTCGTAAGTTTTAGTTCACAGCTAAAATTAGTCTAGTTTATTCATTCGGAGCTATAGGCCTCTGCCACCACTAAGATCCACTTATGGTATATACATAGTTACCGAAGATGGTAGACCATATTTCGGAAAATATCGGAAATTCGGTAAAAGTATTCGTTTTGCATTTTCCGTGGTCCGGTTTTCACCCCCGCCAACGCTATAACTGAGTTGTATTCGTGATATTCATATAACGCTACACACGCGTGAGCATCGCAAAACGATTTGAAAAGTGTCATATTTTTAATTAAAATATCAGTGAAAAGGACGACCGTAACGGCCGAGACGACCGGGGCAGGGGCGGCGGTGGGCGGTGAAATTACTGACAGCGTAATATAGTGTGCGTTGCGCGCGGGCAAGAGGAGAGAGAAAGAGAGGAAATATTTTCAGTCATACGAGGAGGGAAAAAAGCAGTGTACACCCATCCACCATCGTCGTTTATTTTTTATTTTATTTATTTATTTTTTTTCAGGCACAATAACACCGTGATTGATTGATGGTTCCGTTGCAGATACTGTTTTTCTTTCGGCGAGTTTTTTCTTTCATTTTTTCATTGTAATAATTATTATTATTATTATTATTATTGGTATTATGGATATTATATGATAATATGTAACATCAAAGACGTGAGCGTGCGCGCGCACACATATACAACAGTTATACTGTACACCGTGGACGTGGCTGTCAGATTGATGAAGGGATAACCCAGGGTTATCCCTATAAGGCTCGTAATTTTTGGCGGAAATTGAATTTGCCGATCCGAATTTTGACCTTGTACAATATTTACTGTGTCCTCTCTCTCTCTCTCTCTCTCTCTCACTCTCTATCTCTCTGTCGGACGTAAAACTCGTTTGTCGTCTTGTGTTGGCTCAGACCAGATGCGGTGGATAATATGATTTTAACTGTGTTTACACACCGTAGATATATATTTATGTATATAATATAAAGGTACACATAAACGCGCGCCGACGAAAGCGCTCATGTTCTTGTATGCAAATGACTATCAAATGCGGAATATCCTAATCCCGTATAACGCATCGTCAACAAATTCTAGGAAGTCCTAACGAAATCTTTCGTTTGAAATATAAACGGTGCTTACACAATATTATTACGGCGGTAACCGACTCACGATGACATAACACGTGGTTCACTGCGATACGTTTATTCAAATAATATTGTAAATTACTTTCAGCACTCTTGTACGGTTATTTCCAAAGCAAAATGATTGTTATTAATTTTTTTTTTCAATATTTACATTAAAAAAAATAATAATAAACTATTCGTCATAAATTTCGATACATGAAAATGCATAGATAATAAAAGTCGATAAATTTAGTGACGATATGGTCATCCTGCTATTATAATATAACACAAATGTTTTTCTACATAGATTTTAATGCTTGCGTATCGCAATAATTGCAATACCTATGGATATAATGAAAATTATAATTACCGTGCTCAGATATTGATACTTTGACCTTTGAAAATGTATTATTTTTTTTCGAAAATCAGTTGGAGAAGAAGGGTAAAAACCCGATTTTATCATTACCGATATTTAATTTTAAGCAGTGGTTCGAGAAAAAAAAGAAACTTCCGTCTACTGTGGGTCACCGAAAGATGCAAGTTGAGACCCAATCGACCAATGCGTGTTACAAATAATTAAAATTTTAGAGAACTATACGATCTTTAAATAAACCAACGTAGTCGGAATAATAATGTGTGCGGTCGTGTTCACGGTATACACACAAAGTTTTCATATAATCCGCATCGAAGTCGTGTCTAGTTTAATAGGTAATAACCCACACACACACACACACACACACACACACTAATAATAATTATGAGCCGTGTAATATTTATTGCCGCAGCGATCGGTATTATTCTTCGTAATAACGCGTTTGATCGAGACATAATAATAATAATAATAATAACATAATAAATTATTACAGCCCCGTAAACAACGTAATAGTATGAAATAATTTCGCTTATTCGCCAGTTTTTTATGGACGCAATTTACTACGAGATCTTTACTACCCAGGGTTTTCGAGTTGAAATTTGCATACGTCAATTTTATTAGTTCCGAAAGAAGAAAAAAAGAAAAATGTTACACAACAATAGCACGGACATAAATTTCAAATATACTTTATGCTAAATAGAGGTCGTCGGATAAAAAGTTTCACTATTTTATGTTTTTTCATGTACCGTTCGCACGCATTTAGCATTCATGGTATTATTACCGCGTAAATAACGCACGTCAAACAGGACAAATACATATATGGGACGGTACTATCGTATACAGTCTCGTCCCCGTCCCTAACGCTCAAATTTTACTAACAGCTTCACGTGGTTAATTCGCGTTGTCAGACTCGCAATATCGAGATAGATGTGAATCGCTATTCGGATCGTTCCGAGCCCGGTCGACAAACCACGACAACTCGAGTACGTGCACTCGTGTAGATGTAACCAGGATCTTACTTTTCCTGTCCAATCACTTAAACATTCCTAATGAAACCCGAGCTGTTGCGTTTTATTCGGTTGTATATGTTTAATACATGAAAAGTTGTTTATTTTAAATCTATGTCACTCTTCCATTTCGCGTAGTCACGATGAAGATCTAATGATTAATTTACATCACTAAGACATTATTTTATTTACGAATTATGCGAAATACTGTGATTTATATTTTATCAAAATTTGTTTATTTTAATCTAAAGTGTTGTAACACTTTTGTATTTATTTTATTTTATTTTATATGTCTATAAATAAGAGGTCAATGTGGTTATAAAAAATGAAACAAGAGCGTTGCAAGATGCACACTTTCCTTCTTTAAGAAACCACTATTTCAGAACTACGCACGTGTATCCATCATGATTTAGACATGTTGATAATTTCACTGCAACTAATCGGACTGCCGCCCACTAGTTGATGTGTTTTTCACAATATTTACATGTTAAACTTATTTCTATATAAAGTGTTTCGTTCGTTCCTATAAACATTAAACCAACATTTTGAAACGTTTTCCAACGAAAAAGCTGGAATCCTTTGTTAAATCGTGTTGAGTTGAACTTTCCTAGTCCAGCTAACTTGGTACGGAAAAGTGAGTCCCATAAGCACACAGATGAACTGTGTAAGAAATTCGAAATTTCCCAAAGCAAGATCTCGCAGCCATTTTTACAAAACTGATTGGCCGGGACTTTGGACCGCTGCACATCCTTCCGGTCCCGTACTCGAGTTCCCCCCCACCCCCCCTCGAGACGATTAGAATACGAACGGACGAGTATACCTCTGATTACGTACGTTCGTATCCTTAAGAGGACTTTTCGCCGATATATTTTCTAACGATTCGACATCCGGTAGAAACGGTAGTGAGCATGTCCACGCGCATATTGTATCCACCTCCAACCACTCAACACATCCCTTCTTGCGCAGCCCAATCGTCTGCGATTCCGAGGATTCGACTTTTGATCTGTATATCAACGATTTGGATGAAAAAATAATTTATATATTTATAAAATCTGTTGTCGTCGGATGGACCACATTGATGAGTCGCCATTACGCCGGCCGTTTATTTAATACACCTGCCGGTACATGGTCCTTAAAATATTTAAACTAAAGTACGGTCCATTAAAGTTTTTAAATTATTTAAAACGTAGTAAACACGTGACAAGTTCATAATTTATAAGTAATAAATTATAGCACGGTGAAAAAATTAAGATATTACAAATACGTAGTTTTTGCTTGCACCACGCGCGGTGGTTATTTTATTATCTTAAGTTAAGAATGTCTTTTTTTTCACTTAATTTTTCATTTTATATTTTACGGTAGTTTATTATATAAAAGATAAAGATAAAAGTACTTATATAGCTATATTTTTTTTTATCAAGCATATTATAGACGAGTACAAAACTCTATGAGTACTTACTATTTAAAAGTTAAATAATGTATGTTTTACCTTACTCTTTCGAAATGTTTATGAAAAACTTTATTAATATATTATTAAGAGTCTACCTATGTAACATTGAAAATCTAGGGTAATGGTATTAGGAAATAATTTTAAAATAACTTGATGATAGACGACGCTTGATAGTTTGTACATTTTTATGGTACAATACAATTATTATTGTGATATTTCATACTGATAAATTGAATATAAAAATGCGAGTAAGCAGAACCTCTAAGGTATACTTGCACTCAGGATTGGTATACACGAACTTACAATTAGTTAGTTTTCAGTGTATTTAAATCTAATTTAAGCATAATACGAGTATGTGGGTGCCACATACTTTTTTGAAAATAATTTAAAAAAAAAGTTAAAAAAAATATATAATATAATTTTAAGTTTTAAGATTATTAACCGCGCAACGATTGTCATACTGAAAATAAAAAAAATTAATATACTCTAACAATAAATAACTTTTTTTTTTTTTGATAAAAATATTTACTTACGTTATTCTTTAGGTGAAATGTCTATAAAACCCAAGTAGTAGTATTTAGTGCCGTAACACTTGATTAAAGTTTAAGCGTATAACGATCTGCGGGATGTTGACAATTTCAACCGAGCGAACGTTAAAACAAATTTCAAATGTTGTAACTTGTAATGTTGTGAAATACAAAGACCAAGAGTTGATGGTGGCAGCGCTCGGGCGATGCGCTGGTGACAAATGTGTAGAGGATGGGCTGAGATTTATTTGTATTATCTGTAGAGGTATACATTTAAAAGCAATGATTAATCATTTCATTCAACAAACGATAACAGAAAAAGTTTGGACAAACATTGAAACTGTAAACTCAATGTTCTTGTCAGATTAATTGTGGTCAAGTTGGACATCATTCAACGGTTTTAAAACTTGTAAATGTAAACTATACCTATCTTTAAAACATAATATTCATGATAAAAATTAAATTAATATAAGAATTAATTTGAATGATATTATTGAAAGTTGTTAAAAACATATTATAAAATATAAATTAAAATAAAACATTATACCCTTAGTCGATATCACATTATAAAAGAAAAGCGAGATAAGTTCAAGATCTTGAAATCATAGAATATAGCAATACATAATTTAATAATTTTATGTCTTTTTTTAAGATTTCAAAACTGAATATAAATAAGTTCTTTAATTAAGATAATCGTAACAAAAATCCAATATATATATACAGCGAAAAACATTTTAATATTTATCATTAATTAAACATTTTCCATTTTCGGTTTTTTCATTTCCGGATGAAGATACCATTTTTATTTTTGTGACTTTTGAAAGAACTTTTCAATCTGAAATCGGAAACTTCAAATATCTATACACCGAATTCTAGAAAATGTTTTTTTTTTTTTTCAAACACATAATATAGTGAATAAAACGAATCGATTAAGCTCTTGAAAATAAGACACTTGCGTTGATGCTAAAATATAATAAATCTTTCGTCCCACGCACACAGTTTAGACTTTGAAATGATTTTTGTAATTTTTTTGACTTAATTGATTTCAACGATACCAAAAGTCCAGTCTTGGAAGAAAAGCGTTATGGCAGGACAATATAGTATAACAAGAACACGATTACTAGTGCAACAAGATATTTGACAAAATAATATTATATCATTATGTCGTGAAGACGAATGTCTTCGTTTTGTTCGTAACACGGTACATCGCAACGTAGTAGAAAATTGAACGACCTGTTCGCACGCTCTATTGTCGTTTCATATTTTGCGAGTTTAACCGGCGGAGAAGGAGTACGAGAGGGTGCAACGGGGCCAAGGAGAAGTCATCTATTTATACGCGTTTCATGACGTCTTGTCGTCTGTTTTCACTATCACCGCGCACCGACGGCATTCCCGGTTCCTTTTGCCGGCCATCGCGACTTCGTTACGTCTCGCTCGTTGTCGTGTCCGAGCCAAATTTCAACCGGTATACCGTTACCGCGGTACACGTGTGGCGACGACGCAAGCCGTTGTCGAATTTCTATCGGGTCGTACCGCGATAGATGTTACACCGGATAACGGTAATACATCGTTACGCTTTTTATCCGTTTTTTACCGCGACACTATTGTCGTTTTGCGATTTCGTTTTGAGCGGGGAAGACGTCTAGGATAACACGTCGAGACGATGACAGGAATGTTCCGACATCCTGCGTGGATGAAACACGTACGCTCATAGTTAATATGTGCTCGGTGCAATCTTCGATAAACGTTATGACGTTATTATTTCCTGTCGCCGCGCGTAACGTGCGTTCAACGATAATACCATGATATGGTATACGAACTCACATACCTACGTAATGTACACGATTCTGAGAACCGCGTCCTTTTTGTTATGGTAACGATAATGACAATGACAAAAATAGGTAGGTTCACGGAGCACAGTAAAACTCCTTTGCGACGAGATCACTACCGAGACCTACTCATCTATGTCGGATTTTCCGTAACACGGAGAAAGAAATCTCGAGATGAAATGTATGTAGGTGTCATTTCGAAAATTAAAACAAAAATCGATTTCGGGTATCATTGTTCAAACACACACTATTGATTTACCAAACTTATTTTTACTTCATTATAAATTAACAATCTATATATTACGTTGGTTATTAAGAAATATGATTTGTGATACTTGGTTATTTTCGTCGATTAAAGGTGAAACGGGACGACGTATACGAACGAATTAGAATAGAAATAATCATTGTTACTATAAGTTAGTTAATTTTATGTATCTAAATATATTAATAGATAGGGTTTGTGTGTTCAGTAGAATAAATATTCATTTTGCATTATCACTGAATTGTTATTTTGCCAAGCAAAATCAAACATTAAAAAAGCTGGATGACAGTTGATGTTTATTTCGCAAAAATAGCAATCAAAGAACCGAATCATTTCATTTTGTGGCGTTAACCTGTAAATCAAATTTAAAAATTCAATCGAGTTCAACCAATATATTTTTTACTGTGCAAACAAAACGTCAAAAGCAATATTCTCCTTAATGAAACGTTCGAAGAATCGGGCACCCTCATATTGAATTATTCAAGAGTTTTAATTTAAAATTTATTTCGATTCCAATGTTTTTACTTTTTGTAATGTATTTAGCTCATTGTTTTTAGTAATCCGATGTTAGATGGATTCTTTTTAATATTTGTTTTTATTTTATACCGTATTTGCAAAATTTGGTACTATGTACAGATAAAACTTACCGAATTGTCACTTATTTTTTAGGAAAACTAAAAATCACTCAAAAACAACATTTTATTTCTAAATATTTAAATATTAAATCGTTAAAAAGTTTTAAGGAAGAACATTCAATTAAGGCATTTAATCTGTTGTTGACTATTTAATGCTTTCCATCACAATGTTCAATGTTGATAATATACTTATGAACAGTTATTATTAAATTAATATTTATTAAAGTACTTAAAATAATACTTAACAAATGTTAAGACGTATAATATATTAGTTTGAATTAATAAAATAAACTTACATCGTTCGTGAATACTTTCTAATTCGTCATCGTCTTAAATGTTCAATCATGATGGTGCGGAAAAAACATTAAAGCCGATTAAGTTTAAGTCATTTTAATTTATAAGGTAATAAGACATGCACGTATTATTAATAGCATTCAGAAAGTTATGTTTTTTTTAATATTCCAAGTCTGCTAAACATAACTATAAAGAAAAAAAAACTGTGAAATATACCGACGGAAAACTTAATATTTATAATATCCAACGATTGCAAACTTTGAAATTCAAGTATATTTTACTATACAATTTGAAAATAATTTACAGCAATTATAGCGCTAATTACTCTACTACTTAAAGTATACTTGATACGTTTCATACAAAAGAGTTTTTTTTTTCTTTAAGCCCACTGCTTTCTAAGCTATGGCTACAAGTTTAAACCATACCCGGAGAAACCTTCGGAAACTTTCCACGGTTCCCGTGAACGGGATCAAAAAGTTTCCATCAATTTTTATGAAATATAGTTCAACGAGTTTTTAAACGATGTTGTTTCCTAAGAGATTAAACCCGATTCAGAAATGCTGTATACCTACGCGACTGCATGGTGGTGGCAGATTATGGTGGGATTGGTTGGAGGAGAGATGGACGGAAGGGGGTGAAAACAATTTAACGATCGTAAAAAAGAAAAAATGTACTCGACTACGTCTAGCGGGGTTAAGTATAAGTTACGCGTATGTGTATTGTACTACAATGGCTACACATAAATATAACAGATTTACGGTACCAAAAAGTAAATATTACATTTGCGCACTACTTGAGGGAAATAAGTTCTACGCAACGAGTATAAATTTTATAGTTAGGAGTCTTGAGTGGTTTAATAAACCCGTTGTAGTATTATTTGTTAAGAAATCGTAAGGAGGAAGTAATCGACTGGAGGAGGGTTCAAATATGAGAATAATTTAGTGGCAATTGGGAAAAAAAAGCGGGGGATAAGGGAATAAAGAGTAAGGGGAAAACAAGAGCGTGAAATTATTATTATAACTATTGTGTAATAATAATAAAACGAGCTCCGGCAAAAGGAATGAAGGAATGAAATCAAAATTCAAAATGAAGGATGTGATGGTAGTGTTGGTTGCGATGGTTCTAGGAGGAAAATATTGGAACAGAAACGAGAAAAGCAAACTTTATCAATAATACTACACAATCAACACTCACTGAAGTCTGTAGTATATCGGGCAACGTGTTCGGGTTCTCAGTACGCACGGTAGGATGGTTAGGGCCCGCCGCCGTCAGGTCTTTCATAAATCATATTTTGTGTTCCGAAGTGAGCGAGGAGTGCTGCTCGGTGACTGAGGGATGTCGGCGGGGATGGCGGTCCCCGTGGGAAACGAGGCTACTCTGGGAAATAAGAGCATAACGATAACGTCGCCCTCGAGGTAAGACAAAATTTTCTTACGGCCCGTGGAGGTACAAAAAAATAAAAACGCTCGTTCCTTCCCTGGCGCAGACTCGGACGAGGGGGGGAGGTGACGGGACAATTTGTTTTCCGTGTGTTCGACATTGACAAAGTGCATTTTGTTCTGTACGAAAACACATTCGTACTACAGTATAAGTACGCGTAGACACGCACACGCACAGATGAAAATAAAAAGTGTTTTATGAATGTGCGATTGTGTGTGTTCTGTTTTACACACACACGCTATAACATACACGTGCACACACACACACTCGTACACATACACACACACGCACACACACACACATACTTATATATATATATATATATATATAAATATAAATAGTCGGTTTTTCCGGTGAACCTGTAAGAAAAGTTATTTTTCATACTTAAATGATTTTGTAATAACATTTTTTTTTCTTTTTTTCATGACGCTTCTTCCATTTTTGTACACTATTTTTATCCTAAAGAATCTCGCGTACACTGTGCGTCGAAGTGTAACAAAATAACCAAAAGTTCGTCTTACGCAAAGCTCGGATGTGGGAAAAAATAATAACAACAACTAGGATACACAGTATTATCCGACTCGAAACTGTTCCCGAAACATATGCATGAACAATAAGTACATATCTTCTCTTCTGTTTTCCATTTATGCGGGAAGAAAACAAAATCGTATTATGCCGTTTGGAACTGCGATTAGAATTCGGTACGTTAACTCTGCCCGCGTACTGTTTTTCTTGAAAGCGGCCCGGCTGCGATTGAGTTTAAAGAATAAAAACAAATAAATCACGTTTTCGTTAAGACAACACTACGCGTCACGTTTAGAACACGTCTTACTCCGGACCAATCTTACTTAACGTTTGAAATACATTTGGTCGTGAAACGTCCACTATTCGTCGTTGCACCTGTCACCCATCTCAAATACAAGAGGTAATTAAGATCTCCCCGTCGATCATGAACCGTTGATCGAGTACACAACCATGGTTTTAGTCCAAATTTTCTCTTTGCAATCTAGGGTAGGATACGCTTTAAGGACAAGACCATCGAAACGTATTGCGTATGTTATTAAAGACGTTATCAATAGCGTTTCACCCCTGATAGACGAGGCCCAATAATTGAGGATATCAGATTAGAAAGATTGTTTTGAAAATAATTATGATTATATTGACCCATGACGTTATAAATTTCTTAAAAAAAAAAAACATCAAACACTTATTATACCTGTTTTGATTTATAATAAATTTAGAACTTAATCAGCCATGTATGTTGAATAAATAATGAATTCGTTAGAAACATGAATTTATAAATAATTTGACTACTTTAAACGTCCAATATAATTTTAACACGATTTCTAAATTCTTTATTCTAAACCATATATACAACCATATATACAACTATTCTTAGTTTTTTCGATTTCTCGTATTTTACACTGAACTTATCTACGTTGTCCCTTTCTTCGTTGAATAACTAAATTCTTTAAACGTAGATGATATAGTGAATGTGGTTATTGATAGCTGTCACCTGTCAAGCCACAACAAAGGCCCATTTATGTGTGTGAAAGCATAACACGTGCATTTTATTCGCGTGGTTATACATAAATACGTAGTTTTTAACGTTAACCAGGCCAAATATATAAAGTAAAAAGACAGTTGTTTGTGTTTTTCGTGGACGAGCTGTATATTTGGACAAACATAAATCTAATAATAAATAAACAGTTCAATAGTAAGTAATGATACGAGTATAATGCTGAATATAAGAGCAATGAGTTAATAATAAGTGTAGATACTATATGACGTCGGGTGAAAGTACTGTGATAAACTGTTCTCGGTTCAAACAGAAAAACAAAAATGATACTATATTATAATATTTCATATCTACGTACACAAACATCAGTTTGATTGTCTAAGGAAAAATTATTTCAGAAAAACTGAGTCGTGGGATTTTTTAATTTTTTAATTTTTATTTCAAACGTACGTTAAAGTACTCCCAAAATTGTGAATAGTTTTTTTTTATCATTTACATCGCGAAACGCTAAACTGTGGACAGAAATAATCATAATGTGTTTTATAATGAAATTTTAATACGATTATGGCTTGTTATTCAGCGCTTATAGGTATTTTTAGTTTAAGTGCGTTTACATCGTATTATAATAATAACGCACTCGAACCGTTTAATTAAAAACGATCCCTATTGTTGTATTTTTATTTAATATGTGGACGATAAAAAATGTATAAAAATAATGAACCATGAATCAAAGTCTGTTATAATCGGTTTTTGTTTTTATCACGTCGAGTTAAATTATACGGCGTGGAGTGGATAAAAATTTAACAAAATGGATTTTTGGAGAAAAAAAACTGTACCGTACAAACCGATTTCATTATGAAATGTCTATAAGCTCTATCGCGTTAATCGGCTCATAATTAGTAAGTAATTTTTGGTTTTTTTTATTTTTTATTTTACCTTATGATAGATTACATTATAAATTATAATTATTAGTGATCAACCAATTTAGAAGTTAAAAAAGGTAAAATATGAACGGAAAAATTGTAAGAAATACACGAAAAAAATGTAATTGCCAATACAACATTTTCAAATTTATGTACTACGTCGTTGTTATTAGTTATAATAGCCGACTGCTATGATAACAAGATATTCCTTCGTTGATACCGAGTTTTTTTCATTGTTAATGACTTTTTATATTATTTAAAAACATTTGTAATGTTAGATAATATGAAATATGATTATAAAAATCAATATAATACTCCTTTTCATAAAATCGATGGAATATGCAAGCAATTAAATTTTATACATTAAATTTTTAAACTTATCGTTAAAAAACTCAGGATTCTTGCTTGTTCAGCTATAAATTCTGATCATATAAAACAATTAACAACTCGTACAACGTCCGAGCCCTAATAATAATGTATCATAATATATTTATAAAAAAATGTCTATTGACGGCGTGTTGTGCAGGCAAAATTGATGCATTGCTGTGTAGAGGAACTTACCTTTTATTATTCACCGACAATATTATCATTCTTGAAATTCTTCTACACAGCAATGCATCAATTTTGCATATACAAGACGCCGTAAAAACCATAATTTTAATATGATATTAAAAATTATCATTGTACTCATCTAAAAAGTGACACCGAGAAATAAATTATTATTAACACATACGTCCTATTAAAAAATGACTTAAAGAGGGTATTGAATATTTCATTCTCTTCCTGTGACTTTGGGCTACATTTTTATGCGAAAGTGTCTTATAAAATGGAAAAAGTTTTAAGTGAAATTATTTATACACTCACTACATTATGAATAAAGTATATTTTAGATTCAGGTTTCATAGACTTTTTCTCTGTGAGCACTTTATATTATGGCAAGCCTTGCGATAAGTTCCAAGCAGCATTAACTCGCTAATGCGAAAATTGAACGTAATAAAATAAGCAAATTAATCGGTTTTCTTTTCACTAACAATTGTAAACATAGAATCAAATGTATTTAATAACCAACACAGTTTTCACGACTGATGTAAATTATGTTCTTTTCTGAAACACATGCATTTCAAAAATTATGTTTCTATGATTGTAAGTACAGTGAATTTACAGGTATAACATGTACATTTCTGAGCAACTTTTACTTTGAAAAATCTCACATAGCATTCATTAAAATAAAATGTGTTTTTTAACATTAATTTAAGGATGAAATAACTATACAGAATTATTTTTACGTAAAGTGAAAATTATTTTCATTTTAATTAAAATATTAATAAATTAATTAATCATAATACAAATGATTCTTTAACAAAAGTATTGATTTTTTTTTTTTTATAGCTGTTATAAGTTCTTGATTTTGTGTTGTCAGACTTATTTTGATTGTTAGTCAAAATAATAATATTTTTTATCATTATAAAAACATTAGATTTACGTATCTATGAATTGACTCATTGAGGCATCACTTTTAAAATAAAATGTATCATACAATTTGCCTTGATCATAGAATTTTCATTTTCATGCGATAATCATTATTAGAAATCTATTTAAATCATACAGTTATGATACGACTGTTCCGTGGCCAAAGATTCACGTATGTATAATATATTTGATTTGTGCTCCACTGCTCGTGCGGAAAAACAGCCAATATACCGTTTTCGAGTTATTATTTTAATTGTAGTTCCAGCGGAAATTCTAACTCTGCTGTTTCTCGTAATGCCGTTTTCCAGTTCCATAATATCGTTGTTGTTCACTCGGTTCACATGATTATGTACATGCTTAATGAATAATGCAATATTAACTAAACATCGGAAAACTTAGTAAAATGATGATTTGTTCGCAAATCGTTTAGACAGGGTTTAAAAACAATTATTTTTTGGAGTCGCCCGTATCAAATGATAATAACTATCTGGTTTTAGTACGTTTTAGTATAATAATTGGACTCAGTCAACTCCTTATAGGTATAATATCCAACATTATTGTTATTTACTCTCACTACCAATTTATTTGAAATGTTAAAATTCTCAAAAGAAACAACATTTCCAAGAGTTTTTGTAGTAAAAAAAAAAATAAAGTACTTATACAGACACTGAGGGCTTGAAAAAATGACAACAATAGCACTTAGACAATGGAACGCAAGTGTTAACAAGAAAAAATACGAAGTTCCGTGTGAATATAATTGTGTATATAATTTAGAGCTTTGCCCGTATAAAACGACAAACCCTTTTCAAATATATGTCATGATCTGAATACCATTGAGATTGATAAGACAATCAAAAATGCTTTACTGTCGGGACTGTTTTTCAAAAATATAATATCTCTATACAACATTGGAAAAATGATGGAATTTATGAACACTCAGAAAGTGTTAGAATATCAATTTCCGTTCAAAATATTGAAAAAAAAATAACGTCAAGTTTTTATATGAAAGTCAAGAAATTTGTTTTCATCATTATAAGGAAGGGAGAGGATATAACGAAGATAGTAAGTTTAAATTTAAATTTTTAATTAAAATGAAAGCATATTCTTTACAGTTATTATTTTAAACTATAGGATATACAAAGTTTGAAAACATGTTTGAGTTGGTATTTCCATATTTTGTATTTTATGCCTAAGACTAGGTATAGTGAACTTAACTAGATTCATTCCTAACGAACTGATTTCGTTAAAATTCAAATTTGATATTCTCGAGATTCAATACGACACTAAGATCGGTAAGATAGTTGGGAATTTGAATAACCTAAGCTTGTTTTTTATAAGCTTCAATAGTACTGATATAGTGTCATTCGTTAGCCTAAACAAAGTGAAACAAGTATAACTACAAGCGTGTGACCACATGGTCCAATTTACTCCAAGATTCTGCCAAATTTAACATTTTTGTTAAATTAAACCAGATACGAATGTAACGGCCGAATACGTATACTTAGATTTTATTTTATAAAATCATTATATTATTTTAAATTTAGGGCCTTCAGACAAACATCTGATTTCGTACGTATATTGTGATAAAATTCAGACCATAATGTAACGCTAAATTTCGTGTCGTTTAGTCTACGCGTGCAACGATTTTTCAAACTATGGTGTCCTAAATTGTTGGTTCCGCGCGATTTGACATCCTCCTTGTCTCGACCGATTGATAGAATATAGAATTCAATTAAAAAAAAAAAACTTTTATTGTACTTACGCTATTTACATTTGCGATTAGACGGTAAAAATGTGTGTGCGAACACAAATCGAAACGTAATGAAACAACGAAATACTACGTACAAGATCAATGACACGAGTCACGATGATAAATATTTATATCAATATACATAAAGTTATGGTTATATTACGCGTGTACGTGATCGTTCAAACTTCACATAAGTAAAGTTACTTTACAGAAAACTGTTAAGTTTTACGACCTTGTATGTTTTATTCGCGTGAAAAAGTACTCTGTGAGTGTGTGAGTTGTGTGTGTGTGTGTGTGCGTGCGTGCGTGCGTGCGAGCGTGCGTGCGTGCATGTGTGTGTGTGTGTGTGTGTGTGTGTGTGTGTGTGTGTGTGTGTGTGTGTGTGTGTGTGTGTGTGTGTGTGTGTGTGTGTGTGTGTGTGTGTGTGTGTGTGTCTGTGTGTCTGTGTGTCTGTTTGTGTGTGTATGTGTTGATCTTTATATAATATATTTATTCAAGAATAATAAATGTATAAATGCGACACGGCAATATAGAATTATTATTGGGACATTAATTTATTTTTTCTTTACTTATTCAAGACCATACAGATTTTTGCACTTTAAACATGAATAATTCATAAGGTTCTAATTAAAAAAATGAAATTAAAAAACCGTTGCCGTCATGCAATGAATACGCTTAGCGTTTAGTATCGAGTCTGCTTTTAATCCGAAGATAGAGATATACTAAATAGGTACTCACTACTCGTCTTATGACGAGTTTATACACTTATAGGTTTATACACGAACTTGGGATCAATCGGACTGTAAGTCATTATATAAACTGTCAACTACCAAAATATGTATTTACCAGACAACAAATTATATTATGTATTCAATATATTCCAGTTCGGTATGTATCGATTACCGCAGTCGGAAGCCGAAGCACAACGGTCGGCGGGCGTTTCCAGTATATTTACACCTAGGACTTACCAACAGTCGTGTGCTTTTAATGCCCCACAAAAACTAATCACTGTATTTTTGACACGTCCCGGCGGTCGTTTCTCTTATTTTTTATTCCTCGTCTACGATTTTTATAATATCCATCACCACGAGTACAACTGTAAGTTAATGGATTTTCCTCTGGATGTTAAACAGCTGATATCGATTGAAATGTCTACCGTCTTCGATATTGCACTAAGCGATATGAAAGTATACGTAAATCGCTAAGAACTTGAGGTATACTTCTACACCATAGCGTAAATGAGGTAGAAAAATATAGCTATAGGTCTTACCAAGACTTAAAGAAAGAGTAAAAAAATTAAAGTACAATATACATTTTATTTATTTGCCGAAACAATTTGACATTCAACATACATTTGATGAGAGTATATCTGTTGTACGAATCATAAGCCTGTATGTTTAACGAATATCAAATACAGAACGTACATTTTTGAAACTTACAAACTGTCATACAAGGATTATGAACACTGATTTTATATATTTTCCGACAGACGAGTAACTGAATAGTATTAAGAATTTCAATCGTTGATCATGTAAGTATATGCAAACAAGTTACAATAATTAATATAATTATTATTTTCTTATTTTATAGAATTGTACTAACATCAGACCAGTTTTTAAATAAATTAAGTTAATATACTGTATTTACACACATTGCATATGATCACCAATCAGTTATAGAAATTTTGACCTCGAATGTATTATGTAATTAATAGTATAACATCTGACATGGTCCAATTTTTATCGATAAACGAGAAAAAACATATGCAATCCAAACCACTTCCTGGGAAATACCGTAGATAATGCGATTCCACGTTATACCTCGGGCAAATCATAAATGATTATGGTACTTATCAGATGAAAACCGTAAGAACCAAATGCTGACAATGCTTTATTATATTGTTGAAAAAGTGCGTTGGTTCCAAAACCACGTGGTATGATCCGTAAGTGGTCGTATTTTCTACTGTTTTTGACAGAGGTTGCCGATCGTGATCTACCAGTCAACCATGTACCAATTTCAATTTATCTTTGAAAATTTGTTGGAATTCGTATTTTCATGCATTGAACGTCACTAATGATTTGGACTCGCCAATCGTTGAAACTCTGACCAATGTTCTGTACTTAAGTCGACCATCTAAAGAAAAATGTTTCATAGATTGATATCTACTTGAAAAATGTAGACCGTCCCTGCTGGCTCGGGTGGTGTGAAAAGCAAAATCCTTAACGAAATAATATCAACAATCCAAAGACAAATTAATATAATACCAAGTTCCGTATTAAATTAGCATCACTTCGCGCAAGACCTTACGCCGTACGGCGTAGTTTAACTACAAAACATTCACCATCAGCTCATTAGTCACGACTCGATTCGATCAGCTCGGTTGAAACTTGGACAAGCATTGCGGTCGAGCTCGACATCTCCGGAGTTATTAGGTTTAACTCTCGTTCTCCCTATTTACCACATACAATCGCGAACTTTCGGATACAACTAAATCCTAATACTGCGGGGTTGATTTTAATTTGTTTTGCAAACATGTCAAAATTGATGTTCGCTGGTGATCCACAAAACTCTCGTAACGCCGCACAGCGCATTGCTGTTGAAATGCGGCGCTGTCTGTAATACGGAGCGTGGCTACCCAAATATTTCACGATAACGGAAAATTGTAGCCTTATAATTATGGTTTCGTTCCACAAAACATTCCAGCGTTAACCCAAAAAAAATCCACTTGACTTCAAGTATCTTATGAAAACGTCTAATGAAACTTTTTCTCAAAAATTCCATTCATTCTAAATAACGACCTAAACATACGACGTGTAATTATTTATATAATTCCCTCGACACACATTTGTATATGTATATATCTGTCAAGTCTCTCTACGAAATTATATTTAATTATTCTTAAAACATGTTCATTTTATTACAATTTAACCTAATTACATAATGCATGTTGACATTTATGTTGTAAAAAAAAACATAAGTCTTAATTTTAAATAAAATTTAGTTGAACCAAAAATAAATACTAAAAAACCAGAAAATGCACAAAAATAATTATGAATAGATAAAGCAAACATATTGTATTATAGTGCACTAAATTATTTTAAGTTCTAAAATATATTTAACTCCATATAGTGAATGCTAAACTTGTTTGAATTTAAATTTTATATTTTCCATAGACTGGTCTTAAACATCGTATGTTAAAACTAAAACATCAAGAGCAAATACTTTTCACCTAAATAAGATTAAACATAAAAATGATCAAATTTGAATAAAAAAACATACATACGCACAAATATTATTGTTATCAACAAAGCATAAATGTGAAAAAGTGATTTCGGTCATCTCTTTATACTACAGCATTAGTTAGTTTCGTATAATAAATTGATTTTCGATATTTCATTCTATATATGTACCTATCTTCAACTGTGAACCATTGTGAAATAATGCTATTATTGTTATTATAAAAAAGAGAGTCTTTTATTGTAATGAAATAATTTTTTTTGGACATTTAGTTTTTAAGAAATTGTTTCACGAGAAAAAATATATTTTACTGTTGTGTACCCTCAGTAAATCCGTCATCACCTAACTGATGATTAAATATTTTTGTGAATGTTGGTACTTGACCAATCGTTTTTAAAGTTTGCTATTATATCTGAAGATATTCTTAAAGATTAAAATCATTTTTATAACGGAATCGCTCGGTATCAACTGCATTTTCGGTTCAAAAGAAATTTTTAATATAGGGAGACTTAAAAAAAAATCAAACAAATTAAAATTGAATATTCAAAATCAAACCCATGATTTTAGAATATTCATTTTCGATGAAGGACAGCATAATATCAAGCTATTGTTGATAATTTAAATAACTAAACACAGGAAACAACGGTTGAAAACTTTAGTGGTTACTTCATACAGGCAAGATATTGCCAATTTGGAATCATGTATATTCGTCTTGTAAGAGTCCGTTGTAAGGAGATCTTACTATTTAACATGTTTATCAACATTTCAAGATCGACAGTTTTTTAAATTTATTTATCCTTTTTGACAACTAGGTTAATTATTATGTAAATAACTATTTAACATGGAAGTTTTCACAACAATTTTAGATTAGCACATTTTATAATTGGGTAAAGTTAATTCTGTTTACAACACATAAATTACAACATTTTATAGCTCAACACTACGATTAAAGATATTGTATTTTGATTATCAGAAATTATTACCATTATAGTAATAAGTAAGTTAATTGCATGTTACAATTGCATTAATAGCATATTTGCTGTAATACAGTTAATGTTAGACATTTTCGATTTAAAAACAAATTACCTATCTACATATATATTGTGTTCTCGTTCGCTGACATGATTAGTAAAATAAAAAGAATTATCAGGAGAGATTTTTAAAATTATTAAATTTTATGTTTTATAATGGTTATTGTATTAGCCATTATGTTATGACGTGTATTCATCGTTTTTCAAACAACTTAGAGGTTCCGAACAGGGTAAATCAAATTCCAAATACAATGATAAGACGTCATATTATACTTCAATGAATTTCTTGAATTTAATATCTTATGTTTTCATTCTGAAAATTATTGGAACGAATAAGTGTTTCGCTTGAAAAGTATTGTTTAAATAACGATGAAAAATAAAAAAAAACAGAAAACTATTCGATTGCAGTAAGTTTTTATAAACAATTCTCTCCTGAAATTATAAATAAATTACATTTTATATTATTCATGGACACGGTGTACATATTTTTGCTTTAAAACTACTTTCACTCTTAACTACACCGGGTACATTCCATGCACATAACACGAATTATAATCAAAGCCTCTGAACAATGCAACATTTTAATTAACATTTTTAAAAACCAAGTCCGAGCTCTGACGATGGTAGTTGCCCAACACTGTACGGAAAACGTATTTCATATGTGATGCGTTTATTATTAAATTTTACGATTTTAAAACAAACATAATATATTATATTACGAACGCGCACTAAAAGTTTAGTGGTCGGCGTTTGTAAAACGTTCGCTTTCGCAAACAATTCGAGTTTCGCGTCGGAGGAAAAAATGAGACGGAGAAGTCGTCGCGGGATGAACAGAACCTTAACGTCCTGTGCGATTAACTAAGCGCTCGCGGTCCACGGTATATTTTGTCGACGAAAAGAAGAAAAATAACCGTCTCGGACGATTGTATCGCCGAATAACAGCGGCTAGTGCGCAGGCCATACAGCCGGGCTGCGTTTCCGGCTGCCGTTTAACGTGCGGACGCGCGGGGCACTGCGGTGACGTAAACCAATAACATTGGAAGTCGTTTCGGATTATCGTCGTCGGGTCGGGCAACGTTCGGAACACCCTATACATGTGGCGGTATCGGCCGGTAACATAAATTTCGACTCGGCAGATATTACAGCAAAGTGCTTCTTAAGTTCTTTCCGGGTTCGCGGGTCGTCAATAACGGGTAAGCCGCTTAGAGGAAACGGCCGGGGCGGAAAAAAAGGAATGGAAAAAAAAAAATAAGGCTTAATATCTTTCGACTCTCGGGGGACGCGCATGTGTGTAATCTAGCTATCCGTCGTCGTCGTAACGCTAAGACTGATTTCTCGGTAAAATAACTTTTCGCTAAGCCGTTGGGCACGCGGTGTATGTACATTATAATATATCGATAGGGCGAGGTGGCGTTCGGAAAATCGTCCGGTTTTCGGTCTCTCGTTCTGATACTGCGAAAAATTGTCAAGACGGCAACCGCACTGCACCTGTACACAGTTACCGCGTGCGTAAAACGTCGACGAGACACCGGACCTAATGCGATTTTCATCCAAAGGATAATCGCCCGAAATTACGGGTCCTCCTTGCACCGGTTTCGCGGCAGTAAATACTCGTTTCGAGCAACAAAAAAAAACACTTTTCCCCTCTACTACGTGACCTGACAATCGATAACCATACACGCGTGCGGCAAAAAAAATAAAACAAGAATTCAATACGGAATGTCGTGAGTCCCAACCGAGTATTGTCATAACGCGTAAACGTGTATATACTCGTACATTGTCTGTAGGAACCCGTAAGCGCATTACTGTAATCGATCGCAAAACATGTAATAGTTTAACACTAAGTACACACTTTTAGTACACAGAACGGTTCTTGGAATGGAAATCGAACAAAGAATTTTCACAGATTATACACACCCTTCTCTAATAAAATGACAAATAACCACAATGCCAATAAACCGATTATTTCGTAATGAAAAAATTTAAAAAGAAATGGTAAAAAAATCAATCCCATAAGAATATGAAAGGTTCAAATGTCACCGTTCGCAAACAAAAAACTTGGTACATATTGTATGTTTATCATAAAAAATGGACGTAAACTATCCGAGTATTAAATATCTTTATTATTATATACTTATTGTGAATTTGTAACATTTAAAAGAAAAATATTTAAGAATGTAAATTTTTCTCAAAAATCGAAATCGTGTGGACAGTTCACACTTCTGCAGTTGTGCATTCTAAACGATGTAGTATGAAAAAATAATATGCCTCTTAACGACGTTCAAGCTTTAAGCCCCATTGATTTCTTGATTAATCCATTACCGATCGCGGACACAAATAGCCTTAAACATCTGGGGGATAGAGTGGAGCACTGAAGTCTTTATGTTCATTTAGCCAAATGTTTTATTGCCAATGAACATTTCTCCTCATATTTTATACACAAACTACGCTATACCGAACACACAATATCCTATTTGCGTTTAAGCTGTTATACATCTTATTTTATGCATCAATAGGTGCTAATGACTGTTAGTGATCTTTACAATAGTCTTCAAAGTTCATAACTGAACATAATTTGTCCGGCTGTTTTCACGAAAACGAAATTTGTTCAAAGTCTGATATGAAAACCATAAAACGGAACCGTCGAACCGTTTATAACAGTGTATTGTCAATATCCATCGTAAATAAGCACCGAAGTTATTTCGAAGTTTTTCGTTTAAGCCGTTTTTTAACGGAAAACCCCTTGAGAAATGCCAAAAAAAAAAAAAAAATGGTTATCGAAGAGAAAACCCAAGAAAAGTGTCAGCATAGTCACAAGATAACTTTGCATAGATCGCATTGCATACTTATCGGTGAGCGATGAACGTTTGTGTCTGCTTTTTAGTGTCTACATTACATTCGTCTTTTGAACGAGTACGTTTGAGTTTAATTTCAAAGATTATTTTTTTTTTCTCAATTTGTTCCGTTCGGTTTTTGAGCTATAGAGCAAATAAATTAATTTACCGTAACGTGTGGCATTCAACGGAACAGTCGAATTTCGGGCCGATTCGTGAATACACAATATAGTTTTAGATCACAGTACACCCGCAAGCACTGCAAGAGTTTTCGTCATAATCGCGTTCTCGCGTGCTCATCGATTGTTAAACGGCACCGGTGTGTGCAATACAATGTAAGTACTAATTTCTTTTGGACCGTTTAAGCACATAATAATATAATCGTAATGACAACTACGATGATGATATAAGGATGATACGAGCCAAACCACGCTAGTGACTTTCGGTCGTTTTCCATGTCGTTAGAGCTTTCTTCTTCCATTCACCCTCCGCCCTTGCACCACTACGGGTAGTCTAATGACGTTCGCAGCTGCTGCGGGTTACGTTTATGCTACGTACTTTTAATTTATAAACCGTCCGACCGTGTATGCGCTTTGAAAATGGCCGTTTTATCATTGTTATTATCTCTCCGAGAGACACCGGAGCCGCTTGTCGCAATAACGGCGTATCGCAACGGTTCCGAGAATCATCGTAAAAACGTGCGCACCTGTCAATATTTCATAAACGCCACGTGATAAAGTTATTGCGGGGGTAAACGTAAATGGTACGGAGAAAAAATAAATAAATACTAAAACTAAAAACGGCGCATCGAGTAGAATGACACAAACGTGCGCGATTATTAAAAATACGATTTCGTAATTTTCCTTACAAGCGTATTATATTGCGTTACATTACATTCGTGTTTAATGGCTCAAACGATCCGGTCGTATGCCCAACTGTATACTGCGTACTACACGTAGCGGAGCGTGGTACCAATCGGAATAATGTAAGTTCACATATTTTATTATACCTCAAGAGTTTCCCCCCACCCCCCCCCCCCTTTTTAACGTTTACACGGTTTTAATTGCAATTTTTAAATACACACACACACACACACACACAGTCATACACGCACAAACACGTCATCGAAACGATTTAGAGGGTTCGCCAAACACTGTCGGCAATATACTATATAACGTCTCGTGAATGGGTCGGAGTTCTGAAGGAAATTAAATTGAAAAATAATACTAGTATTATAATATTATGAACAATACAATGCGGACGGTTTTCTATGACGGTTATAATTTCTAGAAAAACATAAAACGAACACTGTCTGCCGACGACGGGAAACCTCCGTGCTATACACCGTGTTTATATTATAATATAATACACTAATAACCTACGGAACGTGCGTCTGTTGTTTAGGCTAGAAGCGATTTGCGCTGGCGCACTTCGTTATTTATATAAGTCACGAACAATAATTAATTACCGTAAGACTGTGTGTATACGTTCGGTAAACCGTTAATGGTGGTGGACCTCTTTATGCTTGAATCATATGTATTAAATAATAACATATATATATATATAGATGAAATGAGTGACGAATGAACGTTTTTAATATAAACGTATTTTAATATGATTTCGGATATTCAAATATTTAATTTTCAATCGTGAATTGAATAATAATGTCTCGTATATTATTAAAATAAAAAATCATAAATAAAAAATGAAAACCTTTATAGTCCTTTTAATTTGTATTGACTTATTCTTCATTATACATTCATGCATTTAAACGTCTTTGATTAAACTCACCGGTTGGAAGTAAAGGTCTGTTATATGATGATTTTAGTTATGATCAGTCGAGTGAAATAAATCCTACTAATATTAAATCCATAAGAATAAACTTAAATAAATTCACATCGGCACAATCTTAATTGGATGAGAAATATTCGTATTTATTATTAGATATTTTAATTAGATAATATGATTATTTAGGTGCTAAAGTTGCTTGAACCACATATCTTATAATTTTACCATCGCATGTGTATAAAAAGGTTATCAAATTAATTATATTATGCGTCACATGGAAATGTCGATAAATTTATCAAGAACAATTAAAAACTTTTGAATTTTAAATATATGTAAAAGTTTTGATATTTTAAGAAATACCCATGGCTCGAATGATTAATAAATTAACACTCTTACAATCCAGGATAATATTGAGCATTTATACTTTTTGCAAAACTTAAAACATTAAAAGTTCAACTCACCTTTAGAAATTTGTTTTGAAAATATTGACTTCATCGACCATCTTTAGAAACGATAATCCGATCCACCCGACCTCTTTCACCCAGAATTGGTTATATTGATTTCAAATTTCCCACGACAAATATGAGTTTCATACATTTTTTTTTTCTTTCAGGTAATATTTTCATTCTTATGATAAATGTTTACACGCGTTATTTATTACATATAGATTTTATATTTTAAACAATAAAATAGGTTTTTTTTTTTTTTTGATATTCAATACAACCAGTACATACATGTACAGTAATGCATTTTAATGACTTGTTCACAAATATTTCAATTATATAAATGTACCAGTGGGTAGGCACCCGATTGTGCCAACCGGTATGTTGATACGGTGGACTTGAGTATCGGTTTCTAGGCCAGCATCTTTTCGGCTGTTTCTGTTAAATCATTCTGTGCGGATGGTGCGAGAAGAAAACGTTCTGTTAAATGGATTTTGGTTTTGCGTTTAAAATGGAAAACACGATGTACACATCCGCCGTCTCCGGGTATGGTGGATTCACCGACTTTTGATAACCACGGTTGTGCACAATATGTTTAAGACGCGATTAAGTTTACAGTCCAACAACGATATTACACGTTCTCGGGAACGCAGTCAGCTGCTACACGTCGAACACTAAAACAATTACGACGCGGTCGGATCGTAACGACGGCGACGGCGGCCCACGTCTCGAAACCGAAACGTACTGCGACCAGAACAATGGTGATAATATTGCGTTCGTTTATTATTATGATATCGCACACGGGCGCCGACCACGGTGATAACGGTTGTAATTGAAATGGGTTTTCGAGTGTGCTCCACTCAATATAATGTTTAATCGTCGCGTACTCACGGTCCGAGACCACTATATTAATAAAAATACTTAGGGCCGTTATTGCAATAGACTGCTAAACATCATAGTATGATGATATTACAGAGTGATACGTTCGATAGTGCTGTATAGATCAGTTGTATTATGCCAAAATCGAATTCTCAGAATATTACTCAATAAAGAACGCATGATGTACTCAACGAAAAATGTAATAAATAAACAACTAAATAAGCTACATATTAAGAACATTTAACTAAACATTATTGCCATATATCTAAACGAAAAATAAAAAAACATAATTTATTATAATCAATTACGCAAGGAATAATCAGATGGATACTTCAAAATAATTTCCTATTCAAATATTTAAACAACCACGTCTAGAAGATATTTTAGAGTATTCAATACAAAACTATTTACTATTAGAATATAATCAAATACAGTAAGTCTTGAGTAAATTCATTCGATAAATACGTCTTGCAATGGTCTTTAGAATCTCCTGATGCAATAATTATGTTATAATCAATTAATGTATAAATATTTATTTATGTATTAAGAACTCTTGTGCTCCCACACGAGTCATCTATGTGAAGCCCGTATTCATATACGCATATATAATATTCAATTGACTAGTGAAATTTACTAATCAATCCATGGGCATTTTAACTATCATAAATTTAACTAGTTTCATACTTTATCGGTCATACATTTTACACAATCAGTAATTACGAATTAAATTAATATAGTATGAATGCCCAACGAGCCATGATAACCTAACCTAACCAATCCATCAAACTGACTCCGGTCTAACCCCAAGAAAAAAGTACAAAATACAATTGATCCACTTTAATTATTACCACTTTCAGCTCACTATGGTACCACGTTACTATTTCATTTTTGAAATTTTATAGAGGGTCAAAACAACGGTAACGGTGACAACAACGATTTATTGAAACTCCTCGGGCATCCAAACATTGGTGGCACAGCTCCATATGCATGATTACCGGCTGATCAATTGTGGACCAATGAATAACCGTTCTGATTCGTATTATTTACCGGTTGGTCAACGCTATAATTGTAACATTATGCATTGGTTTCTTCTAAAGCTGTTGCTAAGGTCCTCACACCTCGCTACATTATAATATACTTTTACGCTATCTATCAGGTGAATTCGTTTAGGAGAGCGAGCATTTTTATAACGGCCTTTGATTTAAAAGGCACATTTTCTCTCCAGTGTCCATAGGAGCGAAGAGCGATCGAGGCTCACGAAGTGCTAGTGACTTGATCCAAGCCCATATTTTACTATATTATTGTACATTTTCTGAAACGATAAAAAATAATAGAAACTCGATTTTCATTATCAACGTACCTATCTCTAACTCCGAATGGATATTTACCTTCCTCACGATTTTATAATGTTTTTTTTCGATTCTCGGCGAAAATGTTTAACTTTTTTTGTCATCGGCCACGAGCCGGTAATATCGCGGCGTCTCGTCGACACTTAACTCCTCTTACCGACAAACAAACGTTTCGCCGAAATAGATTTTTACCATCACGTGTCCGTCTGCCGGGCAATATCAAACGAGGCGGTGGGGTGCGGGGCGTACGGTTGTCGTCAAGTCCAGGCCGTCGAGGGCGCTCGCGAATAAAATAAAGGGTTGGTCGGCCGCGCCACGACCCGCAACCACGTGACGTGCGCCCCGACACGGCGGTGACGGACGGTCTTGGTCGTGTCTTGGTGTATCTCGTACCGCAGGCGGACAACCCGAACCGAGGTTCAGGTACAAACCGCGCGCGCGGAAGACGACCGGATGACGGCGGCGCGAAAATACCGTCATCGCCTACTGAAACTCGCACGAATCTTGACCGGACGACGTCGTGGAGTTATGACAAGATGTCGATGCAAACACGAGGAGCTGCGTTCTCGTAAACGTTTAAACAGCGGTCAGCGTTTGACTCGCAATCACATTCGCTTCCCGTCAAAACCGATAACATTGAACGACCGATAGCACTAAGGAGAACGTTTTTAAAAAAAATAACGATTCGGTACGCACGTGAAAAACATATCGTATTAACGCAATGCAACGTGTACCTCGCGAGCTTACCTATTTATATGTATTTAGAATTTAATGAAAATCGTAGTAATATAAGTTTATGCACACAGTGAGATTGGGTTGAAAAAAAATTAAAATACCATTTGATCGTATTTCAAAGGTGAAAGAATTGTTAATTATTTTTAAGAATCATTTTTGCATATATCGTTGTAACATTGTGTCTTATCGTACACTGTACTTGGAACTATCTTATTTTCGCGGCTGTTACTAATAAATAATAGGAATAATAACATGCTTAATGATTAAATAAATAAAAAATATGTAGACACATAAACATGTATCGTGTATGCAGATATATGTTTTGTATCGAAAACTGATGTTAGGTGGTAGAGTTCTCATTAAGTTTTTGCTCTCGTATAAAAAACTAATGATTATGATATAGAGCCCAAGCGTGGAATCAAGATCATTAAAACATTAATTCTTTTTGTGGCCATTAAACTATACCCACGGCAGTTTTATTTTTTCTTCACCCTCCGATCCCGTTAAGTTTTCCGACGTTTTCTCACTGAGCAGTCCGTTAATTATACTCTACTTCATCTCTACAGCTATAGGTTTTTTAAATATTTTTCTCTTGCTGCGCCATCATGCTCGTAATAATTTTCTATTTCGATTCGGTTTTATACGTAATCACGCACCCTTAAAATAATACAAATACATTCAGTAAGAAACGATTTATATTAAAAAACTAAAATTTTTTATTATCCTTCGCGGATCTTACTGCGCAAAGTCAATATTATGACGACGACGGACGACGATTGATGAATTATTCTACATTGCAATATACATTAATGACAGAAGATTCTTTCTTGTTATACGTATTATGCCTACGCGAATAAACAAGAAAAAAAAATGAATAAAATATTGGGTAGACAATTACACAAATGATCAGGTAAATAGTGAAACTATGGCAGTTATTGTTATTGTCCAAAAGAACAAAGTAACTATAAACTTATTAAATCACAATAGAGGGGGATATAGTCGAATTTTAAAAGGACCAACCTAACCTTAAGCAACCGATGTAAGTGTATGATCAAAGGTTGATATACACAAAGCTGTGTAACTCAACATTTTAGAGTCGGATAGTAAGGTACATTCTGACTAAATAGTAAACGTTATATAAAGTAGTGAGAAAAGTATTGGAGTGTTACAAAAAAAATTTCAATCGTTTATAATAATATTTCTACGGTGATAATAACATGTTCAGTATTATGATCAATCTGGCCGGCTATTATTGTGTATATGACGTGCATTTTACAAGATAGACTTGAGTTAAAATCAAAATGTTTTTTTCATTTATTTAAAGTATCGATTGAAATTTCAATTTATTAAAAAATATATATTTGTTATTATATTATTATAATCGACTGGAAATATATAAGCACGTTTACATTTTAATTTCAAATGTAACATACTTTACTTGCATAATGGATAAGTCTAAATCGTTTCCGCACTTCAGAATGACCTCATATCCTGCTCGCTGTAACGTACGCATATGTTTTATTTAACTATCTATCCACACATTATTAAATTTATATGAGAATAACATTTTGAAATGGTACCAGGAAATATCTCTCTCTTAACAATCTGGCGTTTTGCGAGTATGCAGCTGTCTGTAATAGGGGGTGGCGGTCGGTGCTATATATTAAAGTTGTATCTTAACAAATTTGTCGCATACAATTACAGCAAGACTAAGCGACAATCGTGTGGTTTTTTTTTCGAGTAATTTCGTACCGTATTGCACAAATCGCATTGTAATGCTGTAGAACAATAGCGATTACAACGATTATGCGTTTTCTAAAAAGTCACATAGTATGTTTGTATGCAATTTTTTATTATTTTACGTAAAACGTTTATTGTGTTCGAACTGTATATTGTTAGAACAATGGTTAATACATTAAAGCCAAATAGCATACAGGTACATAAATATTAAATGGTTATCCGGATCAGCCGTATGAATTTAAAATGT
Organism: Periphyllus acericola; assembly: GCA_949715065.1. Lineage (NCBI taxonomy): Eukaryota > Metazoa > Arthropoda > Insecta > Hemiptera > Aphididae > Periphyllus > Periphyllus acericola. Next base: position 41,039,436 of record OX454266.1, read on the forward strand.
AATATACCGTTGTATCGATCGTTTATAAGTAGTCCTACTACATACGAGAATATGGTAAATCAAGTGCACAACATTTGTTGATGCTATTATAAGTAAAGTTTACTTTTTTATAAACTCAAAAATATCCGTCTAAATCCGTTCCTAAAGCACATAGTTGATACAGCTTAGTTTTAATCATATCTTTCTGTATAATTCGTATTATTATCCTTTACAGCATGTGGGTGCGTATAATATTACTACCGAACGGTATCTTAATATGTAACCAGGGAAATATAAATGATTATTTGTATTTATATTGTTCACTTTCTGTACGGTCTAATCAGACTATATACCAACTGCTGATATTTTTTATTTGACAGAGACAGTCTGTACCATTTTTCTTTGGAATTAAAACAAGAAAAAGGAATGAACAATATTTGTGTAAAAACTTAAGAGAAACCTTTATTCTTGAAATAAATGAATTACAAATAAAAAAAAGCACTGAGCTGAACATAATATAGTTTGTTGCCAAAATATTCATCTGAACTCACTGAAATGGAGTTGGAATTGAAAACTTGGTACTCCCTATACTATACATGGTAATACCTCTAAACTGTAACGTAGCGCGCGATAAACACGTAAATTAAAAATATGCAAAATTATGTTAATACGTTTTGTATTTAGCCTTATTATCATAATCTAACCTTAAGACAAATATTACGTAGCGGTTCACTCGAAGTCTGGTGCTCCTCTCATTTACATTGAACGCTTGTAGTATAATTTTTGAACAAGGAATCGAAAGTCGCAGCGGATTCGCCAACAAATTATACTAAACATTAATTTTGTTTCGAAACCATCACCGTACTTTAGTCAATAAATATTATTCCGATGTTTATGTACGCGTGCTAATAATTATTACGATTCCAGAAATCCATGAAACGAAACCTATTTTTATGATATTTCAATTGCGTGGGTACACGATTATGCTTAAAATATAATAATACGCAAAACGACTAAAGGAAAAAAGTAAATAATAATATTATTGTACCAGTCGGGCGTTGCGCGCGTGTATATTACATATTATTATTATCTAATTCCATTATAATTGTTACTCTATATAATAATTACAAAAAAAAAAGTTTGATTTTAGTTTGCCGTGTTTAGGGACTAATATTTGCGAAAGAAAAATGCATTTTAATTACAATGGTAACAACACTTATAATAATGTAACATAATTGTACCGGGGTAATAGGCGATTTTTACCCCTGGATATTATAACTCCCCATCCCACCTGTAAAATATCCTAGGTTATTGTTACCGGTGGTAATTAAATAATAGGATATTTCGATACACCTGTGGGAGGGGGGGGTTAATACGCTAGGACATATTCACCCCCTGGTAAAAATGTGATATCTGGGGGGTAAAAATATCTTAACGTATATTCTTACCTCCCGGATGAATATATACTAGGTTATTTTTACCCCCTGGATATCCCATTTTTACCGGGGGTAAATATCCAAGTCCAATTACTCGTATGAATTAGCATAACCGATAAACCCAATATATATATATATATATATATGTATATTATGCGAAAATAGAGCATAATATAGCGTGACACGACGTATCACTCCAACAATAAAATGCATATTATGCACATTTTTCTGTAGCGCTGCGGTGATGCTCGCAAACAGAGCGTACCTATGTAACTACAAAAGTGCCATAGAACATGTGCAACCCGCGTGAAAATAAATAACTAATTATTTAAATAATTGCCGTCTTAACATTACTATAAATCGTATAGCGTCACGTGGCACGTACCTACAATATTATGGTTTACAGTTTACAAAGCGAAAGAGTTTTTAATCGGGAAAAATTATTTCCACGGGCGTTAGGGCGCGTTGAACAGTCGCCGCCCCTGACGATGACGCGTAGTTAAAACTTGGTTATATTTTTTCTTCCCCCTCCGTTACGATTCAGAAATAAACAACAACTCGACGGGCGAAACCACAGCCGCGCCCCGCCGCCAAATCCGCCTCGTCACCACGGACGATTGAAAACTCTAAGATGCCGGTGTACAGTCAAAGCTGCGATATTGTTATATTATTATTACTATTATTATTATTATTATTATTATTATTATTATTATTATTATTATTACTTGTGAAATGGATAAGGTCGCGCCACGGCGGCGGTTGCGGTATAAAAATACATCTTCCAATCGATGAGTGTTCCTACGTCACGGCTGTTGTCGTCCACATTCGCCGTACGTGCGGTTTTTCCGAAAATTCCGTTTTCTTATTAAAATTGTAACGTCGTCCACTTGGAATGGGATAGGTTGTGTGTACACATTCTGTATGATTTTATGAAAACAATCGCTTGCGTCTTCAATCGACACAAAAAAAAAAAAAATGAAAAAAAAATCCATTTTGTCATCGGGTTCAAGTGGGTTTCTGTCCATTGTCGTCGTCGTGTCAGTCGTAACATTTCCGCACCCCAATTGTTAGTATTCGGAATACTTTTTTTAAGTATTTCGAGTGTAAATTATATATTTTCTCTTCTTGCGGAAACGTATTTAACGCTCTGCTGTTTTTCGATTTTATTTTAGAAAGCTTTGATTTCCTGATTTTTGCGTAAATGTTTTTTTTTTTTTTCATAAACTCTCGTAATACTTAAAAAAGTTTTAGTCTCGTGGACGTCGAGTAAACCAATTTTGAAGAAATTGTATTATTACATAGTTGTGGTAAAAATAATATATATTATTTTTCTCTCGATTAACCGACGGGCGACGACGATTACCGTTACTATCAGACGATATTATTCGAATATAAATTAAGAACCTCACGCCGTTTGTGAAATTCAATATTTTATCCACGACCGTGATAGGTTATGAATGCGAACGAGGCGAGTATCGTCGTTTCATTGGTGAAAAGTGTTATTTTATTGGGACACGTCTCGGCGCTGCCCTCATCGTCCGGTATGGGCAATGCCCTTGTTCTTTCCATCACGTAACATACCACCACTCGTTCGGCGCGCGTGCTTGTCGACGGTTTCTGATGATCGTCTTATAATGTTTTACGAGCGGAACAACCCCGTGCGAGGAGAAGAAAACGTCCGACTCCACATATAATACTATTGTAAATATTTAATTCGGATGTGTTTTAACAACTTTTGAATATTGTAAAGTCTAGACAATGACGTCTTGAAAACAAACCAAACTCCCTGTAGAACACTATAAATACTTTTTTAATGCATTTTGACGAGATTAAAATGTCCTTGTTAAGCAACAATGTTAAAAAAACAATATTTATTGGATTTGGATAGGGAAGAAATCGTTTGTTTAATGACAAATATACGAAAAACTAGTTATTAATCAAAGGAAATCGTAAATCGGAAGCAAGTGACGACCAATTGAGATAATATACCAAGTAGCAGAATAAAAAATATTAATTGATTTGTATCCATAATATTTGTATGCATCAAAGTTCGAACCTAGTTGGATATCAACAATATTGTGTACCATATGACGAATTATCAAGATAAAAATATTATTATTAGTATTAATAACAAAAAATAATGTCTCCGTATTGTTACTCCACTTGTACTTTTTGTTCGTACGGAAGAATCATTTTTAAGAGTAAAACACATTTTCAAATATGTATTTTTATTTTTATTCAAACGCAAGCATAAGTGTACGAACCATTTTTCAAAAGTATTTTTTACAACACTGAACTGTTAAGTATCATGTCGCTGTTGTTGTTTGATCGCAACAATGGTGCGCGCCAAATCCCAAAACCGTTAAAACACAGAGACCGCCCGCACGTGCTCGTCGTTGACATAAAATAATACGAGTGTTTCGACATACACGACGACGATGACTACTCGTCTTGTTGCGTTCGTATGGCAAACTTCAAGCCCTGCGTCGTCCGAGGGACAATTGCATCGCGATAGCTTCTATTAGCGTCGCACAATGGCGGATTTCTCCGGGCTGTGTTAAAATAAAAATAGTTTGTAACGGAGAGGGAGAAAAAACTCATTACTGCAGCAGTTTCAGTATATCTGCTCGTTTTACATAATACTTTCGAAGCTAGTCCAACGATATTTCTGAAAGTTTCCCACAAGTTTCAGAAAGCCAATCTTATAAATTTCTTAATAATCAGCGTTGTATATATATATATATAATTACAACACAAAGGCAGATCACTTTTTTCTAGCAAAATGTGAAATTTATTATTTCGTTTAAATATATCGACTTAATTCGGTAGGTGTCTATGGAATTTAAATAGTTTCTACTTATAACACAGGATATTATCTGCGAATCGCATTGATTTAAAGTTAATTGATTTTACAATAACGATTTTTCTTTTAAGAATATTGTAATCTTATTTTTATGTAGCCAAAATTCAAAGATGAGTAGAGCACCATCATAAGTCTTGCGCAGTTTTTCGTTTTATAGGAAAAGGATTCAGAAATAAACTGTAAAATGGTTATTCTTATCAATAGTACTCTCAATAATAAGCAAGAAATTGAGAAAAAAAATGTACAAAATGTCGCAGTTATGTTTCTTATGATAAATCAATTTTTTTTTATTTTGAATAGCTGAACAATTTTTCATAAAACTATACTTACTACATCATTCTACTGAGTCAAAAAAAAAAAAAAGTTGAGAATAATAGTCTCTTTAAATTGTTTTTATTAATGTTGAATTTACGTCACATCAAAGTTGTTATTTTCAATAGTAGAGACTATTATTTTTCCATTTAATCCGTTGAATGTCTAAAAACTTTTTAGACACACTAAGTACCTTACCTTACATTTTAAGACTCGTTATTCCTGCATATTCCATAATCACGTTACTCAATTGAGTTGCGTACATAAAAAAAAAAATACATTATTTAGCGTCAACGATTTTTTACTGCTTTAAGATGTAGAAAAACTACCGAAACGACCAAGGACAAACACGTCTTGATCTGAACGTTTTACCTGCTCTGATTTCTAGTGAACCAAAAAAACAACCGTCCATTCCAACTAAAACAAATCCGTATGCAATAGAGAGTTCAGTTTTTATCAGCTTATTATATATGATATATATATATATATATTAATATAATATAATAATAATATATTTATATATCATGTGCTTCTTCAAATAATATAAAGTAACCGTCAAATCGGTTATAATTTTATTTATGAACGCAAATGGTGTTGAACCATTTTGAATCGTGCTAAAAATATTATATTTTATAATAGATTAATAACGCTTTCTATATATGTACATTTATAACGTAAAGACCCGTCTTTTGTAGTGAAAATATATTAATAACGAAGCCTTGTGCAGTGTGCACCTTGTGTGGAACGCTTCAGGTGTAGTGAATTACGATTCTGGCTGTTGAAATAAATTGTCTTTAAATTACTATTTTTCTTCGGGCTCGTAAATTATTCATTTTCCGTATACTGTAATAAATGTCGCATGAAACGAAGGATGACTAAACATTTATCCCGAGGAAAAAAAGAAAAAGTCACTTTTCCGTTTTGTTTCTATACATTAAACATTATTTCATCGACACTCTTATTAGAATACCGTACTATTATTTGCCATTCTGACAGATCGACAAAACCAATGCACTGTACTATGTATATCTGTAATGAGTTTAATTGAATAGCAAAAAAATAAAAAAGATATTTTGAGCTAATTTATCGGCGGAGGCTCTAATATTCAATACCTTTCAAAGTTGTCCACTTATTAATTGCTTGTACCTTTTTTTTTTACAAATATTCCATTTTTAAAGGAAAAATATTACCGTTCAACAGAATCAACAGTTTGATTAAAATTTAAAATTAAACATTTAAAGCTTCAAAAAGAAGTTTTATCGAGTGAATGTTGTAAGTTCTATATTTAAGGTTAAGGTGAGACACAAGAAGTTTGCTCCCGATTAGAAATAAGAATTTTAACCATTGTTTTAATCGTTTAACAATATTATTATTAACTCTATAATATTGAAAAATACTGGAATACTTTTTTTTCATGTCGTAATTAAACTTTTATCTACACATTAAATTTTCTTCGTTACCGTCGCGACACTTAGAACCAATATTTATTATTTACTGACCTTTACTAAACATGGTTTTTGTATGCGGTGATCAATCATCGCTTTAAAATTTAAACTTGACAAAGGACTAACTCCCAAAGCGTGTTTTATCCAACAGCAGCTGCGGTGTGCTTTCCGGCTTTTTAGTTAGTTTATTGTGTTTACCTGCCCAAATTTATTATAATAATTAACAAGTACTTGGACATTTTAATCATAAGGCGGGCACATGCACACCAATGTGCTACGAGAAAAACAATTGCCGGTGGATGTCAGAATGAATTTTCATAATTATTCGAAATGAACCTCGGCACGACCGACTGAAACGATTTTTTTTTTATTTCCCAGCGCAGCGCGATGTATCATGTGTACCCGTAACGCCTATGATTACGACTATAGGTCGTGTGAAAATAATACTGTCTCGCAAGTATGTCGGAGGACACGAGTTACCTTGGTTCGCGAAAAAGCTGTTAAAACAGAGATATACATTGGGCTGCAGCGGGAGTTACGTTAGAATACTTACGAGTACAATGCCCTATAGAATATCATAATATTTGCCCGATGGGAACGCTCGGACGCGCTCGTCCTTTGCACGGGCGCTCGCGGTACGTGTCACACATAGAGTGCGATCGGATTAGACGTTTGAGAGGAGCAGCAGCAGGGTTGGTCGACGACCGACGATGATTTTTTTTCAACGATACGAAAGATAAACGTGTAAATACTTCCAAAGCGTGCGGGAAAAGAGCCGATAAACAATACGTTTAGAAATCTGATAATATACGACGAGAAAAGCCACGAACGGGTTCGGAAAAATGTATTATGATGATCAGAATTATGATATTTTGATTTTAACGACTATGCAAAGTCTTAGAATTTAATTCCGTTCGGTATATCTTGGTACTGTCCAATGGTAAACGTATTAAAGACGATTGAAAGGTATACATGTGCGTTTTCACGAAGTAAGCCTTTCTCGATTACCACCGTCAATAGCTTATTGTACGTTTTCAATCGTCTAATCACTATTTTTTCGTACTTTTCCATCCTTCTTACATTTATCATTACCTTAATAAATATTTCCTAATGTAATTTGAACTTTGAAAATCAAAGGAAAATGTGACCTGTAAAAAGTCCACCGCTTTCAAATAAAAATACGAAATCTCAGAAATCTACGAGCTATGAGCGGTTTTTGTACTAAATCGCATAGACTCTGACACTCTGTAACCACGATATTTATGGCTTTTGATAATAATTAGTAATTGTTTCCTTCAAGTATAATTTGTATGATTATTTTTAAACTAAAAATAATTTTAATATCAAACTAGAATATAATTTCGCATTAAACATAACAGATCTTTTTGATATTTCAACAATTTGTTTAATTTTCAAGATTTTACGGTTTTGAGTCCTATAATGCTTTGACAATGGTGTTTTTTTATAAACCAGTTCTCAAGCAAGGATTTTTTTCGTTGACCATTACGACGTGTATTACTCGTTGTAACACCTACGCGTTTTATTGTCGCCCGGAAAATTCGTTATAACCAAAATGCAGTGGTGAATTGCACGATTCCAAATCATTTGACTTTCTCCGCGAACAACAGAACGATTTTCAATGGTAAACAATTTGGAACCGATCAGAAGTAATGACGATTTTCAAAAATGTTGGACCGATGACGAGTCTATTCAAAGTATACTATATCAATGTCATGTACGCGCTGCGAAATGAATGACAATATTTTCGTTCGCCTTTAATCCCGACACGTTTTCGCGTCCAAAGTTCGATCGGAACAACCCTTGTGGTGCGTAAAAACCTACGCCATTGTTAAATATGTTTTCCCGTCCGGACGTCCGCGAATGCAGCTGCTGCTCGTTGTAAGCGGGTGGTAGAAGAGAGTGGTGAGCTTCTCAGAGCCTTGCGGACGGGCCAACGTGTGCGCGAAAAGATGATCAAGTGCGACTGTACTAACGCAGTCTACTAACTAACTTATTTTTCATCGCCTATTATTATCTTCTGATCCTCTTAATGGATCCAATATTTACCGTTTCTACTTAGCATCGACTGAACCGTGTTTTTTCCTATCAGTTATATTTTGACGACAATAATAAGCTTGAATATTTTCCAAAATTGTTGATAGAAAATAAAGTAAACTGACGGTTTACTACTCGAATTACAATTTTAACATGATTCGACTGATGGGCAGACAACTTTTTTCGAAGTGCAAACATTGCTTTATTTTGAAAATGACACCATAAATGGAATGTTTAAATTATTTTTGTCGGACATAGAGTTTATTTTCTCATAAAACAGATGAGAAATGTACATTGATGCCGGGTGGAGGGTGGGAGGAGGTTGAACTACACTCACCCTACTAACAATGTACTCGTCGCACAAAGACAACACGTGACCGCATGCAATAGAAGAATAATTATTTAACACAAAAAAACCGACACTCATGCGTATATTAGATTGTTTCCACGCCAGAAGGTAGCGACAATGTTCCGGTGACTTTGAAGTCGACGTAAACAAAATTATAATGTTTGTCTTTGCTGCATAGCAATCACATCGTATAGTAAATTCAACGATGTCGTAGTTCAGTAGTTGTTTTCAATTAGTATTTCGTTTGCCGACCAAATCGACGTTTTCAATCTGCTAGCTGCCGTGGTGCACGACACGAACGGCACGAAAAACGCAACAGATATATTATTTGACGTCCGCGGTTCAAAAATATTCCTAACACCTTTTCGATGTCTGCACGCGGTGTTCGCGCACGACCGACGACGTTATTATCAAGATATCGCAAAACTTATTTCTTCTGTCCTATTTTTTGACGGCCAAAGTTGTTTTATAGAACAATAGTCACGCACAAGGTCAACTTTGCGGGAGGATTACGTCGACGGCCGAAAAAAAAAATATATATATAAATATATATAGTGTGTCTCATCGGGATTTACACATAGCGATATCTTCCATGCAGTTAATAGAAGTACTAGATTTCTGATTTTGTATCAGCATCCATGGTCAAGTGCAATTTGTTGACAACAGTTTATTAAATATAAGTGTATTATCAAATAAATACGATAAAAAAATAACCTTTTTATTTTGTTATTTCTGTGGAATTTTAAAATGCCATTTTATAGGGCTTATTTTTCTGAAAATGTTCACGGTACAACTTTCAATTTTTATTAACTTCTTAGTTTTTAATATTTTATCTAGTTTAAAGGGATATATTAGACTACTCACAAAATTGAAGCAAACATTATCGGGGAAACGATAAAGTGATAATGATTTACATTATTTCTTTTTAAACCAGAAAAGTTATTAAACTAACGGAAACTAAAAGTTCAACTGTAGAAATGTTCAGAAAAATAAGCCCTATAAAATAAATATCTTCGATTCTCATAAAAAATATAAAACAAAAGTTAATTTTCTAACTTCTTTAATAATACACTTATGTAACAATTGTAAAAAAATTGCCTTTGCCCAGAGATGCTCAAAAAAAAAAAGAGAATTTACACGGGAGATAATGCTCTGTGCGAATCTCGGTGGGACACCCTGCAGCTGACCTCGCGTAATTCGATTGCCGTGGCGAGCGAATGACGGAACACGGGTTGTTCAACGCCACGACGAAGTCACCAAAGTTGCATCATATTTTGTACGAAACGTTCGAAAACCAACCGCGGACCACAGCGTTGCACCGCGTATATTCTCTTATAACGGAGTTTACGATCATCCGGGCTAATAACCACTGTCCGCTAACGGCTCCGGGGGATTGGCGCACGGTCGAGACGATAAAAATAATAAGAGGAGAATTCTGCGAAGTCTGCGGTTAACCCGACTAATAGACCGGCATCAGTCACGACTAAACCCTGAATAGAAGACCGTATTTGGCCCCGGCAACCTGTGTGTGCCCCATAGTTTCAAAGCGTTGTACAAATTATTTTGCTTTCGACAAATTTCCAAGCGTACATAATTCATTTGTTACACTTTCACTTCCATATAGACACACACACACACACACACACACACATACACACACGCACACAAACGCGTTTCGTATTAATTCGGAAAGACCGGATAGAAGCGTGCGTGTGTGGATTTTATTAGAAATATGCTTATTATAGCTATACATCAGGGACTCGGTATAAAATAGTTGGAATTGAAAAAGTTTTTCTTAATTTTCCGGAGAGCTAAAATCGCTATTTTGATCAATTTAATAAAACTTTGATCGAGTTCCAAGAAAAACGGATGTCAAAAGTTACGTTCCAAAACTTTCCGTCAACGTTTAAGTGTTATTTGTAGGTCATGAGTAGAATTTTCGAGATACAATCGTACACACAAAATGTACATAATTTTTCCTTTTTTTTTAATATTTTTATGTTTAAGCTAAAACGTTAAGCCCTTCAATCACTGTTGAAAATAGTTGAATAAAATACTATTGAAAAAACTATTGAATTATGGTTACACTCGTACAGAGTTTGCGATATTGTTATCCTAAGTTTGAACTTGTAAACGTGAATACAGTTTTATTATGTTCAAAACATCAAAAAATGTTTAGATGAGAAGTTTTGAAAATCACGGTTACAGTGCATTCAACAACTTGAGGTAGGAAAAACATAATATTTTATCATAATACAATCCAGTATCAAAAACTCGAATGTCAAGGGAGACAACAATTAATTCGACTTATGTATTTTTCGAGTTATTTTTTTAAAAATACGAAAAAATTCGAGTTAGATATTATTATTATTATTTTTTATTTGCTTTTATTAGAAATATTATAACATATATATATATATATATATATATATATATATATATATATATATATATATATATATTTCTTAATTACAATCACAATTCAAAAATAAAATTTTAAAAATAATTTCCTATGAATGTAGAATGTATATATTAATTAAAAAATGTGTTAAAAGATTACATTTTAAATAAATAATTTGAAATAAGAGTTAACTGTCGATTATTTTACAGCACAATATTGCATGGTGATAGTTTCATTTGTACATTTATGACTGTAGACCGGTAATTCTAATGATAAAATGTGAGAAATAACTTCGAGTTATCTATGCTTAAATATTTTTATATTTTACTTATCGCGTTAAATATTGAATTGAGTATATAGGGTTTTCCTTGGAACAAAAAAATTCGAGTTATCGAGGTTTTCGAGTTATTATGGTTTGAGCTATTGAGACTCGACTGTAGTATATGTTATTGAAATAGAAGATTATCAGAACTTTTAGGCATTTCTCGTAACTATTTTTTTAACTAATAATTGAGTAACGGACTTTTAATATCATGATTATTACGTCTGATGAAGTTTTTTAAGATATTGGAAATTCGTCGTATGACTCGCGTTGCAAAAAAAAATTCCAAACCAATAAGTTTATTTCTAAAAAGCTCGTATAGATGTTTCTTTAACTTAAAAGACGAGCGATATCACATGTTATTAGTACAGCGATTAACAGCGTGCATGCGATCCAAATAAACCGCACGCGTACGGATTGTGTACACACCCACACACACCTTCCCACACACGCACTGAAACACGAACGTAACACTTACGCTTATACAATGGCGATCAGTACCTAATGATATTATTATTGACATTATTCAAATGACGTGTTGAGAAGGACCGCAGCGACCCGTTGGTCTTAATAACAATACATGCGTTTCGTGGCCTTTTAAAAACTGTGAGAAATTGTGGTTTCGGAAACCCGTAAAAAATTCCAAAAATCTCCTCTGCGACGAGTCGTTCGACTTTCATGTTTCGCACTGTCTGCTTCCCGGCAGCCTATTGACGTATTCAGGTCAGGACCGTCGGGCAAGATTTGTTATGATTTGTAATGGTTTTATACTTCTGATAAGCACGGTATTGTAACCAAAACATGTTTGAATTGTGCTCTTATAACAATAAGAATCGAGAGAAATACCAAATAGAAATAAAGAACTTTATAGTGTTGAAATACGTACTTTGATCTATCACACTCCGTGAATATATATAAACCTATGAAAATGTATTTGTTAACAAACCCTATAATATCATGCAAATACATTGAAACCCACCCCAGACGGAAACTGAATTTAGTCATAAATTTTGTTAAGGACATTTCACTAGAAATAAGTGGAAACCCCGTCTAAAACAGAATTTATATTTTGGTACCATTCAAACACACAAAACGCTAGATTTATTTTAAATCATATAATTCTTTAATCGTAAATATATAGATAAATAAAAACACAAGGTCAATTATCAGTTATAATTTTTTATAAAGAAGTGTAAAAAAAAATTTTCATATTTTTACAGTTTGAAATCAGTAAAATGTTTAAATTAAATTGGTTGAAATTCAATATCATATTATGTTGACTAAACAACATGTTGTAAAGTTGTTTAAAAACACAAATTCTACGCATTAATTTGTTCGATTTTTTTTTCTCTTTACATAATATTAATTCATTAGTACGGTTGTGAAGAACAGAATGTGGATCCAACCAGATGGAAACATACTCGAGTACAATACAAATGTCAAATGTAAGAACCTTTTAAGGTGCAAATAGCTAATGTTATGCACAAACTCACTTAAAAAGTCCATTGAACTCTTTTTAAGTTTAACAATTACCGCTCTCAATTTTACGTCAAAGTTGAAATCACTAACAAAAATGAAACTTTGTGAATAACTACTAGAGATATCTCCAAAGAAATAACAAAGACACAATGTTTTATACAATAAAAGGCCGTAAACCATTTTCTATTGGACATATTGTACAAAACAACCATATAAGCCGCAGTACACTAAACATAAAATAAGCAAATAAGTAGCTACTTTAAGAATAAACAAAATAAGATACACGATTATATTATTCAAATAATTTTACACGTATTTAGAAAACACCTCATCGTCGAACGTCCTGGGTGACACTCGTATTATTTTTCGCAAAATATACCAATGACGGAATGTTGAATACAATGCAGGACGAAAGATTTAAATAGCTAAAAAATTATGAAACATGATATCATAACGTAGGTGGGACCGTTGGTCACGTCAAAAACCATCACCCGTCGGCGATACAAAACCGATCTTTAACGCATACGTCCGGGAGAAATAAATGTTTCTGTAAGTGATTTTTGAAAACTAGATAAAATGGATACGATAAATACAGCTCGTGAAGATAAGATAGCATTTCCTGGGAAACCATAATGGCCAATATATTTTATACCGTGGAACGAGAGTAAACTACGTTCGGTATCATCAATACTAACGCTACTATGATTGAGAAGATTAACGAAATGATAGGGATGAATATTTGGCTCAACGTTGACCGTCACGTAACGTAAACAGAGTTGAAAAGCTCAGAAAAAATATTTGCGGTATCGATTTCCCCCTTATTTTACAGCGCATTGTCTTCGGAAATACTATTACCGGATTTGTTTTTCTCTCAAAGATCCAAAACCGCTTCGAATTCACATGAAACACCGATTCAGTATACGTCGAACGGTTAATATATTATTATTGCGTGATCGATATAAAAAAAAAGTGTGTACAAATTTATATTATTGTATGTCGTAATACAATCTTCCTATTGTTTTAAGCTTTATTCATAGATAACTGGTCATTTATCTTTTTTTATACCTTTAAATTCAGTTGATTCAATGTTAGAAAATGTACTTAATAATAAAAAAAAAAAAAATTGCGTGACCAATTTCATTTGAAGCCATGGGAATTGTTACCAGAAAGAAGAAAGGTTTGATATAATGGAATTTAGATGATTAATGGTATGAACGTGAAACTTTTTACAACGTGAATAAAAGCGAGAATGAAAGTATACAAAGAGTTAGGATTTTAAGGTCGTTATGTAAAGTGCTGCAGTTGACATACCACGGAGCATTTGTTACGGATCGGAGGTTAATTTATTGACAATATTGAAATAAATTTAAATTTGAACTGTTAACCGACCGCTGAAATAAAATATTCACACAAAAGACGCAATGATAATTATTTTAAAGGGCGCTTTGAGTTAGTAAAAATCATACTCGAGGGCAAATGGAGTCGAGCTTTTTGCATAATTTTCTTCTCACGATTCGATACTAACTATTCAACTGAGAATTGCATTGATTTCATGCTACAGTTTACGCGTCTGATGGCCGATGTCAATGTCATTTTCTGTGCGCGTGTGTGCGTTAGTAGTGAATTTTCAAATTCTGGATACTATCACGTTATGATTTCGAAATCCGATCGCAAATATCATTAAAGCACTGCCACGAGATTTGAAGAATACAAGATGTATAATGCACATGCGTTTCATATTCATGAAATATGACGTGATAAAATGTTTCAACACGAATGCAACGGGTCGGACATGCATCGTGCATCATCAGCCTGAATTCTGAAGTCTGAAATCTGAAGCCTGATTCGTTTTCTGGAGTATACAATATGTCGGCTAACTTCCAACCATAAAACGGCGTAAGTTATATGTCGGCTGTGCGTAAACTCGCATTCGTTGGCTCGAACCCGTTCACCAGCAGTGCACATAGAAGATACCACCAACCATTTCCCATCCAACGTGTATCACACATTACAAAAAAGCCTACAACCATACCAACACCAAAACTACCGTACCAGTTACTCGATATTTTTCTTCTGTAAGGAAAATTGTTGAGGAATCATACATATGTTTTTGCATATATGAATAAATTATTAGAAGCTGTTTATTATTGATTTGCGTTGCTATAATGATACTAGGGTTACGCTAAACTTGTAACGCGAGATTATTTAGAACAAAAGAATTTTTATCCTGGTTGAAAACTTCTATGTTAAAATTTTGAAATAAAAAATATTATTATTTGTATTATTTGTGTACGCGTGTAAGTGGCGTACATTTGGTGGGACATTTGGTACGACACTTTTTAAAATAAAAGGTTTTTAAGAAACGAAAATTGTTTACATTTTTATTCAATGAAAAATAAATGATAAACTTAAAATTACTGTTTGCTGTTGAACACATTTTTTATTTATTTTATAATCTTGAACGGGTAAACCACATCGGTATGATTTACTTAAGTTGGCAATAATTCAGCAAGATGATATGTTAAAATAGCAAAACGAAAAATAAAAATAAATCTATGCAAACACCATAATAAGACCAATACGTTCCTCGTTTCACTCAAAACCACACTCTACATACGAAATAACAATATTGATGTTAAACAACTCTGTATAAATACGTACACATATAGCTTTAATTTGTTTATTTTAATCTCAAGTTGACTAAAGAATAAGCAGAAATAAATGAAAAATACATGATTCATAATTACGGTGTATCACCTCCACACTGTAATATCGTTATAACTACGACATCGGTGATGGTCCAGGTGCACAGACGTGGGCGGGCACCTGGTAGGGAACCCCGAAAGTTTAGAGATGGAATTCGCCTTGATGAAAAACAATAATCATAATTGACCAAGCGGGGAGAGGAGACGCTATTTCGTCGGTATGCCGTTCACTTTGGCTGAATATTGGCCGAAACGGCATAACTTTTTTTTTTATCGTCCGAGGGTTTGTTTTTCCGATCACCCCACGGGTGGTGGTCATGCATCACACGAGGCACGCAGCGACCATTTTAAGTACACGATCACCGTTGACGTAATAGTTTAAACATTTTTTCGACAATTGAGAAACATAAAACTATTTTGTATAATATGGCAATAGTCGACATTCTAAAAATACACTCAGGGCTGACGCCTCGTGTGGTGCAAAATAATCGATTGTTGAAGAACACTATTAAGTGTCAACTTTGATAACTGTATAAATTACAGCGGTGCTCTCAGTTCGATAAGGTTCTATATAATATTGTGAATATACCAACGAGAAGTTAATCATAAAAACATTAAGTAAATATGCATTTTAAAACACAAACGTTGACACGGACCCGTGCGGCATCCGTTATCGAAACGGCTGTCGCCGACCGTGCTTTTACGTTCTCATCAACCACCAGACCGCGGCACGCATCGCCGTCACGACACCCCGATACCCATCCATTACTGGAGAGGGTTTTGGAGCGGTCGCGACGACGTCCGCGGGGTACAACGAGCCGACTGGTTGTCTGGACTTTTCGCTCGTCACGAGAATGGGTGAAACTCTACGCGAGGACACACAGTTACCGTTTCGGTACTATTCTCAATTATCTCGTTTGTTGTTCTGTTTCACGATTTTCACTAGTGTTCACACAATTAATAGAAATGCATAAACCATATAAACATCTTAAAACCGTTTACTTGTTTATTTTCTTAATTTGTGTGTCACCACCGAACCTGACCCGGCCGCACCCCACGTGCACCGTGTCAACGTTTTCAACAACATATTCCGATTGAATTGTTGTCAATTTCATGCAAAATCTTTTGTAACATTAAAACGTATAATTAGGTAAGTAAAAGTACTATCATAATCAATATATTGATCATACAAATTATGAAATGATTGCTTTTCGGTCGATAACAATGCATTTAATTTGTTCCGTTCGATTAATCTTCATTAATGTCACGTACATTTTCCATGAAGTATTGATTTTTTTTAATGATTAGTCATAAAAAAAAAAATTCCTTAAACGCTAAATAATGTTTCAACAGTTGCGCCGGTACGTCCTATTTCCATTAGTAATACAGGTTTTTGCTTTTCCGGTCAAAATGGTTTTGAAACGATGTAGTAACTACCTACTATATGAAAAGGTTCAATTCTGTGTTCGCTACCGAAAGGTTTCAAATCGATTTTAAATCACTCTGAAAAGATTTTACGCAAATACTCTTCTCAAAAAGAACATTATAATATTTTGATTTTTACTTTAGATTCTGGTCGAAAAATGTATTTTTATTCAATTATAATGAATTATTTATTGTGTATTATACGTAAGCTACGATAATCTAACAAATTGTTCGTACGTATCCTATAAAAACTCGCAAACGAGAATTATTTAATCAAATAATGTATAATGAGTTATCTGAATAATTTCCGACCCACGATGTTGGATTTTTTTTATAATGACTATAGGTACTAAATTTGGTGCTATAACATAAAATGAAAAAAAAAATAAAAACATAAAAGCTCACTTTGAAAATATCAACATTTCCTGACGGGAAATTATTATTGTAACTATATTGCGGGTTTTACTAACATTAATAATGTTCCCTTGATGGACGAATTAAATAAAACAAAAACGAACCCACGACGTCAAACGAACAAGATGCTTTCTAACAGAATTATATAGTTTCACGTAACTACTATGCTTACGTTCTCCTTGCGTTTGCGTGACATAAGAATTAATAATTTAATGTAGCGCTTATAAACGAACAATGAATCGATAAATACTAATATTCATACCGCACGATAAAAATAGCAATAATTTTAATCATTTGATTGCAATATTATCGCAGTGATAATATTTATATTCTGTCTGCCTGTCCTTATTCGCGAAATAACATTATAGGTTAAATTTTTATTTCATTTTTCGGACAACTTCAAACTGTTCCATACAAGTACCTAAACTAAAATGTAAATGAAAATACGGCCTATGTGACTGTGCACGAATGTACTAGGAACTGAGTACTACACTAGTTTAATTTATTTAAAATGTAAACTGCATTCATATAAAAATACCCAGTTCACTGCGTTATTTCACTTATTAACATTGTACATATTTTTTTAAAAATAAAATACAATTACGTAAGGATTCAAATAAAAATCGATTTTTAAAAAAATACGAAAATTCACATGAAATAAGATGTTTTGTCTGCTGGAAAATCGAATTTAATATCCTTATTCGTTTGAATAAAAATGAAAACATTATTCAAATGATCATGACTGCAGCAGTACAAACGCAATAATATTATAATAACTGATTTTCGGTACGTGACTTTTATTCATCCTCAGACGGTATTGTTTGACAAAGTATATTATTGTACTCGACATTCATTATTCCCTCGAACGCGGTACACTCGACTTGTTCGGAGTATGCGGTGATGTCTGGGCTGAGTGAATTGCGAATCGGAATTTAATTTTCAAAACAACGAAAACAAACGTACGGCGTGAACAGAATTACTGGACTTTTCAAGTTATAGGATTGTACCTATAGCGGCGGCTGTGGCCGTTTCGCTCTCCGCCGTCACGTAGGTGCCCAGAACGAGAGAGTTAATGAAAAAAATTACTTGAGTCGGTTTAATCAACAAACAAAAATGCCCCGTTAAAAGTCAAGGGTCAAGATAATAGTTGCGTTCAGCTCGTTAAGTTCTGAAAGTATAAGACAGAGAGGAATACAATACCGAATGGCCCGAGTTATAAGAAGTTAACAGTTTCCGTGGATTGGCATTGGAGTAACGATGGTTAGTGACATGAAAGACGGTGTAAGATTATAGTGTCATAATTTTGGGCGCTATATTACAATACGTACAACAGGTTTTAAGAAAATATGAAACTAAAAAAAAAAAAAAAATTTTGTTCTAATTATGCATATAATAGTTAAAGAAAATGAAACCGAGTATACGAGATGGGGGACATTTACATCATTGTTCATCACCGTTCTTTTCTGAATAACAAATCGACAAAATGAAATAACACCGCAACACTCGATTAAGACGACGCGTGAAGTCAATAATCCAAAAAACGAAAATTTAACTGTACAGCTAGAAGGGTAGAAAAAAAATTCTCTTTTAAACATCGAAAAAATAAATTTTACAAACGCGCATTTCGTCTCTGTGTACTTCGGCGTTCAGCGGCTGTCGTAATAACGTTATGTACTACTAATTGTTATCACCGTTTGCTCTGGGCCGACCGAAAGGTTTGTGCGACGTTCGAAAACGGAAAGGAGTTGGACGGACTGATTCTCGCGATATCTGCACAGTCCGCCGCAGCTGCCTTCCCGATTTTGAACCGTCACGTTGTGGTTATAATGACATCATATCGTTTCGCCGCCAAACGACGTATACGCGATATCGCGATAACGTTTCCGAGTACTATGTTATTATTACAGAGACGTATGACAACAACATTTACGGTAAATACAGGGTGTCCGTCGTGATTCACACAAAACGATATCTCTCGTGTCAATAGAGATAAACGAATTCAGTTACTTTTATGAACACATCCATTGGCAAAGGCAAAATTATGTTGACAATAGTTTGATAAATATAAATGTATAATTAAAGAAGTTAGAAAATAACCTTTTTATTTTGTAATTTCTGTGGAATTCAATGATAGCCGTTTTATGGGGCTTAATTTTCTGAAACTGTTTGCGGTTTAACTTTAAATTTTTCATTAATTTTTTGTTTTTTAATAATTTTTCTAGTTATCAAGAAAATAGTGAACTATTTACACACTTTTAAATAATAATATATATTATTGGCAAACTTTACCGGAAAAAATTACGAGATACCAATATTTTACATTTGTAAGTTACTTTGTAAGCTAAATAAAAATTAAAAATCATGAATCAAATGAAAATTTAAAGTTGAACCGTATTATTCGTTTCTAACGGGAAAAACAAATTAATGACTTTGGCAAAACGTTACATTGTAAATAAACCATTGATTTCCAAAAGAAGTACTGATGATCTGTTAACGCCATAGATATGTCTAGTTATTAGACCGACTGAACTAACAAAACAATAATTGAAAATACAATGTTAGCTTTGGAAAAAAGTATGTTTTTATTTAATAAATTATTGAAGCATTTCAAAAATCAAAAAGAATTATTAAATTCAATTAAGCACAAAGCTAAGACTCTGCGCTGTGTCATTTAAAATAGTTCAGTAAAAACCGTTTATACCATCGGTTATAACGAAGGACCGGTTTTAATGAAAAAGGTCCGATATTATATTTTCTATATTTTACATGTACTATAATTTTTAACAATTATTATGACATTTTACGGATATTATGACATTTTTTTTTGATTATCTCAGACAATTATTTGATCTACAATGACTTAGCATAAGAACCGATAATATTATATATTTCGAAAAGTTTCCTTACAGACCTTTCAAATTTATAGATGAAAAATGTTCGGATGGTAAAACAGCTAAAGAAAGTTTACCGTCCAAGTTTTAGTAAATAAAAAAAAAAAAAATGACACTGATCGTAATTGGAAAATATAAATTTGTATATTACATAATGTATAAGTAATGCATACGTTACGTAGTGTTACGTTCATATAAATATATTGTCCAGTATTAATTTTTTTTGAACATTTTGGTTATTACTACTATCGGTTATAAGGACCAGTTTTAACCAGTGCATTGTATGTATAATTATAAACCGATTCTACTATATTTAACTTTGAACCAAACTTAAAAGCCTTATTTTAAGAAAAAAAAAAAATACATTCATTGCGCTTTATTTTTCGTGTTTCGTATGGCCGAACACCGCCCCCCCCCCTACATTGTTTACAAAACGTAAGTTTTTTTTTTATCAAATTCGCAAATAGATAAATGGTTCAAATTTAGTATTTGGTATAGTGTACAGTACGATGTACAGTAATATAACGTATTTTTTGCGCATCATGATGTTTTGGCGGGGTGGGGTGGATGAAACGTTTTTCAGACGCTTGGTGGGGTTATAACTAATAGCCATAGTATATCCAGATATTTTTGTTAGTAACTGATTATTTACGCTATTCCCTTTTTTTCTTTGAGGTGTTACTTAAATTATGAGGTCAAATCTGAAGAATAATAGATGAGTACTGTAAAGTGACTATAATTTTCAATCGGAAAACGGTAGACGCAAAATTACAACATTTTCATTAAACAATTAACGGTTTTTTTTTTCCTGAGGGAATACATGAATCGATAACGATTCACATATATGTACATAAAACGACGTTCACCATTATCGCCCTGTAATAGTGGTAATTTAATATTAAAAACGAAAAAACAGGTGGCGAGTCGAATTCTTTGATTTTCTAACATCATTAGTTTAACGGCGTGTTCCATAAACTTGCAAATATTATGTTATTTATGTACCGCGTGATTTTCGAACCATAAAATTGAAAATTTAATAATCGAAAATAGACCCGTTCCTATAAAGTACTCGTCAATATACATTATTTTCGACTGAAGAAGATACTATACAGTAAGATACTTTTGGTGCAGATTACAACACAATATTCTCATCTCAAAAACGCCATCGACGTAAGATTTCACACCGCGTTCCCAATGTAAAACCATATGATGTCTATCGTTTGAAACAGATCGTTAAGGCAATATAATTCACGTTTAAAAACACAATTAAGACAACAGTTAACAGTTAGCATTCGTCATGTATATAATATCACTTACTCAGTATTTAAGGTCAAGATTTGATATTGTTGCTAATAAATATCACGCTGCAGTAAAGTAGTCCCTGTGACATATACCATGCGATACAGCTGTCAAATTTCAAAATTTCAAACGAATTTAAATTTCTTAAACTTTTAACTTCTGAGAACCATTTGCTTGTAACGGTAGATAACAACAGAAGCTGGTATCTCGTATTGCACGGACATAAATCGTTTTGTAGTACTCTTTAGATTCGTTCGTATCCAAGCGCACATTTTCGGAACGGTACTCAAAATGGCAGCAATATTGGCCTCGTTTGAAGGCTTACTAGAAATTCTCAAAACTATAGCTCCGCTACAAGTGCTGTGTAGCGTTCGTGCGTCGATTTAAAGCACGATTACGCGTTTATTACCAAAAGAAAAGTTTCCACTTTTAATTTGTACAGTCCGATAACGAGATATTTTTTCATTAAGAACGTGTACAGCCCAACTTTTATATATTAGAATAACTGAATACAATTTCGCGACGGTCAAAAGTTTTTACCAAAAGAATAAATGAACGAAACGGGTGAGCGACTAAACGTGCAATTGTTTTTTCACAGGTGTGCTTTCTTTAAAAAAAAAAAATCTCTCTTTGAGTTGGTAAATACAGTTCAAAAGTTTCTCGTCCCGACGATTTTCGTAGAATTCGAACAGAGCCTGAACTCTTCGGTACTTGATTTTCCTACGGCACTGCGCAGCTTATCAGCGGTGCATTGATTCAATTCGAATTTCAAAAAATCACACACACCCACCAACCGCGTTCGAATTAATATCCATTACGCGAACAAAGAGCTCCGACCACGTTACGAGAAAAAATAAGATTGTCACGTTCGAATTGAAAGCAATAATAAATATTGCCGTTTTCCTACCAGCTCGGTGCGAGGGGAATGAAAGGAGCGCGTTACCAACGCACGACAAAGGACCGAGCACCGTTGCCCACGTCAATGACAGGTAAAACGTGTGGACAAACGAAAATTCCGTATTAGACGCGCTTCCGGCGACACCAAACGCACAATGTCCGTGTATGACAGCGGGTTTTGTCCCATCAGAGGTCCATCGCGCGTACATACTATTATACTTAAATAAATTTCGCGGTGAAAATATATTCTCATCCCAGACCGATCTGACGAAAACAATGGAGTATAATGTTAACTCACGTATTTAGGTCGTCGAGAGATCGTTGATAGTAACTACATACCTGAATAGTTATTCAACGAACAGATTCAAAATTAATTATCCTTTCGCGCTCGACCGGTTTTTTAAACTATATCACGTGTATGGTTTTATTTTGCGTATTTTTGTACAATAATGATTGCATTACGCTTATACGCGCGATTTAATTAAAAATAAGGCCTTCATTACAAACGAAACGTCGAGACGTTTGTTTAACGAGTCATCACTTCTCGATAAGAAACATTTAGTATTGGACGAAATAGGTATATTACATAATTTAGGTCACTCGTTTTCCGCCGGGGAGCTCCGTAAGCCATCAACGAAAGAACATAAAGCTGCAAACACGCCCCCACGTTTTATACAACTGGGCTTAACGCACCCCCGTGTCGCACTTAAGCGACCCGTTATCTTCGAAAAGGTGCACCTGAGGTTTACGAAAATGTGTGCCGAATTTACTATTCACCCTTACGCTAAAAGTTTTCCCTTTCTATACTCGCCTACTCCACAACATAATGATATATGCGTATATAATAACGCCAGCTGTATATTATGCCTGGCGAAGAAGACGCCGGTCACCCAAAAACGGTTTCAGTAAACACGATGATAATAAACAACAACAATTAGGCATCATGTTATATACCTATAAAAATGCATTTTTTATGTAAAAAAAAAAAAAACGAGAAAACTATGGATATAAAGGACACCATTTATAAAGGATCCGCCGAGGTATTTATTTTGCAAATATACGAACAACAAAGGTACACGGAAAATTAAAATAATTAAATTAAACAGTTTCAATCTTGTGAAAATGTAATACCGTGTTAGTGGAAACATGAGTGTAATTAATCATAACTGCAGTAAGCGTCGCTCGTTGCGATCAAAGTTCGACGGAAAAAGGTTGGTTTTTCAAAAGTAAATTTAAAATACACATTAATTTATTATGTTATTCGGGTTACTAAAAAAGCGTATTAAAAAAATTGAAAATTACATCTTTAACAGTCTTATTATCGAGTCAACATTTTAGCTAGTGTTATAACTTTAGGTGGTGCTCTCAAATTATTATTTTTAACTTATAGCGTAACGCGGCGTTCTTGTGTTGACCTTACTTAACTAACTGATGTTAATTATTTTCATCAACTTGCCCACATATTATTTCGTACTTCGTAAACCTCTAAGGTTCACGTGCGGCTACGTTATTATTATAATTCGAAAACACATATTATTATAGCTCCTTCTGCACACCGCGACTACCGGTGGTATAGCAAAATGTATAAGTCGAGCGTTCGACAAAGCGAGCGTGAAACGGACGACAATTAGTATTCGCGGTGACATCGTAATGATAGGTCACCCATATGACTGACATGCGAGAACAAACTGTACGCGTGTTTGCTAACTTACGGGATTTTCGGCAAGTCGCCGCATAAGTGTAAAAGTAATTTTATCTCCTCGAAACCTTTAACGAAACTTTTAACTCCGTTTTCGCGGAACATGACGCCGCCGCCGCCGCCGCACGTGTTCTTTTTAAATGGTCAACGGTGCGGACCGAAGTTTATTTTAAAACGATAACAATATATTTATACTTTATAAGCAATTTAAACGTTTTTATAGATCAAAACTTTAGTTATGGAAAAAGTTCAGTCGACGGTAGTATATCGCAGTTACCGGAGAAATATCCTTTTAACAAATTGAAGTGGATATAACCCGACTGGAAATAATACGGCACAATTAGGCTACGTCGGCCGTCGTAACGTGACCTACTTTTTAGTTAATATAAACATTTCAAATTTAATATTCACCGACACGGGTGGGCACGTTTCCCGACCATTAACAATTTTTCGAGTTTCATATTTACGGCTAGTCGTCACGTATTTTGTCATTGATCGCGATTCGAAATCGAACGCGAATAACAGTTTCGTGTGACCCCGTGCACCATCACCTCGGCAACCCCGGTACACGTTATAATTACTATTCCGCGCACGCAGTCCGCATGGTCATTACGTTTAACCAAATAAGGATGCTTACGGTAACAATGTACTTTAATGTCGTCTGCTGATACTCGCTATTAATACGGAACGCCGATAAAATGAAACTGCATGTTAAAAATATGCATATAAAAACACGTCGTTGTACGATGTTGTTAAGGTAACCGATTTTATATCGTGCCGTTGGTATAGTTATAATATTATCGTGTGCGTATAATGATAGTAATGCAAACAGCGTAGAGTGCCTTTATGGTAAAATGTCAAAAACAATAATTATTCCTTGAAACTTTTAACATAATTTACAAGAATATTTCAAATATTTAATGAAAATACAGTTAGACGGACGAAACTAATTGAAATTCTCATCCCATGTCTGAAAGTTTTCAACAAGAAATAGTTCTAATAAAAAACAATATTCCTCGGCTACGAGGACGGTAGTATTTATTTTAAATACATACATTTAAATGTTACAAAAACGAATTATTTAATTAACTTACAGTGTTTTTGATGTTAATAGCATACGAACAAGACAACTAATGTCTATATAGGCTACATATATAATCAACTGAAGAACAGACATTTTCATAGAAGTATGAAAATCGTCTTTGTTTTCTTCATCAGAGTGAGAACATGTAATTTTTATGATTTGCGTAGATTGGCGTTTTGATATTCTTTTGAATAATGATAAATTATTGTTGATAATCAATTATATATTATATAATGACTATGTACATATACTACGAATTAGGTGCATGTTTTAGAAAATTTATATTTTTAGAATATAACTCATTAATATTTATTATCACTTATTGGTGTAGAATTGCGATAAAATTCAATATAAGTGATCAGAGAATATTAAATTCAAATCTGCGAAAGAATACGTACCAAGTTGATATTTCTTATAATGTTTTAGATAAATATATGAGAGCTATTTCTAATAATTTGAAGTATTCAAAATTATATTTATTTTTTTATTCGATGATATCTTTTTTTAAATAATTGAACATTTTTTGATTTCAAAATAAACAAATTATGATACATATTAATACATTTAAGTATATATAGGTAAAAATATGCAATGAAAAAATGAATATTTCTAAAAGTTTTATTTTCCAAAACATAGCTGTTCTAAAACTTGGTGTTCTAAGAGTCAGCATTCTATCATAAAATGGCTTTCTAAAAAGTACCTCAGTGCTAGATACTCGTATAATACAAAGTCAAAGCTGTACTAAAATAATCTAAAAGTATACTCGATGCGATCCGATGACAATGGTATATAAGTCTTAGTTTTTTTCGATATAGCTCAAGCCGGCCGGCGTATTATTTTTGTCGGGAATAAACACTACGACGGTGCAGGTGCACATCATCTGATAGTCTTCTAAATCAACGAACATTTTTAATTAGATAAGAAAGTTGTTAAACTGTCAAACAGTTCAATTTAGACGGCGCTATTCCATTATTTTAAAAGTATACTTATTCCGAACTCGTCGAGACTCTCGGGAGATTTCACAAACGGAGATAATCTACATAAAAGCCGTGCTCCGTTGAACCGCACAACGCGGGACAGCGTTACCGTGCTGTAACAATAATATCATATATTAATGTACGCACCGAGGTTGATGGTATTAGTCGACAGTACGTCATATGCATGCACAGCGTTTAGATGTATTAGGTTTATTAATTTTGTTTCCTTACACGTGGAGTGACTCGTGATGGACGATAATAGTTATTGATCGGAGTAAATGTATATATAATTTACCTGATCATGTTTAAATATACATGTGTGTGTGTGTATGTGTGTGTATGTGTGTGTGTGTGTGTGTACACGTGAGTGTTCTAATGCTGCTATGCCAAACGCATAACAGTACACCACAAGGTCCGCAAGTTTATAGTGCTTTGATATTAATCTGTATGTACAAAGCAAGAAGTCCTGACCGACTAACTGATTCCTAGTAAACTGTGATAGCTAGTGAATTTACATTTGCAGGGTGTATGCGCATCATAGTCTAGGCGTGCAATAAGAAAGAAAATTATCAAACATTTCGATTTTAAGGGGTTGGTGTGGGCAAAAAACAAGAAAACATATCCATGATTTTGGAAAAAAAAACTTATTTGTTGATTCGTGGATTACCTTGGTAACACGCATAAAAATAAAGAAAAGCCAATGCAATGATCCACAATTATAATCCACAGTTAAAAAATGCACCTGCAATGTAATAGTATATAATAAAATATGACGTTTCCACAACAACAATAAATTCATTAATATTTTGCACGGGGATCAATTTGCATATAAACGATGAACATTTGAACGAGAGCAAAAGATCAGTAATTCGCTAAAATACTGCAGAATCGTAAAATAATCGTTTGAGTACAATGGGGCACAAACGAGAATTGAAGGTGTTTATGATCAGGGAAAATATCAATATTCATTTATAAGCTTATTTACTTTATTTAAACATTTTCCATTTCAAGTTCTGGCAACCGGTTCGTATATGGCCAGCCTATTATCCGTTAATCTTTACATACGACTAGTTCTTAATAAAAATGCAATCATTATATTAAATCGGTACAAACATGTGACTAAATAATATTTAAAAATATAATATAATATATAATATAAAATAACCATACATATTACAGTTGCCGGCGGATAGTCCGAGAAAATATGCTTTCCTCGTGATCAGGCAAACGGTACCAGTAAATTTACAACGATATACCTTGTATACATTGGATGAACCGAATGCATACTATGCTGTTCAATATATCCTTCCATTAGAAAGTACACTAAAATGATAATCAGTCGTGACTTTAGTTCAAATTAAATCCAAGTAAATGGAGCGAACTGACATTGGCAAACCATTATTTCAAGCTAAAACATTATTATACCAGTACGGTATGCGCATAAGAAGTATGTCTGGTACAAGTGACGTGGGTGCATGTACTTATGTCTAGACCAGCGGCTCGAAAGTGCCAAACTATAACAAAGCCACTATTATGTCCGTCGAACCGTCGAACTTTGGTCATGTTCTCGGTGTATCATTTAATTTTACTAAAATGTGATTTTTTTTTTCCAGAAAATTAAATCTTTTCATAGACAATTTCTAATACCTACTTAATTGATGTTGTTTTTTTGACGCTGACCACTATAGTTTATTTAAATATTTTTATCTACACCTAATTTATTTTGCCAAGTAATATTTTAAAGCGTATGACGACCGACCGTGGTAATTAAAATACCAATTTTTTATTAAAAAAAATTTAATGCTACGGCAATATAACCCAATAGGTTCAGATTTGTATCTCCCCCACTATCCCCGCACGTATCTAACACATTTAACGAGGTTGCGAAACGGCCCTTGTACGTTCTGTCGCCGGTGATACATTTCAAGGATAATATAACTATCCCGACGACGGTAACGTGCTCGGCCCACGGAAGTGGTTGGTGGTGAATGCGTATCACGAGGAAACGATGGGTCCGGGCAGGACCGGATTTGACGGGGGGCTTTAGGGGCACTTGCCCCGGGCAACAGATGTTTGGGGGCATCCGAATGTCGTAATACTAAAAAAAAATATAATTTTTAAAAATTAAATATTGATTTGTATTTAAATTTTTGGGCTGCAAAATTAAAACATCAAGATGTCACGTGACAACAGAATAATGGAAAACGAAACTTAAAGCATAATATTCGATTAGATCCTTTGGGTTATAAGAGCTCATCAGATGTCGAACTTAATCCTTCAGAAAAATTTAAAATCGATTGTTTTCTTCCTGCCATTGACCAACTGTCAACTTCAATAAATCAAAGACTTAAAGCATATGAAGTTATATGTGATCGTTTTGGTTTTTTCGGACGTTTATATGAACTAAGTTATGAAAAACTGCAAGAAGCAGCTAAACAACTTGTAACAGTATACAAAGACGATTTAGTTGAATTATTATGTGTTGAAATTGTTCATTTTGCTGAATTTATGAAACTTTATTCTATTTCTAAACCTACACAAATGAGTAATGAGCATTTTATGTACAAGACATTGATTGAAAATGACGTTTATAGGTACAGCTTTTCCAAATGTTGCAGTTGCACTACGTATATATCTTGTCATAATGGTAACTAATTGCAGTGGTGAACGTACATTTTCAAGATTGAAGATCGTAAAAAATAGATTGAGGACTTCAATGCATGATGATCGTTTAAATTGTTTATCCATTATGAGCATCGAAAGTGATGTACTGGATTGTTTATCATTTGATGAAATTATATACGACTTTGCAGGGAAAAAATCAAGAAAAGTACCTAATTTATAAAAATATATTAATATTTAACAATTTTGTTTTAACTCATTATGATTGTATTATTTGCTGTAAACAAAATAAAAATGTAAAAGTATTAAATTTAATTCAATTGTGATTATAATTTATCAATAGTGTAACATTGAGAAGGTTAAATTTCAAAATGTTAATAAATAAAATGTCATGAGATTAATATACTTATTTTAACTCTTCAAATGATGAAGGCTTAATACAATTATTATCATATTCGGATCTTTAAATGAATTTTTAAATTTGTGATACATAAACAATTGTATATCAAACTAGAAATAAACACGTTTTAGGTGAATAGATATAATGTGTAAGTACGCACATTTTTAATTTTTTTCCTCAACCACTTAGATATTGCGTATTTTTGATTTTTTTACTGTTAGGGGGGCATCAAAAAAAGATTTGCCCCGGGCATCCGGAAGTCTGAATCCGGCCCTGGGTCCGGGGCGAGATGATTTCGCCGACGGAGCTGTTCAGCGCCGTATGCCTAACAGATCTCGGCCACCACGCGTCGTGCGTGACGCGCATGCGCGCCAACGGACGGGTGTACGGCTCGCGGCACAACAAGCGGCCGTGACTCACCTGAGTGTCGTTCCACCACACGTGAAGCCGGTAGTTGCGCAGCAGCGTGGGGTTCTCGTTGATGTGGTCCACGGCCAGTTTGACGGCGGGCATGACCCCTCGGCCGACCCGACCCTCCGGTATGCTGCCGGACACGCGGCCGCCGAACGGGAAGAACCCTGCAATGTAGACGTCGTGCCGCTTGTTCGGCGTGGGCCGTTGCCCGAGTGCGCCGGACGCGCACCACGCCAGCAGCAGAAGCAGCCACGGACTCATTCTATAGGTCCTGCAACAGCGAACGGGGGGAAAAAAAAAAATAATTATAAAACCGTGCGAGTATTATGCGTCATCAAATTCATTTGAAAGCCCGGGACGGGCTAGATGCTTGGGAAAAGATATCTAGTTACTCTGGACAACCGATACATCGGTTTTGACCTCGAGACACAACATACGTTTAAAGTTTGCATTAAGACACGAGATACATTTTTCCCCCATTAGATACGAGCTGATACAAAATACACGTTTTGCATTTTATATACCATATTATTTAGGTAAACTTATAAAAATATTATAATATCTTTCAATATGACTTATGCTCAGCAGAAAATACATTTGGTAAACAATAAAACATCTAATGACACAAAAACGAAAGATTTTTTCAATAAATTATGACGACTTGGCCACTGCAATATTTGTTGATACAGAGGATAGCATTGTAACAATCGAATGATTATTCAATTACCCATATAATGTGTATACATTAAGTTCGATTAGGTAAAACGGATCATTTTATTTAATAAATTATATAATAATATACAATATATTACTGTATTAATTGTATGAATATTCAAAAAATAAAATATATTGAGCACTGTGAACTTATGCGCTGCAACACAAATATGCTCAGTGAGGCATATTATAATTTTGTTAAGTATAAATAAAAATAAAATAAAAAAGTAAAATGATTAATTTAAATTAATGATTTGTACATGAGACCTTCACATTTGCAACTATTGTATCTTTAAGACAACCAAATGAAAAAGAAACATAATACGATACACAACAATCAAAATGTATCAAGAATCAATATAAAACATAAAAATACATCTAGCGTACATATTTTAGATATGAATTTATCAATCTAAGATGCTGCCCATCTCTGATCGAAACGATGTACAAATTAATATACCTATATAAAGTATATATATAATATATATAAAGGGTTGTTCAAAAGCGAACGCCAATAACGACGAGTCCAATGACAGTAAACGATACAAGCAAACTTGAGCGCGAGTTAATGAAAAACAATTCACTCAAGTTATACCTAGTAAATCAAGTCGCTAACCGAAACTTTACTCATACCCATCGGTTAACAATAAATTAGTATTTAATTTAACCGAATTAGTTAAAAGTCGGTACAGAGAAATGCTCTAGTCTGCAGTATCCCACGAGGGTTTGGTAATTGAGATACATCAGTTGTATTAGTAAAAATAATTAGATTATGTTTTTTTTCCTATATAAAACTCGTATTTCTATTAACTAAATTTGTTAAATTTTAAAATTAACGTGAAAGGTTTATAAATATTTTACTTTGTAATCTGTGTTAATCTGATATATCAATGGCATATTTTATTGGAAATATTGACGGTAAAAACTCTACATCCAATAAACTTCACGATTTCTAATATTTATCTCTGATTTAAAAAAAAAAATAAAGTATAATAAAAATTATTTGTGTTTTTTAACGTTCCAAAAATGCCGAAATTAAAATATGTCTGTTCAAAGAAACAATGTAAATTACTGTTTATGTAAATACAAGTTGATCATGTAATTATTATTTATAACTGTCCAAACAGTACACTATTTTTTATAAGCTAGAATAATTATTAAAAACCATGAATCTAATAAAAACTGAAAATTGACCCGTCGACATTTTCAGAAAAAGAAGCCCTTTAAAATGGATTTCTACGAATTTCACAATAATTACAAAATAAAAAGTAATTTTTTAACTTTTTTAATTATATTTTATTTAACACACTATTGTCCGGAAATTGCCTTTGCCCAAGGTTGCTCATAAAAAGACAGAATTGTATTATCTCTATTATTAACACGGGACATATCACACTGTGTAAATCCCGGTGGGACGTTATGTATTATTAAATCAACTGTATTTTTAAATTGCTCAAAAAAGTTATATTAATAAACTACCTCTCTCTCTATTAATTCATGTGCAAAATTGTTTTATAGATATGTTTTGATTTAGGAAATACTGTATATGTCAATTTTTACGGCAAATATACTAGTGATGGGCGATCCCACGAGACATTTTTTTATTTTTGCCTCAAATTTAATGTTGATTGTAATAATTTTTACTTGATTTAGTGTAAGTGTACATATTATATTTGAGAAAATCCCTTGTAGGCAAACTCAAATGTGTTTTCAAAATATTCGAGTATATCATGTCGTTACAAAGAATAAAATATTATCATCAATTTACTATTTTGATAAATTATAGTAGTGACATAAGCAGATAGTGTGAATCATGCAGAATTTCACCTCCAAGTATAATATGCGTCTTATGATGTGAACAGTAATATGATGCAATTAGTCTTCGATTGTAAGACTGCGACAATTTGTACTGAAATTCGTATCTATACTTAGTAACTATACAATTGATACATTTATAAGTGTGCATTATATATGACTATATTATCATATATGGATTGAATTTCAACTTAGAAATATCCGTGAAATAAAATTTAGAAATCAAAATAAGTTGCTGTCACGATATTGGAAAGTTTATAAATTATTTTGTAACGTTCATTAGTAATGCATTTGTTAAATTGAAAATAACCGCAAACTGTTGTTATACCTCTATGTTTGATAGCTATCACTTAGTTGCTTTAGGGCATTATTTCGATTGAGAGAGAGAGAGAGTTGAACCGTATAGAGCGTGGTCAAAAGTGTCATAATACCTTCGCGGCTTTTATCAACTTTAAAATAACAAACTATTGTCGCTATGATATGACGTTTCCTGAAGAGAGCTTCTGGTTAGTATATTATCATAAATGTGTTTAGTTAATACTATATATTATTACATTTTAGATCAACGATCACTCCGTTTTGGTTAGAGCTGAATTTTTACATGCTAAAAAAATAACTTTCAAACCCGTATACAGTCCACGGTACAAAACCAAACACTCAGTAAGTCAATAAATCAAGTTGCCTTTAATATTTAAACACATAAAAACCGAATAACTCGAGCCCCAAAACCCTAAACAAATAAAAATAACAAAATCAAGTTACAGGTTCCTATACAATTATATTTGTCTTCTTATTTTTTCTGCTTCAGTTTAACACAGAATAATAAAAACGTGCGTTTTGTTAAAAAAAAAAGACAAAACAAACTAATTAATATGTTAGCGAAGTCGGTGAACGCAGAGGTGTTTTCATTAACTACGAATTAGAAATACACGTCTGGTTCATCTGCTTAATCTCGGCGTTCATTAATAAACCACGGGCAGCTTCATTTTGTCGAAGGGAACCTCATCAGGCTTGCATATCTGATGATCGTAAATAATAATTAATATTTAGTAGCAAACCGACGGTGGCGGTGGCGTGACGTCACATTAATTAGGCACTTTGAAGTTTTCGCGCAAAGCACCGCACCGACATCGCATATTATAATATTAGGCAATGATCGTTTTGTCGGTGAGAACGATATAATACTATATTAATAATATCAAAATGCAATTAAGTCAGGTGATTGTTTTTGTGGAAAACTGTTATTATTTTTTTTTTAACATAGGAGAAATTAACGCAAAGCAATGATATCTAGTGATTCTTAATATAACACGTTAACATTTTTCTGTAGACGCCGCCCCTCTGTATCTATATTTCGGTATTACTACTGGCCGATGCATAAGCAACCACAGACATTTTTCTTGGGAGGTCAATGTTAGTAAATAATGACCTGAACAAAACGTATAAGTTATTAAGTTCAATTTATCATATTGTCATTATGTCGTATGTTTGATTTTAAAAAAGTAAAAGTAGAAGGCAAAACATCCTCGTCAGGGACTTTTGTCGGAAAGAAAATGCACACGAGATCTTCACGTCGTAAAATTGAAATACACACGCTCGCCGTTTCACCAATCGTCTTGAGGTGTCTGCAGCCGATCGTGTTTCTAATTAATCACTATATAATGTGTACTCATTTATAAGCCTATATATCATGAAGAAGAGTATACCGATAAATACCGGTCATAATTCGGGTTTTTGTCGTTTCCCGTGCCGAAAAATATCAATATTCCTATATTTGTTTTACATTTTTCGTACGCAGTCTTTAATTTAATCATTCCTTAAGTACCGGTCCAAATTTTACGTCAAAAATTCCAGAGAAATTAATTAAACAATCACTATTTGTATGCGTAAAAAAAATAATGGTCCCCGCCAGATAAACAAAATTTGCTGTAGCCATACAACACTAATTAAAAGGTGCGAAACAGTGTATGTATTAAAAAATTAATTTTTTTAGTACTATATTTAAATTTTCCAGCATTTGAATTCGAAAAAATGTATAATTTATGAATAAAAACGGCTGGCTATAGTTAATTAATATATCTGTCTATTCGTTTATTCGTTCACGTTATGTGTGAAAAAAGATATAATACAATAGAGTTATTAATTCGCAGTCGAATGCGTTTTCATTTGATTTATAAAATATGTATAAGGATTTTGTTATAATTTATCAACGATTACGGGTATTTCGTTAGGAAATCAATTGACAATGCGGGGTGCTTTTTATTAATTAAAAAACAAGTTAATATCCGTGATTAATGAAAAATCAATCACATGCGTAAACTGCATTGATCATGTGCACAATAAGCATATTATCGAGCACAAAAATTAAAGTAAACTTTTGCTGAAATATTTAAAATAAACAAATAATTGATTGATGCATGTGACGAAAATATATTTTATATTAGTGAATTAGTTTAAATTAGTGATAGAAACTAGCAAGCGTCTGTAGTTACACATCAATTATACGCGTCCGGTCGTTATTTGAATACTTTAAATGGCCATTGCAAAATTATAGAGAACATAATATGTATTTTGCATACGACCATGATGTCATGAAGAAACTGAACATTTTCTAAAAGCGAATTTTTAATTAAACACAATTATACGTGAGCTCGATGAACAATTTGCGGTTGATTCGCTTTTAATAATGTCGATCAACCTGAAACAATGCCCTTAGTATGCCGTTTTTAAAAACAGTACCCTATCACTTACCTGAGTGGATAACATCATTTATTTAAAATAAAATACTCCAAAAGTCATTAATTATATTTATTAAAAAACGCGCTGAAAAAATTTAACTCCAATAAATATTAACTCAAAATAAACCTATTTTATGGGTTGCTTAGTTTCCCGTTTCTATAATTTATGTACGTTACGTAGCCGATCGAGAAATTCTCAATTCGATCCTTTTCGTTACAAATTAAATTAAATTTTACAAATATTACTCCCCCTGCTAAGCCCATGTCTGCAAATATACCAAATTTTGTTACGTTTGTATTCTACATATATGTATTAAACATTTATAACAAAGTATTAACATAAGCTTTGTTTTTGCATTTAAACTTCATATACTCGTATATAGGTAATTCAAATGTTTAACTTAAAGAAATGTAAAGGTTCTTGCACATTAAATGTTGTTACTTTCATACATAAAAATCAAATCATTTTATATTTGAGATAGGTTATTCAAATATTTTGAATATTAAAAATGTTTAAACATAATTAAAATATATTTATATCATAATAATTCATACAATAATAAACTAAGGCTTTAATTTAGCATTTCCTATCGCTTCAAACCGTATTTTTTTTATTGTTGTGTATATATGTGTTAAAATACACATAATAAATGTTAAATTGTCACTTCAAGATTATACATTATTAATCGCAATATGTTTAGTTAAATGATATAATTATTATCTTTTACAAGTTGAAAAATTAAATAATATTATAGTATTACACTGTCAAACTGTAAAACTGATTCAATAAAAATAAAATAAAGCACAGATTGCTTTTTAAAAGCCTTCTGTAATACCTATGTTAATACCACTACCCGTGTGCGGAAACTTTTTTTATCGCCTATCTTATGCTTTTATATCAATTATTGTTTTTTTTTTTTTAAATTTTTTTATAAGAAAACTCAAAATCTGTATTTGAAAAAAAAACATATTATGTAAATATAGGGACTTTGAACAAAGATAATAATTTTAAATCGCCGAGTGACTTGATGAGGGAGGTTATCCATTGATAGAAACCTTTAGAACATGATAATTATGATAAGTTCAAAAGTTCTCGACTCTATCGCTTTTTGAGACGTCGCGGTCGTGAAGGGTTTTGGTTAGTTTAGGTGTATGCGTGAAGATGAGTGTGAAGAGAGATAATTTGTATCGTGTTGTAGTTTTTTATGAAATGTTGTATAGTATTTTTTGGCTAGTTGGTCAATTGCATCTGTTTTTAAATTATTGTTTAGTGCTTTTTTTGTTACATACCATGAGACTAGGAGACTGTGAGACGGATAGAGATTGATTGAAAAGCTTGAATAGTTTGGGTTTGAGATAGTTTGGCCCTACCCAAGAACGCCATAAGCTCGGATAGGTTTTTCATATAAGGATTTGTATAATATTGATTTGGTGTGAATCGATAATTTTAATTTAAATATTGGGCGAAGCATAAATAGCCTGTTATGAAGTGTTTTTCCATTTGATTTTGAGTGATTTGGAATTGTGTTGCTTGAATAGTATTTGTCTGGAGATTAGGTAAAGATTGAAATTTTATTTTTGTGGCGATTATTAAGGTAGATCCGCCGTGAGAAATTCCATCGGGATCATCGGCACTGTATATATTATAAACAGGAAAGAAATGTTTGAAGTTTGGGGTGCAGTGAGTTTCAGAGATGAGCGCGATGTCTATATGCTTTTCGATAAAAAAATGTAATTGCTCAAGTTCATGTCGTTTTAGTCTATTTGCATTCCAGATGAATATGTTGAGATATTTGATTGGCTATTTGTACATTTTCAAGATTAGTTGCTTTATGATAGTTTTGAGGAGTTGAATCCAAGGATAAATTATTAATTTTTATTCTATTATAAAAGATGAAAGTTGAAATGTTAAGTTATTTTTCAAGGGAATATTAAGTATATATAACTTTATAACTGTTGGTTTAAATTTGTGTTTTGAGGATTGTTTTGAAAATTTGGTTGAGAAAGATTTGGGAATGTTAAACGTTTATTTAGATTAGGGTTTGAGCTCCGCAAAAAATATCGGAAGAGCGAGTTTAGTGATTTTGTGACGAACGTTCACTTTGTGTCTAACCGTAAGGCCGATTTATTGAATTGCAATTATTTCTATTTCGCTTGGTGAAATGCAGGGAGAGATATTTCGAAATGTTACACGAAACGTCTTGTTTTCACGTTGTTTGTAGGTAATATATTCGGCTCCTTCTTCGTTGACAAATTGTATGATTGCTCTATACCAGCGGTTCTCAACTTTTTTGTAGTGGCGACCTAAGATATTTTCCAAATTTTTCATGCGACCTTTTTATAATTAATGTTTAATGGAGGAATAAAAAATAACTATTGGGTACTCTTAATTTTGTAATTTTTTTTACTCATATAACTTACGCTAATAACAGGTCAAAATATTAATTACATTATATTTAAAAATTAAAATTTCTATTAATAATTTTACTGTACATCATTTTTTTAAAATAATAATGAAAAATGTAATGACTTCCTTGGTCTTGATGTTGTTCACTAATGATTGTTCACAATTCGGGCTTCTATGGAATTAGTAAGTGAAACACGCATCGTGGGTTCAACATTAAGTTTATTTCTTGGTTTGGTTTTGATTGCAGTTAATTTCGGAAATCCGGATTCACATAAATATGTTGTTGCAAAAGGAACTAATTTCTTTAATGCTTCTTCGTAAAAATTAGGATACTCATTTCTTAAAGATATCCAAAATTATTATGATATTATGGTGATCCAATAATAATAGTGTGATCCAAGCCTTAGTACCAATTATCAATATTGTGAATGACTCGTAATGGTTACTCTTAGAAGAATTTAAGAAAACTGTTTCATTTATTATTTATAAGACTCAAAAATAAAATAAAAATATCAACGTTTTAAATTTTAGCCGAGCCATTAAAAATTATTGGCGACCCACAATTGGGTCGCGACCCTAAGGTTGAGAATCGCTGCTCTATACGATTCAGATTTTTTCATTAGAATTTTTAAATTATTAGTTCATTATTGAAGTAAGACATATTCTGAGCCAATTAGTTGGATTAAATTTGATCGGAGACTGAAAAAATAATTAGTTCCATTCACTCTAATTGATGGTGGTTTTAATCTCCTCATTGAGAAATTGTGGGTTGATTTGTGAGTGTTTCGGTGTATTGTCTGCATTTTCACCTACAGTGAATCGTGAAGTGAGTGAATCTATTTGAAGTTGCAAATAAAGGTTTATTATTTTTTTTACTAATGGTGGATCTTCGGAATAGTGATTACGTCTGTTTGCATTTTTATTTAATTGAAACTGTAATTCATAATTATCTGAATTTTCTGACGGACTTTCGATCACATAGCTTGAGGAACTATGAATACGGTTAGAGAAAGTGGAATTTATTATTATGTTTTTCTTTTTATTGATATGCATATGTATTTGTTTAGGGACTTTGCTCATTTCACGTGCATTGCGTGATTATTGCAGTTACGGTACAACTAGAGTGATGAGCTGTTGCCGACTGGTGGCCGGGATGCTCGGGAGTGGCAATAGATATTATTTTGGTAAAGGTAACCAAGCAATCATAATTACCAACATTTTTACATTTCTGAATTTAGCGTTCTGAATGAGATTTGTTGTGATGATGGACAACAATAAGATAGGTTTTCTGATTTTTTAATATCAAGCACAGTTCCGTAGGGGTTTTTTCACCCTTTCCCAAGAAATAAAAAATGTTTTTCTAATTTATAATATTCTCTAAGCAGAAGTTTTTGCGGAACACTCTATTCTATGCATCAAATTTAAATATCTGTCGGTTAAATATTCAAGTGTTATTATATTCTTAATGTTATATCCTGCAAAATGTTAGTTCAGTCCATATCAACTTTAAATATTTTTGAATACTAAATAATTAACTTATGACTCGATATTTAAGGTTAACGTATCGATGTTTTTAGAAAAAACAAACAAATAATGTAGTAATTGGTAAAAAAAATTATTATGATCAACGTGTTGTTTTTGCTTAAGTGCAGTTCTGTGATTATGAATTTCATGAAAATGAAAATATTTCAATATATTATAACACATAAACGTCAAGACATTAAAAAAGAGTGATTAACATTGAAAAATCAGTTTGTATAAAATAAATTTGAACTAATTATTTAGCTAACTTGAATATTAATTGAATATAAACCTTGAAAAAAAGGTCTCAAGTCGTTGTTTATTGCTTAAAATTGAGTAAAATGATAGTTGATATTTTATTTAATAATAAAAACAAACACCGTAATTCACATGTTTTGAATATGAAAACTAAAATATTATTCTTTCAAAGACAAATACCATTATTATGGGATTGTTTGAATTGTATTTTGATTTATTACGTTTTCGCTTTTATCTTTCTTATTTTTCTTACACAAATGTTAAAGTATAAAGTTCGTAAAATAGGTCTTACATAAAAGTCGAACACAGTGTATTATTTTTAGTGACGTGAAACGAGATTGCATACTTTGAAATAAACGTTTTTATTCACGTTTGTATGTATGTATTTTAAATAAATGCGTGTTTAAGTAGAATTGGTCCGTTTTAATTTTATACATAGCATAGTATGACGTAATGATCGCTCGTTTCAGTGGAACTGTCTACGTATAATATTATGGAAAATAATTGGTAACGTGTTCAACAAACCAATTTCAACTGAACAGTTAATAAAAATGAAATCAACATAAGTTCACTGATCAAACGCGAGGTACGCGAGTGTCTTGTGTCGACGACTATTTGCGTTTGTAAAATTCAGTTGAAAATAAAATTCTGGCGAGTAATTAATTTTCAAATGGAGATATAAATTATTAAGGTTAATGCGTGCTTGAAAAAAAACTTTTCTACCACTAGAGTCTAAATGTTCATTATTTCTTTTTTAGTTTTATGAATTTCATTAACATATAACATGCGAACACGTTTATACTATATTTATCGTGTACTCTAAGAACTCGGAAACTTTTCAAACGTCGTTTTCATGCTTTCGGCCACTCGGTATGAAATATTAAAACGCATATATGTGTGTGTGTGTGTGTGTGTGTGTGTGTGTGTTTGTGTAAGATAAGAAAAACAATATTAACGCACACAAACAAAATTATTTCGCATCCAATTCTGCCAAAAGTTAGCCAATATTTGTTTTTATCTTTCCAAGTAGGTATCTAAACTTTAAAAATGCGCTTTACGTAGAGCATACATGATCAGACTTGAGAGATACACCGATGCCGGTATTGATACAGTTAACGGTCCGTGTCTTTGTGTAAATGGGAAGTTCTGGGCACTTTTACGTTACATTAATGATTTTTATGGTTTTTATTGAAACTCGCCACTACACACTGTATACGGTGCTCTAAGACCTTGACGTTAAGTCAAAGCTAGAACTCCACAATCGCTAATCACCCTTCAAACAAAGTTGCATGATTACGAAACACTTACAGTACATCACTGCATGATAATCGAACGAGATTTTTCAATTTAAACGTTTTATTGGGCATTATACAATATTATTCAATATTCCAGTATTCATAGTTTGTTGTAGAAGTGTTTTTTCTTATAAATATGATATCATCTTATGGATATTCTTCTTTTAATAACATAATTTGTAAGGACCAAGATATACGGAAAGTTTAGTCCAAAAACATCATTATTTTCAATATTAGATGATATAGACGTAGGTGTAGTGGTCAGTAAATCTTAGCTTGCAACCCAAGTAAGACATATATATATATATATATATAAATATAAATAACAATAATTATCGAGATTTTTTGGTGACATTAACAATAAAAGTTTATAAGAGAGCCATGGTTAGGCATGGTTAGCCATGGTATACCGAAATTATAACTGCATTGAAAAAAAAAAGTATACTTAAACAGCGCAACGGTTAAATTGACTGATGCTTGGAATTTAATTGACAAGCAACGAACAAGGATTAAGGATATGACTCCATTAACTTCGCCCACACAATAGTAACAAGCCGATTGTACACGTCGAAACGTAGCGACTAATCCTATCAAAAGCGTTATGCATATAATGGCCGATTTCGTCGAAGACGGCAAGGATCCGTCCGCTTTCGACTGCATCGTTAAATTACTCTTAAACAAATGTATCGTTGTCGTCATTATAGTATTATCATCGACTAATATTTACATGGTGATAAGATCAATTTAATGTGATGATCGTACCTCCATCAAATGTTTTAGCTTTTTTTATTTAATAATCTGGATTGTAATTATTTTTCCTCGCGTTGATTTATACATAATAGCGAGGCATAAAAAGCGCATTGAATCAATCATAAACAGTTTATGTTTTGAGGCGTATACATATAATAGATAAAATATTATACCGATTTTTAGTTTTTAATTATCCTTCGATAGAAACTATTAACAATAACGTTTAATAAATCATTTGAAATTTGACATATGTACACTAAAAAGAATGTAAAAACTCAAAACTAGTACTTTTGGTTGTCATTATTTTAAAAGAATTTCGCAATCGTTTTAACATTAAGTGGAGAAATACACTGAATGTGAATTTTAAGTTAAAAAATAACCTATATTTATGTAAACCATTGAGGAGGCTACTTTTTTTGTTTCCATTAATTATAAACCAACATAGTTACATAGCGTACGGCTTAATAAATTTAACAACACTGAAAGCCGCATAAATGTTACCAATTATTTATCGAAGTGTATATTGTGAAATTTCAAATGTTGCGCAAACTCTCAAGATTAT
This sequence comes from Periphyllus acericola, assembly GCA_949715065.1. Lineage (NCBI taxonomy): Eukaryota > Metazoa > Arthropoda > Insecta > Hemiptera > Aphididae > Periphyllus > Periphyllus acericola. The sequence goes on from OX454266.1 coordinate 41,080,964, forward strand.
ACATTATACGCGTCTAAATATTCTAAAGCGAAGTATAATAATCCACTATACACAATATGGTTGTAATAGAATACCATTCTTATTATTAATATAGAACTTTTTAATTTTTATTATAACTGTACAAGCAATTCCTAGCCAACTAGGCTGCATAGTGCATATAGACAACTAGACTACCATCTGTGTAAATTATATTAACAGTTTTTTTTGATAAAACATCCTAATAGCGTATGTACATCGGTGTAAGGCAGTAACCAACAGCTACAACATATATTGAAAACGTCGCGGTGAACCAAAGTCCGAAACGAACTCACTTCGAGCGGATCCATGGAAAGTGCCGCAAAACAACGATAATACGGTTTTATGATTTTCTCGAGATCGTTCAGGGGTATGGTTTATACGGCGATCGCCGTTTTATTTCGAGAAACTTTAAAAAAAATTGGACGGCATTTGAGTGGGAAAAAATAACCGCGTTCGTGTACAACGACATTTGGCTAGAATCGATTATGTAAATTATCCTAATACGACATAATGAATACGAATATCGCTTCACGAAAACAAACTTTGCATTTTTCGGGGAGCGTTTTTATTGTTTTCGTTTTTAATGATTTAGTTTTTCTTCGTCGGCGATAATAATTTATCAACAGCTACGTTGTTCACCGTGAGAGTACCACGCGAGTGCACAATCTATGCGTTCTAAATCACCAGCACCATTTCGTTAACACACACACACACACACAGAGAGAGATACACGCATACACAAACGACAATAACGTGGTAATATACCAAATCGATCGCTGCAGTGCTATATCATTAAAGCTGTAGATAAAACTCAGGACGACGAGCGGTGTTTACTTGACTGTGCACGAAATTACTTCGAGACGATCGTTTTGTGTTTTTGTCGACGAGACTAGGAATTGTTCAACATCTCAATACTTTAAATCAAAGTGTTTACCCCGCGTAAACGGGTCACCATAAACTATTTAGAATGTAACGCGTCGAAACTTAATTCTATCGGACGATACGACGCATCGCTTATGGGACCACGAGATCCGGATTCGTACACAACGGTTTAAAACTAAACGTGTACGGAAAACGGTAGGTTGTCCGTCCGATAGATTTCACCTGTTCGTCCAAACGTACATGAATTGACGAGACGCGCGTGCAAGATGCGAGAGAGAGAGCAGGAAACCTCTCTAAGAGGAACAAAGGAAACCAGCACTACGGAAAAACGGCGTTTACCATCCGACTTTTAATTGGTTCGCAAACATCGCATGGATATTGTATTTTGTAAATATAGGTACACGTACGTTAATTATACGCTTCTCGAAAACATAAGGTGCCGTGGAAACATTGGGTCGCACGGTGAATAATAATTATTGTGCACTTCACAGCGCTTCACGGCGACTTATCTCCCGTGCCATTAGGAAGAAATAATATAACGTGTTAACGATACGGGTAGCTGTGTTCAGCGTAGGCGCCACACACTGATGACTACGGCACGGTGTTTGTTCGTCATAAAATAATAATTTTAAACTAGAGTGTACACTCAAAACCCGTGTTTTCTTCAAAGGTGAGTATGCGTTTCCGTTCAAACTAAAGGTAGTGCGTTAATTCAAAATTGTTTTTCGAGCACGCGTCCATAAAATAATATATTTCAAAACGCACAAGTGCTAACGCGAATTTCATAACGCGAATTTCATAATTTTTAGCGTTTTGGAGAACGTGGTGAGTCACCCTTATCACAACAGTACTCGTCGTGAACACTATAATATATTTGTACCAATGTCTCCCGCCTCACATAATATTATTGCAATCGCGTTCAATTTTCTCTTTACTTTAACATTTTAGCTTACGAATATTACGTTCATTCGATTCATAAGTCGCTTGCATAGTTCTGAACGCGAACAAACACAATGTCGCGAACGCATTGGCTTCAACATATTATATATAAAACAACGCCGTATTTACATACACGGACGGCTGTAATCTTCGTTTATTCATGCAAGAACTAATCTGCAGCACCATTTGTGTTGGACAGGATCAGGATGAGTTATTTCTATAATTGATTTTCCGATTGTTAGAATTTTCAAAATGTTTCGAAATTAATCATTTGGCAAAAAATTAAAAAGTAAGTGACATTTTACTATCTATAATCTATATCTATAATATATATATATATATATATATAAAACGACTTGTTAGATTTTCTTCGAGTATAACTACTACGCCATTCTTTTTAGTTATGTGATACTAATAATATAGCAAGGTATCTACATTCGTCGAGATATTCGCAGCGCCTTAAAATAAAATTTTTGTCAAAAACTGCGATAAGCGAAACGAATAATTAAAATAGGTATGCGAAAGACAATTCCTGAACCCACCAAATAATTTAAAAAAAAGTTTAAATTGTAATCTACCGTTCATTGCTGGACTGGAGTATAGTTTCAACTGGAAGTAATGTTTCATTGAGATATATTACTAACAATGAGGATTTAAATGTAACGTACTATAATTAAATTGTAGAAAAACTTTATTGAATTATAATCTTATAATTTATATCATTCCAATCGTTCCAATATGTCTCTAGTATGTGATGCCACTATTTATAGTTCATATTTTACAAAAAATTGATTTATTTGAATTTTGAATATATATTTTTATACGATCATAAAATTATGAGAAATATTAATATATTGTAATGGAGTGATTAATAAATTATGAAACATTTAGTGGTATAGAATACATTTTAAATTATGAGAATAAAACTTTATATCTCAAATCCTTTTCTGTTTCCTGTGAAGTAAAAAAAAAACTGTAAAAAACTAAAATTAAATTTTAAAAAAAGTCTATTTAAATGCGTTAAATGATGTAAAACTGACATAAATTCTCAAAACTGAAAAGTTTTAAATAGAAGTTTCATTTTTAACTCTTTGATGTATTATTCAATTTTTTTAATTGGTAAGATTTTTTTTGAGCACAGAAAAAAGATGTTATAAAATTAAAAATAAATTTAATCTACAAATCGGAATATTTCTAATAAAAAATGTTTAGAATTTCGAAATGTATACCAAGTATCAAAGCATTTTGTTTTATAAATTGATCAAAAATTTTTTAATAAACTTTAATTTAAATGAACAACCAACAATAGAAAAAATATATTATCCAAATTGAATTCCCTGAATGAAGAAAATAAAATTAATTATTTGCAAAATAAAAAAGTGATATGTATTTGTGAATGCATAAGTTACTGCGTATAATTTTTAACAGTTATTTCATGGAATTATTTAAACAGTACATGGTTCATACGAATTGTTGTATTTATTTTAACAAATAACAATTAATTATTATACTATTATAAGCTAACAACTGCTATGTAAAAATAAATTTATTCAAAATAAAACAACAGTTGGTTTAAGACAATATTTTTACAGCTATATTGTATTTTTGTAACTTTTAATGCATTTAAATTAAATTTTACAGAATACTTTGGAATGACAAAAAATAACCATTTCAAGTTTAGCCGGAGAAGGTGGAAAACTAAATAATACGACTGAAGCAGAAATGAAATTAAAAAATAACAACAAAGGCATATTATTGAAAATCACGAAGAACTCTTGTGCGATCAACACTATACAATGATGTAAAAATATCGACATCAATTATTTGATACCATGGTATTATGCAAAAATGCACAAATCGTACTTCTTTTTGATCGTTTTCCACTTTACACAGAACCAAATAAAAACAGCGAAAATTTCACTTTTGACTCTCGTGAATTTCGATGGAAGTTTTTAATATATTCGCTAAATTAATATTTTGCACGGGACTGGTTTAATTGAAAATTTCTTGATAATGGCGCAGTTACTTTATATTACAATAATTGACACTACTATTCCTCATCAGTGATCATGAGTCATCACTATTATAATGGCACGATGTTATTTTCACATAACCATCAGGAGTACAGTGAAATGCCTAGGTCCTTCTTATGGAGTAGGGATGTCTTTTGCATTATCTCTTAAAAGAGATAAAGTAGAAAGTTCCTTATAAAAAAAGGTTATATCATAACTCCAACCATATTATTAGTCAATATACGAGATAAGCGAGTGTTACTCAGGGTAATAAAAATGTTTTCTTTTATAATATTGTAAAATAGAACATTATTATTCACAAATAAAATATTTGAAAATTAAATAAAATATGAAATGCATAATTATACACAATAAATACTAATGTTGGTTTTAGAGAATCATTCAATAAAATCCACTAATAAACTTATAAATGAATAGGTATAATTATATGGTCCACGGGTACAACGCTACTGCTGCAAGAGTTATCGGAATCGCATCGTTTCATAAACACTACCCCACGAGCCCGATGTCTTATACGTTCTTGAAGATAATAATAATAATAATAATAACTCCTACAGAATACGTATGGACATAAAACGCATATACTATCCAATAAAATCAATTTAAACATTAAAAAAATGCGTATCCATTTTAAATGTCAATACCTAGTCGGTCGGCCGTTAACCATGACCCAGATCCAAGAATTCATTTTTTTTTTTAGATTAACAGTATTATTCGTTAAATTATTATTTGTTGACTTCAAATGCGTAATGTTGTTTACATAAACCTCACTTATGATCTATAATTAATATTATGGGCGACTTGTAGTGTTAACATATTTTTTAATTTAATATTTACACAATTTGTAATTAATAGTAGTATAAGGGACAAAAAAAACGTACGAAACTCCTAGGTCGGGCGAGATTCCACGGTCGAGTGAGTAAATGGGACGTAAAGTTGGTCTTTTAAACATTAAACCAATGTACAATCGGTCTCGAAAAAAATATTCTGAGTGAAAGAGGCCTAGTAGATCGGTTAATATTTCTAAAGAATATCGATCAGTTTAGTAGCAGAATCAAATTTCTTAGGTAGGTTACACTTCTAATGCTCGTGTATGTACAACCGATGAATGATTTAGCGTTATCGCAAAGCAGCTGATACGAAAAATAAAACATTATTAAAGTTACCAAGTAACCGTGGTAGCTGGTAAAAACATATCCATGGTTCGAAATGTTTGTGTGAAGAGGATATTTTTTTCTTTCATTTTAGTGCGATTATTTATAAAACATTAGGTATAGCACAACATATAACTATTAGGTATTTCGGTCAATACAAAATTGAGGGGAAAATAATTACAAATTATATTATTTATAGTAGTTCATAGTAAAAAGCTAGAACTTAGGATGAAGAAGATGATAGAGATTACGAAATGAGGGGATCTAAAGTTGAGGAGGAGACTTGGTTGTTTGGTAACCGAGGAACCGAATTTCTAATTCTTTCACTTCAAAGCAATTATTAATACCGCTATTTATTTATGTTACACGATTTATAGCTCGGCGTAGTTGCATTATAGACTATATACATGCTTATTCACTAAAATCATAAATTTACAATTTCCCATGAACATATTTCGCATCACTGGCGGTAATTTTCGAGGTGCAACACAGCGGACACGGCGCGTACTGCTATTTCCTCTGCTACCGACCTTCATACTTTTTCTACTGCCCCGACTAAGTTCCTAAGGATCACGAAGTCAAGACCACTCATGATGTGGCCGTTTGCAAGGCGCACGAATAATTTTGACAGCCGTGAAATTCGAGGCGATGTCAGTAATTATATCTGTCTCGTCCAGCCGTTAGCTGAATTAGAGGAGCCTATAACCAGTTAAATCTGAGGGACAGCGAGAGATCTGGAAATGAACGTGATCATAGTATAAGATACAATAATATCTACGGCCCAAACGACGTAAAAACTAACTCGATCCGTTACCGTGTACATTTTCTAATAGACGAAATAATGGTTTTATAATTTTTTCCCAAATTACGGTGTTGAGATTCGATATAAAAAAAAAAAGTTAATGAAAAAATAAATATAACAGTACTACGCTTTATCCAGATAAAGTTAAATCAATTTAAGTTGATTAATCGCATTAAAATTGACTTTTGTAAACGTTAAAAAAAAATTAATTGAAACAATTTATGAATAAACTCATGACCGTATAAATTTCACGTTCAGAAAACGTCATATTAAAACATTATATTCTTTCGGATAAAAATATTTATTTAAGATAATGTGATTTTTAATCTTAACACTAATAGATGTTTAAAGAACTGTGCGTTGTATCAGGATAATTTAGGCATTAAAATTAATTTAATCGAGCCCCGTTCGACCAACCCTACAATAACTACGAGTTGTTGATATTCTCTGCACGTAAAACTAGTAAATAAATCACTCAATAGTATTGTGTTTATTGTCTAGGAATAATATTGTGATTTTTGTAATTTAAAAAAAAAAATCGGAAAAACACCAATTATGACGTGATGAAAAAGTTACTGCGGTATTTACTCGCGAGTCGTGGTCGCCCGGGCTCGTTAAAATATCAGCTCAATTTCTATCCAACGCGACTTGTGCACAATACCTATTTCCATCTTTCTAGCGTTCTCATTGTGACTGTCGAAATGGTAATGTTACGGTGTGCATCAAATCGCGCACGTGTCGCGCAAGTAGGTCAATTATTCGTGTGGGTCCGACCGCCGCGGACACAAATGAGAACCCGAGGACGCCACTGCCACGGTGCGCACACTGTACGTACAATATTATAATATATTCACGGAAAACAAATTGCAGGACGCTCGTGGTCGTCAATCAGACACGATTTTTACCCAGGGTGTTTCGCGGTAAGCTGCTTCGGGCTTAAAAATGTCATTAAAACTACTACAACCGCATGGAGGGAAATCCTTTGGGAACGAGATTGTTGGATTGTTTTACCACGTGTTTATAAAATAATGAACCTACTTTGGAAACAACAACGGTGTACATTATTATAAGACATGTTTTTGTTTCCGTCTCACCTATTGTTGTAACGCAAATAGAGAATATTCGAGGGCACGTCATAATAGTATAAGCTCCGAAATAAATACTGATCCTTTGCTAAGTATAACAATGCGTATATTTAAATAATATACATGTATATGTATACACAGGATGATTTTTTAAACGTGCTCACCCCCTTTTTTTGCCGTAGAAATGCTCAAACTTGAAATGTTTTCCTCAATGAATTTTTGTCGTGGTTGTGAACGGGTATTAGAATACAATGGTACACGGGCTAAAAACATATTATTTTTTTATTTAAAACCTGTGTATATTGTATATTAATTCAGATATACTTTAAAAATCAATTAGGCGTTATCAATCATAACAATAGGACGGCGTAAATTTATATTCTAAAAAATGGTTCTATGAAATGTGTGTTCTATTTCATGTATTTAAAAATAAAAGGTTAAAGCTCCTCTTAACCTCGACCGATGTTTTCGTGCATATTTCACGTGAGACCACCCGCGCCACCACTAAAGAACTTCATTAAGCCATCTCGAGGTTTTTCTACTGCGTGGGAATTATTTTCATTAAAAGCTGAACCAACCATGTATCTCTCTCTCTCTCTCTCTCTCTCTCTCTCGCTCTCTTTCTCTCCACATAACTCGTGTACAAGCGAAAGGTTATTCATTCGCTCAATGACTAAATACGAAATCTCGAAAACAACTTGACGATTGTAGTTGTAATTTGGCAGGTAGGTAGTTATAAGTTTTAGATAGGTGGGAGACGTCATGCTGAGAAGACATTTTGCAGTAGAGGTAAGGGGGTCTAAAGGCTATCATAAGCTTATATGAAAGTATCACTTTTTTACTGCTAGAGACTTGAATATTATGAATTATTCTGGTTTAATTCTGGTATAGGACGTAAAAAAAATATATTATATCGCATCTATATTATACAAAACGTTGCGCGCACTCCACGCCGCGCACCGCTTTGTTTCAAAACACGTCTATGCGAAATGTTTCACGTTCAACCGAGAAGCGAGTATTTAAAATATCTTAACCGTTATTGTGGTCAACTTGCACTTAAAAAGGCTTAAGTCTCATATTGAATAATATCCAGAAGGTGTTGCACTCACGATAATTTTTTCAACGACCATCGCCGGGTAGTTCACTCAGGTATATTTTATAAACGTCGCGCAATAAACAACTACGGCAGCATCATCTCGAGTCTCGGAGTCGGCAACGGCACCAACGACGGAATCACTATTTTCAATAGGTATACCTACACCGGAACGTCACTATTTTTTGTATTAAACCGTATTTCGTGTACCTACGCGTACACAAATACATTACTACGTTTCCTACGCGTCGTGAACTTTGGATTCGAAAATTCGTAATTATATTATTATTTTCTCATGTACGTGTTGGTGGCGCGAAGGGGGTATCCCCAATCGGCCGGGGTTTTAGAATTTTTTTTTCTTCAATAATGCATGGACATGTTTGCTCCGAGCGCAGTCGGAATGAATTTAATATATATACGCATTATATCGAACGGCTTTTAAGTGGAACGGGTGAGAGGTAGGGGATTTTGATCACCACTAGATGGGCTAAGCCACTCCGGTAAATATATGTATTTTTCCTACGACAAAGTAAACGCAGTTCTCGCGTATAACCCCGCAGCAGTACAAAATATTGTATTGATTAATTACATCGTATAAAACTACCGTTGTTCAGTTATGCAGTGAGTTCTGCAATGTGATCACATTGGTTCAGGCCATTTTGATTCTATTAAACGGTTGATTCTATAAAATACTTATTTTTTTTTTATGACTATATTTATACGTATTCTTAGAATACAATTAAGATTAAATAATAAAAATGTAAATAATAAAAATTTTAAATAATAAAAAAAAATACATTTAAAATAAGGTAAACTGTATTTTTTTAAGACTTGAGAAGCACCTAATTTGATTTTAAAACTAGCCTGAAATTAAAATCCATAAACATGGATAATTTTGAATTAAGTATTATTTTATAGTTAAGTTAAATACATAATAATGATGTATGTACATTGTAGGTATTTGTACCTGTAATTTTTAATAAAAACTAAAAACTTTTTTATCATTATCGTCGTATTTTTAATATAATAAAGTTGGTCTGACCAGTGATCACATTAAGCGGAACGCACTGTATTATGATTATAATGCCCGTGTGTTTGTTGATTTTACGTTTGTTTCATATTACTGTAAATCATAGGTGCTGGGATTTCACTGAATTTAATTACTTTTTGTTATAGTACGTCAATTCGCGTTGTTTTATTCTCCACTGCCCACCGTTTAATTCTGGTGTTTATATCCGCTTTGATTAATGTCTTACGTCTTATTCGGACTTCTAGTCTTCGAAAATGATCGTTATTAAAACGTATTCAAACTCAACCGTTTGATTTTAATGCAAGTCAATACTTGTTATAAACTTCAAGTGAGTCTAGCGAGTCACTCATTTCAATATTATTCTCAAAATCCTACCGTAGGTACTCTTTTTAGTAAGTATCATCCACCCAAATTTGAAATAAATCTGTCACTTATTACAAGTACGACTGAGTTACACTGAAATCAATAGAAAATATTTTTCGGTTACCCAGATATTTTAGTTTTTACACATTTAAGAAAATTGGTCGAAGAAAAATATTAAATATAATCTTAGTCCTAGTTCCTATTTATTTCATTATACGTCAGTGTACATTTTTACACTTCGTGTTAAACTCATAAAACTTATAGTATTTTAAAACTTGAATTATTACATACAACGTCGTGTGATTGTAATACCCTGGGAAATAAAAATGATAAGAAACAGAAATTCAAAGGATCCGTGTACTGAACGAGTTTCTAGTAGGGTGTATTTGGATTTTAAGATAATAATAAATCATTACGTTGGAAAATCGATTTTAAATTGAGCTTGGGGTTTACTGTATATAGCAGTATAGCATGAATCGATAGTGTATATATATTATACAATATATATCAAAAAGTTCGTCCAGAAAGTTTGGAAACCAATTTTCAGTGACTATTAAAATAGGCATAATGTATAATAACCATGAAACGATCGAAGAAAACAATATCCGATAAAACGGAACTAGAGAGAACGCAAACGATTATTATCAAGCAATTTATTGATACCCCGGATGACATTATTACGAGCGGTACTGAAATATTCTCATAATAATGTCACAGTAACAACTAATAATTATAGAGAATCGTGCACTAAATTATACAAGACATCAATGTGTAGCTTTTGCATTCACCAACACTTTATCATGAAATATCAAGCGTCAGAGTTTTCTTTTTTTATAGATTTATTCATATATGTCCTAATAATCTGATATTCTTCAGTATCTATGCTATTGACGACTTCGGATCAAATAATGTCACCATCATCACCTTAGCTGCACTGTTATATTGATGTATATCGATGAATTTTGATCTTTTCAGACACCGAACCCTATGTATGTATAAGATAAATCCTTAACATCGTTTCCGCTTGTTGGCTAAGCGTTTCTTTTATATTTCGTTTTCTTGACGTTCAAGTCATTTTTACACGATTTATTATAGACGTACTACAATACTGAATTATATGAAAGAATTATTTGAAAATTGTACTCGTAGTTTTCTCAATGAACTGTATATTAAATTACCATTATCCAGCAATGCCATTGCATAGATATTTACCGAGTATTTACTGATGATCACGAATATTGTGCGTATTCTTCCAACGCGGTCCATACGAAAACAGAACGTCGAGGTTTCCATAATATTATTACTATCGGAAGACGACAAAATATGCAATATCAGCAATGCGAAAATAAACGGAAAAATAAAAAAAGAAACGTTCAAAAATGCATAGTGCAGCACGACTTGGAATGCATTTAGGTTTTTAACGCAATAGTTATGAAATATTAAAATATGCTCGGAGAGGATTGCCGAGCAAAGCCGACGGGATTCGTTGAGTGAAAACTGCATTATTTATATATTAAAATACCGCGGCCGAGGCCTTCGAAATGCGGTCAGAAAACTCTGCGGAGGAGCGGGAAACACACCATTCGCATAGTACACAGTACATGCATATATACAGTAGTCACTCGGTTATTCGAACCTCGATAATTCGAAAAACTCCATAAATCGAACTTAACGCTAAGTCCCCTGAGAAAACCTCTATAATTAGAAGAAAATACATGTATTCCGGTCCCCTCGATAATTCGAAATGTCTGTCAGTGGTACACACTCAATAATTCGAATTTTTTTTCCAGAACCTCTATAATTCGAATTCCCTTAAACGCGGTTATACGTATGTTCATATGTATAAAGATTATGTACAATCTGACGTATTCGCAATGAAACAAATAACGACGGTGATTAAATATTATCGTAGTTAATAAAGAAGCAAAATCTTTTATGTCAGGATTGCGTCAATTTTTCAAGCTGAGATGGACGAAAAAAGAAGCGATACAATTTTCAATGCCATCAGTAAGTTAGATAACGCTATGGGACCAGATTGTGGCCAACAATGTAACACAACAAAACATAACAGTTTTATTTAAAATGTAAAATATAATAATATAATAAATAAATTTCACTTAATAAATGTAAAATATAGTACATAATATGTTTAATAAATAAAAAAAATAAATAAATAAATAAATGTCAATTGATAAATGTAATACATACATATAATTTTTCACCTCTCTTTAATTTGAATTAATTATTTTTTACTCGATTATTCGAACACTCGTTAAATAGAAAACCTCTATAAATCGATTTTTTAGCTCGGACCCCTGAATTTCGAAATATCGAGTGACTATTGTATATATATATTTATATGTATTAGATTCAGTTTCTGTTTTAAGGCTAACCCGAGTGTATGTTTGTTCAACGATTTCGGAGTACGCACTCGAACCATCTGTTCGCCGGTAAATTAATATACATAGGTACCCCTGCCTAATTGCCATTATCGTATGGGAAATTGTTTTTAAAACAATACGCGTTTCCACGTTTGAAGCACTCTTGGCGAACATTACCCGAACACTGAACGAAATAATTGGAGCTGACAACCAGCTTAGTCGATGACGTCGACGGTGGATAGTGGGATATTGAAGTATTCCCATGGAGTGTTTCGTTTCGCGTTTGTGTTATTCGATGATCGTATACTTGCACGTCCGTGTACGCCGTGTTAACACGTAGTGTACATTTTCATTTTCGTGTATGGTTTATCACATTCAAGTGAAAACTAGAGATGGTCAAGTGCTATATAGTTTTTAAACGTGTATTTTTACCGTATAATAATTCATCGAAACAACGTTGTTTAAAAAGAAAATATATATACAGCGCTATTTGTTAGTAATTTATTTATTGCAAATTGTTTTAAAAAAAATAAATAAATAAATACAAATATTATACATTACGAGTGTAGTACAAGTAAATACTAGTATTTATAATCAATATTAGTACATAGGGAATCGCGTTTTCGTGTAAATCTGTTCTTGGTCCAACTCCAGGCAAAGTCGTAAGACCAAATCTTCCCGGCCCACGTATTACCGTGTTTAAACTGTCTATACTTTACTAACGACATGTTGCGATTAAAGAATTTCACAAATCAACTCATCATACCGCGTAACGCAACGGTTCCCGATCTTCTTTATTCCACGCCACCCTTGTAGATTATTTTTTAAATCTCACGCCCCCCCCTCCCTCAAAAACCGAACAGATGATTGTTTTTTTTTTCTATATATACTTTTACAATAATGTATACGCAACGATTAGTTTTTTTTTTTTTATTGATAACATTTGTAATTTATACACTCAACGATGACTGCTCCGCTCGGGCAACGTGTTCAAACCCCTGAGGTCGGGTTGAACTATACGCCGCATGTACTTATTATAACGGTACGATCACGAGCGGCGCGCATAATGCGTTAATAATCATAATAATATTATGAATAAGCGACGAGGTAAACGTGACACGGTTTCGGGTAGTGCTCGGGGTGACCGCGCGTTATTATTTTACACGCGGCGGTAACCAGAGAGGAACAGCGGTGCACTTACGTACCGAGAGCGTAGTGCGTTGCCATCCGAGACGACCCTTACCGCGCACGTGCACAGCTCGCTCGCGAGACTTAAACATGTAAAACGTACGTAAATATTGCACGCGAGCAACACGGATGGTGCTATACGTGCATACACCGACTAAGGGCTGTGCACATACGTGTACAGGTACGCCGTGCCGTCTTCCCGGGCGTTGAGGTCCGTAATAATATTGTTCCCGTCCGTTTTGAAACGATTATTTCGGCGTAGCTCTCCGGTGCGGCTGGATATGTCTGTCGGATCGACCGGTGTGCCGCTGGCCAACACGTTATCCGGTTAAACATTTATTATTTACCGCACGGACTGCTACCACCACTTTTGACTATTACCTCCCCCCCCCGGTACTGCCACAGCCATGTCAGCGGATAAAATATACGTCCCTCTCGTTCCCTTCGAAAAATCTAGTCAAACGAACATTTTAACCCTGTTCAATAATTTATAAACGCTAGGAAGTAATAAATTCGATGATGGCCGTAGACGGTCGAGAACTGTCTCTCGAGCTCCGATGGTGCTATTATACATTTTATTCACCTTTGAACTCGATGTTTAGGAATCTAAAACGAGATATTTTATAAAAAAAAAAAATCACAATAACGAGAATAATCAATGTTTCAATAACAAAATACGAGTTAAATGAATCCTTTTATTTGAAACAAACTTGATCGATACTGATTTGAGTTTTCATACGATATAGTATGTTTAAATGCGATAAAAATGTACACTGATAATTGAGTGACGTTTTCCGGAGAATAAAGTTGTGGTTTATTTTTCATAACACACATATAAATCACGAGGCTTTTGTTAGAAAGTCGAATAAACGTTATTTTCAATATTCTGGGTCATTAGCAATGGAAATAGTGTTATGAATATTTATATGATATATTTTTCAAATTCCATTGGCTCATGACATTCTTATGGCTAATCGAATAATTATTAGAAACATTTAAACTCTTATATTTTAGTTACAAAGACGTTAAAAACTGTTTATTTTAGGTTCAAAAATTAATAATTAAAATTATAGGCAATACTCGAGATCTAAAGTGTTGAAACCTAACAATATGCTGAATAACTAATAATATCTTAATATCTTAGACTTAAGTGTTTTAACGTGAATTTTATTGTTATAAAACAGAGAAACCTCTCGTATTCTACTGTCATTATACTGAAACATTCAATTTTAAAATATAATTACCAAAAAAAAGATATTATTCATTATGTCCTAACATGAATCGCTGAAATCGGTATTAAAGCCCATCAGCTATGACGGAGATTATAGAAAAACCTACGTGTCTACATGTAACATATTATTTATAACCACTCGAACGAACCGAAATACGTCATAATATAAATTAATATGCGTCTATGAAACTATTTTCTCCCGGGAGACGGTGACATTTTATCTCGGAAAAGTTTCTATTTGAATAATTGTACATGCGACAATACTATAGCGGTGGAGTATACAAAGCCTTTTGGATCAAACGCCCCTGGGAGTGTGAAACCTAGTAAGGTGTATATATTTACATGGCCTAGTGAAACTCCGAGTATTGGATACGGCTGTATAGAAACATTAGTCTTCCGGGCGCTGCTACCTTGGTGTCTGCGAGAAAAATGATCAGCGGTCGGTCATAACGCGGTGCGTTTTGATACTTACCATTCGTCAGGATATCTACTCGTAGCCGTTGTCGTTCCCAAACATTTTTCCATCACGGCACATTATTGGTAGTTCTTATAAGTAACGGCACACTTTGGATAGATATTATCGACTTTCCAAATATAAATGGTTTAGGACCGGGAAATATAAACGCAGTGAATCAAATAATACGTATATAAATGATATCGGGTAGTTATTATCGTTTTTAGGCAATAATATTTATATCTCTCGACGATAGCTGTACCTACTACTCGTATACATATCACGCATATAGGTTCTGTGTATTACACATTATTGTTCTCTTTCAATGTCAAACGATAATTTGCTCTGTCGTATGAAACATTTGCGTTCAAAACCACGCCACGATAATCCCGATATTACGTTTTTGCGACGTTCATGCAAACAATATCAAACCCACGTTTCACACTAAAATTTGTAATTATGATAAAAAATTAATAGCACAAGTATTGTAGTATCGTATTTTACTTGTACCGTCCAGACTAATTGTAAATTTAATTGCAATACTTATTATGTATAAATATTTTCAAAAAAAAATGTTATAATAATTTTACAATGTTTTTCGTAATACAAAAAAAAGGTCAAATTGTCGCGGCACACCCTTTGGGAAACACTGGTCTAGAACGTGTCAAACCGTGTTCCATAGTACTATAATGTGACCGACACGATAGCGTTACGCGCATAATACGTGCTGTAACTGCAGTATATTGCAGTTATATTGCATTGTTCACGTGCTCGAATAAAAAACGACCGTTTATCGCGGAAAAATGACGATATTTCAGCGAAGAACCGTCGTCGAGTTCGCGTCCGAAAGAACGGGTTCCGTCGGGCGGTGCACGTCGACGGATATTACGTATCGCGCGCGTCGGTAGATACGCGGGGACGGGCAGCTATAATATTGTGACGAAACAATACGCTCGTCGTCCTCCGCGGGGGGCGGACACAGACTCGACGTTTACCCCCCGCGCGGTCCGAACGAACCGTCTGGCGGGGGTGGTTTGGTCCGGCACGCGGGGTGTACAATGTTTCCGTGAAAAGTTTTGCCGGGCGCACGCGCGCGGACGGCCGGAAAGTTTTTCGACGACGGCGGCGTACGTTTGTTCCCACGTCGAGCGCGGTCAACGGTACCCCGTCCGGAAGCCGCGTCGAATTCCTAGACGTTTTCGCGCGCGCCGAGAGGAAATAAACGACCGGAACTGCCCAGGTGACGGCGTGTTACGTGCGTACGGCGGGACGGCCGCGGCGGTAGGGGATGAAGCCGAGCGGCGTGACAGCGGCTCCCAGATGACGTGTTCGGTACTGAGTTTAACCATAATATAACTCGGCAGCAGAACGGGTGGCGGCGCCGGCGGTCGACCGTTTTCCTCCGCAACTTACCACCCTCACACCCCATGCACAGCACCTCGTCCGACTTGCCGCAATGATATGTCAAAATAATATCCTCACCACCACCGCCGTCGGAATAACACATATAGGAAAATACGTTCACATCATTCCAAACGGGATATTCAAAGGCATTTCTCCGGTCTATTTCTCTCTCCCTCTCTCTATCTCTCTCAATCTATCTATTTCTCTCTCTCTTTCTCTCTCAATCGATTTATTGTTATGGCAACTAAAGTTCGTAACTAACATGGTAGGCTCGTTCAAATTTAACGTCATGTAGCAAATGTTGATCTATCAATTGTACGAAGTATATTTGAAACTTTTAGTTATTAATAATTTTAACTTTTTGGTAAACTACTGACTACTGATATACTTTTATTAGCATAGAGTTTACCACATCCCCTGAAGTCCAGTTTATTTTGTTCATAAAAACATTTAACACTTTACTGCTATTTGGGTTTTAAATTAAAAATATACTCTTCCTTGTAAAAAATGTAAAATACAATTATAATTTGTTCACGAAAATTATGTGCAAAAGAGACGTACAAATATTTCTTTCCTTTTCAATAACACATTCTCCAAAAAAATGTAGGCGTTCTTTGATTAAATAATTGACTTTTTCCTTTCAATACTATTACAATATTACATAAATCTGAACGTAATTTTTTATTGGCATGATTTTGCACCTCTCTCTCTTTCTCTCTCTGTATCTGTCTCTGCCTCTCGTTGTGTGATATGTATATTCTATTCCGACGTGGGATATATTTATTTTTATGACGACGGTTTGTGCCGACCAACATTTTATTTATTTATTATTATTTTTTTTTTTTTTGTCCTAACTAGGTGCATAATAACATTAAATCACGAATTTTGGATAATATCGTAATCCAACGTTTTAAAATCAACCGAGAGCCCTGCGCGATTAAAACAATGCGTCGGGGGGTTTAATGATTTTTTTTTTTCAAACACCGCCAACAGTGACCTCCGCTGACGTTATTTATTCAGTCTGTAACGCGGTCTCGCAGTGATGACGAAAAAATTTAACTTTTTGACAGGTTCAAAGTGGACGGGTGGTTTTTTTTCGTTGCCAAACTTTTAAATTAGATTTTATCCATATCCCTGGGTAAAAAGTATATATCGTTTAACGCACTCTCGTTGAACTCCATATTATATATATATAGATATGGTAAATAGTTTTATAACCGAGCTGTACAGACATTATATTACGTAGCGTTCTACATACGCGCGTTCACTCACGCATCGTAAAGCGAAAATTGGACATTTTTCAACATTTACCCGTTTACACTAATGGAGATTTTTTTCCCCCCAGCCTCGCAATTTAAATACCAACTGTTATATTTTCTTTTTAATTGACTATTAACACACTTTGATGTTGTAGCTACATAATATATAAAATATATATTATATAAACATAAAAATATATTTTTGTATAAACTCTCCTATGTTTATCCTTCTCGCTCTCTCTCAATGTCTCTCTCTCTCTATATATCTCTCTATGGATATAATATGATCTCTGGGGAGATAACGATATAATAAACGCGCGCAAAAAAAAAAAACTGGGTACATCATCATAACATAATATGAATCTCAAAGGCCGTTTTCATTACTACGGAAATTAATGCAAAACCTGGCATAATAACCGCATATAGACTTTACATAATGGCTCAAAAGTTATAAATAATATTTTTTTTTTTATTGTAAGAGAGATCAATACAATTACGAAACACTTTATACATTTGCGGTGAATTTAAATCAAAATAAATATTATTTTCAATCTGTTCTCTCCCGTTTATTGACTGAAGCTTATGTTATTTATTAAATATATAGCCAATTTTGTTGAAATCGATTATTATCACTAGAACTCGGATTTCAATATCCAAAAAATATCAAAATATGCATTTATGATCTAAAAAGTTAAAACTCTAAAAAATACCCATTCTAAAAATAAATTTAGAACCTAAAAACCCTAAAAAAAATATCTAAAAAATGCCCTTGCAACATATGATAATTAATATAATAATAAATTGTACGATAAATTTGAGAGTTATTTTATTAAAAAACTAGATAACCTTATTTTCTTTAAGTACAAAATGTGTATTTATAATTATAATTTTGTACGTAGTATAACTAGAAATAGGTAATATTTTACGATAATAAATATCAAAACATATAATAATATGTTTTTCGTACAAATTTAATAACAATATTGCGTACTCCAAACAAATTGAAAAACATTTTAAAACGATACGTGTCCGATTCGGATTATATTGTTTTACAATGATTGTTATGTATTTTCGAACACGTTTTCGGGTAGTAAAAACGCAACAAAAGTTTCACATGGAAAAATAATTTTATACTTGATTATAGGGTATAGATGGTACGCAAAAAAAGGTAATTTTTTTTCCACTATATTTTTCCACGAGCGCAAGAAAAAAAAACTGCCGGGAAAAAAATTAGCAGTGCGGACAAATGTTAAATTTATTGTAGCAAATTAAACGGAATTTTAATCCCTGCAAATCGTCTGTTAATTTAAAAGATTAAAACAGTACAAATCTAACAATTTCAATTTAAAAAATAAAATATCACATAAAAATTCAAATGGTGTCGGTTGGGTTAAATAAAATCAAATTTTAGTTGAGTAACAGAAATGCCCTTGTTTTGTAAGCAATTGGAAATCATTCAAAAGATAATCATCATGGGCAGACATCGAATAGAAAACCACATTCACTTTAGTAAATTAAAAACTTTTCTGTACACATTGTTATGAAGAAGAATGTAAAACGAACTTGTTAAAAAAGTACCATAATATTTGTGTCGTAAATCTCAAATAAAAAATTATTTTTCGAAATGAAAATGTAGTTGCGATATGACTGCTTGGATAAAAACCAAATAATTGTTGTGAAATCAACAACGCTAACAAAACCATAAACGTATCGATTTCTAATGTTTTCAACTGTTACGGAAAACCGTTTTTACGAAATATCCGAGAAAAACATTATTTACATACGTGTATATCGTGTTTGTTGATCACGCGGGAAACATCACCGTGGACCGTCGCTTATAAGAGACGTACACGCCAGGCACAATTAGTACACAAGTCGCATTACAGTACACAAAGTTTAGAGACCAGCAGATTATCCAGTGAAAATAGCCAAAAAAATAAAATGTACACACGTACTCCATCACTAATTGTAGCTGATATTATTGATTATTTTACTCGTCGACTAAAAGGTAATAAAGTCCCGAATATGGACTCGAATTAAAGAGTTAAAATAGGTCATTTGTTTTTTTTATTAAAAATGCAATCTCTCATGCTCTAGTTATCATTGTGTGTCCAATATTGTGCTACTATATAGGTCTAATACCCCGTCCGTTCGATTAATACGTTCTGAAAAATGTATTATGTATCGATATTTTTGCCTTTATGCCACTACTCGTACAAACATTAAAACATCATGTGTCTCTTATTTTACGTTAAAACTTTGAATCACCCAGAGCTATATAATAATTATTGATCTTATTTATTTAATTTGTATACCCGAACACTATAACGAATTATTCAACCGTTAATTTATTTTTGTAATTTTTTTTTTTTTTACTACCGATCGTCATATTAATTACTGTTTTATATGATAGGCTAAACGTGTCGAAATAAACAAATAGATAAATACTCGCCAAATACGATTTATATACGTAATTTTCTAAGCACAAACATTATAAAATAATGATTTTGACACGAACCGACGATTATATAATATTATGTTATCAATGTCGTACCGAAAATTACACACATCCCAAAAATGTAATACTTGGACAGAATATTGTCACATTAGTGTATTAATGTTGGCTGTAATACGCAAGAACGAAAAAAACAAAAACAAAACAAAACTATAATAATCAAACATCGATTTTACCATGGTTGGCAGGTAAATTATTTTAAGTACACATGGTGAATAAAAACGGAAATGACAATTTACGCGTGGTTATATAAACGAACATACACACCATTCCAATTTGGCATATTTTGTATTGTTGTTCGTTGCTTAATCGAAAAATACGAATATGTGTAGTTCGTGTTTTTTATTGTTTAAAAATATACTTTTATGTACCCCTATGACGATGACGCACTACAGAACACATTGGCGGCGTACGGTCTACTATGTATAGTTATCAACTACTGTGTTGTCAGTTTGTCTCTTAAAGTAACGTATTGAACCTGCCATAAATACACGACTTAACAAACGAAATGGAAACGTACACAAGTTTCGAACCGTACTACACAGTGATATTCGTTCGTTTAAAAATATACAACGCAAAAATATTCATGGTACTTGTTCGGGCTACTTCCACGTGGGGCAAACTACCCGGCTGCCAGCGGAGTCAAGATTTGTTCTCCCCAACATCGACAATATTGTCTCTTATTATCAAAGTCCAAGCCACCGACACACTGTACGACACACGACGTGTTGATGAACTACGTACACGCAGCACACCTACTGCAGTTGTATTGTTTTCGAACGTCGTCGAGCAACGTCATAGTTTCATCCGTACAATGATACTTATCATATTTTGACTTGTACATAATTTGCGCGAATTAAACAAAGTTTATAACGTAAGGTGACGAGACGCGTCGATCGCTGATATATTTATATTGAAACAAGCCATTACGACTGCAGGCAAAGCGGCATAATGTACGCTCCAAAAGGGTTTTTATGATTATAAGAGTTAGATGCATTCAAACGTTCCGACTGTAAACGGCCACTAAAAAATAGTCGACTATTCTTATACATCGAACAGACGATTTTTAAAAGTATGATTTCTATCGACTTTTTCGAGAGGAGATCTCGGATTACTGATCGAATACTAATTAATGATCGAAATCATTCGATATTCTCATCATATTTTATTCACCGTTCATAGAACAACGAGTGATATGGGTAACTGTTGTGCACATTTCTACAGTTCGAAATTCTAGACCTTAATTTATTTTTACTTTATCCGCATTGACGTATTGCAGTTTTAAATTTCAAAGTTATCACCGCGATACGTTTTAATATTGTGTGGTACCCACCGTAATTTGTGTGTAGCTCTTCTGAACATTTGTAGACGAATGCGGTAAGTTTTTCTCATTATAGTTTAGCAAAAATCGATGGTTGTAAGATATGCCGTAAATGTCTACTGATAAATTTTTCCCGACCACCAAGTATTTCGGGCTTTTTATCACTTAATGGTTCTGCATTACGATGTACAACGGTTTTGTGCATTGTACACTATTCACTGTCACGGTGTCCTGTTCAAATTGTACACATGTGCTCATCCCTGTTCCAACCTTGCTTCGACGAGTACAAACTTGGAACTTCTCGGCTAAATGGTGTTTGGCAAAATAAGATTCGGCTAAATAGGATTTTTCTCAATCCGTACTAAACCAGTTTGTCCGTCGGTGAAAAGGGATTTGGTGAAATGGGACGACGCGATGTGTTTCTGGCAATAAAGCGGAAATCACTTTTTCTTATTACGTTTCAGTCGCAAACAGCATTGTTACGGCGATATCCTCCACCCTATCCCACTCATAAATTGCCTATATATATATATATATGGATTTTACAACGATGAGGGTTTTTTCAATAAAGTAGACGTATACTACGCGGAATTAGTGCACGGCACGCATACTCAACAGTTATATACAGCCGAGCCATTTACTCGAACGGCGTGCGTATAAAGAGACCGAATTCACCGGAACAGTAGACATGTCGTGCGGTTTCGGTTTTCTTTTTTTTCCTTCCTCTTTTATTTCATTGTTTTCTTTCCGTACGCGGTGTTTTCACTGACCACTACGGAAGCGACCGATTCTCCGCGTTGGATCGATGGTGGTCGGATATCAGCTGCGGGACAGGACGTGCGAGGCGGTGTAAAGGTCAGGAGGAGGATCGTATGGTCTGTACTCGACGCCAAAATCGAAAACGTTCAATTTCCACGTGACAAAACACACGCACACATACATTCGCTCTCACGTACTCACGCACGGACAAATACATACACATGCGCAAGAGTACGCAAAAGTTGCTGGTGAACAGCACACGTGAGGGGAGAAATAATAATGAGTCCCAGGGGAAAGTCCACCCACACCTCTTCCACAATAATATACCATCGTGTGACTGCTATCATTTTCACTCTGTCGTCGACACGGTGCCGGTGATAATATGGCAGTATCGTGTAGGCTTTTATGAAAACGTACCACCATCGGGGGTGAGAGCTGAAATTATAATGATATTAATGTTTTAATGTACTCGTACATGGTAGGTACGATATTACGTGTGTACGAGAACATATTCTATTCATCATGCACTCACTCGGAAAAGCAAATATAAATATTTAATTGTCTAGACGGCGATTAAAGATAATTGACAGTATTGTCACACGATGATTATCTAGGCCAAAATAGAATTTCTGACAACTATTTTAATTATTCACAGAATTAATGGAAACAATTTGTGTACCTACACAAGTTATTCACTGTCATACAACCAGGTGTGTGGGAAATACCTGCATTCTTGAATTTCAAAATTACTTAGTGCGAACGGTGCTATTTAATTTCTCAACTTTTATATCATATTCATTGTGTCTGTAATAGTTGTTGTAAATTTCCGAAAATACTCTTAAAGTGGAGGGAGAGACAAGCGTAAGACAAGGGTAAGAAAGCGATCATCAGCTCGGGTTGCAAGTTTCTGCAGCGTTCCAGACGTTCATGTTTCGTTACAAATATCACAACATTAATTAGTTACTGATAAATATTTTGTTCGACGGTTCAAGATTGAAATATTTGAACCGGGCCGGAACTCACGATTTTCGTAATTTATCCGTTCACTCGACCAGTACAACATTGGTATTCATGGACATATTTCCGAGTAATAATTGGTTTTAACTTTTAGAGCCATATTAAATGAATAATACATCAAACGCCCTAGTACAACTAATCAAGTAGGTACTTCTTCGATAAACATCTCATTCAACGATTTCTTACTGACTGCAAAGCAGATTTGATCGACTTATCTATACAGGGTGATTTTTTAGCCATATCACCCTCTATTTTGGCCGTAAAATTGCTTAAAACTGGATTTTTATTTTTTAAATACGAGTATTTAATTTCTCATAAGTACCTACCTATGTTTTTAACAATTTTTTTTTCACGCCAATTTAAGGGTTTTCAATGGTTTTCAAACTACCGTATTTCCAAAATTAATGACACAAACGGTACATGATATACCATCAGATTATTTATTTTTTCCACGTTTCAAGAAATACTCAACGTTTTTATTTACTTTGTTTTTAAAATCAAATCATCAAGATGGCCTCTATTGAGGTCGATGCAATGAGATAGACGAGATTTGAGGTTTTTCTCTACACTCTTTCCAGCATATTATCGACGAGTAAAATTTGTTATCGATAGCCGCTTGAATATTGTTCTTAAGTTTAGCCAGAGTCCTATGACGGTCTTTGTTTTACTAAAGATTTCAGACAGCCCTGCAAAAAAAGAAAAATGCCACATGTGTTTAAAGCGGGTGAGTACGGTAACCACTGAAGATCGCCCAGTGTAAGGAGATGAGGTGTCCGTGGAAGTAAAATATTCATCAGCGTCCGCACCGAGTGAGCCGACACGACAGAAAACGTTAGATCCTGCACTTTCGAGTGAGTGCTATGCCATTTCCAACGTTCTCGGAATAATTGGCATTATTCGGTGCGCGTTTCAAATAAGGAATTTACACCGCCCGCACCCTGTATACTTTACTACACGCTATTTTGCGTTGTATAACTAATAATTACGATATGTCGCGTGTTAATAAAGTTAATCAAATTCTTGGCATTTTTTTTTGATTAATATAACCTGACGTGTTCGGTGGTTTAATTTATTAAAGTTCAAAAATAATTGTAATATAAGTCTCAGAAAAATATTAAAAATAAGACTTTTTGCTTCATCATTTGAGAAAAATTTGAAAAAAGCATAGCTAATTGTCAGAACATTTTCACGGTTCAACTGCTTGATTTTATTTACTTGACAAATTAAACAATTATGCTGACAACATGGTTCTCGTTAATAATATGATGTATTTCTGTATATTATTTAGTTTTAAACAATCACTACTGCACTTAAATTAATGCCTGTTCCGGCGTATATCAAATAAAATAAATAAAAATAAATATCGATCGTGGGATATATCAAACTTTATAATCAGTATTATTGTACGCATTTAATCATTTGATGCAATTGGAAATTAAAACAATGTAAAACAAACTTAATTTTTTTAAATTTATAACATTTAGCAACAGACTAAATAGTTTAATTAAAAAAAGGTTTCATTTTTAATAAAACTTTGTATACCTCATTTGTCATTAAATGTATCTAAACAATGCGCTACGTTAAAATATATCGTACTACCACTTTTCTGTTATAATTAGCTCACAGATTTATTTTTTTTTAATTTTTCTCTAATGCGTTAATCGTGAATTTATATTTCGTTTTCACCCCCAAAATGTGTACGTTCATTAATTTTGATATACGCTTTGCATTCGATGTATAATTTTGAAATAAATAATGAAACGAATATTCATTGTTCCCAATAATATTTTTGAATAATAAACAATTTTGTCAACTGCAGATTACACACCGTGTCGAAACTCAACACTTAAATCGTGTACATTATTTAGGACTTTATGTATATACAATACGATGAGTCAAGCGCGTCGAACATTTTCATTTAAAAAAAAAAAACATTAGCGAAAACGAAAATAAATAAATTATCATCATAAATATAAACAACTCAATTCACGTGCCTAATTTCAAATACGTGTACGTACATTCTTATAGATATATTTATCGTGTTTCCACATTTTTATGATTAAGTACCCCCATTATTCGCAGACATGATATTGGACTAGAAATGTAAACAAAATCTAAAGGATAACTAAGCTCGAAACTTCGAGGCTTCGAGTGAAAACGTTTATATGATTGTGTGTGGGAGGGAGGCACGTATATATGTGTCTCGGGTCTGATTGAAATTTTCAACAATCTAACACCTTTTATAATAGGATGTTGTGTAGACGGCTCTCTGTAGAAAATAGGCTTAGAATCCATCGTACATCATCGGACCGTAACCGGCGACGAGTAACGAGTACAATAACAATAATATTATTATTACTGTTATATACTCTGTCCGCCTATGTAATAATAACGCACACCCACAGACATTATCAATGTATGCGGCGCGCACTTCGGAAGGTTTAGGGGGAATACACACGGCCGTGGCATAAATATATCATATACAAAACCGTTATTTCTTCGGAAATACCCGGGGCACACGTACTTTCTGTTGAAACGGTTAATAATGTAAGGGCGGCCGGGCCCGAAAAGCTAATCGGATCAAACCGCGTTGTCGGTCGAGTCCGATCCGTGTGAATGATTGAGACGCGAAACCATTACTAGATTTGAATTCCCCCGCATCGATGCTTGTAGTATTCCGAAAGAGCACGATAGGTGCGTGCAGTATTACACTTGCAGTGGACGAAAATCTGAGTTAAGCCATCGTTTATCGTAAACGCCTGGAGGCAAACAGTCGAAGAATTTATTTATTATGCAGTTTTACCATTCACCTTGGTATTACTCCGAGCCAGGACAAAAATAAAAGATGAAATATTTTTGTAACACTCGAAACGTCATACAAGTAGGTATATTCTATATCTTGAAAATTCCATTTATAATTATTTGTTGTCACTCCGATGAATACCGATAATACATAACAGGTAGGCACTCCCGATGTAAATACTTTTGCATTAAAACATACGTCATCCAACAACATAGAAATAGAACGTAAATAGGTTTAGCGAAGTATATTGCTTGGTAGGCAGCAATATCCTTCGAAATGTTAGCGCACGAGGTACTTATCTTTATTTGACGCGGGACAAAATCCTGACAAATTCCAGCGAAAGACAATATTAATAGTTTTTAAAAAAATGTAGTTTCAAACATTGTAGAAATTTTCGATATTTTTATTATTTGTCCATATCTCGTAATATGCATCCGGTTGAATGCCCACGCGGAGAAACATTAATATTGCTTGAAAACTAAATTGTTTGACTATTTGCATTACCATTTAGTATACTGCCTGTGCTAACTATACGCCTGGTAACTGTACGCGCGCACGCCGTTCTGCTGCAGTGTCTGTACCTGTTTATTTGTTTTACCGTGTTTACAGGACTTTAAGGTGGGATGAAAACGCAAAGGGTCTCGGTACTCCTACCTCTGACAGTGCTTGAAAAGCGTCCTCTTTAAACGTTACCCCAAGAAGTTCACTGGAACGCTCAACTGTTTGGTCAAAATAATTGCTCACATTATAAATTACCAATTACCCAGATAAACATTTGATATGAAATTTTGAAAAAAAAACTGTTTCATTTTATGATTATCAGAATACCTACCTATTACGTCTCGCCGGGGATCGACCGTAGCTGATAATTATTCTGAGAAACGGTATTTTTTTACAATAACCGAACAATAACCATAACTCATGTTATTCAATGTTAACTGTACATTAAAATGATTATGACTTCACTTATGATCTTATATAAAGGAAATGCAGACTAATCCAACAAAGAAATGGGAAACACTATCGAGAAAATCAAAAGTAACTTTATACCAACTCATAAGCTATCAGAAACCAATGGTGACAAAATAATAGACGATTTATGTATATTGATGAACGAGAAAGTGCGAAAAAATTACCTTGGTATGTACGAAAAAATATTTATAATGTAGAACCGCGTAAACAATATGGAAAACCTAATATTATATTACGAGACAAGTAAACGATTTCAGTGGTTAGGATGTGTATAATAGCCAAATGAGAGCGAATGGGGACATATTAATGAATGTTGTTTAGAAAACAATACGATATATTTTGACTTAAGACAGAAAAATGTAGAGGCATACCAGATATAGCGCACGTCCTCTCGATGGGCTGTTATCAAGCTGTTGAAGAAGAAGAAGATATTTATTATAAACAAAAATGTGTAATCAATTAGTAACCGCACGGATAAGTACACATATAACTCAATATGATATAGGGATCATGGTCCCCTCCCCGTGCTTTTGTGCTACTTCAATTGCTGAGTGTTTACGTGAAAAACGAAACACCACACGCAGACGCGAGACGAATACGGTTCAAATATCGCATTATCGTCCGTCACACGTACTACGTGCGACCACGACGCCGAAGCGGTTAACATTTCATCGTGATATTTCGATAACTATTTCAAATGTGATTCTGTAATGTCGTAACACTGCGAAATATACTCAACTGCACATATTATGATCATATACGATCATGAAATATCGCGGCTTAGGCAACGTGCATGCCCGGCCGAGAGCCGTGGATGTACATATATAATAAATTATTAATCTTATTCAAATCGCAATTTGCTATTGTAATCTTTGTGACAGTTGTAAAACGGTTGAACAAAAATAGAATGTAAGCGGCAACGGGATTTGGGAAAAAAGCAAAAATTTAAATAAATTTAAAATGTTTAATAATTGATTCTCTTTATGTTACGTCCCAGATGCAATTTATAAAGAATAACATTCAAAGTATCACGCTAATCGAGTCTCAAAGACTCTTTACTACTGAAACTAAAAAACCAATTTGACTTCCAACAGAAGGTAAAAAATTAAATTTGAATACATATGACCAATATTCTCTCCTACTGTTTGGAACGTTTATGAAACAACTTTAAATCAATTAGAACGTACCAACAACCGAACGGAATGTTTCAGTAACAGATTTACTAAACGTGTGAGTTATAATCATCCATAGTATTTTAAGTTAAAAAAAAACATTGTGTTGGAAATAAATGCAGGTGCAATAAAACTACTAGATCAATATTGTTATTCACCAAAGAAGTACGTTATTAAAAATATGTAGGAGAAGTTGTGTATAATATAACACTATTATGTTCTCAATACAACTTAGTAGATTTTTTTATATTGTTTTTTATAACTGCCGCGTATTTTAACTACCCACCTAAGTGTTGTATTTAAATTATTTTTATTGTATCTGTAGTTTAAAATGTATGAAAATAATAACAATTAAGGTAATGCTTTTTCATAATACTTAAACATTTTTTTTCTTTACATTGATTTTTATGATTCCATTTTTCCCTTTGCTTTTTTTAGATATCTGCTTATTTTCTCTTGCTTTTTTTCAATTACTTATTTTCCTAGACTCCGCGTCAACATTTCCCGGCCAAAGCTGCTGCAGAAGTACGCTAACATTTTCGTATATTATATCATTGTGTTTTGTTTACAAATGCGTTCACACTCGGTATAGGCACTTCCTTAATGGCGGGCTGACTTTGATTTATTTAAGTTTTTCATGTTTATCACAATGACTATATAGCGATAAAGTAAACAATATTAACAACACCTAATTTGTTATGAGCATTACAGTACCACGCCTTTGGTTCGGACCCGGGTGTGCTTGATTTGCGCCCATTTCATAGTACTGTTACCGTACCTAGTG
The DNA here is from genome assembly GCA_949715065.1 of Periphyllus acericola. Classification (NCBI taxonomy): domain Eukaryota; kingdom Metazoa; phylum Arthropoda; class Insecta; order Hemiptera; family Aphididae; genus Periphyllus; species Periphyllus acericola. The sequence goes on from OX454266.1 coordinate 41,109,623, forward strand.
AAATTGTTGTTGTTATAAGACAATAAAATACTATAACTTACTACATAAATTAAGTGTGGTCGATTAATGACGATTATTGTTTTACTCGAATGTATATATACACACAAGATGATTCAGAAGTATTTGATGATTGCATTAACTTTTGCGATGACTCTGAGTAAAATAGTTCTGAAACACCCTATACTATAGTATCTATCAAATGGTTATTGTACTGCGCCAATGCGAAAACGAATTATTACTTTATTGTTGGTCCTATGATATAATTATTGGTTTCCTGCAGTATACTGCAGTGTATTATAATATCGACACGCTTTGATGATTTTACAACAAAATAATCTATTCTTCGGTAAATGTTCTCATTTTTTGTGGAAATTCACTTTACTCCAACGTATTTCCATTAATCGCATATGTGTGTTCGTTATGTTAACCCGTCATATACCTTTACTCGTAAAAGTTAAATGTAGGAAAAATTATGATAATCACGCATAAGAAAAATTATTTCATACAAACTTGGTTGGTATAAACTTATTATAATATTACGAATAGTGGCCATATTATGAAGATGTATAAGAGGAGCCTTTTTAAATGTTCACTCAACCGTATGTGCATTGTGAATTCTCCTCGAGTTGAGCGCAATATTTAAAAACGACGCAATATATTGTACAATAAATATAAAAAAATTGTCAATAGCAACAGCCTAGAATACTTGCAGACTTTAAACTTTGGATCCAACCCCAAAGTTCGTATTAATCGCAAAATACGACGGAGATAAATAGTTACGCTCGCATTTTTACTCAAATCATAATCACCACAAATGCACGACGGTCGTATAGTTACGAACGAAACTACACTGTTGTAGTTGTACAAGTATCGAAATCGAATTAGTTTCTACTGGGACTACTTCCAACAGTGGTATATATTTCGGTTTCATTATGACACTAAATGCAATACATTAAAAAACGAATACCGGTTCCATCAAATTTTAATTTTTCTAAAAAAAAAAGAAGTCATGCAAGTATTTTTAGTAGATACGTAAGCAGTATGCATTTTAATGACCATTTGTACCATTTTTAAACACTAAAAGGTTTCATTGAGGCGTGACTTGTGTGATGTATGCGTAAATATATATTATAATCACTCGTCCGAGAATATTGTTACAACGCGTTTTATCATAGTTCGTGAGCAAAAAGAGTCTGTATTATTGATGCGACAGTTTTTTTTTATATTTAAGTTAATCCATTTGTTTTGCTATTTACCTTATGTGAAAATAAGCTGCACGGTGAGCAATTTCTTGATTTCTGGGTGTGAACGATTTGATTGGTTTTTGTCCATCCTGAAAAAATAAAAAAACAAATTAAATACTGTAGATTAAACCAAAACAATTTATTCAATAATATAATCGTATTGTAACTATAGATAATAAAATCCTATCAAGTGTAACAAGCGGTTAGAATATTATACAAAGTAAATAGTAAATTACGAAGAATTGTTTTATATTTTCCTAGTGTATTTAAACATTTATAAGTCCATAAAACATATACATAGTTGTGTACGTGTGTGTGTGTGTGTGTGTGTGTGTGTGTGTTAGTGTGTGTGAAAGAAAAAGAGAGTATGTTAATAATGTGGACTCATAAGTCATAAGTTTCATGTCCCCTCAATTTGGAATGTCGAATCAAATTTTTATACTATTTACTTTTTCTGAACGGTTGAAATTCTTCGAGTTTTTAAAATAAGGAAATAATAATAATAATACGCCTCGCAGTTATTTTGTGGAGTCGCACTTAGCACTATTCAAATGTAATTATGAGTAAACACTATTTCCACAATGTCAAGGCGTTTTACAGTTTTTTCCCGCAAACTGTCGGGACTAATTGTAAATAAAATGTAAACTGGCTAAATAAAAACATTTTTCCAGGAAAAAATACAGACAAAATATAAGGAATTTCTATTAGGGGTGAAATTAAAATGACATTACGCTCGGAAATTACATTACCCATGCGACTTTAACTAATACTTATACAAATGCGCAGCAGTGTACTTTTGCCCTGATTATAAGCATTTTCGCAGGCTGAAAATATTGAACCTATTAATTATTATGATAAAGGAATTTGGTACGTTGAGAGTACACCGATCAGCGCAAACGAATGGCGTGCATGTGATTTTTGAAAATTCCCAAGTTTGAGGCCAAATTTAAAAATATCGTAGGAATAAAAACATCTAGTGCTATATTTGTGGTGTACCAAGGGTAAATGTATAGGTGAGGTTTCTACATTTATTAGACTGGAGCGGAAACGTGAATCTAAAATTACATAGACTCCTATAAAATACAAATTACGCCGCGTCTTTCCGTATTACTATAACGAGAGTTCAACTGTGAAGCGAATACGTCTGCATATGGGTTCATAACTATTATAACGCGCACGTGCATGGTTTTTTGCGATGTATTCGATCATGTGGGGGGGAGGAGAAGGAGGGTATTGACCGTTAACTTGTTACTGCGAGAATACTAAAAATCCTCTTTCACTATGGCTAATGATGTCGACTTGACGCAGCCTTTGATCTGAGTGTACGAAGAAACGCGCTGCGTTTCATATATTTTTAATATAGTTACATAATCTCACAGATAATTCACAAATACATGTGACTAGCCTACAGTATTAATCCGAACGTCTTTTTTGAACGTAACTTAGGAGCATAAATACATAAGAGCTTGTCCTTTGATAATATATATATGTAATATAGCAAGGTACTTAAAACGTGACAGAGCTCATGTAAATAGGCATAATGTAAGTATATATGTATGATACATAAGGGGTAGTTATTTTCGACTCGTTGTCCTTACGATTTCTTAACTGAAATAATTCTCGCAGCTTGTAATTGATGTGTATCAGATATACGTATGTAATATGATACGTGCAGACAACAGTATCATGGACCTGGATGTATTTGTGTTATTAAAGTGAACGAGACTACAAAAACGTAAATGTATTGGAAAATAATGTGTATTCTATAATGAACGCTTATTTACACAAAAAGTAGACAATTGTGTCAATCGTTAAAGATTTTCAGTTTTAATAAGTGTTAATTTTATTATCAAGTAAAATCGGTTAGACGGTAACAAAAAACATAGTTAAAAACATACTTTGTAGATTATTAAAATCATAAATTAATTTTTTTCATTGAAAAAAAAACAATGTGAATATTTTCTATTCACGTACATGCAGGATGATTTTTTAACCATTCTCACTCCCTTTTTTGCCGTAAAAATTGCTTAAACTCAGATTTTTTTTAATGCCTGGTAATGATAAAAGCTGTTTTTAAATAACTTTTTTTTTCGTGCCCCCAAAAGGAGTGCTATGGCTTATTTTTCAAATTTGAAACACTTTTTTTTTACTGTAATATTTTATGGGAGATATTTTTCTGTGAATTTTGATGTATCGAAATTAAAACTTTAACAAGTAGTTTTTGAATTACTCTTATTTAAGTGCTTACGATAATTTTCTTATAATACCTACCTATTATTATGGTACATTTAATTTGTAATTAAATGTAATCCAGGGAAGAACAAAGTTTATACAGCCACATGGCACTCTTACGTTGGCATGAAAAAAAAATTTTATGGATAACTTTGCTTTAAGGTTCCTTGAACGTAATAAAAAAAAAACTCCAAATTTAAGCATTTTAATAGCCCAAAAGAAGGGTGAGAATAGTTAAAAAATCATCCTGTATAGTGAACGTGCATTATATACATTTCTCTGGTAAGCAATTAAGATAGAATCTGAATGACCCAGTTTCTGAAAAAGTTCCAATGACTATAAATTATTATAGAAACGTTGTTTTAAACGTAAAAGAGGAAAAAAATATTGACGGCGTGAAAACACGAACGAAACACGCCGAGAAAAAACACCGGTCGTGCATCATTGTTTGCGGCATAGCGAATTACAGCACGTGACAACAACGGTGCAATGGACACCAATGGCGGATTTAAAGAGGTGGGGCGGAGTATAAATCTCTCCCTAGAATCTAAACACTGAGGTAAATAAAATCGCATACTTCATTACAGTAAACCAAACAGTTTTAAGCTGTGACGTAAAATTTGAAAATACAATTGTATACGAAAGACCTTATAGTGGTTTCTGGGTCGTATTCGTTTTGCAGATTTGTTTGCTAAATACCGTTTTAGACGTTTACAATAATTATCATGTTTCTAATCACTACTCTATTGTTGAATAACTGTTTTTTCAAGCTGAATGCAAACGATTACAGAGACGTCTAGTAGCCGCCTCTGGTTTTAACAATTTTATCTATACAATATTACGTTGTAAGATCAACGCTATCGTTCTATTGAATTGGTTTTATTATTTTCGTACGCCGTATATTGTTGTTATCATAACGAAGCTGTACCGTTTTTACGAGGGGCGTCGACCTTTCCTCGAAAACGGCCCCGTGGTCATCGCTACGGAGATAAAATTAAATCGTACCCCATAAAACAATCGCGACAAAGTGCCGCGCGATAATGCCAAGAGATCCCGCTTTATTGTCTAAAAAATGTTTCGGTGCATCGTCGTGTCGCGTAGCGAATGAAATCCATATACGGGTGGTTCTGCGGAAACGCGAATACCTATGGATACAGCCGACTTATAATCTTAAAAATATCAAAGCGGACGCAAAGACCTCGTTCGAGAAGAGATGAATGCCGTTCACCGACATGTCCCTTTGACGAGGCGCGCCATGTTTTTTGATGATAATTTACGATTCTTGGGAAATAATTTCCGACGAAATAAGACCCGAGGTATAATAACATACTCGTACGAGTAATAACATAATATTATTTTGTCTCGTGTTCCACGCGCACGTGAAGTCAAACATTTTTTTGCGGTGTGGTGTAAATAATGTACAACAATATATTTTAGTGATGTATTTTTTCAGGTTTCGATCAAAGTTCTGAGATGAAAAAGCAACAGCGAGAATGGAGCTTATCATTTTCTCGTGTAACTGTCCACCGAAACACCGAATTATGTTCACAGCCCGCCGCCTCTGCGATGGATTGAAGGACTTTACCATTTCGTTGTACACATAACATACTCAAGAGCCCTCAAGGCACATGATATTTTCATGTATGGTCGTACCGTGTCACATATTTGAATAGTTTTCGCTAGGCTGATCGAACCGTTTCAGTAGCGAAGAAATTGACGAGTACTAATAAAACTCATTATTCACAAAACGAATCAAAAATACTGTAAACATTTAATATTGACAAAATGCTGCGCGTCTCCTGCAAGGGACTGCTTTTGTTAGATATTATGTTAAATTAAGAGACCCAGTAAGACGAGGTTAGTTTTAAAACAACACAAACCCTGAGTAGAATGAATAATTTTTCTGGAAATTAAATAAATCACGAGATACAAAATAATGGATATTTGCTTCCGCTTTTTATACCTAAACATTCTGTTTTTTCTCCTCTTTCCAGTTACGTATACGTCTCGAATAATAGTGTTGACCAATAAAATATTTTAACTTACATCGAAGTATTTTTCTTTTCATTATCAATGTGTAAAAAAAATAGCTATAAGTTATGAGTCTTAATGATTACATACAATACACAGGAACTATTGATCTTGTACCACAGGGTTATCGTGGGGCAAGGAACCCTTAATAAATTGTTCTGCACACCTCGTGAACAATTCGTGCACGCATCTTTGCCGATATTTACCAAGATGTATCTACGACCTACGTGCCGAATTCCACAATATCCTCAGTCGTATTGTATTTTTCTAACAAAAATTTCGAATTTATAGTAACATCAGTAACGTAAACGACGCGTTCCGGCGGATAAGTCCCAGCGGCCATTTCGATGGGTCTCGACGATAACCTACACAGACTCGGCCGTCTAATATATATTTTTGTCTATATTATTGTACTACACCTACAATACTGTGCTACAACTGTATTACGATACGGCCGACAAACTTGCGCGTAGATAAGAAAGCCAGGACCTTGTCAAACCGGGAATTAATTATACTATTATTGTACGTGATGCGATGTCCATATCACAGCGTACATTATTATTCATTATCAGAACCCACGGCTTGGGGAGGCGGTCGTCCGTTAATAGGGATTATTACGTTTGGGCGATTCCGCGTGTCTTGCTCGTCCGGGGAACAATTGTTTAACGATTGTCTCTCGTCGAATTCGATTATAGAAATAACACGTGAATTCGTCGGTTGTGTTGGACACAGCAGCCGCCGCCGCCGCCGGTACTGTCAGTTTTATTTCAACGAAAACACAACAGCGCCGTCGCCTCACTGATCTTGTTGATATTGAACGGTTCGATGATAACGTAATGTAAATAATAATATTCCGGAAATTTGATTTTGCGTTCCACCTGGATGTTTTACTGGTTTTTCTTTTCGTGCCCCGCTTTTAGTTTCACGAACGACAACAAAAAAAAACTACTACGTTTTCGTTTTTATCGTTACATTAATTTTTACGATGTTTAGCACTGTAAAACGGGGTTTCACTAGTCAACTAATTATTGATTTTATTGATTTTATTTTTTCATACGTGCATTTGGTTGAGACCAACTCATATGAAAAAAAAAATGGTTGTGCCTTTAAAACACTACATGGCTTTAAACGATAATTCACAGACCATTGTTATGATCAGTTCGAGGGTGCTATTTCGTAATGTCGAGTGAAGTAGGTATAGGTGAGCGTGGTTATTTTTGTTCTCGTTTTATTCTTTTCGTTACAGGGGCACCGGCGGCAGATCAATAATACCCGGTGCGCCCGTGGATCACGTAATGGACCGATGCCAGAACAAATAAAACAATCCAAAACGTTTTCTCCAAATCCAAGAGTGAAACACCCTTTATACGGTGCCCGTTATCTTACGTGCGGCGAGATAGTGATATTTCTGTGCGCGTCCACAGTTTTTAGAATATTGCTTAAACGTAAAAACGGTCGAAGAAGTTATCTCTGCGCAGTGCAGTACGAACAAAGAAGAATGCGCAGACGAATTTCCAATTTTTAAATGTTTCGAGCGCAGTTTATTGTACACTGTTTTCACACCGCCCCGGAAAATGTGTGGTCTGAGAACGAGCAAGAGCATAAAATAAACCAAAGGAACACGTTGGCAGACAACCCGATCGGTTTATCGGTTCACTTGGAACGTAATACAGTTCGTATACGTCAGTATGACATAAAATACAATTATAATTTATCACGGTCGGGTTGGATACAAATTATCGATTTCAATTTAAACTCAACTAACGCTGAAGGATCGGTAAAACGATTCAATTCGATATTAATATTAAACGTAGTGTTAACGTCTTGTCATGTGCAATACGGCGGTGAGTTGTGATTGTTAAATACGATTTCCCGTTTTCTCTCCATACGTATGCATTTGTGTTGTAATAAATGTATTTTATTCGTCTTTTCAATTTTATAATAATATTTTGAGTTCAATTTATTATTGGAATTCACGAATGATGGACAATTATTATTTTCTCGCCTTTCAGTTTAAAATTTCAACCATCACTTTTATTTCGCTCTCAGCAAAACGAGAGGTTTTTGTCGTGTTTCTGCAGCGTGACTGCAATTCTCGGAACCGCCGGCGCCCGTTCCAACCACGATACAGTCGCGTAAAAACCTAAGCGAAAACACAATTTTCACGAGATGGATCGAGGTGATCGAGGAGAGAATATTTCCCAAATTGTAATAAACTCTCTGTACCTACTCGACCATATTGCTATAATGACCACGGTGGAGTGTATAAACTCTATACATGCGCACACCATGCGCACTGCAATTCGATGGGCGCACCGTATCGATGTGCATTCAAATTAAATGCATTCGTTTAACGCATCATCAGTGCGCATAAATCGTTACCGAGTTGAATACATATAACATCGTATTTGTACATACGAATACTGAAATTTAATCACACGTTTACCATTAACTGCATTATGCAAACACGTTTTTAATAGTCCAAATAGCCCGTTGTGATGTCCATAAATCAATATTTAATTTAATGCCTAATGTGACCAACACTTATATGCACGTTTAATTGTATATATAGTGCGTGAGGTGAATAAATATTTGCAAAAGCTTATAAGTAACCCTATACACCGTGTGTATTATTTGTTTATTTATAAATATTATACGGAATCGCGTGCGGCTATTAACAATTTCTATAAATTATTTGCCCGAAATTAAATATGGATTGAAAATATCGTGGGGAGACAATGTGTCCTGCTCAAATTTAGTGCATATAGAGCAGTATTTTTCTCGAAATATAGTTGAAATATATAATATTAAGCTGCATAATGTGTAACAACATTCGAGTAACTGAATTCCATATGCTTTTTGAAAGCAAACTTCGGAGAGATCTGTGAAAATTATTTTGTATATTTGTAGCCGTTCGTTTTCGGACCGGGACGGTCTCGATCTTAACCTTCTTCGAATCCGCCATTTGCTCTCGAACGTCATTATCCCGTTGGTCAATGCACGCGGTACACGTTTCATCACGTCACCTCAGACCAATAACTGGGTATACGTTCACGTATGATAACGGATCCACACTGCTAGATTTTACGATAGATTCAATGTAATTTACACCGAGCGCGTACGCATCATGGTTTCACTTTCGTGGTACGTTGATTATACATAGCGATACATACCGATCGCGCGTATAGGAGGGTTGATGATCGAAGTCCGTGGGGGATGTCATGACTCGAAAGCGTGAGCACCACCCGTACACTACGACCCGGGAGAGTGCATATTATAAAATACTCACATCGAAGCTGCAGAGTTCCGCGTGAAATATTCGTAAGGACCGTTCAAAATTCCCGAACTCGCGTAAACGATTTTTCCAGTGTTAACCGTTATTGCTTGCGGACATAAAATCAAACCGCACAGTTCGGCGGCAATATAGTATATCCGTGCGATCGTGTACACGCGACCGGAATGGAAATAATTTAGATTTTCTAATATCTCCCAGGCACTTTGTGAAACGAATAACAGTCTAAGCGCCGCGGTTTACCTGTATACATCCGAAAGACCGACCAAGAATCTTACCAATATCTATAGCCTGACGTACACCGTTGCCAATAAATTTCATTTCACCCCGGAATAAAAACGATAAATCTAAATGAATATAAACAACAGCAGTAGGTGTACCGTACACTGAGCTCCACATCAATTTCATACGAATCAAAATGAAAAACAAACGGCAGGGCGCAGTAATACGTTTCGGGAATTTGTTTTATACCAACGCCATATTGGTACGCGGATGTACGGCGCACCGTTGGAGGTACGCCGACGAAATATCACCGGTGAAATATAGCGATTGTAACATTGTCGCCGTTTAAATATCGAAATGGAAAAATATAGCCAGTACGGGAGTAAATTAAAATAATATCAAACAATAGGTATATTTACTTATCTGCGGACCATAACAAATAAGGGTTAATCCACGGTTCAACTAGTACCCTTCAAAGCTGGTAGCATTAAGATTTAATACGAAAATGAAAGAACATGCGGTTACTTCGACCACAATTCGATATACCTGCCGATTGAAGTGGTACCTGCTGATCCAAAAACAGAATCATGGAATGGAATAATTCAGCGAGCACGAAAAAAAGAATTGCCTTCGTTATATTATGATCAAACTCTGGCAATAAATTAACAATAGCAGATTCATACCAAAAAGACCCAGAAAGGAAAAAAAAATTATGTTTTGGCTCTGACAATGAATACCTCCACGTCTCAGTATTTAGTACGGAAGGAAATTTGAAAATACTAAAAAACATGTCAACAATGGTACGCGGATGGAACATTTAAATCGGTTCAGCCACTTTTTAGTCAATTTTTTGCGATTCACGAAAAATCAAATGACGGATCCATTTTTCCACTAGGATACAATTTAATAACACACATAACAGAATGAGTATACGATTTATTACTTGATTTTACCAATGACCTTTGAGGTACTTCGACCAGAGTCCATTTTGATCGACTTTGAATGAGTTCGAGAAATTTTCCGATCATCTTCCAAATACCGTAAAACGGGTGCTATATTCATCTGATGAAAGCTCTTACGAAAAAAATTTCAAAAACTTTCAAAAGCACAAAAATAATGTAAAGAAAATATCTGCTTCTCTTCAAAAAATGCGTTATTTTGCTACTTTAGCCTTTGTGACGCTATCAGATGTCTACAAAGTATATGAAAAAAATATTAAAAATAGATTTTTTTATCCAACACAACCAAATTCTTGCACCGTTCCTTACAAACTTTTAGGGGATATGGGTTGAAACCAAAAGACGTGGACGAAGATTTCCTCCATTGTTTCCAATATCCCTTTGGAATGTGTTTGAACTTTGAAGCAATTAAAAGTGACTGGGATAAAACTAATAATATTAGCGAAAGCTTCAACAACGAATTTGCTCATTTACTTTCAGCCCGTATAAATATATATATATAGACATACATTTACAAACGGTTTAAAAAAATAGCAACATTTATCCAGAATAAAAATTACAAAAATAACAGTAGGTAATCAGAACATACCAAGGAGAAAGAAGAAAAAGGCAATCAAATTGGGTGGACAGCGTCAAAAAAGTTTACTACATACTGTCTTAGACTGCCGTAATAGAGAGTTAGAGAACTATAAGGTAGGTTTGCTTTGAATAAATATATTTGAATTAATTATTTCTGATTATTTTTATATTATAACAACTATTAGGTATTCGTATTTTATTTATAAGGATAATAGTTTTTTTAAAATGATATTCTAATATTTAAAATGTAAAATGTTCTATCAGCTATATTTTGTCATCGCTGGCGATAATATTATAATAATATATTTACGTTTTGCTATATTTTGTTGGTAATTCAGTATTGGCACTGTAATATTGAAAAAAAAAACATTTATTAAATTATACATTGATATTATATATATATTATTTTTTATTCAAGTTATCCGTCTGCGGCGTTTGATGCTATGCCACGGTCTGAATACAAATGGGTGTTATGGAAATTAGAGAATAAAGTGAAATCAATAATCATTCTCACCTATATGCGTATACGTTAAGTTAATTTCCCAACACGCACACAATAAATTATTCTTAGAGTCGATTTCAAAAGAAACTCTTAATATGCTAATTCTAAACGGCTTTGGAGAGATTTTAAACGAAAAATAGCAAATCATCCGAAATGTTTACGAAAACATTTTCGAATCAGTTTTGAGGCGAAATAAAATACTCGGTTAAAACCGGAGTAACGGGTGGGGGGGGACACGCATAAATCTAGATAATTTACAAGCAGATAAAATTCAAGTGAACACCGTTGATAATACCACGTGATGTTTCCAAAGATTGTATTAAATTTACAGTCGGTAACGCATGTGTTAATAGTTTTGCCTTACGTTGTGCACAATGCTCAATTAATAAATTATTGTACAAAAAACATTTTCCATATAAATCTACGAGGATGTTGTTTTATCCGAAATGTTTTACAAAAAAATTTTCGTTTACATGTGTACAAGGGATATTATATTTCTATACAGATTTAATCATCGATCAAGTAAATCCATACAAAATAACGGTACACACCACGTGGCCCGCGACCTAGCAAAAATAAACTTTTAACTCACATATCCGGTAAGATGTTTTCCTTCAAAGAAAAACTGAAAATGTACATTGAAGTATCAGATAAGAATTTTTCATGTTTTGCCAAATTCCATTTAATCACGCGATGGAATAATGTTTTGTCTAACGAAACTGATAAAGAAACTCCGAAACCATAATTTGTTTTAACTATTGGGTCTTATGATAACAAATACTTTCTTATTGCATTTAGATTTATTGAAAATCCGTGGGCTGCAATTACTACAAAATATATATTTGAATTTAATATAAACAGTTACAATTTCGATTTGTTGAAAAGTGGATTTGTCGACTTGCAGCAGTACATTAAGAAAATACAATCGAATTTCGGAATAAACTTGAAGAACTTAAGAGTCCTTCCATTTTACCGAAAGTAAGAGCAACTCTAACATGGATACAAGATATTTAGTTGCTATTCCAAAAATATTTATCGTAGCGACCCGAAACACATTTACTGTCGATTTATCGATATTAAACCGATATTAGTTAGAATTTGATAGAAATCTAATAATTTTCGAAACATGTATTGATAACTTGATAATGCTTGAACTTTACACCAATATTGCTACCAAGGTCTACGAAGTATTACCGATCTCTCGGCCAGCCCCGACAGAAGATTTTTCTTTCACTCAGAATAGTTTTTTTCGAGAGCAATTGTGCATTGGTTTCGAGTTTAAAACACAAATACAGCAACTAACCCATCGCTGTATCTCACCCGACTGTGGAGTCACACCCGACCTAGGAGTTCCTTCCTTTTTTCATTGAATTGAAATCATAATTAATAACAATTAAAAAATAATTTGATATTTATTGTTTTTGTTTTTTTTTTTTTTTGTTTCATAGTTCTATTGTACAATTTGAATAAACGAAAATCGATTGGCAAACAATAACGTCAATTATTAATTGCTAATTTAAATATAGACGTTAAATATTGACAAAAATGTTCTAATTTAAAATAATAATACTGAGTTTAAATGTCCTTTGAGTATAAGTCTTACACATTCAAAAGCATAATTTATATTATGTATTTTTGTTTGTAATTAATGTCGCTTATATTATAGCAATAAAACTCAAAAGAACAATGTACTCGTATAATAAAATATTGATTATGTTATATTTTCAAATAATTTACAGCTTCTACATTTGAAATATAACACTATATAGGGGATTATAACTTAAGTCATAAAGTATGGATAGGCAATTAAACGTAATAAAACCGAATTCGTTTTGCTATTGACTCGTATAACCGTGGAACCATTTTTAGTGATCATGACTGACGTTCTATCTCAATTGTATCTATAATCCGTCGACACTCTTACAATTTAGGAACATGAGATAATGTTGGAGGGGCTTCTTCGGCAACCGTTGAAAGTTATAAATTACCCGGGACGTGTACATCCATTCACCCGTTCTTATTGGTTCACCTTCAAATCCACCGCTGCAAATTCAAGATATCAATACGAATGTCCGAGGAAATCACAACAACGGAGCCGGAGAACAGTAATATATTCACTCAGGCGCGTGTACGAGGACATAATTCGTCAACAGAAAAAGACTAGGCGCAGATTGTTCACTCAGTCGTGGAGAAATTAACGCACAAAATCACTCATCTATTCGTGTCAATTATTGTACTTTACCGTAGTCGTGTTGTCGACTACATATCGGTATTTTTATTTTAAATTTTTTTCGTCCACCGATCAAAATATTTCCAGATCAATAAGAAAGTGATAAAAAAAACGGCCGATGGCGGTGACATACAAACCTCATGACATGAAAAAAAAAAGGGAAAACAGAAAAGGCAATTTTAGAACAAATTCACTGCTCTAGAAAAGGTACGTTACGCTGGCACCACAAAGTCGAACTTTCCGAACTTCTCTTTTTTTACCACCAATTGTGCGGTAAGTTTTACCAATCAGTAGGGAGGCAGGTGCTTCGGAAACATTTCCCCGGCACTCTAATTGAACATTTATTTTTGAGGGATAAATAGTTGGGTACAAATCGGTACAAATTAGTTTACAATTTATGGTGAATAAATATTCGGAAAGTTCGAATTTGTGGTGCCTGGGTAACGTACCACATGCTAGCAACGGACATATTTCATCCTATTCTGCCTCCACTAACGTCTACAATCTCCGAAAGATAAAAAGCAAATGTTGTCGGGATTTAGATCACTGGATCTGAGTAACGCGATGAAAACATTGAGTTTTAATAATTGGAAGAAAAAGTTGTCTTATCAATCCTAAACGTCGTCACTGTTGTCCCGATTCGAACACCAAATCTAATATTGTGCAGTAACAATAGTATTCCGTCAGTTTCATCATATTATAATAGTATCTATCCAAATCAAATATTAATGTTCTGAATCAAGTGCATCCACGTCTACAACAGTAAACGCAAATATCAATTAAACGACAAAGTAACATTTAATCGGGCAAATGCTCAATACATAATATGCTTAAAACGATTCTATTACTTTTACTCCCGATCGGTTAGTATCCAAACGCTCGTGTCCAGCTGCAATTAGACCTAATTACCGATGCCCATCTATAGGATTTTAGTCTTATGGAATGGTGGTCTACATTTTGTAAGCCGTGTTTTTTGCTCGATTCTTACTTTGGGGTTAAATCACCAAGACTGAATTTATAATCAAACAAATAATTATTAAAAAAACGTAAAATCAATATTGCATTATTCCTACTGCAAATTATTTTATTTTGGCGTCCACAAAAATTAAATTTTTCCCAGTAACTCTCGAAAACTGTGTGCGATAACATGTCGATCTGGTATAGACAGTTTTCCGTCGCCATATAATAATAAATAATGGAATATCGAATTGCACGGCCACTGTGCTCCAGTTCAAAACCTGATCCATCAGTGCGTTTCAGTGTCATACGAGTAGGTCAGTAGGTTAAATCGTGTAGACTAAAGGCTCCCAAACTTTTTATGGAATGACCCATTATGAAATGTTTTTTTAATTATGACGACCAACAACTACAATCAATGAATTTTTTCTTTTGCATTTTTGATGTGTATTTGGATATGAAAAAATGTAATGAATATAAAAAAAAATAAACACGGAAACACTCTATTCATATTATACTATCGTATTTACAAATAAAATATTTCTTTTATATTTTTTTTTTACGTTTATGTAAAATATATGTGTATTTAAGTATTCTGTACTAATTTAATATTCAATACTTTATGATGTTTATATTTTTAAAAAAATGTATACATACATATATGTAAAAACTTAACGTAACTCACCAAAAATATTATCGTGGCCCTCCAAAATAATTTTTTTTTTTTAATAAACTGATGATCATTGAACTATCATCCCTCTCTCTCCCTCTCGGTCAATCCGTACTTTTTCATCTCTATACAGTTATGTTTGAACGCATATTATAAAGATTATATATCTGATGTATTTCGTTTTTCGTTTATTGATCAATCCCCGAAACTGCACTTCTTGGCGATGGGAAATCAATTGAACGAAATATTTTATCAAATCGTCCATAAAATGGCTGCGTTGCGCATTTTATTTCATAAGCTCCACCGAACACTGCTATTTATTTGAATAGACAACCATCAATAATACAGCAGCACGACCCCTTCACATTATTACACTATTATATTTTTCACACCACGTTACAATACGAGTGCAGTGCATACGGGACATTATACATGGTGATTTCTGAAGTGTTTTTTTTTCATTTTTATGGATAAATTGTGGTCTTTTTCAGATTTTGAGAAAACAATTTACGTATTAAATTATTATGACTGTATTCATCAATACAAAGAATGTTCGTACCTCACATAAGGAATGGCCTGTTGCGATATCAACTTTTGTTTTTAAAACTATGGAAACATCATTATTTTTTCGCAAATAATTATTCAAAGTTGTTGTGCACATGTTGTCTAAAATACACCGAAAATCACATAGCAATGAACTGAACAATTGTTTGAGTAAAACAAAAAAATGGTTTTCATTTGAAAAACAAAAAATTATAATTATGCCACCAGAAACTATTCGTGATGTACGAAAATCCATGTTTGGGAAGTATAGTCTTTTAGTACACATTATGTATTTTACAAAAATTCTTAGCTTTAACGCCAAAATTAATGAGCATACTGAAGAAATCTATTAGTGTACTTTACGTTTAACTTCGCAGTCGCGTACACAATTATGGATTTATGACCACAATCTAATACATTACTCAATATTATATTTTCGTCGTTTCGTATGCATGTATTAGCTCTCTTAGAATATTATAGTATTGTGTTTTCAGTAATTATTACTCTTTCGAATCGAAATCTACATCAAAATTATTTTTACATAGGTACAATAAGATTCAAAATTTGAAACAAATGGTTTTGTTTTTTTTTTTTGATCAGATAATGTTTTTCGCTGTTTTCCTTAGACGGAGAGGAATATAAATGAAAAGCAGACTGGTATTATTGTTCAACGTCGTCCACTACCATAACGCTTGCGAGCGTTTATACTTTTCGCGATGTAATGAATGATTTCGTGTTTTATTTTACGACTTAAAATGTAATACAAGGCTAATACTCCGAATAATTTTAACGTAGTAATAAAAAATAGGGCACGGGGTTATATATTATTATGTATATTTTTTTTTTCCAGTGTGAAATTTCCATTGCCAGGTATAAAACGTCATTAATTATACTGTTCGTAATTTCTAATTAGAAAATATACCATCGGCTTACCATGTCCGTGTACCATTATTTAATACGTTTGACACGCTAATACTAATGCTCGCTTTCACACAAGACCAAAACAATTAAAAACACGAAGGGAGCGTACAAAGTATATGCGTATGAATTCCAGTTGGTAATTACTTTTTTCAAAATAAAAGGAAAAATCGCGTACGAAACCCGTCCAAATCGAAATTTCAATCATTATTACCGTACGCGTTTACTCGCGCGATGAAAATTCAACAATTATTTTCAATGCGCTTGGCGGTGTTTTAAAAACGTCCGCGTTCTGTCGAGTAGGTTCGATTTGGCGCTGTTAAAAAAGTCGAAACCGACGTGTTCTCACCATAAACGGCACGAACAGGAGGATATAGACTCAGCTGTGGTTCTTGGCCTTTAAGTTTTGAAAGGCTAAGTAAACAAGATGAACCTTTTTTCGATGCATTTCGCATTGACCCTTGTAGAAATTTATTTCTTCCATTTCACAAAGATTATAAACAATTATTATGAAATAATAAATTATATTAAAATTTAAAATATAAAAAAAATTTTAAATGCAAATTGCAATGATAACGACTATCAGAACATGTAATGTGCGTGTGTTTGTGTGTGTGTGTGTGTTGGGCGGCAGGTGGTGTACCGACCGCAGCGACCGAGTTTCTTGTAGCCATTAACAGGCGGCAACAATTATGTTATCACGGGTTTTTAAATTCAAAGAATTCTATAAATAAAATATTATTACATAATAATAATGGTAATGGTGATAATGATATTGGTCATTTTATCGTTGTGTGTGCAGACTGCAGACGGCTTCATCGATAATCATCTAAAATATATAATATTTTTTTATTTTCTTTTTATTAATAAGCCGCAACAACAAAGGTTATTGGCTACAAACGTTAACAATTTTTAAACACAAATTAAGAAACATTAACAAAAATATATACATCTATAATATAAAAATGAATCGCAAAATGTGTTGGTAAACGCATAACTCAACAACGCCTGGACCAATTTGGCCAAATCTTTTTTTCAAATGTTCGTTGAAGTTCAAGGATGGTTTTTACGGCGAGAAAAATTAGAATTATTGCTGGAAAAACCCTAAAAATAGCCCTTTTCTTTTTCTAATACAAATGATTTGTAACTAAAACGTAGTCAATTTGAGCTTTATTGCTATGGTGATGATTTCGCACAAACATTGCTATATTCTGAAATGCCAAAATATTATACCTGGAATCAATCCTCAAGGAGATTTATACGACGGAAACAAGGAAAACCAGTTCCAGGATATACAGATGTATATTCCACCGATGCGATTGGCCGGATTTATTCAGTACATCCAAGCAATGATGAATGTTTTTATTTACGACTGCTATTAGTCAATGTACGTGGCCCAACATCATTCCAACAGTTACGAACTGTTGATGGTGAATTGTGTGGATCCTACAGAGAAGCCTGTCAACGTTTGCAATTGCTTGAAAATGACGCTCATTGGGATCAAACTCTCAATGATGCTGTAATATCATCACACGCTCATCAAATACGAACATTGTTTTCTATAATCATATCTACATGCTTCCCATCAAACCCAATTGATTTGTGGATCAAGTACAAAGATTATATGTGTGATGATATTTTGTATCAAATACAGAATAGAATGGGAAATCCAAATATACAAATCAGTGAAGAAATTTACAATGAAGCATTGATTTCAATTGAGGACATGTGCTTGATAATGTCAAACAAACTATTAATTCAATTAGGCCTGACCGCGCCCAATCGTCCAATGCATGACGCTTTTAACCAAGAGTTGCATCGAGAAAGACTGTATGATCTCAACGCTTTGAAAGAATTAATTCAAACAAATCTTCCACTGTTAAATGAACAACAGAAGTATGTATTTGAAACTCTTATGAAAGTAACAAATGATGAAACTGGAGGGATTTACTTCTTAGATGCACCTGGTGGTACAGGAAAAACTTTTTTGATTTCATTAATATTAGCAACAATTCGCTCACAAAATAAAATTGCACTTGCACTCGCTTCGTCGGGAATCGCAGCAACTTTGCTTGAAGGTGGTCGAACAGCCCATTCAGCACTAAAATTGCCATTAAACATGCAAAGCAATGAAACTCCAACCTGCAACGTTTCGAAGAACTCTGCAATGGCAAAGGTTTTGCAGCAATGTAAATTGATTGTTTGGGATGAATGCACGATGGCACATAAAAAATCTTTGGAGGCTTTTGACAGATCCTTAAAAGATCTACGGAGCAATAATAACCGATTTGGTGGTGCAATGATTTTATTAGCAGGAGATTTTCGTCAAACATTGCCGGTGATTCCACGATCAACGCCAGCTGATGAACTCAATGCATGTCTAAAGTCCTCCAGTTTGTGGAAACATGTCAAAGTACTTCATTTAAGCAAGAATATACGTGTCGAGTTGCAAAATGGAAACATATTCTCTAAACAACTCATTGACATTGGTAATGGCAAATTTCCTATAGACATGTTGACTGGCTGCATTAACTTTCCTCAAAGTTTTTGTCAGTTAACTCGATCAAAAGATGAACTTATTCAGAAGGTGTTTCCAGATGTTTCTCAAAATTACAGAAACCATGATTGGTTGAGCGAACGAGCTATACTGGCTGCAAAAAACATAGATGTAAATGAATTAAATTTCAAAATTCAAGAACAAATTACAGGCGAATTGAGGATATATAAATCAGTTGATTCGGCTACTAATCAAGATGATGTAGTCAACTATCCACCGGAATTTTTAAACTCGCTGGATTTGCCAGGATTGCCACCTCACAATCTTCAATTAAAGGTTGGATCGGTGGTTATAATGTTGCGAAATATCAACCAACCGCGTCTTTGCAACAATACACGGTTAGCGATAAAAAAATTACTAAACAATGTGATAGAAGCAACTATACTCTAAGGAAAGTATAAAGGAGAAGATGTTCTCATACCGCGCATCCCAATGATTCCGACTGATGTGCCATTTGAGTTTAAACGACTACAGTTTCCAGTGCGTCTTGCTTTTGCTATGACTACAAACAAGTCCCAGGGGCAATCATTAAGTGTTTGTGGTATTAATCTAGAAAACCCATGTTTCTCCCATGGTCAATTGTATGTTGCCTGTTCCCGTGTTGGAAAACCATCAGATTTGTTTATCTATGCGCCAGGTAATCAAACAAAAAACATCGTATACCACAAAGCACTACAATGATAATAATAATAATTATGATTCACATGATTAACAATAAAGCGATTACTTACTTTTAAATCCTTATATATGTTTTATTTAATTATTTTTTATTCACAACGCCCTATCACCAGGGTGACGGTTCTGTTCAAAAGAATTTTTTAAAATACGTAGGCACAAAAACTGCCACATTACAAATCTTTTTGACAGGACGAAGTCTGTCGGGTCAGCTAGTAACATAATAATAGTAAAAATAATGTGTTTGAGATAATGTATCTAGATTATATTAGATGTTATAGTTTAGTAAGTTTTAGATGGTTAATTATATTTTCTGTGTTGATTGGCAGTGGACTTAGAGCTTCTTCCGTGTTGTCTTCTATATTGAGTTGAGTTCTGATGTCTGATAGTTCTGTATATAATATTATAATGCATTGTAAATATATATATCCCGGGTCCTTATTGCTGATCATCCTCCCGGGCTCCTCGACACCCGGTCCGCCCTCGGATATAGTAAATACTATTGTGATTCGGAAGCGGTGAGAAGAAGAAAAAAAAATGACGAAAAACAATTATTACAGTGTGAAGAACCGCTGTCGGTGAACGTAATAACACGAGCAGTGGCTCCTCGCATCCAGTGAATGCTACGAACGTTTTAATCGTCAGAAACGCTACACACCTTGCTATTGTTCTCCGCGCAGTGGTTAATAATAATTTAACTTAATAACTGGCGCTGGTGTGGAAACGGCGCGGAGGTATTTCGAGACGATCAAATTAATCTGATGATAAATTGCGCTAGGCGTTATCGGGAACAATGATATTATTCACGGAGGACGCGGCGGGGGGAATTTCCGTCCGTCCGTTCTTGTGGCAAACGCGCTTACGTGAGGAAAACGAATATACGTATTTTAATCGGCGCGCGGCAGTGCTCGAAATGGACCGGAACGCGCCGAAACGACGCTCCAGTTTGTAATATTAGCTTTAGCGTCCGTTCCGGTTGGTTAAACTTGCTATGATATTGTAATTCCGGACCGAAGAAATATTGAAAAATTAAAAAATTTGCAACTTTTTAAGACGTTTCCGACACTCGACTGTATCAAAAATCACAATCGAGGGGATTACAATTATTAATAATTCTTTTTATAGAAAATCTAATTTACTGATTACGCGTGTGGCCGGAATCTGTATCTATATGTATCTGCTATAATAACTAATAACATAATGTGTAATAACGCTCATGGTTAGTTAAAGCATTATATCTATTCTGTGGTTAAAGTGCCGATGATACGGCAAGTTGCAAACGCGAAAAAAAAAACAAAACTTACGAAGACCAGTGGAAATTATTGTAAAATATGTATTCTTATTTTATTGGAATAAATAAAAATTTACTATATTATTGGCATAACCGCATTTGCTTATTCATTTTATGAGCGTTCCGGTTCGTACAATTCTCCATTTTGAACACTGGCGCGCGGCGTAAAGACGACTTTATTCAGCTTGGTATACAAATATGTACAACTAGTAAAAGTGACAAAGCATCAAAAATGAACGTTATGACATCCGTATGGTCGTTATAAGAACGTCATAACAATGAACAGTTTATTAGAATATTTAGCATAATATACAACATGGGAGTTTTTCTGGACCTTTAAATTTAAATCTGGGGAGATTAGTCACTTTTGAAATTTTGAAGAAAACATAACGATAAGAAATGTACCTGTAAATGTACATTGAAGGTTAATTAAAATACATTTTTAACTTATTAGACTAGTATTTCCATTTATTTTTACTGAGGAGGTATATACATATAATAATATGTATTATATAGAATTATTTTTCTCGTCAGGAATTGTTTTTACTCTCTATAGTCTGTATCAATAAACTTTTTTTGAAACTATGTGTGAAAAAGAAAAAAATACTGGAGGTTTTGACTTAGATTTCATGGGTTTCCTTAAAAAGTTTGGTTAGAATTTGACTTCTGTTAGGGAACGTTCCACAATTTTTGATGAATAATAGCCCCCCTCACTAATTTTCCTACTTTAAATACTGTCCACAGAGCGTGGTTT
Organism: Periphyllus acericola; assembly: GCA_949715065.1. Lineage (NCBI taxonomy): Eukaryota > Metazoa > Arthropoda > Insecta > Hemiptera > Aphididae > Periphyllus > Periphyllus acericola. The sequence continues at coordinate 41,131,279 of OX454266.1, forward strand.
TTTATTCCCACCAGTCGCCTGAAGTTAATTTACAATTTTAAAAGAAAAAATATTACATTTTAATATTGGTATAATATTATAAAATAGTGAGTTTAAAATATTTTAGTCAACAGCTCACGGTCGCGGAAATGTATTTCAATTTTTTTTTGAAAAGCCGATAACAACGGTCGTCATTTACCATTAAAGATAATAATAATTATCTGAATGCCGTGGTAACGAAATGTGTGAGAAGTAAAGAGGTTGGAGTCGCGGCGGAGTCCTATGTTACCCGATAAGAACAAAAATGTAATTTTTAGAAAAATGATTTGTTTATTATTGCAGCGCTACCTATCGGCAGTCTATAAGAACATAATTTTAGTAGTCGAAAACCCCTTACCATGGGCTATCCGTTTATTCTACAATCAATATTACGTTTCGAGCGAAGACTGAAAAGTATCGATCTCCTGGCGTGTGAACAATGTTCGAATACGCTTCACTATCGGTGTTCTTACGGACGGAAATCAAAACGGTGGCCAATCCTTGCGGTGAACCTGCAGTGTTGTTCTCGGGCCGAACGTAGAGCGCTAATCCGCAGTTTAATCGCGGGTGGAAAAAATAACAACAATGATGATATAGACTTTCGTAACACAAACGTCGAAGCACAGGACTTCTTCGTAACCACGTGTAGACAAAAGTAAAACCGTTCCGAACGAATGATTCGTGAATTCCGTGATTCACTCCACCGCGAGTTGTAAACAATTGATGAGTTTTGATTACATTTCTAGAAAAATTATAGAATACCTGACCTGACCACCGTATGACGAGTGTTATTGGAATGCTCAAATGACGAAATAAATATGAACAAACAGCGTTATTATGCCAAACTCCTTCTCGTAAAATCGTCGAGAGGAATCGATTATAAAACAGTTATTACAACGAGACGTTACAATTTGTGACAAATCGAAATCAACTTTCTACCGCTTCGTTATAAGAAATGGTTAATTGGTCGGGTAAAAATTAAAATCACGACTTTACCGTAGAAATATCTTAACAACATTCGTGGTTTTTTTTTCAAAGTACGGTCTAATCCGACAAAATATATGACGATGTAATCCTTGAAAAGTGTGCTGCGATAGATCAAACATTTATGTAGGATCACGGCTAAATATTTATACGTTGATAAATGTCGAAGCATTCGATCGGATTTGTGATTTTTTTTTATACCCGCTGTGCACAATCAGATTTTATGTTTAAGGTGGAATATATGAAATGTTTACATTCGATTGACAGCTCATTTGTAAGGGTATACAATGTAAATATGTCAACAAATTCGATTTGTACTCAATAAAAAGTATTTTTATTTTACTAATATCTTGCTGAAAACAGTTTGTGATCTCGATGTATAGATGGCCTGAAATTGTTAACCATCAAATTCTATTTAAATCTGGTACTTACTGTTTGTAAACGATCAAAATCGTATTGTTATTATACATGTGGTAGCATATAATAAACTGTCATTAGAAGAAAATAAACACACGTCAGATAACTACTTTTTTATGACATATTGCACGACTGATGATGTTTAATGCGAAAGTATTTCGATACGATGATCGAAGTATCGAGTGTGATTCGTATTACTGAATATTTAAGTTTAACCGTAGCAATAATAATATAGGTGATCATTCGGAACGCGCCATTTCGGGAATGTTTTAAAAGAACAATCGAGTGCAATCAGCGCAGTTAAATTTTAACAGTCTAATAAAACGAATTTAAAAGTTCTGGAAAATGTTTAACATTTAAAAATTAAGATATTTGAATACCAACCGTGCCGCGAATGATTAAATAATAACTCCAATTAATCCAACTGTTATCAACAATCGATTCTTATCGGATATTCTATACTTTTTTGTTTACAAAGTTAAGCTGTAACTTGTAGATACGTTTCAGCCAGTATGATTGCTTCATGAACATTAAAAATGAAAAACTTATTTTCCCGTTTTGACGAACTTAATTAAACAAATTACGGTTTTAAGTTTATTGAGTTTAGTTACAATAAATTGTTACGAGTTGGCTGGTATTACTAATGTTTTCCAATTTAAACGTTTCGTACGATTTGGAAAAGAATCATTACGAGCTTCTCGGAAATGTATTTAATAGATTTTTTACGCGATTATAAGATGTTAAAAGAGTCGCGTACGTTTTTTAATGCTACCGAGCAAAATATTCAAACGGATGTGACTTGTACAAAATACGACTATCCGGCTTAACACAACAATAGAAAAGAAGTGTTGTGCAGGTTTACCTAGTCCTTATGGCACTGGCGTATTGTGTCGGTAGAACATAGACAAATCAACGGAAAACTAAAATACCGTCAGCGATAATCGGCCGCTAGGACAATGGACCGACAGTCAAAACACCAACAGTGACAATTAATCGTCAACCAATAAAAAAAAATATAGATACTATACATGATAAAATAAAAATGTTTGATTGTACTAAAAAAAATGAATTTTAATAAAAAATAAATTGAATTCAAAGACAAAATGTGAATGTAATTATAAAATCGTGACGTTGTGAGCAATGCCTTGAAGGTACTCTAAACAAGTTTATGACATTTATAATAATCGTAAACTGATTTAATTTGTTACAAATAGAATAGCTGAACGCATGTAGTCCAGATGGTTAGTAAATAAAATAGTCACATTTACCAAATACCAATCTCCTATCATAGATTTTAGAAAATAATAACAGATTAATTAATTTAATTTATTTGATTATTTAATTGAATACATTTTTTCCTTCGAAAAAAAAAATAATTGAGGATACCTGTATATTAACTCTAGGAAACGATTGAATAATTTATTTTGGGGGATCTTTAAAAATTGTTAAGGGGCTAGCCTCTCAGCTGTCCGTGGTTTGTCCCAGTCAGTATTTTGGTTGTTGGTCGATCGTCCTGTCAGGTGATTGGCCCAGATCTGCTGTCGGTACAGTACCTTTACGTAGAATATCATGTGTTTTAAACCTTACACGATTAGCTTCACCCACACATGCACACGCATAACTTGCATTTGTGAGTGTGTACGCAAAGCGTTTCGAGTGTTATTGTGCAAGTATAAGCATCTTACATCGTGTATTAGCAATTTACGTTTTAGCGTACTCTCGATATAATATGCAACACTATTATTTAGGAGTCATGTGTTACTACACAGCCTTTGTGCACTCAGTTCCCGGGGTCGTCTTAATCCTATCCATCACAGATTTGCTCTCCGGGCGAGAACAATCGACCCGAGTCATTCGGGTAGACGTGTTTTAATTATTCATACGCGACGTACACGACCGCTTGTTTTGAATAATATGTATAATATCATAAGCCGCGCGTTGTGTTCAGATATCGAGTTGTTATTGAACACGTGGTAACTGAAACCTATAATACTACGGACTAGATAAAACGATATGCACACGAGCGTGCAACATTGACGTATTTCCCGGGGATGTTTATGGGTGGCGGGAGCGTCGACAATAATCCGTCTCCTTGGGATTCGTTTCAGAAATATATTCAATCTTCACGTACGGCGTTTTAGTTGCCAGAAATACACGAGTTTTACAATTATACGGTTTTGTTTGCGTGCGCGTGTTTACTCATTTCACTCGGTATGTCATACGAAAAAATGCTCTGGAATGTGCGAGTTTCCAGTTTGATGATTCAGTACCTCGACCAGCCATGCACCGAAGACTTTTATATGACACCACTGGATATATCGGCATTTTCTCGTTTGAAACGTTGTTTACCCATCAGAGCGGGTCGTTATCATTTATTTTTCAAAAAGATTCTTCAATGGTATTAAAATTAAATTTCAAGATTTAAAATGTTCAAATTTTTTCGATTCACATATAGAGCATATATGAGTTGTTTTATATTGGTTCGAATCAAAGCAATCCGAAATCTTTTTTATTTAAGTGAAATTAAGATAATGATAAATTATAGCAAAAAGGACAGATAACATGACAAAAAAAAAGTCTATATAATTACGTTTAATATGGTGATTTTATTAAATTTTTTTGAGGGAGGTCTTATGTTTTACATGGTATCTATAATTTCTTTAACGATACTTCTGACTAAAATATTAAAAATTCTCTCGATTAAATCGTCAAAGACTAGATCGAAGACCAACGGTCAGGTGAACATTTAACTTTTCAATAGATATTGTTATGCATTCTGACATTTTATCACTAACTTACTATTGATTTACACTTTTATGATGATATCACTTTGGTCATTATAGTTTTAGTGTTGGAACTCGTGAGCTTCAATTTCGTTTGAGACATTTGCGATTAACAAATGTTTATAATTATAACATTAATAACACTTGTTAATAAAATTAATCACACAATTTGACGATTGCCAAATAATACCATTATATTCCACTGCGTTCAAATGTAAGCTCTACATTAGACACACAAACGCGGGATTTTTATTTTTTCATCAACGAGAGTACAGTAATATTATTACCAGATTTAAAACCAATTACGTGCTTTCTATCATAATATTATATTGTATCCATTGAAATAATACTTATATATATATATATATATACTATTTGAAATAGAAAATCGATAACCACTTCCACGATAAAAAAGTAAATATATATTTATAGAGCTCAATAGGCCTTTAAGGCATTCGACACGCTTCTACCAAGTCTTATGCTAAAACCTAGGTTTACATAGAGATCAGGCTCTTACGGAATTTATAGATGATATAAAGTGCTCTTATAGTACTCTGGCCGTGGATGTAAAACAATTATAGTTCCATCCGAATGTATTCAATAGCTGTAACTGTTTGACGCGTACAATACGATATGACACTATATTATGGTATTTTATCCACGTCGATTCGAACGTTGTATAATTATTTTTTTTTTTTTTTAGTATTATAGACCATTTAGGTCCTTTACTGCCAATATCAAATTCTTCCACTCTTCTCTATTATATGCATGCATTAGGTCTCCATGCCAATCTGGTCTTAATTCTTGGATATCTCTTCTGACTGCATCCAGCCAGCGCTGCTTCGGTCTGCCGCGAGGTCTTTTCCTGCTCAAGTTGTTTAAGAGTACCTTCTTGGCAATACTGTTATCCGCTCTCCAAACGTGACCAGCCCACTCCAGTCTTGTGCTTTTTATAAATTGTACTATATTTCCCTTTCCATATAATTGTTGTATTTGATCGTTTGACCTTCTTTCCCACACTTGGGTATCAGGGTTATAAACGGGACCATAGATTTTTCTTAACACCTTCCTTTCAAATATATTAAGTTTGTTCTCATCTCCTGCTGTTGTGGCCCAAGTACAGCATGCATAGGTCACAACTGGTCTGAGGTACGTAGTATAAAGTTTCACTTTATTTTTCCTAGATAAAAATTTTGACCTAAACAGATGTGACATAGCAAAATAACATCCATTTCCAGCTTTTAAACGGAGTTTTATTTCATTGTGCATACAGTTTCTGTTATTTATGTTGACTCCGAGATATTTGAAGTCATATATTTGTTGAAATGATACCCCATCGACTTCCAAGTCTGAATCATCTTCATTATCTCGTGCTTCTCTAGTCATGAACATATATTTGGTCTTCTCCTGGTTTATAGTCAACCCTATATGTTTGCATACTTTCATTAGGTCTAACATACTGTTTACGGTATCTTGCTTCGTATCACCCAAAATTATTATATCATCCGCATATGCTAGGAGGGTATGGTTCTCATTTAATTCCATTGTCTGTCGTCGTGGCATTCTCCTTAACACACTTTCTAACGCTAAGTTAAATAAAACAGGTGATAGTGCATCACCCTGTCTTAGTCCTTTAGTAACTTCAAAAGGGTCTGATAACTCTCCTTGAACCCGAACCACACATTTTGTTTTACTATTGCATAATTTTATTAGGTTAACTATTTTATTTGGGATACCTAGAGTTGTCAGGTTTTTCCATAATTTATTCCGAATTATACTATCATATGCTTGCCTGAAGTCTACAAATACTAGATGGATATTTTTATTATATTCGTAATGTTTACTTAGTATTTGTCGTAATGTGAATATGTGATCTATCGTTGACTTCCCCTTCCTAAATCCACACTGGTAATCTCCAATCATTTGCTCCGATATATCTTGTATTCTTCGTAGGATACATATAGACAGGACCTTATATCCAACATCTAAGAGAGATATACCTCTATAATTTTCTATGCATTTGGGATCACCTTTTTTAAATATTGGACAGATAACTGATGTTCTCCAATCGGTTGGAATTTCTTCTTTACGCCATATCATAGGTATAAGGTTAAATATCCCATCAGTTAGGCTTGGGCCTCCAAGCTTTAGTAATTCCGCGCAAATTCGGTCCTCTCCAGCAGCCTTATTATTTTTAATTGATCTAATAATTGATTCTATTTCTGCTCTGTTTGGTTCTAATTCTAATTCTTCGTTTCTTAAGTTGTTGTTTGTGGATTCCCCCCATTCTTCGTCATCTTCTCCTTGGCTTAAATTGGGTTCGCTATTCAGAAGTTGGTCAAAGTGCTTCCGAAACTCTTCTGCTTTATCTTTACTGTTTGACAATAGTACTCCTTCATCATTAAATACGAATTGCGTTGTTGGTTTGAATCCTTTTTTTAAAGTTTTACACTGCCTAAAGAATTCTTTAGGGTTGCATCTATAACTTTCCAATTTTTCAATCTTTTCCTTTTCCATTTTCCTTTTTTCTTGTCTTAACACCTTATGCGCTTCTTTTCTCTTTTTAACATATAACTCCACATTTGGTTGAGTTGGGTATTGAAGCATTTCTAATCTAGCATCATTGCGTAATTTAATGGCTTCTGCACACTTTTGATTAAACCACTGCTTTGCTTTACATCTAGAAGGTTGCTTTATCATGTTGTCTGCTACCTCCAGGACTGAGTTCTTAATTATTTCCCACGAGGTTTGTACTTCCGGTTGCTCTTCTAGTCTATTCGCATGGGTATCCAGTGCATCTTTTATTCCTAGCTGAAATTGTTGAAGTATGCTTCTCTCTCCTAGTTTATCCACATCGAACCTAATATTATTATTTGTTTTTTTTCTTTTCGCTTTCCAATGGTTTGATAATATTAATTTTACTTTAATTAGTACTAGGAAATGATCAGAATCACCATCGGCTCCTCTTTTAGACCTTACATCCTTTATACATGATCTATGTACTTTATCAACCAAGACGTGATCTATTTGACTTTGGTAAATTCCTCCTGGTGAGGTCCACGTATATTTATTTATATTCTTCCTGGGGAAGAAACTACTGCTCACTATGAGGCCATTAGCTATTGCGAATTCAACTAATCTGGTGCCGTTTCCATTACTCATATCATGTACACTCTCACTACCAATTGTAGGTCTATATACCGTTTCTCGACCAACTTGTGAGTTAAAATCTCCTAATATAATTTTTACACATTGTCCTGATAGACCATTGTACACGCTTTCTAATTCATCATAAAACATATCCTTCAGGTCATCTTCACCCGTTTCAGTGGGTGAGTATACACATATCAGTATAATGTCATAATGTTTACCGGCTATACGAATATGACAGATGCGATCATTTACTGGAGTAAATTTCTTTATAGAAGGTAACAACTGGTCATTTACTAAAAAACCCACTCCATTCTCATGCTTTCCATTGGATGATCCACTATAAAATATTGTCATTCCATTGGTTCTTATGTCTCCTTCCCCTGGCCACCTGACCTCCTGCAGCGCCACTATTTGCACGTTCTTGTATTTCTTCACCGCATCACTTATAGTCTTAAGTGCACCTGGTTTATAAAGTGATCTAATGTTCCATGTACCAATCCTGTATTCCAGTAGTCCGGTCCGTTTCCGAGTCGTATCCAAAATCTGAGTCCGAGTCATGAATTGTATTGGTTTCATAACATTAGTATTTTTTAAGAGGACGGGTTGTTAGCCCGCCGCTCAACCCCCCAACCTGGAGGGCCAGTCCACACCAACTAATTAAAGTCAGTGTGTTAATGTCAGTTGTATAATTATAATAAAACAATTACGCTAAAACGTTCAAACGTTCAGCAGCAGAACTTCTGCTCCACCGGCACGGCGGCGGCGGCGGTCTTACGAAGATCAAATTCAATTCGTACGAAACAAACGATTATGCGAAACAAAACAACTGATGCGGAGGACTTTGATGCAATACGTACGTTAATATACACGTCTATTATGCGTGAATAGAAGAATAGGTCCCGGCCGGATATTATTCTGTTGACATTTCCACCCCCCGCCCCACCCGATTCGTCACCATTGTTATTTCATCCGCGCACGACCCAATTTTATACGTATAACAATAACAATAATGCAGTATGCACGTGTACACCTAGCTATATGATGTGGTACATTTCGTGTACATTTACATAATATATCGAGTGGTTGAAAAAAATCGAAAAGTGTATCGAAAATTGAACACTGTTCAGGATGACGTAGATACGTGGCAAATTATTGCGGTACTATGTTACTGTCGTTATTATCGCGGAAGACGTACGCGGGAAGATGGATGAATAAAAAAAAATATTAATAATAATAATAAATAAAGCGGAAAACCGATACACGGATAAATGCGACACGATACGGTATCGTCGACGGAACAATCGTAGCTCCGCGTACAGCCGACCGACATCGATACTACGACGCACGATTACGACGCGTGCTACTTATCAATTCACGTGTCGGGAATACGGTTTAGAGCAGCGGTTCTCAACCTTTTTGAGTTCGGGACCACCTATAATGTCACCAAGATGTCTAACGACCCTTTTGTAAAGTAAGCACTAAAAAATTGAATAAACTACATGAATCGGCGACCATAAAAAAATTGTTGGCGACCCCCCGGTTGAGAATCGCTGGTTTAGAGTACCATACGTGATCGGTGTGTTGGCGAGGAGAAGGAAGAATGGCCGCGCGGGGCGAAAAGATGAAAAAGGAAAAAAAAACAAACCCCAGCCGCGACCGGCTACTGAGCGCTACGTGACGTCGCGCGCGAACGAAATTAATGACGCCACATTATGCTATTATATCCACGACGCGTGATGGCCGTGGCGCGGCCGTACGCACAGGTGTACCGCAGAGCCGTGCCGTTAAGATTTGGCGCCCAGGGCAAAATTAAAAATATTCGCCCCCTATTTTATTTATCATTAATCATATTGCATTTCATTCCTATTAAGTTAAATTTTTTTTTTTACAACGTATTTTGAACATACATTTGACAAAAAACTAAAGCTAATTGTAATAGTAATTGTTAAACAAAATAGTTAGGTATAATTTATACCGTAATAATTAATTAAAAATGATACATATCACAAATTATATTATATATACATATTATATTTACAAGTTTAAAACTTAATGTTCCTGGACTTATTGAAGCAAAATCTTCAATGACGTCTTCAAAATCAATGTTTTTCGTTATTTCATGCTCAATTGATAATATTGCTGAATTGGTTAATCTGTCTTGCGACATAGTTGACCGTAAATACGTCTTAGTTAATTTCAGTTTACTAAAAGAGCGTTCCCCGGAAGCGACGGTAACAGGCGTGGTAAGAAACAATCTATATGCAGTCATTAAGTTTGGACAAGTTGAATCAATTTCATATTTTTTAATTGCGTTTAAAATATTTAAAGCAGTTGCGTTTAAGTCTGGTCAAATTTGTCTGGTTTTTATTTACTATCGCTTATCGCACTCAGCGTGCTCGACGTGCAGTCGATTTTGACATAAAGAATACGATAATTTACTATAAAGCCGAATCGGTAATACAAGAATAAAACTAAAACGTTACGGTTGACTCATTGTAATTACTCGAACATAGTCAGAAATTTGTTCAGAAAAAATTTGTAATGGTCCAAAATAATTGTAAAACAATAATCTTTCTCGTATATTTTATTTGTGTAAAGTTTAAAATATTATAAAAAAAAATTTTGGCGCCCCTTTAAGCCATGCGCCCGGGGCATATGCCCCCCAGGCCACACACCCCCCCCACGGCACGGCTCTGGGTGTACGCGCCCTCGTATCGCTCATATATATATTATACGATAAAATCGTATCTTCGCCTCGCACCCATGTACACGTACCGCATCACGTTACACGTATTACACCCCCGAGCGACGGTAACGACGTGCGCGCTCGCGTCCGCCCCGCAGCACAGGTACCGCGGGATCCCTGCGAGCGAAATGTACCGTAAGAAAAATATTGCTGGAGCATCGCGCTCGCTCGCTCGTAATTAAAATATACCACGCACCTATTCGTACGTCATCGCGTCGCGTGTAAACATATCTGTGTATATATATATATATGTATATATATATATATTGTTTACGTCTTCCGTTTGTTCTCCGAAAGAAAATAAAGCACGACCGCCGTCGACATTTAAGAGAAAAAAAAGAATAAAGTTTTTAGTTTTACCGTCGTTAATAATAATAATAATACGGTCGACCGCGGTGTTCTTTTATCGAATTTTCGGATGTTACAACTTACAATGAATAACTTTGCCGCCCCGCGACATCGTGTAAACTTACCATTTCGCTCTTGGGCAGCTAATACAGTTACAAGACGGCCTTAGAAACTCGGTGGCGGCGGCGGGTACGTGTTTAAAAATAATTTTCAGAATAAAAAGAAAACCGAAATTAATAAATGAACAACATACACACACCACGATGAATGTAAAAAGAACAAAAGAAACAAAAAGTAAAATTAATAAACAATGGTTTGAGAAAAAAAAAACAACTTCAATTTAGTCGTTTTTAATCGAGAACACTGTGACCTATTTAATGTTTATCTTTAAAAGTACTTAAAGTACATATACAAGCTGTACTTTTTTTCACTTACGAAAAACTTTTTAACCTCGTTTTTACGAATTTCTCGAAACTCGAAAAACCATAATTTTTAACTATAATTATTTAAGGTTCAAATAATCGGGTTAATTTAATTAACAGATACACAAAGATAATTAAATATATATATAACATTGAAATAATACGGAACAAGGAAATTATACGAATGTCAACGTTCTTTATTCAATTTGAAAAAGTTAAAAGACAACTAAAAAACGCATATAACACCCGTTAATTAAATGTTTACTTTACGATAGTTGCAATTTTCACGGCGCACGGCGTTTAATATATTGTTTTTATTCTACGGACTATTATGTTTTATAAATAGATTGCAAATATTTGTCATAATTTTAGATTACCTACATTTGCCACACAGTACAAACATATCTTGAGGTAGATTTAATTTAACCCTCACTCGTTTTCACTTACTATAAACGCATTCAAATTAATATATTCAGGAGATGTTTGTTTAAGAATCCAATTAAGAGTTTATAGGAGTATAATGGCATTGTGAAGTTCTGTGGAACATATTTCATCCAAGAACGCAGTGGAGAGGTGTAATCACGTTTAAAAAAACATTATTTGATGTTTTCCACTAAACAGCTTCAACGTGCGTGCAGTCTTATATCTCAAGACCAAATAATTAAATGCAGAAATATTCTTTCTAAGACTTGAATGGTAAGTACATATTTTACAATACAGGCAGGGTGCCATAGGTCACCAATTTCTAATACGATAAGACTAATGTAAAAAATTAAACCGATTGGTTATATTTACAAACCCGATCGATAAACTATAAATTTACATCACCTGCAGAATAGCGATTGGCTTCGTTTAAAATCAAATTATGTACCTATATATTATATTATATATACAATTTTTTTTTAATTAAAGAATTTCCCACCCCCTTATTTTATAATATAGTGAAACATCAAACTAAGGGAGCGGTGAAGATGCTTTTTCGATAAATGCACAGTGAAGCTAAGAATTGAATTATCTTTAATCCGCAGAGTGTAGCATTTGGAAGTGATGTCCCCCCTCCCCAACATACTCAACGACAGTACAAAGGTTTCTAATTGAAGTTAAAAAATGTAAAAAAAATACACTCAGTGAGAGCTCTTTATTTTGTTCGCCCTTAATGATTGGAGTGGTTCGGTAGAAGATTGAAAACTTGTTTTTTTTTCTGTCTATGTCAAGCAATAGTAACAGCTCGATTCAATTGAAATAGTATACGCCACCAACGAGGTGGGACATAAAACGAGTATTTCGTTAATAATATGGCACCCATGGTAGATCATAGAACGTTAACAACGGTGCGGTTTTAAACGCAATGTTGGTCGATATTTATACCGAATGTTCGTACATGATATATAATACATATATATGTGTAAATATATATCACTGCTTTCCAGGGCAAAATGAACCTCTTTTGCAGGTCTCTGTGTAACCGCGCACGTTCACGCCACGGTCACGATGTACTACATACCACGGTTGTGGTATCCGGTGATGTGGATCCTGCTGCGGCCATTGCACGTATATAATCCATGGCCACGGGGTCTGTACCCGTTCGATATATATATATATATATATATAAACATATAGTGGGAGAGCCATAGAGTCATATATTTACCGTGGACTTTGCAAACGACGTTATACATATAGCACGCAGCTTCATTTGAGATTTACTGCCCCAGGCATCGACCCGTTTGCGTTGTACACGAGTTCAGCATTTGAATTCAAATGTATATATATTGTGGTGGATTCGCTGTGGCTTAAGATGCCTTCGTGTGTCTTCGCACGGATGTTTATATTATTAAAACTCAAATTATTACATTCATCATGCTCGAAATCGTGAAAACTCCCCGGCTCCTTTCTACCCCCGCGCGAACACAGCACGCCGCACAGAACGTTTTCGATCGCCCACGAAATACTCTCTTGTGTTATGCGCTCAAACATATTTCCGGGGCACTTGATTATAGTTGACGCGTAACTTTCCACGTTGGACTCGCACAGCGCGACGAGCGTACAATCTTTCCAAAAACTAAAAATATAAACGTTGACTAATGCCACATTCGTTTAGTTTAATTAAAACGATTTGTTTTCGGACGTTTGAACAATCGACATTTTTCTCGGGGCATTCTTCGTAGCAATACACGCGCCCAATAATTAATTGCAATTACAGTGTTTTTAGAGAAAAAAATAATATTACGAACAAATTACTAAAATAGTATCTCTCGCGATCCGTTCAGGAGACTATAAAATACATAATTTTCATCGCTTGTAGTGGAGCAGCTAAGATTCAAAACTTGCCTGATTTGGCCCCAGGTTATAAATTTATGAATTTTTCAGAGAACGTATAACGGTGAGCACTTATAAATATATAGCATTTATAAAGAATCGAAAATACAAAACAAAAAAACCCCAAATCAAAGCTCACAAACCCCGGGTCACGCCAACTACACCCCACACCTAAAACGCGTCGGCAAATTCGCTATCACAGGAACGTGCGTGCATAATAGAATACATTATTTGGCCACTGGGAATAGTGAAAGAAAAAAAAAACGTCTACGCAAAGCATGTCACAATCCGAGTTTAATTAAATAATATTTAGAGTGCAAAGGACTCATGAGTTCGGTCATACCTTCCGCTGGGAATCGAGAAGAGGATAAAAAGCCGCGCCTATATAAATCGTCGCGTCTGCAGTGGCGGTGACGGCGGCACTTGCTGAATTAAATGCAAATTCGGTTTTCACGAGTGAAATCGAATCAGTCGATGCACGTGGCGCACTCGCATTCGGTAACGGGGACGAGGAAAAAAAAAAAACGTCGCTTGGATAAAACCGGATCAAAATATATATACCATTGAAGTTTACATAGCATTATCATTGTTATTAGTTGGCTCGCGGCGGTAGGTTTGCGGTGGAGAAGGAGACCATCGGTGGATGGGAGGGGCTATCGGTACGCGGGATGTTTTATATTTAAGATGAAAAACCAATTTCTTCTTTCCGGAGGCAGCGAACGACAAGTACGATATTATAATGATATGTATACTGTATAGGCGACAACTTTGAGCTGGCTTAACGACAATAAAATAAACTATACATGTAGCAGTGGCAGCCACCGATAAAATAACGGGCAGCGGGCGCACGCGTTTTTACCCGTGGAATTAATGTCACATTCGTATCCGTACTTATACTTTCTCGTAACTATTTGTTTATGCATAACGATGTATACAGGGTGATTTTTTTACCATGTTCGCCCTATTTTTTGACGTGAAAACTTACGTTTGGATTTTTATTTAATGTTCAAGTTACCTTCAAGCCAATGTTTTCTATAACTTTTTTTTTCATGTCACCTTAGTTAAGATTATCCTGTAAGTATACAAACTATGTTTTTTCAAATGGAAACGCCATATTTTTTAAGAAAATATTTTCACAAAATATTACTCAGTTTTTTTCCGGAAATTTTAATGTAATGAAGTCAGTATTTGGACCAATTCTTACTTTCGGAATTATTCAAATTTAATGTTGCATAAAGAAAGTGTAAAATTATCACTATCTCGAATAAGTACATGATTACAATGTAATTAAAAATTATATCGTAATATTCGGTATTATACTCGAAAGAATCAAACTATTTCCCTAATACTTAAATTGGAATAATTCAAAAACTGCTCGTTTGAGTTTTGATTTTGATACATCAACTAAAAAATAAGTAATAACGCAAATTAAAAGGGTGTAACTATTTAAAAAAAAATATGTATCGTCACAGACCACCGATAAAGTAGCATAAAAATAATTTACGAAAACCAGTTATGGAGAACATAGCTTTCATGGTAACTAAGCATAAAAAAAAATTTAAATTTAAGCAATTTTACGGCCAAAAAAAGGGAGTGAGCTTGGTTAAAACCATAATGCATGCTCACGTATATTTGTGTAATAATACGAAAACGAAAAATAAAATGAATTCAGCACACGATTATTTTAAACGGCCATCATTTTAAACGCCGTCGTTCTAAGCGTTTTATTTTTTTCTTCTGCCCACATCGGACGAGAATAGACCACCGACAAAGTCTAAGTCTCGACCCGTTTTCCACCCCTCACCGCTGGCGTTCGACTTTATTGCCCCGATAAAGCGAAGCCGGACCCCGGGGTCACGCTATTGTCCCGGCGAGTACGCGGACGCCCCCGCGATTACGGTTTACACCAAACGACGCGGACTGCAGTTTCGCCTTTCGGTCGTCGTTACATTGGCGCTTTTATATTTTTACCGGGATTAGGCCGGTGCACGTGTAATGTACAGATACGCGATGTACGTACGCAGGTCATACATACACGCTTAAGTGTATCTGGTCACGAGAAAGGACGAAAAGTCCACCGAGCACGACACGTCTTCTATTGGGCGTCGCGGTCGTTCACGCGATATGTATACGATATTACGCCGACCGTACCGATGCAATACATACACGTACAGTTCCGCCTACTCTTCCCAGTTGCTTCCGAATAGCGGTAACACCGGGTTGGTTATTTATAAATCTGCACCGTTACAACAATCATATAGACACGGAATATATCATCATCGGTATACGGCACAACCACCACCCGGGTCTAGGTCTTCGGGGGCGCTGAATCGATTGCGGCTATAATAGCGCGTATACCGGCTTGGCATAAACACGTAATATCAAATCGATATTCATTGCATCCCTCCGTAATACAGACGTGTATCCGGAAATATTTTGCGCGGGAAAAGCGCGTACGGTAACCTTACCAACTTCACTTTTGTAAACAATGCATAAGGGGTACACGAGTTCGCACGTTGAACGAGCAAATTTTATGCAAAACTATCTTATAAATAATAATATCACGGTGTTAATTTTTTACCATTTTCGACAAGTTGCATTTCTTTCGTATTTTTTTCATTAAAAATTTCTAAAATATGGGTGTGTATGAACGGAAAATGTTATGAAATATATAGTATAATATAATAGCGTCTTAAAAATGATCAGTTTCGTAGTCCCCCCCCACACCCCAACGAGGAGCTCTTTATTATACATTTTCCAATTCTGTATTCTTTAAAAAGTAATGATATCGTCCATGATAATTGTTCCATTTTACATAGTAAATTATTCAAATTAAAATAATTAAAAAAAAAAAAAATTCGAAAACTGAACTTTACATTTTGTACGAGGGTATATTTCGGATGGCACATTTTCACTCGCAGCACTCCCACGCTCGCATAACCTTACCCAACTTATAACCTAAAATACAGCAATCCTAGTCGTGTCAAAGTAGTGCGAGGTGAAGGTGATTCATTATTCTGTCTGCTTATAATCGTACGATATTTACTGATACTATTTTCTAACGTAATGTCAGTACTATACTAAAATTATATTCAAAAAGTTACGAAAGTATAATATTTTAAATATGTCGACAGAAAATTAAGCGCGTTGAAAGGATGATATAAGTATTGTTTAGTATCTAAATTATTTAGCAGGGTGAAAAAGAAAGGTCCGACGGATCGATGAAAGATACCACTGTTGTCTCTTTCGTTGTTTTTTTATCGTGGAGAATAAAAGGAAACAGTACAATATTTCACTATAATGATAACATTGGAAACTCGATATGCTGAAAAAAATGTCCATTGTTGAAAGGTGTCTGGGAAAATTTAAAACAACATCTTTTTAGGTAGTATAACATAAAAAGTTGAACAGACATATCATTAGAGATGAAGAGAAGACAGTTTATTGCTGTCGATTATTTATTGGATTTATTTTACATAGTTATATTATGTATATATTACTATAATATAAACTGTAATATATATATGTATATATATTATATAAAACAATAAAAAATTTGGATACAATTTCAAAGTCAATTCAAATTATTAAGTGCAATTTCGTATTTCATATTTTTTTTTTTGCTTTTTATTCCTTACCCATTTTATTTGCATCATGTGATTTTTATTTATTCTTACGCATGACATTAAAACATTAAACTTAAATTTCCAGAGTTTTATACGTTCTGCAAGAACAAAAACAACTGCAGACGTATTCTAATTGAGTTTTCGTTCATTCAATTTGGACGTAGAATATTCGAGGTTACACATTTTAACAATTATTTTGTGTCCATCGATGAGAAACACGCACTTCGGACTATTTTTGAAAGTTTTTTTTAAATTCAACATATCCAAAGAATAGAAAATCGAACGATTTCGTGCTCATCTTCTAAGGACTATTGTGATGATATAAAATCAATGAACACTATTATCGATTATGCACTCTCCCCAATTTCCCTCAATATAGTGATACAAGTAACTTTTTGAGGATAAAGGTAAAGAATAATGTTCGAAAAATATTTTTACTATAGTGATTCAAATTACAGAAATGTTTTCTTCTCTAAAATTATATTCCTGTTTTTTGAATTGTTTACTATATTTCGTCTGTCTTTTAACTAAAGTTCAAATCAGCTTTAAATTTTTAAATCCTTTTTTTCCCCCTTTATTGAGATTGTAATACTCGATTATTACATCTCGACACTTATTTCACGTACAGTTATAGAA
The DNA here is from genome assembly GCA_949715065.1 of Periphyllus acericola. Taxonomy (NCBI): domain Eukaryota; kingdom Metazoa; phylum Arthropoda; class Insecta; order Hemiptera; family Aphididae; genus Periphyllus; species Periphyllus acericola. Next base: position 41,148,728 of record OX454266.1, read on the forward strand.
TTGACACGGAGAAGAAGAGAAATTGATAAAGCTCACACTATTGAATTTTTAAACCTGAGTATAATATATGAAATTAATTGTTATTTTGATAATGATTATATTATTGGCCGAAAGAGCAGTAATGAGACAGAAGTTGATACCAAGAGTTCAAAAGAGTATTTTATTGATTTATTTTCTGAGACAGTGATGGACAATGAAATAGTGTAGGTGTTGAAAATTGTAGTCAGCCCCACCACAGTTAAAAATGAATACACATTATAAAGTTCAAATCATCATTACACATTTATGATTGAAAATTCAATAATTGTATTATTTTTTAAATAAATTGATAATAATACCCTTGGTTATATAATAATTCCCAGTACTCGCTCGGCGCATTATTGGTAAGGCACGAGGCGTGTTTAAGTCATTAGCGTAATAATTTTTATAAGAGTATTAACTGTTTTCGTTGACAAACAAACTTAATTAATTAATAAATTGAACATTATCGGGTCGTGTTATAACGGTAGTTTCACTTTGATTTTCACTTATAAACATTAAAAACAATATACCTGTGCACGTTTAGAGGAGGGAGGGAGGTTAATGCATTACAAAGTCACCCTTAAGCCGGGGCTTCAACCCTCGGGCCACGTTCTCTTAATTGCATAGCGTATATTTTCTTTATTTTGATCAAATAAAACCGAGTATAAGAAATCGAAAAACATTGTAGTGCTCGATGTAATGTGCAAAAACACAATGTTTGCTTAAAATGTACACCAAAAATTCACTAAAAAGTTAATAATCCGTAATTTTAAACTTAAACCAAAATATTGTGTGGTAATAGCAATAATTAAATAATTTTTAATCTAAAATTTAACTATGTATTCGGCGAAATCTGTCTAAAACGGACCCTGAATAAGCTGGAAACCTGTTTACGATGAAAATGGTACGTCCAGTCGCGTCGAAAATCGTATCATACCTAAAACGGAACGTTAACCATTGAGCCCCATACGAGATTCCGTCGTATTTATACAGGTATTATAACGTTAAGAAAACTAATTTGTGCATATGAAATACAATATGTTATTCACGCGAATGGGGGAGTTTCTAAAAATTACAGGTGATCCGGTACGTAAACAAAGGTTGTACAGGCCTTGCGTTAAGTATATCATTATTTCACAGAGGAGTTGGGCCTGCGAGTAAATAACGATATTATACGAGTCCAGTGCGATGCGTGCACCGTAGCCGTCAATACATGGCCGTGACCGGATTGCGGTGCAACGATTTAATCGGACGTCGGGTAGGTAATATTGTGGGCACACTGCACAACTATCTCGACCACACCACTGCTGCGGTCCGGAGGGTGATCGTTTACGGTGGTTTTCTCGTGACATTTATGCAAAACAACGCGATATGCGTAGTTTGACGCGGACGGACGAAAACGACGGCTCAATGCAGTACACGAGTAGGTATAGGTAGTCTACCCCGTCCTCTCCGGGGCAACCCTTGCAGTTATGATAGCCGACCGTCACTGCGGTAGGCGGAGGGTTATTATTGATTAATCTGCGCGCGAAGAGCAATTTGTTTTATCTGTCCTCCTCTCCCCCCCCGCAGTCGCCCCGCACCCTCTATCTTTCGTACCCTATTGGTGATAGATAGTGCGAAAAAAAAAATAATAATGAAAAAGTAGTTAACGTACATTATATCGTTACACTCGGCTCGCGCGAAAAACCGTCGTCGCCAGCACCCGGCACTCGAGTCTGCGCGCACAGATTCCTTCGCGCACCCGGGCTGAACTATGACGACTCATTTTTACGAGCTCGTGATAATATTATAATACCATAGTCGTGTATTTATTTCCTCCCGTCGCGCAATCGTGTCGAAAACGGTGCCGCGATCGTAACAGGACGTCGGACATTTCGTTAGCGTGTGCAATGACCGGACGATGTCAGTAATGCCGCTGCGCACCATTTGATTCAGTGGCGTAGTTTGGGACGGTTTCAGGGATTGTAAAAATCACCCAGGGCTATGCAAAGACTTTGTCCCCACACCCAAACGTCGATAGAACATATTATTTTTATTTTCCAGTCGTATAATAAGTAATAATAAGTATACGGTACGCAATTTAAGCATATAAATCAAAACCATCAGTTTTAAGTCTTATTACGACAGTATAGCCTCAAACATTCCATTACATATGCTTTCATTTCGCTCTCGTATAATCTTTTATCCGCGGTAAAAATACAGCGTTTAAACTCTAACCGTCTCATTGCATCAACGAAAAACTACGATACCTGGCATTTCAGGGGTTGTAAGTTAATACTTTGGCGACCCTAGGTTTTTCTCATAGGTCACAAATGTGACCCCCTCCCCAATTACGCCACCGGCATTCGTTGGGGAAAATCGGTGTATAGGTATATATACTTTTGATATTGACTGATACGATTTATATGATTTATTACTATAACCCGGCTGTCGATTTTCGATCATGGAACTCAATGATGATAAATTATTATTTCTTATCTCTGACAAACAAATATAAAACTTATCGTACGTAATAGCACACATTTTCTGAATTCAAGTTTTATCGGTTTGCGAAACGTGTATTTTGTCAATCAAATGTTAATAGAACTAAATTATATGTGGGAAGACATAACAATTTTACAAAACATATTATTACGTGTTTTTTTACATATTTTTTTTATTTATTAGGTATAACCAATATTTAAATTTGTTCTAATGAATAAATTAAATATTTTCCATTTTGATAACAACCGATTGCCAACACTGAAGGAGTTTTAATAATATATGTTGTGCATGTTAAATACGACCATTCAATAGAAATAAACTGAGACCGAAACGACCGTACACGGGTTTAACGTGCGTACATTTAAATTATTATGTCAATGCCACCGTGTGTTTTGTGCGGTTATTATATAAATTAAAACGCCCTAATTACTTTTGGAATCAACGCATAGACAGTATATATTATTATGCTCACGTTAGGAATTCCGCGAATACATTTTGAACTTAATAAGTAATAATATACTCCTACTCTGTCTGTCTGTCTGCCTGTCTGTTTGTCTGTCTGTCTGAATCTCTCTCTCTCTCTCTCTCTCTCTATCTCTCTCTCTCTCTTTTTCCATATTATGTCCTCTCACACAACGGAGAACAATCATATGGGAATAAAATTGTTCAACTTCTGTAGAAATTAAAAACATGATAACAATCTCACACCGCCGTCGTTACTTTAAATAACAAGTTTTTATTTATCATCTCCGACGTGGATGTTAACCAAACATTAGTGTTTTTTTTTTATGAAAAAAATAATGCTTTATGCCGTACCGACGACCGACGAGCCTTCGCAATTTAATAGTCTGTAATCATATCATCACTTCATTATTCTGTATACGACTGAACTTTGAATGCAAACACCAGGCCGGGTGGCGTGGAAAGAAAATAGGAAGTACGAGTGCATAAATATAATTCAACTATACAAGATAAATGTAATCGTTTTAAATATTAATCTGCTAGACAAAAAAAGAGAGAAAAAATATAATAATTTCACAATTCTCATCTCCGTTTCCGTCACCACACATATTATTATCGTATCCTAACATCGGTTAATGTGATATTTTTATCATCTCACGGGCTCATTATATTCTTCCGACGTAGCGGCAACAAACGCGCACGAGAATAAAAAAAAAAAGAAAATACGAATTTATAATTACCGCACGCGTAGGAGAAATATGACGTGGTGATATCGTTTTGTCCGTTTCAAACAGCACCATGACTATAATAGACGTTAAATACGTATACATTTTATTATTCTGATACTTCATTTTTTTATAAGCACGTAATGCTATGGAAAAAAAGACAAAATTTTCTTGTAAGCACCTTATACTTTTGCTAAATATATTTTCACGGGATATTAATTTTCAAAAATATTAATTTTTTTATTGAAATACAAAAACTGAACTGACGAATTTTCGGTCGGAAAATCAGGCAGGTTACATTCCGGAGGAAAACGTCTCTCGCGCCCAAAAAACAATCAGTGCAAACGTGGTCTAGGTATCAAGGCGAGACGATTATCACGTAGTTACATAATGCAAGTTGCCGTTGTACATTTATTATTTCTAAAAGGGAGGATAAAACCGACGCTCGGGGCTGTTGCAGTTGCCACTTATTATATAAGGCTTTACGTGGATGATTGCGGTCGGTGTGGTGTGCGACGACGTGCTTTTGTTTTTCAAAGTTAATTTAAAACTGAAAAAATATAGAACGATGAAAATGTATTAGAATATTTGTAATAACGACATCGAAATATATCGTGCGATCACGTATAACCGCCGACGGCCACACAGGTAACAGATACGTTCAATGCTGCGCGGCTTATTGATCGATTTATCTAGATAAATTATGGAATATAACTGAATGTTATAGTCGTCGTCTCAGATAAATTAATATTCGAGTAATACTTGATTTGAGTTTAATTCTGAAATTGATGAACTCTATTATTGTTTGTAATTTATTCGATTAATTTGTATTAAAAATATTGTGCGATTCACCGCTGATGCTGCGATGACCTACAGCAGTGTTTCTTAAACTTTTTGTGATCACGGAACATCGAACGATGAATTTATTTATTCGGAACCCCGATGACAATTAATAGTTATTATAAATATTAATGTTAACTGTTTTAGAATTTTGAACAGCTTTTTCGAGGCCGTCTCGGTGAAACCCCTGCGAGTTATTCGCGAAACCCCAGGGTTTATACAGTTTAAGAAACACTGACCTATACATAGAATGGTCTCTCTAAAAACTCAATACATTGAAGTAATTCAAGATCTTCTCGAACTTTTTTTCATTTTTCATACGATTTCGTGATATAATATTTGCTGTCCGTGATTTTTCTTCTCTCTAGCCGGGCCACAGAAATAAAAACATTGAACGGCAAAAAAACACTAAGACATCGGAGAGTTCAATTTTTCACGTCAAATCATGGTCGTGGGCAACAGAGATGAAAAACGGGAAATATCGGTCTTGGGAACGAAAAACGAATAAGAGGACCGAAATGGTGACGTAAACACAAAATCTTTCCGAGGGGAATTCGTAGGTATACACAGTCGCTCGAAATTGGAGTATGAATTTTTCTTTTTTTTTTCTCTCAGTGGGTTATTGCACTCGGTCCGCGCGAAGTGCTTTTATTGGGACAATATATTATTTTAACAAAACAAACGACGCCGTTTTATCGGTGACGTCGTACTATTATTGTTGTTCGTTTCATCGCGCACGATCCAATTTCGGCTAATTTCACGCAGACACGGACATACAACGGCGTCGAGCTAAACGAACTGTGCACTTCACTTTTAGGAAACAGTTCTTCGTAGTAGGAAATCGAAATCGTTTCGCGCCGAGTTATTTTTTAATATAAAATGACAACCGTTCGTATCCGATCCGACTCGCAATTTAGCGACAACTGCCAACGCAATATAATGAGCCAATGCCGATTGAAACTATTTGTCTTCGTCGCGACGTTTGAAGAAGTGTATACATATATATCATAAAACACCTTATCGACGAATAATTATAGTGTTTTCAAACGAACGGGAGAGTAGCGTTAAGTCCACGAACAAATGATACACTCAGCTGATAGCCAATTAGTGAATAAATAAGTATCGGGTACACGAGTGAACGCCGTGACTGACTGATGACAATAGGCGAACGTAAACCGATAAAATTCAACAACAAAATGCAACATTGACTGAAGTCGGTATAATATATATTACCATATAACTAACTATAGGTTATAAATGCTGATGATAAAAGACAACAACTTCAAGTTTCGATTGCTGCATTTGTTGGCAAGCTTGTATAATAAAGCACTTGAAAAAATGCATAGGTACATTTTATTTTCAACGGCACAACAGGTACCAAATAATTCATTGTTAAATCTGAAATACTCACAGGCGGTCACAAATAAAATATGTATACTTCATTTGCCGTTCAGTTATTATTTATATGAACCGTCATTTAGGTCTGACGATAGTAGTACGTACTAGGTATTATAGTTGGATTAAAATTAATTAAATTATATTTTTTGAAAGCAATAACATGAACGGTTTTCTTTAAATAGGTATTTACTTCTAGATCGGTTCTGGGTCGTCGTTTATGTTTTTCAACATTAAACGATACAGCAAAAGAATGCTTTTACTATTTGTTTTCGTATTTTTCTTGGCCAACCTATGGGATATTCATATTTTCAACCAGATTAGAGATAAACACGTACCGATAGAACTATTGATCCGGGTAGGTTTCAATACGGCACGCGGGAAAAACTATATATATATATATATATATATATCGATGATAATAATACATGGGTACGATTGTGAGGGTATATACTCGTATTGTTAGGATATGATTTGTCGAGATACAGTTGATACGATACGATTATATCGAGGCCGGTCAACAAGTAAAGTACAAACGTAATCATTAACACTCACGAGATCGCGCACACGGTGCATTTAAAACGCGATAACACGAGTTAAGTCCGGTCGTCGTCGTCGTCGGTGGAAAAAGTTCGACACGTTCGCGGTAAGCAACGACCGGACTGCTATGTACGCTAACGTGTGCGCTAACGTAATAAATTTTTTCCGTCCGAAAGGTTTCCGTTTTACCACACTTTTACCTCTGATATAACCGTTACCAGTATACATACCTACACCGGCCGATATACGTGTACGACCGTCCCTTTCATAAATAATGCAAACGGTTGTCGGGTCACGGCGTTCTGTGAGCTACACACTTTGAGCGCACGCATGTATTTTTGTGCTTCTGTGTGGTGCGTGTGTGCGTGTATTTTATCGATACCAAAAGGGGGAAAAAAAAGTAAGAAACATACTGACCTATGTGACCAGACGACACGACCGTGCGAGGAGCAGCGGGGTGCAGCTTAAATCTAAAATTAAAACCAGCGATCGACTCGAAAAAGTTCACCCCTCTGACGTTTACCCCATTAAACCCTGTATACATCCCCCGTTCAAACCTTTCATTCTCTCTCCTCTATATTCTTCTCTCTCTCTCTCTCTCTCTCTCTCTCTCTCTCTCTCTCTCTCTTCTCTCTCTCTTCTCTCCATTTCTCTTCTCTCTCTCTCTTCTCTCTGTTTCTCTCTATTTCTTTTCCTACCGACTTGCATCAAAGAAAGAAGGGTGGGCGTCACAAATGATTCGAGACGGTCTACATTTTAATGGCGTCTAACCGGCACAAGCCCTGTCGCGGCGCCGATCGTTTTCCATTTTTCACCGCGTAGTTGCCACCTCGCGTGCGTGCGTATAATCGTATGCGTCCCGTCGGCCGTGACACGTTTTCCTCGTGCACTGTTTTTAAACACGCGTTGTGGCTGCATGACGTGTCCATTATAACCTAACTGAAAACTCTCACTCTTTAGGTTTCCTACGTCTCCGGAAGAACCGTGGACCGTATCTCACCTGCAACCCTCGCCGCTTTGCCACTTATTAACTTCTACACGCATGCTGATCGCAAAGAAAATTTTTAAAAAAGCTCACCTTCGCATTTACTATCCCCGATGGCTAAGGTTTTTACAAGTATACAATATTTTAATTTTTTTCATTGGGGTTGAGGGTTCAACGTCTGAGGTCATTAGCCCGGTACGGCAGATTTTTTTAACTGTCGTGATACACTTTGGACGGCGGAGAGGGTGGTTTATACTCGCTGGGTGGTAGGCGAAACTGCCAGTGACCGGGTTTGAGCCACGCTGCGACTGTGCATTTAGACACGGCCCCCTTATCCCACTCGGCCAAGACCAATTTATTTAAAAGCAATGGCAAATCGTATACTAATAATAATACTTCATAATTTGTATTCATAATTTCTATAATATTTTACAAAAGGTATGTTAATTAATTGAAAAATTAGTCACCATAACTCATGTCTAGCTCGAATATTTGAGTGGAGATTTTTTTTGTCTAATATTTGAGTAATGGAACAACTTTTACGATGAAAAAAATAAAATAAATGCAATTTAATATGTTTTGTATTTTTTTCAATGTATTTTGAAATTAATCCAATTTTCAACGAATGAGAGCAATGCATATTATGAGAAAACATAACATTTTAAAATGTTATGTTTTTCATACTTCTTAAGTCAATTTAATAAAGAACTCATTTCTTGATGATAAAATTACATATTACATTGTAATTTAGGTAACATTTATATTTATTTTCTCAAATTTTTAATATGTCTATCTTGGAAAGCTTTAAATGATTCAATTTCATAAGCCCAGGATCTTTGTCACGAAAATATAACGTGTTATTTAGAATATATCACGTTCAATATTAATCGAAGTTCTTGAAAAGTTGAAAAACAATAAACAATATTTTAGAAATTAAAAAAGCCATGGTGTGAAGTTTGACGACCAGGCCATGTTTAGCAATACTTCAAGAGTTTATTATTTATCATTCCTGATTTCCTGATCTCCAGATTTACAAGTAATGCTTCGGGGCCAACAAACATAATTATAAGATTCATATTTTTTTTTAAAATCATGAAATTCCCTCATTCATTGAAAATTAAATAAATTTCTTTTTTATATATATATATATATCATTATTGAGTAAGACAATCAATGTAGAAAATTCCAAAAAAATAATAAAAATATGTTAAACGTTCATTAAATATATTTTTTGAAAATTACGTAAAAAAGATTGGCCATTCCTCAAATGCAACATTAAAAAAAACTGAACTCAAATATTCGTATTAGATCACGAGTTATGACACGAGACTAACTTTCTAAATAATTAACAATCTGAATAATAAATCTAATTTTAACAATCATCATACATATACAATATACATGATACTCGTATATTATTTTAAACACTGCACGTAATGATTGTGAAAGCTTAATACTGCGTTTTGCCTCGTTTGATCTATATCGATATAGTTAACACGGATATTTTTTCTTCAGATTTTTTGACCGAATACCGACGAGAACATTTTTATAATTCACTATTTTATTAGGATCGGCAAAATGTATGATACAAAGGTGGATGATGCCTTGTGAATATCCCGAACAAGAAGACTGCGCACGCCTATATTCACTTAACCGTGCAACTGCTGTGAGACCGCTATTTGTGCAGGCTGATGGTGATCATCGTTTTCGATGCTATTACCACCCTATTGAGCCCAGTCGACCGTTTATTCGACCCGGTTGAGCAAAACGGAAAAAGCATCTCAAAACAACAAGATTCAATAAAACATTTTGTTGATTGGTCAAGTTTTGAATAAAGTTTCGAATAGATAAAATTTAAGTATACTTGGTTTTGCTCACACTTGTATTTATAGTGACTTCAATCAATTTTAAGTATCAATATCATATTAGATCGAATAAAAACTAGGTATTCTTAAACATTCTATTTATGAAACGGGTAAAACGTTAATTAGTGTGTACTTCAAATGTAATCATTCTGATTAAAAAAAAATCGAATTTATTTTAAAATTTTAAAATTGTTATAGGTATTTTCAGTAGATTATAATTTGAGTCCGTAGGATTTCGATCCTTCTTCACGCAACGTAAATAATCACTATTATTGTTTGCCAATCTTATGCGACACAGCTGATGGTGCAACAAATTTAACGAGCAGTAGGCTTTCAATATTTCTTTCAGATATCGTTGTAGTTGGACATCAGGACCTTAAACTAGTCATGAACAATTGGTTGCTAACACAAAAGGGCAGCGGTTTATTAGTAATTGTGATCCACCTAGGTTATGACAATATTACTTCACTTTTTTCCGCGCACCGCCAGTGTAATATAACAGTACTTCGACACTCTTGGCACGTAAAATATTAATAACCCGTGAGAGCTTCGTCCACGTACGATAAAATACATGCCGCATTATAAGACACACGGTTTTGTGTATTCAGGTGGCGCGGCGAAAAGAAATAATATCAGAATCAAAAATGTGCAACGAATCCATAGGTTTTGCTGGGCTCATCCGTTGTACGTTTGTAAACAATTGTTCGAGCGGACTTCCGAACAAACCGATCGCGGAAATATGACGAATTTCGCTCCGCGACGAAAATTCGGCGCGTCTTGTTTTCACCGAACTTTTGAACATTTTTTCGATACCCAGATAGCCCCCCGCGGTGTTATCCGTATAACTTGAATCCGTCCGTTTTCGATTCGGCGAAATTCCTTCGGTTGATTGAGTCACGTCCAAACGAACGCGGAGGTTTTTTTATGTGACTTGGTCACGTATCGGTTTCAATTTTTAAAGCAAAATATATCACCATCAAACTCTGAAATACCACCGCCATCTGCGGTCAGTTTATTTCGATGCACAAATTCTTCAAATATTCCAAAATGTCAGAACCATTATTTTTTTTTCTATTTAACATTATTAAATAACAAAATCAGAACTGATAAAATTTGCATTTTTTTTTTTTTACCTTTTAGAGTTTATAGATAATGGACCAATGAATATCAAATATTAATGTTAATCTAAACTTGATATTAAAAAACAGCAAATTAAGAGATACAAATATCGTTGTATTTATAAGGGGTAAGTTACCAATTCATTAGGGAGCCGGCAACTTTTGGCGTAAGACGATATATTTTGTAACCTGACTGGACTGGTTTTGATGGTAGAAAAGCGAGTATAGTATAATTGCGCTCGTTTCAACAAAAAAAACCTATTCGATTTGTGCATATTTTCTCTAGATTCAAACAATCGAGCGTCTGCCTTCTACGTAAAATTGTAATGTAACTATTTATAAATAAAATATGAACGGCATTCCCAGGTCGGGAGGGATATCGTAGAGATAGATCTGCTAAATTTGAAACAAATGTACCACTGCTCTCGCAAAAACAACTAATAGGTAGGGTGGATCAGCTTATATTTCTAAAGATGGTCTGTATAGTTGTAGAACCAAATTTTATCATAAGGAACGTTAAACTTTTAATATTCTAACTATTGCAATAAAAAAAAAAAAAAAAGATTTGAAAATTAAGAAATTTCTATTAAGTGTCAATATTATTACTCAATATGATATCGATAATATAGAAATATGTTACTATGGTAGGTACGATTAAATAATCATAACCAAATAAAGAAAATCTTATGAAAAATCTTGAATACTACATTAAATTTAAGCAAGTGGATACTACGTGACGAAATATACTAGATGGTGCGGAGTTTTATTCTCGACCGGGTTTGCAGTTTTTTTTTTACAATTTTTTCTCTGTTTTTCTCAATTACACTGAAAAGTGAAAACTGTTAAAAAACTCAGCTCAACAATTTCAACCTCTATGATCATGTAAAAGTGTAAATGTGTATGGCCAGGTTATCGATCCTGAAATTGATCCGATTTCAGTATTCATAAACGTATCTATTTCAAATTACGAACAAATGTGTAACTATGAAACGCTGTTTTGAAAACAGCTGGAAAACGAAAATACTAAATACAAATAGAATTCGTAGATGGTCAGAATATGAATATCGTGAAAATAAATATTGTTCAAAGAAATAAGTTCACTGCATCACGAGTGCTATAATTTCAACCACAACATCACATTTTTCAGACAATAAATCTTAACTTGTGACTTCATAAGCTTGACAGTTATTCAATTTTAAGTAAATAAATCATATATTTTCCGTTTTTTTGTCGATTTAAATGTCCGGTGCGTAATGTAATGCGACAATTTTTACACTGTCCACTTCGTTTTCAGCAACGTTATAAATTTCCTTATCTCTGTGAGAAATGTGCTATTTTCTATTTTATATAAAATGTACCATCGTATATACACACTCACTCACATACACACACACACACTCACGCACACACATACACCATACACGTACCACAATATTTCCTACAAAATATAATTTAAGTAATGGACGCATCCTGAAACTATAGCAAGATAATATAAAAATTCCACAAAACAATATAATATGATATATTGATTTTACATTATATTTCAAAGACTTTTGATAAAATATCGTTGTAATTTTTAGATTCTCTGTGAAACGAGGAATGTCTTAGTGAAAAATGATGAGTTTATTTTCTGATTTTTCATAAGACTTTTTTCATCTGGTTGCTATTATATAAATTGTAACCACTGGAAACATACTTATAATATCGATTTAATAAAAAAATCATAATTTTATTTTCGAATCATTCAATTTATTTTCTTCTTTTTCAAAAGTTAAAACACTAAAAGTCCAACCTACCTTGTTAAGTAATTTGGTTTTACTGCTATACAATATTTAGAAGTATAAACTGATCCCCCGACCTCTTTCACTCAGAATAGTTTTTTTTCTAAAGCAATTGCACATTGTTTTAAGTTTAAAAAAAAAATATTCTCATATCTCACCAGACCTAGGAGTTTCGTCCTTTTTTAAAACTGTTGCACCAAGATAACCATATTGTTTCGCGCACATTATATTTTAATTTTAAATGTAATTTTAAAAACCGATAAACCAAAGATAACTAAAAATGTACTTACTACGCGATGTTCACTTTCTTCATTTTAATCAAAAACCCAAGAGTCTTTCCTGAAAAAAAGAGAAAAATAATTTATAAAGTTTTCACCAAACAATGGTTAATAGTCGCAGTTACAACGTTTTAATTGTAAACCTCAAAAAGACATAAAGCAGTGGTAGAAAGAAAGTGAAATGTATTTTTGTATTATAATAGAAACGGTGCGCAAGGTTTCTTTATCATAATTTTTTAAGAAAGTAATAAATTATTCTGTTCGAAAGCGCAGACACACTTTTAACAGACTGAGGAGTATAATAATAGTATATTATAAATTAAAAAGTACCACGTGGCACATCAAACCATTTTTGATCAATAATACATTATACACGTTATATCTACTTTCATTATTTCAATAACTTTTATTATTTCACACCATTTGAAAATATCCACGCTCTTACTTATTTTTCAAATGTTTTTATTTATTCTTATATAATTCTATACCATCTCTAAACTTCTGAACAGTAAGTAAGCTATTCGTTGGACTGCACACCAACAAATCATCCGCAGAGACATTCATTCGAAATTTTAGTCCAGTTTGTAGTTTTCAAAATATTATTTATAAAGCTTTCTTTTATTATACATCCCCCCGCACACAAACATTTCGTAAAACTAAAACTTTATGTTTTTGATTAAGTATGGGATTTTATATTTTTCTTTTAACTTCTTCGTTTTATTCGGTTTCTGTAAAAAAAAAAAAAAACTTCTGATCACACACAAAATGTTGGACCGCTATACATATTTATATGTATATTATGTACCAGACGACGATTTAAAATAATGACTTGAATAAAAGTAAGCGACCTAACATAAAAGTCCTACGCGAAAATTCAAAGTTCGAGACCATTACTGTATATATAAATATATATTGATATACTATCAAACTTTGTTAGAATCGACTCGACGAAGCCCTAAAATGTGTTATCGGACGTAATAATCTGTGAGAACATAAATAGTCCGTATACGTATGCAATGCACTCTTCTAATTTTCGCCGGATCGTGCTGTGAATATTGAAATGAGAACGTCCACGTGTTTACAGTTTAACCGATATCGTATATTTGCATGTGGACGACTAAACGCACATTACTGCGCGTTTAGCACCGTTCGCGCGATTACTTCACGCGGTTTGATCTTATGGGAAAACGTTCTTGTCGGTTTTCGATTACACATAACGTACGGGTACCTCCTATCATTACCAGTCTTGCGGGTTTCACGCGAGGCTTACCGTGAAGATGTATTTTTTTTAATCAAAATTTATGAGATGTACTAATACGATTCGAGTCGGTACCGTTCTATGAACGAGAAATGTCATCGAGACGCAAGTGCGCATGCAAACGCATATCGACGTAACCCCGCCTCCATGGACAGATATCATGATTGTTTTGTTTTTTTTTTTTTTCGTTACAATTTTCCAGAACAAAAAGTTGTGCTTTGGGCGAAGAAAATATTTTGTAGAACGCTTATCGGGGCGATTAATGTATTTTTCCGAGGCACGTGTACGGGTTGAAATCATTCGAAAAGGGATATCATAATATAGGGTGAAACGCGAGGAACAATTTACTCCGAAATTTTAAACATATACATTTAAAACTAAATCGTATAATCGATTATGCTTCGATCATACCAATAATACAAGTTTCATTATGACCCGGCAATTGCGGTCTCTAGTTTCACTATTATTAATAATATAATTCCAACTAGCCTGAAATCGAATGTCTGGGTTTGACAATCGACAAATGATTGACTTTGGCTAATCTAAGAAAAAAAAAATGAAAAACCATTCACTTAAAACTTCACTCACTTCCCTCACCTGGTACGTTCTAAGTACATCATCAATGTACCTTATCTACAAATGTGTTGGTATTATTGAACCAATGTGGTCATATTATACAAAATTTATAAGTGGACCTCCACTAAACGAATATTTTGACAGTAAAGGAATTTCAATCTACATGCCTTCGTCAATTATAGTCTTTGCTCTCAGGTGCGTTAAAAATATACTGTTTTAACATAATTTAACAAATTTAAATGTTGTAGATGATAAAACATTGTTGAAAATAAAGGTAAATGAAACACTTAAAGTAGGTAAATAAGAATTACAAAAACTTCTCAAGGAATTAAATAAATATACTCTGGCAATTGTAAAAATAATTGTATTAATCACTTTAGATTATTTAAATAAAAAAAAAAACACTCTTTTATTTTCTTTCAATTCTCTTGCAAGTATTTTATTCAATTCAGCAATCACAAATATTATAAATGAAAATGTTTTTTTTTTGTTCGTAATGTCATCGCATCTTTATACCGTTATCAATCAATGTTTGACATTTTACATCGAAAAATAATAACCGTAACTTTGCTGTTTTTCACAGCTAAGACGAATTGATAATATCACTCATCAACGAATTAAAATTTATTGGAGATAACTATTTACGAGATTATCGTATACATCTATATATGCTAGGTATATACCATAAGAATGTGTAAGCTTCGAATCAAAATGAAATGGTAACATGTCAAACGTTTGTGATTAGCTGGGTTATATAATATCTCCATAGTTATAGTTTTATGTTTTATTCCATCGCTTAGAACATTATTTGTTTCCCCGTATTCGTCGATACGAAAACAAAATAATTTCAATTAAATCGAATACACTAAATCCTTGAAAACGTGATGGTTACACTTAACGTGGTAAAATAACAGCTCGGGAAAATTGAAATTTCAAAAATTTACATTGACGTTTTAATTATTTTCCGTTTATAGCGAAACGTCAATTGACATCATCCCTTGACACTATTCTATACTATTGTTGACATGACACTTTCTTTCTCTCTCTCTATATATCCTCTCCCCTGCGTATAAAAGCGGTACTGACAAATCTTCCTAGTGTCACGTGCGCACATACGATTTACAGTTCACTGAATCTTATTAATCACCCTCATCGGCAAATCGTTCGTTGAGTTCATTGAGTGCTTTGAGATCTCTTCGGCCATCACATCGGTACGTGCAATATTTACATCAGTGGTTCCCAACTTTTTTAATTCCACACTCCCTTTGTAGATTTTTGAAACTCTCGCCCCCCCCCTTCTATAACATAAAAAATGTATCACTTTACAAATGTGTACTTTACAAAGAAACTATAAAATATCCGAGATGAATTCAATTTTAATGATGATAATAATTATAAAATATAAATCATAGTAAAATAGTAAGTAATATAATATAATGCAATTTACGATTTATTAATGTGTAGGCTGGCAACACTTTTCTTTAGACCATTTTTTTATGTTTGGCTCAATGTTTGTTTATCAATACTTTATCTTTATTGATTATAATTTATATTTATGTCTCTTTATCAATACTCAATAACCGGTCGTCATTCATTTATCATTTTTTCCCTACATTCTAAAATAAAAATAATTTAATAAATAACAACTGTATTTTGTAATGACTGCTTACGCCTAACTAGAAATTTTTACACGCCCCCCAGGTTGGAAAACACTGATTTACATGAAGTACGAGCGCGGCTATTGCAGTTATGCCAGCCGGGCCACGTTGTAGGTGCAGACGCCACCGTAAAATATGTTAACAACAGCTTCAGTCGCGCGTTTTACCCTGACTTAAGTGTCGCGTCGCAGACCTAACCACGTGCAACCACGTTTCGGATACCGCGCCCGACCGCGCCACGTCCGGAAGCGAACAGCTAACTCAGCGACGACCAATAAATCACGGCACTCC
Organism: Periphyllus acericola; assembly: GCA_949715065.1. NCBI lineage: Eukaryota > Metazoa > Arthropoda > Insecta > Hemiptera > Aphididae > Periphyllus > Periphyllus acericola. The sequence continues at coordinate 41,165,008 of OX454266.1, forward strand.
GGGTTTCCACAAAACACATAGTGTTGAACTAACGGGGACGCTATTCACGCCTGTGAAATATAAAATACTGCAGTTGTTACGGTCGAGTTTCGCGAGAACGCCGATAATATGTAGAGCCAGACGTGCATGCCGGTCACGGGCGCGGTTACGACTGGTCGTAATATTATGATAACAATATGATACCGGAGTGTACGCCGCCCGGCATGACGTTTCACCGGCGGAAACATCTCGGTAAATATTTATTTTGTTTTAATTTTTTCTAATTCGTTTTGTTCTAGCGTACATTTATAACGTATAGTACGGGGGCCACATGAAAAATATCAAGAGTTCGAATTTTTATCATTGAGCCCGGCTCCGAAAAAATAACTATTACATTTTTCATTTCAACGAAACTGCAAAAACAACCTTTTCACAAAACAAGTTTTTGTTCCAAAGTTATACGGGCTTATAGTAAGTTTTGAAGGAACACGTATACGATTGTGCATTTGTGCGTGATGACTGTATTGCAATAAATAAGTATAGCCTTGATAATAAATTGTTATTTCTTACCCGTTTTTTTTTTTTGGCTCCGGCAATGTCTTACCAAAGCTGCGGTGTCGGATAGATGCCGGTACAGCTAATAAGGCTTCTGTTGTTTAAAATTTTATCTAATTTATACTAATTTATTACAACATTGCCATTGTACCTTACCCCGTATACGTTTTCCTTTTTGTTAACACTTTAACATTCAATAGCCTATAAAACCAGTAATTAAATTATCAACTGTCGTACTTTCATACGATAACGTTGAGTACAATCATAACAATTTTTACATTAAATGGTTATAATCTTGCAGTTTTGTAAAGATGAAAAATTCAAAAGATATTTCCCTTGTATGAGGATACTTTTATAATAATATCATGGTTACGACACATCGTTCAACCCCATTAAATTAATTTTCGCCGGCTGCAGCGTTTTATTATTATTTTATCCCGTCTACAGGCAATTGAAGTACGACTTCGTTTAAAGTCCTCAGAAACTCAATTTATTCGACTCTTATTCCGGTAAGAAAAACTACAAGATGCGGTATCGTGGATTTTTCGCAATTGCAGTCCCATCACGGATCAATGTTTAACGTTATTAATATTATTTAATTTAAAAATAGTAAATTGCATGTAATAATGTTTAACGCGTATAACATGACGCTGTCATTTCGCAGACTATAATACGAACGTTTTCGGAATTTGAAAAACTAATACATTTATAAATGAAAGCGTAGTTTATCCACCACTCATCTCGGACGTTGTATTTTCTAACAAGAGAGACCTCCGAGAATAAATAAATAATGAAGCATTACAACTAAGACTGTACTTTTTTTTATAAATAATTTATAGGCACTGTTCCGTGATAATTGTTTTCCGATTCTGAGTAGGACGAGATAACTAAATTGCTTTTACAGCAATGTTTGATCGGTTGGTATATAAAAATCAAAAGTTTCGTTTGCTATACACAAGGTGAATTTGAACGTATTTTTTTCGAATTTCCAAGTACTTAAGCTACGAAATGTTTGCACACCTGTTTTTGACAAAACAATTAATTTCGTCGTGATCGAAATAGCTTTTTCATTATTTATCAACTCCTTTACAGTCTAAAAAATAAAATACTAGGTTGTGTCATTGCTACCAATTCATGTGTATCCACAACACGTAACCCTACCACGCGCCCATCCTTTCGGGGCAGGTTTTCAAAACTATAAACGTCACAAGGCGAAATCAAACGCACACAACCTCTCCTATAAAACGCATAACACCGATCGCCTTGTCATCCCTAGTCATTTAGAGTTCAACATAATATGCGATTAACGAATAAGTGCCACTGATGTGTATGAGTTAGAAAATATTCGCAAGAAATATTCACGTCTCAAATCGCATTACGGTTAGGTTGAACGAGATCGATATTATTGATCCCAGTAGAGGTATATTAGATTGCTCGAACGTTTAATAACTATCGTTCGGTGAAACGCATCAGACGTTGCGTCCCATGTTTTTACCGTACTTCAAAGTTTTGCTATAAATGGTATTTATCAATGAACCTATTGGAAACCGAAATAGATTAAACGGAAATTTGAATTTCAAGACAATCACTTATATATATATAAAAAAAAAAAAAAACATTTCCCTTATCGGAAACTATAACATCAATCCTATTTTACTGTCTTATTACTGAATACATTTTTCGAGGAGACTATTGTTTATCATTTTTTTTTTTTTTTATATGCATAGTCGTTATACGTTTACCCGGAACTTATTTTCGATTCAAGTAGAACATAGCGAACCCTCGTCTCTGTCTTATCGTTTGAAAACAAATAAATGTCCTGCAAAGAGAGGATAACTAACAATTGGCGCGTTTGCAAACTAGACGGAAATTTTCCCGGACAGGTGGTTTGAAACTTGGTCGGTGATATGAAAAATGTAAAAACTTGTGTGGAAATTACGTAAAAAAAAATTGGGTTTTGAACGCAGTATTCATTTAAATAAATGTTTTCCTCGAACCTTCTAGTTTCCGTTGAATTTATTTGTATATTATGTCAATAGTTTAGCCAAAGGTACTTTTTGATCATCCCTCTTCCTCTCTACTCATAAATATTTATACGGGGTGTTCCACGAAAATGCGCTAATGCGTAGTGCGATACCTATTAAAATATACATGTAGTTGTATTTATTTTTATTAACTGGCTAAACACTTTGTTTACTAACCTTTTTCCGAATAATATTTTATTTTTTCCTAAAATATATTCTACTTTTTTAAAATGCCTCACTGATTATTAGAAAAAAAGTAAAAAAAAAATTAAAACAATTTTTCTACTCTTTATTTTAGATAATATTTAGTGTCTTATTTTTTTTTTAATTCAGAGAAAACATTTTTATCAGGCATTTACTAATAAATAAAGAATTTTGGAGATATTATGCCCTAGTCAAAGCACAAATACATAGTACTAAATAGATAATACAATTTTTCTCTTTATACAAAAATTAATGTTTGTCTGTTCGAAGCTCATTGACTCGATACAGTAATCGTTACACAAAGGTGCTGAACAATTTTCAAAACAATTTCAAATAGTCATACAAAATAATATATTGATTATATGACGAGTCTTTCATTAAAGGTTTACTACCTTTGAACCGTTAAAATTAGGTAATATCATCAGGTGATAATAGTTAATCCAATTATATGTGACTGAACAGTCAAATTAACTTTATAGGATGGTTATCATTAATTTTTACACAACTAACAAGTATACAAGTCACATTTTAAATAGGTATACATGTATTATAAATGAAAAAGTTATATTTATAAAAACATTAGAGTAGTTTTTATTCGGGCGTGTCAAAAAAATCCGAGTTCCGTTATCCTTATCCATTAGGGAGACATCGCGATAAATAGGTTCTCGTAATCACTCTATACGGCTGCATCACGTATATTATGCAAACATTAGTACGCAATACATCGGGTACAAAAATATATACTTTTGCAGTACCACGAGGCGACCCATATTACGTAGATTGTTTCAACTAGCCCAGCCTGATAAAACTAGTACGTAAGTCCTCGTCGCACGACCCGTACGTGCGATGGTCTTCGGGCTGGTTGGCGGCTCTCGACCACTCTTTCGAGGTTATAATCAACGAGACGAGACGGTATTCAAACGAAGAACATGACGTGGGGCTGATGCAGCAGTGGCAATTATATTAACGGCTCGTATAACAGAATCGCAGACGCGTTCGACGAGACACGTATCTTCGTAATAAATTCTTCCCGAAGAGTTTGAGGCGTACGAATATTGCCGCGTTACCGCCGCAGGACGGCACACCCCTTGACACGTCGCCCGGCACACATTATGGGCCAGGGGTCGCCTACCTTTTCAAACAAGTGAGCTACATTTGAAACTTTAAGTCCCTGTTGGTCGACATCCAGGAGAATTTAGGTGTTTAGGATGAGCAAAAAAAAATGTCTAAGCTCCAAAGAATTCCTAGAATACAATATAGCAAGCCAAATTATCCAATTATTTACTATGCGATCGACTAATAATGGTAAAATTAATTTTTATGACGATCGACCAATATTCCTAGAAAGATCGACTGGTTGGCGACCCCTGGTATAGCCTCTACCCCCCCCCCCCCCGCGACACGATGCTGAACTCTCCAAGTGCAGTGTTTACCCGTATGACTTACGCGCGACCGGTATGGACACGAGTTGCTGTTGCAATAATAACATTATTATAACTACCATTATTAGTTATTACTAATATTGATGTTGTTGCTGCTGCTGCTGCTGCTGCTGCTGCTGTTGTTGTTGTTGTTGCATACGGTTCGTCGGTCGATGGCGATGACGTCTGGTCGTCGTAATTTTTGTTTTTATTTGTTTTTTGATTTTTTTGATTGACGGCGATGACAACGACGACTGCCCGCACTGCACGATGGTCGTCCCGCGGGCCGAGTAGCGGAAGTTTCACAGTCGTCGCGTATGCATCGACGCGAACGCGCGACAAATAACAGAAATTCGCGTGAATTATTAACTGCTCGCGAAATCGATTGCCGCCGTGTTTTAACTGCGTTGCCCATGCGTAACCCCCGAAAACACGTGTCCATACGCATGTTCATCGAGTAGCCTTTTGCCAAGTGCAGACTAATACTATATTCGTACACGTTACACGCACACACACACACACACACACACACACACACCACTCGGGTTTTTTCTGTTTTTTTTTCATCGCCCACGTCAAACGTAGATCGTCGTCCTCGAACATAAAGTGTACCAATACGCATTGTGAAACCTCGACAACTCGAACGTCTGTATATGTTGGATTTTCGGTTATTCGTGTTGAGCATATAACTCAAGTGATAAGTCTACGAACGTTTCCGGAATAATAGCTTGCGCATTCGTTAACAATTTTGAATGGTAAGAGCAGATAAGTTGGATAAACATGACGATGTGGAATCGCCTTGCCCAGTTACCGTTCTTGTCCAGCCATCAAACTGTCCACAGGTATTACGCGGATAATCATTTGAGAAAAACCAGCAATTCCAAACGATATACATGCGGTGCTCATCCTGATTGGAAATTAGCAGATAAATCCAAAAATTAAAAAAAACAAACAAAAATAACAGATTTCTTCTAAAAAAAGGAATTTTTAAATACATTTTTTAATTAAAAAAATACATAGAAACCTTTTTTTTGAGTTTTACTGTCCTTTAAATATATTAAACATAATAAAATTAAAAAAAAAAAAATCAAGAATAAAGTCTTTACGTGTTGCATAATAAAGTACAATATTTTCTATAACTTAATTTTTTACCCTTTCTAATATTCAAGGTTCTACTGTATATACGTCGTACACACACATACACACACATACACACGCACATGGTTTCACGGACACAGAGTCACTCGTTTTTTGTTTTTTTTCATTGCCTACGTTAAACATAAGATGCCTAATGATAAAGTTTTAGTATAATTGTGATAATAAAATACAGAGTTCACGTGAAAATCAAGACTTCGGTATAATGCACTTGGCCGGAGAAAAATCGGACAGGATTAATGAACGAAATCGACTGTGGTCAGTTGAGCAAACCTGACGTGCTAGTGTAAGCCAATCACTATCGCATTATCAAGTATTCATATATTTGCATTTGGTAGAGAGTTATGTGTCCGTTCATATATTTAAAATATGTCCAGTTAAGCTCTTAAATTATTATGTATTAAATAAAACGTGTTTGCATTAATTTTAAATTATCTGTTTCTATTAAATCCAATTATTGTCCTATTGCTCGGTCTATTTTGGAACATGGTGAATAATATTGCCATAAGTTAATAACTGATAAGTGTGAAGCGGAAATTCCTCAAGTTTTGTGCATTCGTTTTGAAAATCCATCTGTTTTTAAACTATAAGAAACACTATATCTACCTGCTACCACAATAATTATAGTACATAATAATAGCTAGCTCGATTTTTTTTCGATATTTTTAAAAGAAAATCTAGTAGTTTTACTGTGAAATACACAAGTCGAAATAGTTTTTATCGAATGAGTTCAAGTTATCGAGACTCGACAACGTGTAGTTGTACATACTTCTGTATTGTGGTGATGGCCTCTGATAAAATAGTTCAATAGCAATAACACCATACGCTACAGTGTCAATACGAGAAATACATCGGTTTATTTTAACAAACACTAATAATCGTGAACACCACCGTCTACTGCGGCCGCGATCGACCAGTGCCCACCTGCGTGTACCGATGACGCGGTGACAAATATGATACCGTGTTATTGGTTCCCCGAAGACAACTCCGTGCGAGATCTGGAAAATTCGAAGTGCGACTTGATCGTGTTCGTGACGTGGTCCGACGTTTACACGAAAACCGTCACGATACACGATACGTCCTGCTTTCGGAGAACTCGCTCCGCGTGGACATGTCGGCTGCGCGGGCGGAGGACGAAATACGCCGGGCGCCTGAGTCGAGAAGAACAACAAACCCCAAACACTACAATGCACGCGTCGGCCGATCGATCGACGGGCCCGGGGTGCGACCGCGAACATTCCTCTCGGTGGTACGCGCACCGTGTTCGAGTACGCGTTTCACAGACGACGAAACGGAACAACGACTATACGTTTCAGAGCAAGTTTAATGCGTCCGGAGGGGCGGGTAGGTTATGATACCTGGGTATAATAATACTGCAGATGCTGCGCCGCCGCCGGGGTGGGATAAAACGGCCGCGAGCAAATCCATAAGTAGGGGGTCTAGGGGTCTGAAATTATTTTAAAAGTAGAACAATTTTAGCAGTGAATATTGATTATTCTTCAACGCGCGCATTCCTTACATTTTTAAAAAATTTGGACCCCACCAAAATTTGTTTTCAGTTACGGCCTGCGAGCGTACTGTGTCACGACCGATTTACGAAGTACGTTTTAAGGCCCGAACCCAATATTGCACGCGTATATTTGCATGCGAATATATTACGGTATAACTGTAATGAACCGCAGGAAGGGGGATCGGGGAGGTGGTTGGGGCAAATGGTGTGTATGTTCAGAGACGGAACAAAAAACAAAACAAAATGATGACGAATTGATTAATTCGATAAACGAAGTTTGAGTGGATCGCCGCCGCCGGTGCGTTCGTTCGCCAATCTCGTATTGAGTTGAAAATGTTCCTTTCACATAATACAGCTTGTACGTTTCCATTTGATTTTACGAAAACCATGATTCATAATATTATGTTTGATACCCCTGTATTTTGAATAGTTTTTCTATAGCTCATGTTCTTTTTCTCCTATTCCGTAAGATTATTTCGTGTTGACATGATTCGATGATATTCATCAGTACGGCAAAGCTCGCTTAAATGATCTTTAATAGACGCACCTCAAACGAGCTTTTTAATCGGGGCTTAAAAATAACCAGCTTTCGTTAAAACGTCGAGGCTTTTTCTTAGTTGTTTATAGAGTTTTTATTAATTGTATTATTTTTTTTATTTATTTAAATTGTGTTTGTTTTGAAATTCTAACTATCTGTTTCAGCAAGGGAGTTTTCAACTGTGTTCACACAATACCAACATACTTCAGCACGTTTTAAAAATTACTTTTCATATTTCCATTAGGTGTTACAACCGGCAGTAACTGCAATTAACATAATTTACAGTCATCTGCTGAAAAAATTAACTTTTTATTCGATTATATTCAGCAAATTAGCTTTTAACAAAATAGTATGACATTGAATAGCTTAGGAAATGTCTAGAGACCAGCGGAAACAGCGTCTAGTGGGGGAAATAGTGTCTTAAATTGGAGCGCCTTAAGCGAGTCTTACTCTATTCGAAATATTGATCCGTGGGGCTAGGCCGATCGCACGGGCACTCGTCTGGTTCAAAATTCATTACACATTTAATCAATTTGAGCTGAATCGAGATTTCCATCACGATGAGTTTAGTCGGTTTGAGAAACGCTATCGGTTGAATCCTAAACCACTACTATAGGGTTATCCACTAATTCGTAAAACGAGTTGAACAAACGAATTCGATTTTCACCGACAGCCAAACATGTAAGATTCCGAGTTTGAAAGCGTAACACATAAAGCTGCAGTCACCGCAGGCTTCGTGCCATTCGAAATAAATAGATCATCGAATCAGCGGATACATTAAATAAATATATTATGATTTATAATATCATTAACTCAAACAGTCAATCGGTTCGAACGGAATTTTAATTTGTTCAAAATCCAAGGAAAATCGTAGAACAAAATGAATTATTTATTATTTAATAATATTTGCGAAAGACCGTAGACGATAATGAGTTATAGGATGAACACACGTCGTGTGCTGTTGTAAAACGTACGTAAAGAACATAATAAGTTGCAGACATCAGCTAACGATCAAAAACAAGTAATTCAAATGCCAAAGAAACAGCGTCGTACAGTTCGGATGAAATATAGGTCGACGAAGGAAATTAGATGAGATGAACAATATTGTATTAATATATTATATCGCAATACAGCACTAAAACACTATACTGAGCGGGAGAAAACGCGGAGAGCCCGGTAAGTGCTCTGATCGTGCTAGTGACGTGTATATACCGCAGTGACGACAGGTGCACAAATCAACCCCAATTAAATGTGAAACTGTTCCCGAACAAATGCTATATATTGAATCCGTGCGCACGTCGTTGCGCATAATACGTGTCTTCGGTTAAATAATTTCTTTTAATGTTGTGACGTAAGCACGCCGAACATTTTTATTGATTTCTGTCAACACCGGACATCAATTATCACGTTAGGCCTGAACAGGTGCTCGACTACGGGATTGGTTATTCACATCCGACGAGCATACGTAAGTTACGTTATTCCGACCGACTTACTCGTGCACACATCGCCGAGGCGATCGAAATGTGTCTGGGGGATCACATGAGAGAACCAACGATACGGATACGCGTTCGCGGATGATTCGCCCTGTATGTCTATTAAGCATTTGGGAGACACAGCGGGTGTGTTAAAGAATTTCTGTGACGCAAAATAATCTCGATTCGGATGAAACGGTCGACGACAAACTGCGATTTCAACATCGGCTGTCGTACGCGTCGCATTCAACCGGCCGTAATATTATCAACAATAACAAGACGATTTTGTGACCAGAAAAATAATATCAGTTGTGTACTTTTAGCCCATCCCAGGTCCTCCTCGGAGACGAATCGGATCTATTATTATAAATTATTTCTTATTTTTTTTTTAACTCGCAGGGAAGTGGGCACGAAGGGTGCGTGTTCCTGGTCACGAGAGAACGGACGATACGACAACGTGTGCACGGACAGTTCACCCTATCCTGTTGGTATTGGGATATCATTTTAGGGACGCAAAGAGTGTATTATAGAGTTGATAGATCTTCGGGGAAATTTCAATTCGAATAACCGTCGACGTCGGCAATCGTCGTTGTCATTCGTGTACGTCGGCGTTGCTCGTATTATTGTTCGACGGGTCGTAATATTTGTCAACGGCAACTAAAACAATAGAACCGTGTGACGCGAAAAATAATGTCAGACGTGTACTTTTCACCCCGTCACGGGTAGAACTCGCGAACGAATCGGATCCCGCGCATGCCCGAGAACCCGATGGACGGTTTTCCAGCCCCTGTTCCCGCTGTTATATCATTGTAATTTTGTACAGCAGGCAAATACCAAAATGTGCGTCGGAATACGTTTAGAGGAACCGCCGGTCTCAAAGTCTTACCCCGCACCGTCAGATGAACTAGGACAATTGAAATCCTGTTATTACGTTGACATCTCCGAGTCCGCGTCATCCAGTCGACACGGTTCACGTGTCATCAGCGTGTACGCGTAAACGGTGTTAAAAATTCGGAAAACGTTCTGCATAGTTTCCGTTCTATGTACGTAATAAATACATTTTCTGAACGAAACGCGGCAGGGACAACGCGCTTTTAAGTACATTATAAAAGTATTGTTACGGTAAGTCTGATGTATGGTGTTTGGCGTATCGTGTTAAGCTTCTTAGAACCGCACATTTTTCATCGGTTAAATCCGCGTACCATAATATATATTTTACGTCGAGACGTTCGCGCGGTTCCGATCGATATTTCGCTTAAACTGTTTGTCTGTAAACGTATCGCCTGATGCGCCGTTTAATTGCAGAAAATATTATCATCATAATACACTTAGACGACTGTATCGAAAAGAGGAGATTTTTTTTCAAAACTACGCGTTTTCCCGGTCGAGATAATCGAACCCCTCTTTTAACTGTCGAATTTCCCCAAGCTGTAAACTATTAGTAAACGTTCTTCGGTAATACGCGCAAATGTCACTTATGCCACCACGCGTAGTAGGTTTTCGGATTTTACGATGGCGATGGTGACTGTCTTTCGCTATCTAGGGCGTAAGTCAGCCCGGGTGAAAGGAATACAAGGTTTAGAGATAAATTAAAGACGGTCGTCCTACGGCGATCGCGTCTGGTCTTTTATATTATGCAGCATTCGACGATAACGCGTTTAAATGGAGCCGAGCACACTGACGACCGCGCAAAAGCCGGAGTCATGTTTTGTCCCAGACCGTGAAGCCGTTAAAGAGCAACAGCCGATAAGACGATAATTAATGAGAAATACACATAATTAATTAGGTTATATTAACAGATTTAGTAGAATTACGTTAACACTATTCTGTGAACAATTTTATAGAACTTATGGTGGTTATGTTATATTAGTGGGCCATCGATTAAGATCGTAAAATAACTAAACGATTTGATTACAAATTGAGATATCTTTAATACTAATATAAGCATGCGGTATTCGTATTGCTATTTGCTGTATTGATTCATATAATAATATGCAAGATTCAACAGTACAATGATACGAGATATTTCGTTTTAATTAAAAAAACTACTTGTATATAAGTTGCGTATCAGGTTTAAGGTCATAATTGTTAAGACGGTCAAAGAAAAATGGAATTATATAATGTTAACCCAGTTAAAGCATTTAAATTTAAATTTAAAAAGATTGAAAAATGTGTACACGTCGTTTTAACAATAAAAAAAGTTTAATAATAGGTCGCTTATATAGCTGTACAAATATTATTTTATTAAAAATCCATTCGACATATTTTATTATTTCAATTTCGTTTTACTTGCTTTTCGGTCAATTTTTACGATTTAATATGCAGGGGCATAGTATTAAAATAGTAGCATAATATATATTTTTCAGTGGATCATAAAAAAAAAAAAATTATAACATTAAAACCGGGGAAAAAGTTGAAAAAATTTATACAAACGCCTTAAAAAAAAATAATAGTAAAAGTATTTTGAAACTCGTGCTCGCTAAACGAATAGAATAGCTTTCGCTCACTATAGTCACATATTTACGGACTTTCAAGTGAACTGAAATAGCCGTTCATGGATTTAATTAAAAACGTATTAACGTCGACGGGTTTAGTATTTCTGCTATCGCTTAACACCCGGGGACTCGAATTTCGCAAGGAACAAAACGGGAACTGAGTGTTTTCTTTTCTACATATAGTTTTCGATTTCAAAGTCCATCAAAGCAGCGCGTAAGAAGTTTCGGTGGTAGCGGTAGATGGATTTTACCGTGTGAAAATGAGACCTCGAATCGAGCAAGTATAGAAATACAAAACGGTCTAGAGCAGCATTGTTCGTGGACCGGTACCTAAAATTGGATCAAGACCAATATTTCCAAAATGCACTCGGTTCTTTTTTATAATTGATCGAGTGATTTTTTTGATGATAATATTCTTTACGGAACATTTATTAGCTATTATTTTCAACCGTTTTTACAATCTCGGTCAAGAAATACGACGGTAACCTAATTCTACTACCTAACGTAATTCCGCTGTAGGTCGTTCAAAATGCTCAACAACTTCAAGACGCGTCTTCGCGCATAAGAAAACCTAACAATAAAAACGGTCCGAGTACCGCGTACCGTGGCGAGTTTTCAAAGTCGAAGCACGTTGATCGTTTTTTGTTGGAATTATATTCGTTAAAAATCTCACTGCACGCACTGTTTAACTGTTATAAATTATAGGTTAACAACGAAAAAATACACCGATTGTTATTATTATGCAAAAATATTATTTCAGTGCTCATGTACACACGTGTTGATACAATATTGCTATGAATTTCGATTGGTTTCTACGTAAAACCAAATGAAATCAATTGCTTAACGCTAATATATTGTGTATTTAACTTGACTGATGCACACTCCATGTAGAAGAAAGAATCTGTGATCCATCTCATATTTTCTTTGGCTGTCCCTCCCTATCCACTAAATTCAATATCCTAATTAACTAACTCCCTTAAGACTCTTAATATCCAATTTAATATTTTCAACATTCTAAATTCCAATTCAAAACTTGCAGTTCTCATTATTTCCTTTATTCATTCAGGCTGGCTTCCGTATCTAAATTTTTATGACTGTTTATCTGTATTTTTATATTACTATTATAATTCATTGTATTTTAATTAATTATTCGATGAATTATTATTGTAATTGGCGAGCTTATTAGTATCACTAGAAGCTCTAATAAAAAATTTAAAAAAAAACTTAACCAATATATTATTTTTACTCGAACGAAGATCAAAATATCAATTAAAAAATCGTTGAACGTTTCTGATAATTAATGGACTGATTATATTATCACGGTATTTAAAATACTCAATAGCAGCAATATAAAGGTCGCTCCACACTATGCATGTTTCCGTTTCGTATTTCGTGTTTTCACGTTTCGTGTAATTTCGTGAATAGTGACAATGACTTTTTCACGAAAAATTTTTTCGTGAAAACTGATTCGCGGTGTTTCGCGACCGAGGCGGTAAATTTACGAAATCAAAGGACACGAAAAAATAATTTCGTATTGTTTCGTGACATTTCGTATGGTTTCGTGTTGTTTCGCGTTGAGCATTGTTTTCGTGAATAATATAATATTATAATGGTAAATGTATATCACCCCATCGCTATCAACAATTATCGATATAGATGACATCGTGTTGAATAACATTTCGTTTCCTATTTAGTTTAGTATTAGTAGTTTAGTATTCATCATGGCGTCTGAGTGCTTTCATTTATCGATGAATTTAAAAAGTTCGTGTTTTTTTTTTTAAGTTTTGAAGCCAATACAATATAAATTGCAATAGCAATGGATAAGTCATCTTCACTATCACTTTTCATTTTTATTTAAAAAAAAAAGAAGGAACGAACAACCTGTATGTTTACACGAGCTTAACGTACCTAACTAAACAACAGTAAGTACAACACTGAGAAATAATCACAAAACATTACAGAATACTGCGAAACGCGAAATGCGAAACATCACGAAACGAAAAACACGAAACACGCATAGTGTGGAGCGACCTTAAGACATAATACATTTTACTTGGAACATTTTCAACCGCAGACACCCTTTATAATAGTGAATCCACGCAGATATTGATATCGCCAATGTGTAATTTGATTTGACGATTTAATTAAACGGTAAGAAGGAAGGAGCATATTGCAATTAATAAATTATCGTCAAACGAATCATTTGCGAGACGGCGAGCGTTGTGTGTAACACCGCTCTACGGGGAAACTTCCGTATTAAACGTAGTGTCAGCTTATAAAACTCAAGCAGCAAGTTTCATAGGACCACCTACTCACCTACCAATTTAATTTTACCGAAGTATTATCAGTATAAACTACTATCGCATATCACTTAAACGTATAGTTACACAACAATTGCTTTAGATGAAGTAATATATAAACGCGTGGTACACAAATATTGTAAATTGTAATTTACAGCATATCGCGTATTATACACGCTTCAGTTAGCCGTCCATTGTAGTTACATAACAATTCTTTTTTCGGACCAGGAGCAACCGCTCCTGGTATACTCTTCTAACAAACCGTCTCTGCGGTAGTGCCGACACAGTTGTTATGTACACAGTTCATAGGACACACAGAGCACTTTAAACACTACCTACGTTTTGTCCAGTCCTCTACAGTCTACAGAACAGTATACTAGCCCATATTTCTATCACATAGCGAGACAGAACTTTTGCCCAATATACTTATTTGTCACACACATTTATAATACAACTTTAACTGTATTATCTCAAATTTTCTGATCCAAATAATATCAATAGTTAATTATACTTTTGTGTATTCAACTCCACGAGCAATAAGTTCAAAACTACTGAGAACATGTATGTACTTAAATATTTTCTTATTTATTAAAATTGTGTTAGGCGTATAGAAATAAAATTTAAATCTCAATAAATTATTTTTAATAATAATATATATACGAGTATATGCTGATATTTTAATGTTATTAATTGACATCCCATCAAAACTCAATTTTTTTCACCTCATAAGAATATACAAATGAAAACAAAAGTTTAGTTGAGCTTATCACAACCACTAAGCCACGTAGTATACCAACTATTCTGAGATAATATGCGCATTCACTTTCTGCATTCATTGATGATCCAATACGATGAATAGGATTTTGATTTTTACCTTACATTTTTGGTCATATATACGTATCATTTAGAATCGTTGTCAAGTAGAGAACGATGCGGACAATATGTATAATTTCCAATCTCCATAATACGGAGACAAAATGTAAGGGGCACGACGAGCAAGTGCACGGCATACGCGTGATGCGTGAACAACGTGTCGGACTCTATATTGACTCACGGGCTCCATACAAACATATGATTATAATATAGTTTGATACGTAAATTACACGAATCATTGACAAATGATATTTTAGAAAATCAGCCGAAATTGCTATCTTGCGCAGTTACAATTATTGGGAACTCGGAATTTGCTGAAAGTCCTGACCATAGCATACATCATGTACTCGAACACTTTGCCGGAGTAAAAGTAATCATCTTATTTGTATTTCAATCGAAAATATAACGCGTTACGCACGAACAGTATTTCTAAACTGTTCTTAGAACAATTGCATTCAGAAAGGTACGGTCGAGCGTGAGTGGTGTATAGCAGCGATTCTCAACCTTAGGGTCGCGACCCAATTGTGGGTCGCCAATAATTTTTAATGGGTCGGCTAAAATTTAAAACGTTGATATTTTTATTTTATTTTTGAGTCTTATAAATAATAAATGAAACAGTTTTCGTAAATTCTTCTAAGAGTAACCATTATGAGTCATTCACAATATTGATAATTGGTACTAAGGCTCGGATCACACACTATGCGTTTTATCGGTTACCGACAAAACGCAACCGATCGGTAATAGAACCGCAACACCTAAAAAAAAATATGATTTCAATGGAAACCGCACTATCGCGACAACATTATACCGATTTTCCGTAGTCACCGGGATGAAAAGATTATCAATTTTATTCGTTTCGTTAATGTCAACCGATAAAGTATATTTATAGCTATAAGTTATTGTAATAGTATTTGATGAGTTTTTGACCAGCATTTTTCTTTGTAGTAATTATCAATGTTGATTGAATCAAAGATTAATTCACATTGAATGTGAAACAACATCAGGACCAAGGAAGTCATTAAATTTTTTATTGTTTTTTTAAAAAAATGATGTACAATACAATTATTAATAGAAATGTTTATTTTTAAATATAATGTAATTAAAATTATGTCCAGTTATTAGCGTAAGTAATATGAGTAAAAAAATGTATTCAATTAAGAGTACCCAATAGTTATGTTTCATTCCTCCATTGAACATTAATTATAAAAAGGTCGCATGAAAAATTTGGAAAATATCTTAGGTCGCCACTACACAAAGGTTGAGAACCGCTGGTGTATAATATTGTCGCTCGACGAACTCGTATGGTGTCAGCGCTACCGTTTGCACGAGCCGTTGCGCGGGTGGGCACGTTGTACGCGTCAGTCACGTTAACGGTTTGCCGGCTGCGGCGGACTCGCGGGGTCCTTGGACACATTTCGTCGTACGGCGTAGATCTCTTCCGGTGAAATTGATCGCCACCACGGGCGGCGATCGTCGGACTGGCGCGGGCGCTTCTCGTTCAGTTTTCACCCTAGCGCTTCGCTCCGTGTTCACTGGATTTCGGTCCGCGCGGTAGCGCGCCGGGCCGCCGAGGACAATACGCGTCTCTGGGGATGCAATTGTCCTTCGAATCGGACGGGCTTACGTCACGCGATTAAGGTGAACGTCACAACACCGCCGCCGGGTCTCATTTGAAATTCCTCGGGGTTATTTTCGCTTCCTCTTTTCCAACGGAACATCAAAACGGCCGTTGGCGAGACCATAAGGTGCGCGGGGTGGTTATCCGTTCGTCTCCCTGAAAACGTTTGGACGGACGGGTAGAGCGCAACAGAAGCGCGTGGGGATGGGGGAAGAAAAAAAATACAGCAAAATATATGTACGGGCGCGAGTGTGTGTCTAACGATGATCTGATTTCGAACAGAGCGACGAAAAAAACAAATAATAATTTTGCGGTGGAAAAATGACAAAACATCTCGGGGACTTGGACGTTATTGGAACGGGGGTGTGTGATAAATATACAAGCAAATCGTCCCGAAACGTTGTTTTTACCGTAATAATTTTCACCAACAGCATCAGCAGCAGCAACCGCCGCCGCCGTGGTAATAAAAACGACTATAAATTACCCCTCTTGGGAAGTGAAAAACCGTTTACTTTCCGACGTCTTACATTAAAATCCCTGATGAAATTTTATATCCGCGTAAGTGAGTGTGTGTGTGCGTTTATTATAATAATATTGCACTTGCGCTTGGCGTTTATTTATCGGATCACGAATAATTTATTTTCAATCACAAACATTTACCTATTTCAGTTTATCTGTGTATCGTGTTTCACAAACATATATCAATGTTCACGTGTTACTTGCCCATACGCAGAACAACGAGCTCAAAATATGTTTGGTAAGAAAATACTTATTTAAACAATAGTTTGATCGTCAATTTCAAATGCAATTGTAAACAATAATAAATATGTTTATTTATTTATTACTTTTATGTGTATAATTTGTTTTCATGATAAATAAATTAATTAAATAAATACGATTATTTTAAATATATTTTTATGACTTATTCTAACATTGTTATTCGTATGAATACTCAAGTGTTAATATGTTAACTGGATAAGGTTTATGTATAAGAAGTTTCGACCAAAGTTAAATTTACTTTACCCAGCAATTTTATTAAACTAATTGACATATTTTTCAGAGTTGAAATATTTAACTGTGATCAAAACACTTTTAAAAAGTATTTATAAACTCAAAAAGTACTACGTCATAAATTTTTAATATGATTTTAGAAACGTTATAAGGATACTTAAAAAAGTTTTAAATATTATACTATGCTAATATCAAAGTACTCAATGTACAAGTGTTATGTATATTTTTAAACGTAACCATATAAGGGGGATTTTTGGTGAGTAACGGGATGTTTTTACAGCCCTAATTGAGGGGTTTTAATCTACTCAGTTGGCCCAGGGCAAAATTACATCGTTTTCTAAACTCATCATAATTATGCCGCTATATTATAGGAGTTTTAAAACTGACGCACGACGATCATAAAAAATCTATGCAAAAAATATCACACGATGACTCCCCAATAAAATTATAGAGATTTAGGCCACGATTATTTTTGCATGATTTTCACCAAACACACAATATTGCAATATTTACCTTGTCCTATAATAATTTCGGGTTCTACTGTTTCATAGAATTTCATCATTATAAATGTTTCTGTGTTTTGCTTATTAACACGAGCAAATAGCCGTAACATGAAATTCCGATCATCCTGCATAATATGTATATGTATGTTCACAGATTGTCATGACCCGAAAACCATATTACTCATAGGCGGGACGAGGGAATGTATACTGCAGCTAGTATCAGCTGGTATAGGCACTGGTGTCTAAACTCTGTCAGGGGTAAATCGGGGTGTGTATTGGCAACGGTAGACAAGTTTTCGAAATGGCCCGTCTGTTAAAGCTAAACGCACAAACAGAAACGTGGCCGTCCTCTGATGCACATGCGCGTCGTATACAATACACCGCACCATCTTGCTCTAATAGTGCATTTTTAAATAATTTAATGGCCGTAAAAAGCTATTAAGCCGCGGAACGGGGATCTCGAGTCTGTTCACCGTATACGTAAAGACGACATACCGTATGCATTTAAAGGGCTTCTGCAATTCTTTAGGCGCTGACAGTTAAACGATAATGGGCTGTTTGTGAAATCGTTTTCTTCATAAAATAATGTATCGCAGCCGATGAATAAAAAGATAAGTCGACTGTGTTTTCGTTTATATTCGAAACAGCTACGGCGGCGGTGGCAGCGCAGGCGCACTTCGACTACGGCGACGCGAATTTATACATATTGTATTATGATAATTTTATATTACCGCCGCCACCGCTTATCGTTCACGTCCGGGTTCATTAATAACACAAGTTCAGGTGAGAAAAAAAGTGAAAAAAAAAAAAGAAAGAAAACAAGATATCAACTGTAGAGCCTAATACGCGTGCGAAACGAAATAATCGCGATCAAAAGACACTGCTGCTCGGCGTACTTCGTAAATGTCTCCGCTTACTCCACTACGAAACACACGTCGCAATTATATACATAATATAAGCTAGATGATTTGGGTACCCACCTCGGACCGGGGAGGGGTTATTTTGCTATATTATATTGGTATGCAGAAATATTAGCGCAAGTATTGTTTGAATGAGTAAAAATATATTTAGGTAAAAAAAAGCGTACTATTGTCTAATTTTATTTTATTCATTTCTACACTTGTCGGCAGTCTTACGAAGCTGACACACGGATTGAATGACATTTTAAAAATAAAAGTAACAAATAATAATATTAATGTAGGTACGTAGACACAATGAAAAATCGTTATAGAAACTTCGACATAAATTTTAAAAAATAATTTCGGTTCATATTCAACAGAAAAAAACAGACCAAACACCTAGTTTTGGGTTAGACTCAAGAGTCAGTTGAGATACAGAGATGTATATTTTAAAATGGAAACCTACGTAATCGTTGCTCTCGAAAAAAACGGTTCTTAGTAAAATAGGTCGTTGGGTGGAGCAGCTTGTGTTATAATATCGTGTAATAAAAATTCGTTGAAATACCCAATTTCGTCAAAATTGCATTCATTAAACGCTTATAAAAATTGTTTGCAACTTTCCATTGCACTTTTTTTTATAACAAAGGACATTTTATAAAAAAATTTGTGTCTATGAAATATGAACAAGTGGACAGTGCGTGACGAAATCAGCAAACATTAAGTTATGCCAACAAAGTATCATCTCAGATTGATTTATTTTAAACCCCCCCTCCCATGTATCTATATATAGTGTCTCTGTTATGTTATCACATATGCTTTTTGTGAGTATAATTAATGTTGAATGAGCATTTATACGAGATAACCAATTTATTTGGTTTTACATTGTTGCACGTGCGCCAAAATGTAAAAATGTACAGGTTTGTTGGACACTTAAAAAATAGACATTTTATAATCATGAATTAAAATCGTGTTTACATGAAATAAATATATTGCGCGTATCTATAATACATTATATATCGATGGTTTGGTGCATACAGTATGGTAAGTAAAGTTTTTTTTATAAATATTATAAATCGAGTTTTCTTTAGAAATCGTTTACGTTGTCCCAGATAAACATTATGTTTCGTTGATCGTGAATGAAACATCATTTTTATCACCCCTTTGGTCGGTCCCTCCCACCTTATCCGTCACCTGAGTCGAGGTCCGCGGACTCCTTTGGCGAAACAACAACACGGTCCGACGAAACTTTGTGCCAACGGACACGACGTCGAATTAAAACGGTTACATTCAGTGCGTGTCACCATCTGTGTCAACGAACATGTTACCTAACTGCGTGGGCAAAGTCCCACGACTTGACTAATCGTGGAACCCGCTCACGCGATCCGTACGCGGTTCATCAACGAACTCGGAAACGAAGTGCCAACGAGCTGTCTTGATGAGTCGAGGCGTTCGCTCACCTTAATTCAACCTTCCAGGGACGTGCGTTCACGAGATGGTGATGGGATGTCATATCCTCTCATTGTTTCATTTGCACGACTATCCTGTTGAGTATGGATACATTTACCAAAAAAAAAAAAAATCCTTGCCTAATGTGACTCGTCAAGCTTAATCTTATTGAGATCCGAATGAAGTACCTAATTGAATTTAACGACGTTATAGTATTTGCATATTACGTTTCTGCTTCCGTTCGAATGTGAATAAATTATTAAAAGAAATGTTATGTCATGTACGATGTACCTGTGCATCACGAGTAAAGACATTTTTCATTATGAAAGTTGTAAAATAACTCATCAAAAATTCGATAAAATAATATTATAATATAGCTAGGCGTTATAATATTCGATAAAACACAATCGTGCATAGCTAATTGTTATTTTAAAACAATATTAACGTACTGAACATTACTTTTTATTGATTAAGCAGTACAATTAATTCATTGTAAGCTTATACTTATTGAAATTTGAAGTGTAATAATACGGTCATATACGATATCTCGTAGATCAATATCGACTACATAATATAATTATGGTTTGTAAACATTTAATGTGGTAAAATGCGTATGGAATTTTCAAAAAATTCGAGTAGATTTGTTTTGAAAATAATAACACCAAAAAAACTTTATTTATAACAGACATAGTCGTCAAAAGTGTTTTAAGAAAATAAAACAGTATTGTAATAAAAATAAAGGAAGAAATACATCGAATGGATTTTAGTAAATCATCCTTACATACTCGTAATATTTATATCGCCTCGCTCGGCATTGGTTTATTTATTTTTTCGTCAGACTAAAACATCGACTTGGATATGCATACATACTAAAACGTTGGTTTACGCTGTAGCGGTGGATTTATTGCGTGGTTTAGGTGGTGGGATATTTTTTTTCGAAGTTTGCAATATTTCTGTTTTACTCGAAATCCACGCAAACGCAGATACGTCATAAACGCTGAATGGATGTATTTTTACTGCAGCCGCGCTCGGCGTATAGTATAATACACGAAAACCCGCTGGGAAATAGAAAATAATACATCAATATTTCGGATACATTGTTTCAACGCGAAAAATGGTAAATGGCTTTCTTAGAATTTGGCATCGTACTGGAAACATCGTAAAAAAAAAAAAAAATTAAAATGATTTTATTGTTTGTTTAAAATGTTGTCGGTAAACACGTATAATACATATAATACTTCGGAAGTCGACGTGAGCAGCATCGGCATCGCTTAGGTCCCGAAAATGCCAAACATTGGAACGTTGACGGTATTTCGTGACGTTTCTCGCGAAACGGTACACAATTAGATATAAATAACGTATCATGCGGTGCATAATATTATTTACCAGCAATGATACATAAAATCGATGCGAGATTCCAACGGGAATTTAATTAACAGCATTATAATTGAGATGGTACGTGACGCGGCCGTCAATAATTTTCACCGGAATCCGGGAATGGTCGAAAATTTGAATTCCATTTAACCGGTGCGTATCGCCATGGCGAGCCCGCAATCCGTTGTCCACTGATGATTGGCTTCGAGTGAAATACGACCCAACAAATAATATTGAAGTGTCCACGAATAATAATAATTATCAGTACGGACCTCGGATGATTAGTGGCTGCGTGTAATAAGGGGACGAAAGTGTGGATAATCGTATAATAATAATAATAATATTATTATTATTATTATAATGTTATGTGCTTGGTAGCAGCTCGTTAGTATGGGCCTTACAGGACGGCGCGCGTGCACGTTTAGTAGAACATAATATTATAATGATTAGTCGTTCCGCCGATAAGGATATAATATTATTATTCGAGTTGGGAGCGCTATCAGATGGTATACAACTTTAAGTCGTTCGCAAAAGTTGTGCGTTAACACACTTAATTTACGCCTGTTGGAGGTAATGCCTGAGAGTGCTGATAGAACGTATAATATATAAATTATAAATGACCTGTGCGGCTGTGCGTGCGAGCTAGTGCGACCAGGATAAGCACATAACGTTTGTTTGGTCTTCGAGAAAAACCTGCTGTGACTTATATATTTGGGTATCCATCCTTTACGGGGAAAGTAATTTTGGTGAAACTTGTTCGGTCAATGGACATTCAGGCGTACGTTTAGCTTACCGTTAAATAACTACACGAAAGTTTCTTTTGCATATTATAACCACTTTATATATTCTATACACTACGAAGTGACATAATAATCCACTATATGGGGTCGTCTTCACGTTTATATTATTGAAAAATATAATGTAACATGTGTAATTTTAACTCAAATTCAAATCGGTACAATCATATTCATTTCAAAACATAATAATATACCGAAGGCCCAGGCGCGGATCCAGGAGGCGGCGGTGGGGGCGGCCGCCCCCCCCCGTCAGTCGTATCAAAATGTGTCAATCTAAATTAGATTAATTAGTCTAACTTAATAACTACTACAGATTCGATGGAGATTTAATGTCAGTTTTTGATTTGGACGTAGTGTTGCCCAACATGGTTAATAAAATCCATTTTCGATGACATATTTTTGAATCTTCAATAATTGGTGAATTTGAACATTGGCACAATTATTGGTTGCAAGAGGAACAATTACCTTCGTCACCTTTAGAAGCTATCAAACAATGTGACCCGGACCTTTTTTCTGGAATTAATGTATTGTTAAAATTACTTATAACGTCACCAGCTACAGGTGCGACAGCTGAACATAATTTTTCATCACTACGACGAGTTAAAACATGGATGAAGAACGATTAAATGGACTGGCATTATTACACGCCCATCGAGATGTCTTTATAAACCACGATGAAGTTATAGACGTATTTGCTCAATCTAACAGAAGATTGGACTTTTTAATCTGATTTATAACTAAAATGTTTTGACTTCAAAATTGTTATATTATATTTAATTATAAAAAAGATAGATTTAAAAATGTAATTTAAATAATTAAATAAAGAAATTCAATGCAGTTTACGAAAAAAAGTATTCATTATAATCAGGAATTGCATTATGTACTATTGCATTTATAACTATTTATATATGTATAATAATAATAATATAATATAATATACTCATATTTAGCAGTAGGTATCTAAATATGTATACTTATTTATATCCGTCCCCCCGTCATCTCGGACTGGATCCGCGCCTGCGAAGGCCTATAGGGTTTTTGTAAAGAAAGCAGCGTGATTTCTAAAAACGATAATATCTCGTCGGTATAAAAACAATAAATACTATTGTAAATATCTTAATATTGTGCGGGTTATTTTAAAAGAAATAAAACCGTTGACACAATTTATGGTTTACTATACGTACATTTATAATTTACCACCGAACGTTCGACTTTAAATTTGTCAATAATGAGAACTTTAAATCAAAAATGCAATTCCTAGTTTCAGTGTTTATATACGTAATAAATGTTTGAGTTAAAAAGAAAAAAAACCGGTATCATAGGTAGACAACACTAATTGATTTCAGTTTGAATATAAAAGACATCTAAAGGTGCGTCCACATTTGAGCAAATTTGTGTGTGCGTTGTATTTTGAATTTTGACGAACACGAGTGCGTCAAAAATTAGACATATTTGGACCGGGCGAGACATGCTTGTGCGTTGCGTTTGTGTTCGCGGCGTACAACGCACACGGTCCGAACGGTTGTCGGTCTCTGGGTCAAGATCAAACGAATTTGTGTTGTGCGGCGCTCAGTTTGGACGACTTTATTTATCACGCACGTTTTGTAACGCACGCGGCGCGCTCATAGTGAATAGTACATCTGACTTTGATATTTTTTCAATTATAAATTCAATTTTATTTACCAATGGAGTGGTGCCAAGATGATTGTCTCTTGCTTATACAAGAGTACGAAAAACGTACTCTGTTATAGGCTTTTTTTTTCTTAATATAATCTCATTCATAATGACTGAGATTTTTAAAAATAAATAATAAAATAAACTAAAAAATATACAAAAACCGCGGGTACAAACTACACAGTTAGTAGGTACACTAAGTACAGATTGTTACTACAACACAATGTTTTGTAATTTTGCACCGCACCGTCTGAGCGTCAAAATACGACGCACGACGCATAGTAACAAAATTAAGGCGAACAAGTGTGCGTCGAAAATAAAATACAACGCACACACAAATTTGCTCAAATGTGGACGCACCTTTATGAATAACATTTAATTCCAGAATATACTGCAGTGCTGTGTAATATAATACAATATAGCTATAATATTAAAATTATCAATAAAAACAGTATTTTATTATTTTTTTATATAAACATTGGAACTCATAGGAAAAAGTTTCACGTGGTGGAGTTGCAATAAATAATGTTATCAATTTTCTCACTTTGTATTGTCTGTATCTACTTTGTCTTCGGGATACCTGCCAAACCTGCCGAGTTCTGAGGACCGATTTGCTATTGACAGCAACATATATTTATATGAATAAATCCATGAATCTAATACGAGTTCTGATGGTATATTATACCTACCACGGAACTTTGGCAATAATATCCAGCGAAATTTATGATCCTCGACGTGGAATACTCGCAGAGAAGAAAGAGCTATTATCAACACCTGCGCGCGTATGGGTGTGTGTAGGATCGAGAGCATGCGAGAGAGAAAGGAGAAATGGAGAGAGGAAGAGAGAGAGAGAGAGAGAGAAAACCGGTAAATGGTAGAATGTTTTTATGACCAAGAAAAGTCCAAAAGAACACACGTGATTTGTCGATCGAAACAAAGATTACACATGTGCGATTGACGTAAACAATAAATACAAATGCGCTCGAAACTGTTATAGAAACCGTCGAGTTGTGTACACTTTATAAGGTGAATAATTATTATCCTCTACTAAGTAGACACTTACTCACACGCTCTCGAAGGTTCTTAAATGAAAAAAAGACGGAAGGACATTGGAATCGAGTATTTGTCCTACGTCGAAACGCTCTCCGGGATAAGACTCAAGAAGTAATTGACGTACAGGTTGGAGCGTGGATCATCAATCATCAGAACTTTCGTTAGGTATCACTTGAAAAGCCTTTAATAGTTATTTTACAAGTAGGTACCATGTGTGATTTAAAATCGATTTTCATCAAATTTTTGGGCACAAAAATTACGTGATTTATAAATTTTTGTAAAAAACCAAATAAATTTCATCGCTATTATTCGTGAAAACAATAAATTATTTTGTTATTCATACCGTAAGCTTTTTTAAAAAAAACTAATCAACATTTAATGCAATTAATCGATATAAGTTATTATTTTATTACTATGCATAGGATGTATAGTATTAAAATTGCTTAGCGAAATTTAATAAAAATTTTATTGTTTTTCTTGACATAATATTGGACGAAATTACCGAGTGAACAAAAAAATCTCCTTAAAAAAATGCCATATATATATCGAGTAAAATTTTCAATCATTTGTTATCGGTTAGGTAAGGACGTAAGGTATACTTTAGTACACAAAAGTTTTACCGTTCAAAAATGAACAAAAACAACCCGCTTGTTCGAAAAACTCGCTTTATTCAGAATCTGATTTCGTTATTGATATCCAAAGGTAAAATTGTGCGCAATACTACAGTGGCTTGCTGACTACGTTGGTGTAAATATGTAATTAGTCAACGTAACGTCTGAATAATTATATAATTTTAAACTTAATATAATGACCAATCTAATTCATTTTTCATTGCACTTTTTAAATATAAATATAATTATGGACGTTTTGAACAATGTTTGTGCACGCACAATAAATATTAAATGCCTACAGCGATTAATTTATTAAGCTCCCCTTAGGTTGATTGTTAAAGGAAAAAGCGAACGGTACACTATGTCAATAATTATTCTCCCAAAGCCACATTTATTAAATGTAAAATTTTAATTAAAAACGTAAAAATCGCTATCTAAGAATTGTGTCACAGATCTAATGGGTTAGCTAATATTGACAGGCACAATTGGTATTCTCAAAATTTGATAAAATGTTATTTTATAAAATATTCGGATGAATCTTATGTAAACACTTTATTTTTGGAATTAAAATGATGTCTTTGTTATTTACGGTTAACAGTGTAAATTGAATTAACAGGAAGCGAAATTACTGAAAACAAATTGATGAGTAAGTAATTAAAAAATAATTTCTACTAGTTATTAAGTATCAAAAAGGAGTAACTTTTAAGTTATTTTATTTTCATAAGTTACTTCTAATGAAACAATTTACGATTTTACCAATTATTTACCACTTAATCTTAGACCCATACAAGTATATAATTCAGTTTAAATTATCAAACTAAAAAAAAAATAAGAAAAAATATTTATATAGATAACGTTTATTTAAAAATTATATGAGATATGTTTATCCCGATAAGAAATAAAATTTCTCATAACGTGTTCATTTTACTTATGATTTAAAAACTACAAGAGAGAAAATAAAGTTTAAAATATATTATATTTTAATAAAATTATCCATTGTCTATGAGTATAACCAGTTTTCTTGTTACTTATCTAAATTGAACGAAGACAAATTAGTAATGCTTATTAATAAACTACAATCGCATGCTTGTCGTTTTCTTATTTTACCAAATACTTTATATATTCTCATAATGTTCATGAAGTGATATCGAACTGAAAAAGTAAAAGAATGAAACGAGCGGTCGACTTTCAGAACTATCTTCCAAGTGACAAACAAAAAGTACGAAAAACAAAACATACGTATATATTGCGAATAGCTTTCGGGACAATTAAGAGAAAACTGTGGTAGAACAACTTTTACGCGGTACAGTGAAGTTTTTCAATTTCGCCTCCTGGTATTTCAAGAAAAGGTACGGTGTATACTGTACACTTCTGCGAGTTGCGCACAGCCGAATACATTATCCATTAAAAGCAATCGCGTAATATAGACGTACTGCAGGGGAGCAGCAAGAGCGCATGTGCCTTAAATATAAAATCATAGATACCGAGTTTATTTTTCTCCTCCGACAGACACGTCGACGTCGTCGAGATTAGTGCACATTGGTAAATGTATACTATACACAGTTATAGCTTATATATATATATTATATACGTTTACGCTGCATTTCAAAACTTTTCTCCGAGTATTTTAATACCACGCCATACCCCCTCCCATTGCCCCGTCTCCTGTTTCTCGTTTACCCCCGAGCAGAGTTCCTATAGTAGTGGGCCCTTGTGGTGGTGATAGCATATAGTAGCAGCAGCAGCAGTAGCATTGTGAACAAGCAACTTTTCAACTAAATATTTACGATTACATTAAATTATATGACCGTGAGTTTTGAACGGCGATATTTTATTCCGGGTCTCAGTGAAGAAAGCTCGAAAGTCGTCGGCGTTGCAGTTGGCGCACAACGCGGGAAGTCGCAAAAACCGTCCAAGATGCACATCGCGGATCATCGCGCCCTTCGTGAGGGTGCCAAGAGCAGAAATATTTCAACAGCCCCCATTCGAATATTAATAGCCGTGCAGATGTGTCGGTGTATTATACCTACGGTTTAACGATTTATCACGCAGACGGTCGACCGCGGTGTCGTGAACAATATTTTCGCTCCGCCGGAAACATTGTCGCACTTCCGTCTGCACGGTATCTTGTGCGGGACAAATACGCTCGGGCAGTCAAGGGTTTAAAGCGAAATCAACTACGTACATAGGTTATACGCGTTTTTTTCCGTGTCCAAAAATAAACACCTAAATAATTACAACCTCGATTTTGGCGTACACCAAAAGCGGTTTTGTGAAATTGCGATCGCCTAAATTACATTTCAGTGCGACGATGATGAGTATTAATCGCAGAAGTTATGTCGAGAAAAACGAATTCAAGTGGTTTTTGTTTCCATAAGCAGACAAATCAGCATTGCGTTTTAAGTCTGTAGTTTGATAACATACTATACCTACGGATCCATTTGAATTTTTCCCGACTCCAGTATTTTAGAATGAAACCATTTAAAATAAATGTATATTTTGAGAATCAGTACATTGGTCTTATTAATTGATTCATATAATTGACAAACCATAACAATATAATGGAATTAAGTGAAATATTATTTTAAATACTCTTAGAAAATGTATGTACACATTTTAGAATATTTGGGACTGTTGTAGAGCATCATGAAATCATCATGTCACAGACTTTGGTAATCCAAAGGTCAGGCACACTGTCCCGGTCAGTGATTCCGGCTAATCACCGTGATCTGGTGATCACCACCGACTAAAAATTACTTTTACATACCGTGGTAGCGGTAACAACTGTACGGTAATATAGTGAACAGCCCTTAGACATTAGTGTTTGCTGTACAAACCGGTGCAAGTTAGTCGGATGTGATAAAATTTAATGTGATTAGTAGGTCTATCGCTGTGAAGCGCACGAAAAACATTGTTTAACCGATTGGAATCATTCGGGCATTTGGCACACATCGCATCGCAGCCGTACACCGTCTATTGTTTTTGGTGGCAAGTTTTATTATTAAATATACGAGTAAATGTGTAATATATTGACATTCCGGTGTTTTTACCATTATTTATCGTTGTACCTAACCTATGAACGCGCGATTGAAAGTTGTATTTTCAAAAAATTATATTGTACATAGATGGACGCCATTATATAACAATAATATGAGTGTTAAAAAAGTTGAAAAATAGATTAGAATGTAATGGAATCGTAAAAGTGGAAAAAAAAACAATCTACGTTACCAATGTTTCTTTTATTTTTTATTAACGGTCCGGCAAAGCCGGCAACTGAGGCCATTAGCTTTCCGTGGTGGTTTTTGGCACAGTATAGATTTTTACAGTTTGTGGGCTGTTTGTATATAAACGTTGGGCAGGGGACGTTAGCGGCTTCTTGGTCGACCTTTCAGAGAGCGGTTACCAGGGTTTGAAATTGCTACTGTGCGCTTAGTCACAGCCACCTTATCCCACTAGACCAGGTTACATTAAAAATATTACCGTTTATAGGCTTTTCGAGTATCTCCAATCACAAGGAAACCGCGACAGAAAACCAATGACACCATGTCAGGGAGTGCTGAATTTCAACAACATCCTATCAAGTGACACATTGTTTTTGTTATTTCCAGCCCAACAATGATGCTCACTAGTGTATGAAAGTAAAAAATAACGTGACACGTCGTTTAAGGAAACATTTTCATACTTTTTTCGCATGAAACGATTCATTTTTATTTTTACACTTTAAGTTCAAAGTACATATTTTGTGTTTTTTTTTCTAACACTCTATAGGTACAATGTGGTTTTACTGCATAATATAGTGTTTTGAAAATTTGTACCCACTACGATTAGCCAATTTTCTACGAAGAGTTCGTTTATCAACTGGCCTAGAATTGTGTGGCATTTTCGATATTTCTTTCGGATATAAAAAATATACCTCTGTTGGTGAAAAATGTGTGTTCAAGTGATTGCGGCTACTCAAATGTAATTATTAATTCGCATGTTTCTACTTTTAAAACATTTTTCCGTCGGTAATCTAATAGTGTGAAAATATTGAGAGTTAAAAAATGTTTGATCACCCATTTTACTAGTTTTCACGACAAGAGTTTTTATTAAAGAAATTAATCATTATTTAACACTACAATAAGCGAAATTGATAAATTGGAATACAAAAAAAAACGTACATAATAAATTAGCGAAAAGTAGGTATAATTTTATTTTTAATTTCTTGTCACAAATGGAAACAAATCAATTATATATATAATATTTCCAACATTCGACGATATATTATTTCCTAATTTAAATTACATTTCATTTTTGGACACTTGTTCTATAGGTTTTTTTTTCTAAAGCCGACGCGTATCAGCCCTAATCACAAAAATCTTGTATACAAACTGTTACAGGTCCGTTCAAAAATTAAAAAAAAATCAACAACACTGCTTAGTACTATTTCCGAACACGATAACGAAGGGAGCTGTAACATATCAATTTGTATATACGATTCGGTACAGGACGACGTTTACTCTAACGCGATTAATTACTACTCGGTCTTCGCACTCGTAATTATGCATTGAAATTCTCCGCAATATGAATAATAACTGAACGGTAGGCGCGCGTGCTTAGATGTTTATCGACGTGCTACGAGATCGAATTCGTGTTTTAAGCGACCGCAGTATACGTCCACGGGGGAATTGCGGCGGGCGCGATCGAGAAGCCGTGCCGAAGCCGAATCCGTGTCATAACATTTACACCAATTTGCATCATACGATGACCCTGTTTCGGCATGCGCTGGGTTTTGCACGATAATGTGATATTCGAGTTGTACGGCATCTCAATGCAGAACATTTTATTATCCTCATTCGCGCCAGCGTTGTTCGTCGGGAAACGAGAGCGTTGGCCGCGCAGACGCGACTTCGGACGTTCGCGTTGTCAACATCTCCGTTATCTCCGCGATGCGATGTTTTAGACTTAGAGTAATATAAATAATTTCACCGTCGCGGAACGCTGAAAAAAAAACCGTTTAGCTCGTTTCGACGGACGGTTACTTGCCTGTACGGGATTCTCGCAAATATTTTAATCAAAACACGCGCAAAAGCATACGCGCACGCACGAACAAACAACTAGACTAGGCGGTTCTCTCTACGAGCGAAAATACAAAGAAACAATGATGTTCGTTATGCTAACAACATTATATAATGTACAACACGTTCGGTGAAAGCGGTTAGCCGATAGCAATGAAACTTCCAAGTAAATATGATAAATTAGTTTTCGCTTCTCGCAGTAATATACTTTACGGCGGCGTTTTCTCGCGCGCAGGTCGACTCGTATATAATATCACACGCTATCGTCGTCCGCGACCAATAAAACCGTGTTTAAGTTCGGTACCAAGAGACGAATATAGAGTATTTTGAGTACCTACCAGCCCCCCCCCATCAGCTTTTGATTAATGTATGTCTCTATAATCTATACACGGTATAAGACGACGACGTGACGGTTTCGTGCGATGTGATCAAATAGGTGACAAATCACTGTGCGCGAGATATTGACTGTCGATTGCGTTTAGTGTTTTACACATTCCGCGCGAAACGATAAACTTATTGGTCTTAAGACGACGTTTTTCCCCGCTCTATTTTTCGAGGTGGAAAATCCACCGCTAAACGTTCGACGTGGCGCAATTTATTCGTGTGCAGAAAACTTACAAGTAATATTATATCCTTCTTCAGAACCATAAAATTATATTTTTTAATTGGCATCCGCATCCGTATAGCGTAGGACAATCGGAAACCAATTTTTTTTTTAGTCTTATGACGGGAAAATGTTCTCATCGTTTCATTGGTCAAACCACACCGCGGCCCAGGTACAACCCTGATGAATTCGGCAACCAAACCAAGTATGACGAACGCCCTTCCGAATGTATCTTTTTATTTTCAAAGTGTTATAATCACTTGTTTGATATTTTATTTTATAACTAAGATAATAATTGCGTAGTATATGAAATCTAATCTTATTATGTTTTAATAATAAAATATTGTACCTACTATTTTTTTTTCCGGAATTGTATTTCATTCGCACGATCGTTTTAGGTCTTTGTAAATGACTTGTCACTTGGTAGGGGTAGAGTGCAATTACTTTACTACTTGAACAATAAAAATAATAGACGCGACAAGATTTTATACAATTAAAAAATATACAAATATGTGTACCTATACACGTACACGTACACGTATAAGAACGTACAACCCGAATTCACAATTGAACACTAGATTTGCTTTGTTTAACATCCCTTGGAAAAAATTACGTTTAATGTATTTAAAAATACATTAAATTGTCGAGAATCACTAGTATTAAATAAATAAAATATAAGCCGGACTTAATATATGCTAATAATATACAGATTAATGTACAGAACATCGAACGGCCATAAGACCGTTGTATCTATGTTATGCATTAGTTTTTTTTTCACGATCAGGTCATTTTCCAAGTCTTGTGGCGTCGTCTAGTGACTTTTAATTTTTAAAGTGCCCTATTTTTTTTTATTGTTCACTCCGAGGCCAATTTAAAAGATGCGGTTCGTAAAGTTGCGCCGATAGCGGACGACTTCCACAGCACGTTCCTACGGGTTCGTTGTTGATGATGAGAAAATATGTATGTGCAATTGAACACCGAACAGCGGTGGAGGCGACATTCAGACCAAACGAAATAATTTATAATACTAACATTCATAAATGGTAGAGACGACGAATTATCGATTTGAATTCCAATAGAAGAAAAGCACGACCACACGACCTTCACGCAGCGTGTATTATAATATTATAGCTTATGCGATTGTTATTATGGTAGACTTGACGACATTTTGCGTCAATAAAAAAAAATAAAATAACTAAATCAAGGTTTAACAAGTAACAACCACTACGACTCATCGGCACCGCACACAATTTATTTACTTATACAAATGTTTTATAAGATTATATAATAACGCGGTACAGGGCCAATACGAGTTGGAAGGGTGTGCGCGGAGCATCA
Organism: Periphyllus acericola; assembly: GCA_949715065.1. Taxonomy (NCBI): domain Eukaryota; kingdom Metazoa; phylum Arthropoda; class Insecta; order Hemiptera; family Aphididae; genus Periphyllus; species Periphyllus acericola. The sequence continues at coordinate 41,197,519 of OX454266.1, forward strand.
CGAATATAATCGATGAAACGCGCTTTTACTTGTGGCTATTTATGCACGAGCACACACATACACGCATTCACACGCATATACGCATACACGCCCGCTCACACATACATACATACATACATACATGCATACACACGCACATACGCATACGCGAGCACGCGCGCACACGCTCGTACGTGTATGCGCACAATTAATCATAATAACTTGACAGCAGCACTTTCCCCTATTCGCTGCAACGTCTTCCCCTCGGGCGACCACATCTCTCACTCGCACGCACACGCGTACGTATTGGGTATCTTCTATCCTTCGCCGTCCCCCTCCCCCCGCGCGCGCGTCCACCCTACCATCGCCAGCTAGGTTCTCCTGCGGCTGATTCCCCATCGACTTTTACCGGATAAAGTACAGGGATTCGGACGGGATGTTCGGCGGCGATCGCGGTCGCACGCTCCGAACCTTGTCTCGATTATTACGTCGCACGCGTGTATGTGGATTAGCGTTCGTGCGTTAGAAGAAATCGATTTTCCCCCCGAGAGAGCGCCGCACCACTGCCCACAGGAGCAGGTTTTAATATACTCCCGTGTAGGTGCGTCGACGGATCACCAGCGGCGAGTTCGTTTTGAGAACGTACGTCGTCTTCGGGAAATCGCAATCCGACCGGAGTTATTCTCCGCGACCAGGACACGCGAGAACACGGAAGGCGGGTTGAGGATCTGAACGTGCTAACGAGCGCGTCTCGCAACGTTTAACCGGAACGTATTGTAAGGGTTGAACGCCGATTCGGAACGGAATCGTTTACGTTGTGTTTTTCGAAGGGGCGTCGCGCGGGTGGAGGGACGACACGCGCACCCGAAGTCGGTCCCTCGAATCAGACTTAACCTCGTCGAACACGGCGCGTGGGAATGCTTCCGTTTTGCGAGCGCGGTGCTGCGAGAACAGCGGTGGCGAGAAAAAAATCGGCAGTGACAATACCGCACACAGTTCGGCGGAAAGCGACGCCCCTCCCTCCCCCCTCCTTTCACCACATCTGCGGTGGTGCACCAAAAGACCTAGGAAACGCGTGTGTACGAATGTCGTCGTCCGCGAGTGCACTTGACTCCTCCGAGTGTTAAACAAGACACCCACAGATACGGCGTGTGTAAATAAATCGGTCTCAACACTCCTCAGACGCTGTGCAGCAAACAACCGTGACGTGTTCGCACAGACTAGACATCAAGACGTTTGTTTACCCAGAAAACACTGCACTGAACGTTCCGACCGCGTAAACTACCGAGATTTGAAATATTATTTCAACACGCTATTTAAATAGATAAAGAACATGATATACATAAATTTATATTCGTGTGTGCGTGTATGCGTGTGGGTGTATATGTGTGTGTTTATGCGTGCGTGTGTGCGTGAGAGATCGATTTAAACGATTTATCGAATACCATATGTGTATACATTGCTTGTCGTTTGGAAACGATGGCAGTTGTAAAATTGTTAACATCGCAATAATAATAGTCATAAAACCGAATATACAATCATGTAAAATGCATTGAATAGCTTTCCATAGCTGAATTTTAATGCGTTATATCGAAAACATTGTGTACAAACATTTAATATGTGCAGTGTAGTATATTGCTGGACGATTTGTATGGGTTGTATCGAGTAACATAACATATACGATACGTATTGTGAACATATTTTTTTCTTTAGTAAAAAGTATGACACTTAAAAAAAATGAAAATTAAATAATGAAATAAATGTAATACAGATATGATTAACATACTTGTTCAATCATATTTGAATTATTTTCGTTGGTTTTTTTTAATCAAATTGTTGTATATATTTTTCGTTAAAATTACCCATTATCAAGAATCGTTATTGGTTAATTCTTGCTAGAATGGAAATTAATTTTTCCTATACTATCTATTAAAATTTTTTTTTATTTTAATGGTTTCTTTATTAACAGAAATTATTGATTTAATTAAAGCCAAGTGAAAATTATATTTATTCTATTGATTTACCCAAAATATTTGTTAATGCTCTCAACGTTTTGCGCAGTAATCCTTCACCAAAGGTCACGTATAATATCCTATTAAATTATAAATCTTTAATTAATCAAACTTTGTGATTATTTTAAATATTTTCCGACATTCGTGTATATTTATTTTGGTTAAATAGTTAATTTTATTCGTTTTTAACTCAAAAATTAAAAAAGACAAGGTTATCAAAACTAATTTTAAAAAGAAATGAAAAATCAGTAAATTTGGCATAGCGTGTTTTTTTCCTTACGATTTAGGTTTTAAATATCCGAATAATTCATACAAAGTACAGAAACATTTTCATAAATAGTGTTGATTATTTTTTTTATTTTTTTACAACCATGGCTCTCGTTTAAACTGTGTAGATAAAATAATTTTGTTTTTTGTGACTTTTAAGTTGTAATATCAAAACTTAAGGGACACAAAATATGTATACAATATTTTTGTAACGTGATCGATTTGAGAAGCAATTTTTAAAATGTAATCTTTTCTTTAAAATCCCATATAATCTATTGTCTATGGTTGTTTCAGAATTAAACTTTCAATCATCACTGCACCGTAGAACGCCTAAAATAAATACAAGTTATGTGTCGGATCGATTTTAAAATTACTCTTAATACCTTTAGACAAAGAATAAAATGTTAGCCGATTTACCGTTGATTGATTGTAGTGCTCAACGAACTGAAGTTTTTAGTGACAAGACCAGATTCGATGACTTATATAGTATCTACGTCGTCACGAATAATTACTGTTAAGAAAAAGTTACTATACTTAGGTGTGACCATACCCATGACAATAGTTTTATTTTCAAACGCGTAGAGCCAATTATAAAATACCATGCAATAAATTTCAAGTATAAATGTTAAACGTACATAAATAATACAGCATGAACATTTGTAAAAATTAGGCCGTATGGATTGATGAACTCAGAAGACTAAGAATTGTCAAATTTTCTAAAATTTCTTATGGATTTTTAGAAATACTTCGAGCTTTCTCGGTCGTTACTTTATATGTTACGAAACAGAGTATAGTCGCGACGTGCAGAGTATAATATGTCATTCACTATCGGGATAAGAATGCTACGTGTGCGGGTGCGTAACTGCTTTTACAGAATTGGCCTTGGAAGGTTTATCTCTGCGACGCATCATAATGGATCTGCGAGTAAGAAATTATTTAAGAGTGAAGTATATAGCCGGGGTGGACAGGTGGAAAACAAATTTTATATAAAATCCGTTTGTTCCAGATACGGTTAATCTGGACCACAAGCCAAAAATCATTTGTAAGTTTTATTTTTTGATAAAATGACGCGGCAATGTTGTACATATATTATTAACCATAAACATTTGCTTGAATGGAATCGAGTATTCAAACATTTTTAATTTGTATCTGAAATAATATTCTTGATTGCAGGCTTTACTTATAAAATATTTATCAGACCATTTGGAAAAATGTTGTAGGTAATAGGTCGATTGGTGCGAACGATGAAAGGGAGTTTTTTATCGCTTGATCAGCTCTTGATAATTTACACGATAACGTTGTACTTCCATAAAGACGAAACACAAAATATTCAAGGTACGTGATTTTATAAATATATTACATTGTTAGATACATTATAAATCTATCTATCTAGTAAATATTTTATGAATAAATTCCCGTTTTCACACCATAATTAAAGGGTACTAAATAGATGGTTTTCCAACGTTTTACGAATTAAACTTCCACGAAAATGGTGTATTGTGTTAACAGTCACTTTTAAAAATAACGAATATTTCTACAAGTGCAAAATATTTTCTAGGTTAACATACCCGGATGTAATTTACATATATTTCAGTCTATCTTGAGTGAAAATCAAACTTCATAAATCACATTTTTTCGATACGAAATTCGAATTGGCTGTTGTTTTTGATTTTTCATTTATTTTTCCGATACGATGGAAAAATTGTATGTAACGGGCATTATCGTTTTAGAACTGAATGAATATGCACTTTTTGCAAAATTAATTAAAATTATATAATATAATTTTATCCTTTAAGTTATTGGTTCCAACCAGGGCTTAAATCAAATATTGCAGATAATGCTTAGTAGTTATAACATTAATTTATTTTCATTTATTTTCAGTCATGTATGATTGAGTCCTTAAACTCATAACGTAGAATACTACTGTACAAGGAAAATCTATGAAATGTATTTATGTTTTTGGGAGATGATAAGGAACTCGAAATTTATTCCTGAAGAAAAATATAATTATGATATGATAATCATAGTTAATTATTATAATATCATAATTCTCTATGAACTTGAACATTGAGAAAAAATGAGTTAGTAAATTGCTCATATACTCTTGCCGGTTATCTTCAACGAACTTCCTTTTCCGAAAATTGGCTTGACGTTTGGCATTAGAATATTAATAATGTCGAATATCAATGAAAAATAATTAATCTACTTAAATATCAATAATAATAAATAAAATGTTAATAAACAACCACGGTAACGAAAACTTTACGAAAATCAATTTCGAAAAAAAAGTTATACCCAGCCCAAAAACATATTTACTTATGTTAAAAATAAACTTTGAAATAATGAGGATCCATCATCGTTTCAAAATGTACACGAATCATACGCGACCCACTCTTGAGTTATAGAACAATAAAATTACATCTGATAGCAGTGTTCTACCCGACTCCTGAATCTCGCAGGGCAGTTTTTTTTTTTGAGAAAACTTTGGTGTAAAACAATATTTTCTTTACAAGTTCATCGCTAAGCGATCAGTTGTCCGGTTAACGTAGAATGGTTATACGTTACTAATACTTCTGTTTGATAACACCTTTAGTTTCTTCCCGGAGGGATAAGTCTTAACTCGTTATGATGTTTTTTAAAGTAATTTTTATATTTTTCTGAGATATATTCACGAAGAACATTGGTTTCAATAGCACACTTGCCGAGATTATGATGTTGTCCATTTGTTTTGAAAAAACAATATTTTAAAGAGCGAGCGTACCAGTTTTCACTTTTCCCGTTATTAATTCGTGAATAAACACGTTCGTATCGCGGTGATCGACGAATATAATTATTGAACACTGCGTTTGGGTTTTAACCGTGAAAACGGCCACGGGGTTAGGCAATTTTCTAAGGGTGTAATTATTATATTATTATAGTCGTCCGCTATTTTTCATATTGCACGCGAGAGAATATATATACTTTTGTGACAGTACGTAACAAATTGTAAATATTCATTGTGAAAAAATGTATTTAAGAATGCATAAATTATTGTTTATGTCGAGCATGCGGTGCTATAAAAATTCTGAAAACGCTGTTCGCGACATGCTGGCAAAGTAAATAAGCATAACTCACCAGCGCCGAGTGCCGATTTAAGAGTGCCGTTTGGCATGCATTCAGACGTTTTTAAAGTACAACAAGGGAAGCTTTTATTGCCACTGCTGCTGCTGCTGCCTACGACCCAAAAATAATTTCAAACCAACTTCATCACTTATTATACAGCAGAACTGTTTTCGTATAGCTAATTTTTAAATTGTTAATTGCAGTTTCTCTCGTTTTCCTTTCCGTTTCGCGTGGCCCGTGAATAATTTTATTACGTCGATAAAAAGATTAGTCGATCTTTTTTTCCAGCCAGTTCAACTACGGTCGTATAATTTTACTTCAATCATGTTTTTTTTTTTTTTTGTCATTGCAACTGCTATTATCATTATTTATTGTCCGCCATCTGTAAATAATTGAGTTAAAACGTAGTCGTATCTTTGAAAAGATATATTCAATTTTAACACTTCGACTAATTTACAATCGACATTTATCAAGTACATTTTTCCTTTAGGAAACATCAAAAGAAATTATTTACAACCCGACGGACACCGACGTAATACGTCCCTATACCTCAGCCTTCTCACGAGTTCTTATAATCATAACAACAAACGCTAACAATATTTTTTCCGCGACGAAAAAAACCACTTAATTTCGTTTTTACACGAATCGATAGTATTTCACAGAATACGTTTCGTGTACTTAATGCAAATTCATTCAATTGTAAGTATTTTGGTGATCAGATTGTGTATCTTATTTGAAAATAACCACGACTAAAACAAATATAACTCTCTATTGGAATTTTATCGGATTATAACATAGGGTGTTACAAACATTATATTATTTTACTTCACTTTTGTCAATTTTCACTATCGCAATATAGAATAATACACTTTTGAAATGAATTCATGTGCAAGGATTCATTTTTTTCTCAATTCACCTCTCACCTAATCGTCTATAGTAGGTGAACATGAAAAGTAAGAATCACATTTCTATACGCTAAATATATAAAGAAAATCACCTTATCATAATTCGTTTGCGAACTCAAAGTTTAAATAATCATTGAATTTTCTGTTATTGATGTAATCATACAATATAATATGTTTACTGGTTCGTTTTTAAACCACTTTGGTAATACAACAAAAACAACCCCTCAAGTGTACGTATTTAAGGTTTAAGGACCTATAAATTCAAGAAGAAAAATAAAAAAAAATCCGCTATGGTAACAAAATGTAATCGCATAATATTTATACCTCCGAAAATATGCACTAGAAAAAAAGTACGCAAATGTATTGAATTCCAAGCTTCGGTAAAATATAACAACATCAATCATAAATAATCAGCAATACCGGTCTATTCTGTACGTTTATGCTTTTGGATATGATATATCATAATAGAGGGGTGGCCAAACATGCTTGGGTAAAGATTGATCTAGAATATATTTTTCTTTTAAGTATTGACCAAAAAAATGATTGTATATAACAGCATCTGTATACTAGTATTATACTAACACTGACTACGTATTAAGGTTAAATATAATTCCTATTATTTTTTTAACATTATCTTAAACGTATAAAAAATACTTAAATAATTTTTTTATTACCTAAACCTTTATTAGTTTCAATATTAAGATGACAATTTGTACATACAAATTGTAACAACCATAATGGCCTACAAATTCTGAAGACTCGCTTAAAGTAAACCTTTAATTCGTCCGTATAATTGTATAATTGACCGTTTGTAAGCTATATTTTTAATACGAAGAATATTAATTGGATACAAATTTTTCTTTCCCAGTCGTTAATTTTGGTGAGGGTCACCAGAGAAGCAAATGAGTAATCTTGTTTCTAAGCTTTAATCGTTTCATTTCTGTCATTCGTATTGATGTGAAAAGAAGCGTGCGACGCAGGGATGCGGTGGAGATACAGGCACGTCTAGTGACCAACATGGGCGTGAATTAACCCTGCGAATTTGAAATCAATATACACGAACCGGTCGCACGCTGAATGTCTCCATGAAACGTCCTGTCGGCGATCCTCTGCGACGGCACGACACTGCGCGGACGTCGTTTCAGAAAACGGTGCACGCGTACAGTGCCGTATAGTATAGCAGTACATTACCATAGCCGGTTCGGAACAAACGCTGCGATTCCCGTCGCGTCTTCCTGCGCGCGGCGTTCGTTCCTGCGCCCTTCCATTTCGCAACTTTGCACCGCTCTGAACGTTTCACATGAAAATCTCCATTGTGCTGCTGCGCCGGCACTCGATGATTGCGTACCCTAAGTCTCCGGCCCGTTTGGAAATTGTACGGACGGCGGCGCGGCCGTGTAAACGTTCGGAAACAATTGCGCGAAACTTTGTGCACAACGAAACTTTACGCGCTTATTACGGACATTTATCCGGAACAAAAGAGATCACGAACGGTTCGTTCACTCGGCGAACTGCAACACCGCCGTAACGTGGCGGATACGCCGCGACACGTGGGAAACACTGCGCACAAAGCGTAATATTTTTCATTCCGGCAGCGCCCTACGAACGTACTCCGCGTACCATATTTAAAGGGACGTCACGTTTTTATTGTGGAAATTAGTGGCTGAAAACAATCTCGGAATCGACGTTTCATCAGTTATTGCTTATCGTGGTACAGTAGTAAATTGTCATTAATTACACGTGTTTTACGATAGGACGATTAGAGTACGTTGTTCGTGCCTAACTTTTAGCGATCACAAACATATTTGACGATACACGCTAAATTTTGAACGTTTTTTTTAACTATTTGTTTAAATAATACTAAATTAAATTATTGAAAATGCACAGGCGCCCGTCACAAAAAACAGTTTTTTTTATAACGACAGCACGCACGAGTGGACTATTTCTTTCCGTTTGGTACGTGTTTTTAAAATTATTGTTTGCAGTTGGCTTGATGGATAAGTGCTATTGTCCTATCTATATTTTTCTGGTTAACTTTTTGCGTCCCTCATCTCATTGAGGATATAATAATTATTAGAAACCATAATTAAAATTAACTTGCTAATCCAGCCCGGTTTGACAACGGTGACAATTTGTCGGGAGGAGGAGATAGGGATCAAGAAAAATGTTGCTCCGGGACGTAAAATATGTTTGAACACGCGACTGCAGAAAGCAGCAATAACTATGCGTGCTTCGATCGGAAGTTTTCAAGGGGAATATTGAAAATAATACACCAGCGAAAGGCCGGTATGAAGTTGAGATTAATTTTCTAATTACTACTGCGCGACGCATAAACGAGTACGTTATACGACTGTTCGTTCATGGAGTGGCGAACGAAATCGTTAAACTCGTTTGGACCGTGTTCGAAAGCAATAAATACGCCGACTGCGAACGCCGTTAAGAGGATATAGGATATAGGACTGCGTGCGAGTGTGTATATAGGAACGAAAGACAAATTGAATTTTCATGAATAAAATATCTCTATTAAAAACGGTGTCGTAAAAATTAATTAAAAACAGAGAGAGAGAGAGAGAGAGAGAGTGAGAGAGAGAGGTAGTTGCGTATAATAGGATCGTATATAGAACGAGTATAAGTTGTATATATGAAAATCACGCTCGGGTCCGATGAAAATATAAGGGCACAACCGATCACTTCGCATCGGTGCGTATCCAAAGTTGTTTGTCCGAAGTGGTTTAAAATGTAATATTATAATCGTATAGCGACTACCCTTCACCCGACGGACGTGGAAAGTTTTAGTTTTCAAACGATCTTTTCATTTAGATTCTATTGCGAAAAATGTAAAACCTTTATGGAAATAAATAGGAATTTAAAAATAAAATGAATTCCTGGTGATACATACAGCAAAATCTACCCCACTATAAAACGCAATTGTCTAAATGAAAATTTTAATCACGGTAAATATGTAACAGCCACATTGCGACCATGTTTGATGGTACGTTTTATTTGTATGTATTATCAATTATAATGTTGTAATCATGCCGTTAGTACCGTACGTTTCCATGGAGGTTGCCGACAACTCTAAACGTTTCGATAAAGGGTTGCGGCACTGATATTTGGAGTTAACGAATGTATCATAACACCGCGCAAAAAAAAACTAATCGATTTCGACGGGGCTTTTCGGAAGTGATAATAATAACGCTGCCGCCGGCCGGTCGTATGCACGTAGCGATTCAATGCGCGCACACGAAAACGCGCTCTGCCCACTCGTCAAATTCTGAACGAAATATTGTTTAAGCGCACCATGAGAAGTAAAGCTGCGATGGTAAGAACGAAATCGGACAATTTATTCACGCGGAAAAATAATGTACACTGGTTTTCGAGCCAATCCGATCACGTTGCCGTACGGATATTGTTCGTCCGCGTTTTGCATCGTTAATGTTTTTCTTCGATTATTCATACTTTCGATCGACGTCTCGGTTGCATTTATCTATTGTCAATGATCGTCCAAGGCGAACGGGTATAATATTATTTGATGACGATTACGACGCGTTCGATCCGTGCGCAGTAAACAATATTTGCTCGTAACAAGCGATCGACGGCCGTGGCCGCTTACTAGTAGTACTCTCCGCGAGACGTTCGGTCGGATAAAAAACAAAATTAACCCGATGAATCCCGACCTGACGCGCAAATCCGATTCGATATTTCTTTTACTTTTTACTTAGCTCGCTCGATCGTTTTTGATCAATTTGTCGGACTTTGCGTCGGCTATGGGTCTAATACATTGGTGATGGCGCGGTGGCTGATTCAATAAGGTACGTTTTCTCCTCGTATATATTATAACGTTATTAACATTAGTATTAGATCCCTCGTTGTCGTCATCCGTATAATATATTATTATAACATCAAAGCTAACGTACGACCCCGGCGATCAGATCTCCTTCGAGCGGATTTTATATTTAGATAAGTGTCCAGTAAATATCCCCCCCCCGCACGTAGCCCCTACGCCAATCCTGCAACCCCTACCACCACCACGGACTTGCTGTTTTTCTCTCCTTCTCTCTCTCTCTCTCTATATATATATATCTTTTCTGTCTGTACGAAATCCCTATGTTTTATCGACGGTCAAATCTCAGACCCGTATAATTTATCGTCGGTCACGGTAGGAGGACCCTCCAATCTTTTGTTTGCGAAAAAATACGTCCCCGTCTTCGTTCCGTGCTCAGCGAAAATATTCGTTTCTCTCATAACCAAGTGTTAGTAAATTGTAAACATGTTTATATATAGGCTTGACTAATGTTTTATCGGAACTAAATGACGTGTATCTGGTGATGTAGTCGAAAATTTATAATGTCTGGATAAAAATTGGGACGAGGAGCTATATTTTATAAAAATATTTTTAGAACCACTTAAAAAACGATAGCTCCTAGACGTCTGGAAGTATTTCTTTCTCACATACGTGTAGCATTTTTTTTTATATAGAACCTATTACACGAATATAAATAAAAACATGAATACACATTTTGAAAACGATTTGGATTTAAGAACGCGAATTTAATAAAAACGCGACAACATTTTAATAAAATTTATTAAATTTATTTTAATATAAATTTTTTTGGATTAGATCACAATCAAGTATTTTTAAAACTTTTAGTATATAAGTTAAAATAAATATATCAATACAGTCCAACCCCCATAGCTCGAATATAACATCTTCTCCAACATCTTATATCTAGTTAATTTAAATTATTATGTTACAACTACTACCCCCTCCCCTCACCCACGATAATTAGGGATATCCCGACCAAAACTTGAGTTTAAAATCCAAAAAATACCCTATATACCTACATATAAATACATTTTGTATAACATAAATATTAAGAAGAGAAAAACCATTTTATCGGTTATCTTATACGGTTACTATCTAAATAACCTAAATTATTAATAGGTAAATGGTATGTAAATAGATTCAAAAAAAAAATTGCAGAGGTTGTGCAGTGTTAAGTTTGTCGTTTACACGATATCATCACAAAATAATAATTACACGTTACGCAATTTAGCTTTTAATCGTTAATTTTTGGTCGACATAAAAATAAAACCATTTCAACAATTTTAGTTATTTTCCATTTAGTCTTGTTGGAATTATACGTTTTATGGTTTGAAATGGGTGGACAGAAGGTTTGATAGGGGTGCGCTATGTCTTTTCAAATCCGAAAACGATTTACCGTCACATATTCAGAAAACTATTCCGCAGACAAGTTCCAGTAATTTATATATTTTTAAAGCTTTTCACTGCAAACCAAACAGGACTTTTTAGATTTTCTCGTAAAACAAATGGCCACTGCACAACTATTATGGATGATTATTCAGCGTACAATACAATAGCCAGTTGGGTGATTTATAACATCAAGCGTTGGTGGCAATTTTACAGGTTTTTTTTAAAAATAAAACTTTCCACAGTCGTTTGGCCCACTATCAAACGAGGAGCTCATAATCTAAGAAACAAAATTTGATAATAATATTTTAATTTTCGAAACAAAGGTTCTCATTTTCCTCGGTCTATTCAAGTGTTTTGGTAAATTATTTTATACACGCACGCACAAACATATTCGTATGAAAAAATTACATTCTTACTACTTCCTGAAGCTACTGATGGTTTTTGATTTGAATGTACCAATTTTTTCAGAAAAAAATGTTTAGAATCTGAAATTAAACATCGATGTGCATGGCCGTTGAAAAAAAACAGTAAAAACGTAATAAATATCAAGGTGAAAACTGTAAAAATCTCAATAGTATGATTATCATGAGGATAACATCGTGTATTGTATCAGAATTCAAATCGATTATTTCGGAAGCTCCATTAATTATCGATCGTGAAAATTAAATCACTTCGTAAGCGCATACCCGTAAACAACATTCGTTATCTTTCATTCGTTCGATAATTCGATCGAGACATTTTTATTTCATGTAATATAATATGTATGTACTCACTGGTCACAGAATCTGATGTCTGCTAGTTTCGACTCGTTTCGCCATAGTCTGTAAGAAAAACAATTGATTACATGTTATTAATTGTTTCAATTAGTAACAATTATTCATACTACACGCTTGATCGGTTTACGATATGTTTGTAAAAGCATAATTATAGAGTCATAACTCATAAGGTTATTCGATCGATTGGTACAATATATTATACGATTTATGATATCGCCACTGCGTTACCCCACGTACATATCGTAACAGTAATATCGTATCAATATATTTATCATGTTTCAATAGCAAAACAAAACTTAATTTATTTTGTACCTTTAACGCTATTAGCCAATTCAAATGTTATTTTTTAAAAAAGTCTTGAGTTCCGCCACATTCCTATTTATTTTTATTCTCTTTTAGTAAAAATGATCAAGGTCAATAGTTATACGTTACCGTGTGGATAACATAATATTATATGACATAATAACGAACAACATTGAAATTTTTAAATGAAATTCAAATACAATTATAATTACAACGAAGCAGGATAAAAATGTAATATTATATAATAATGTAGACAAACTGATCGCTCGGCATTATGAATAAATAAATCACCAAAAACAAGATTACCTTGTTGAAAAACTAACATTTATCAATCCGTAATCGACTTGGTCACGGATACTTAGTGTTAACAGGGATAATAACGCAGATACAGGGTATTAGCTGCATATATTTTTCTAACGTTCATGTTACTGCTATGGAGAATCATTTCCAACGCAGTGAGATTATAAAAACAAATAATTATATTTCTATTCAACATAATATCTCTTTTTTTTACATAACGTCCGTCACAATAACGCGGAGCGAGCGCAAGAACTCTCACGTTGTTCGTATCGAAGGCACTAATATTGCGTTTTCAGTACACGCGTGCGACCGACCGCCTTCTGCCGGCTTGCGCGTGGCGTGTAGAGATGCAGCTCGACATGTTTTATTAAATCGTTACGATTCCGCAATCAACCCGTTCCGAAAGGATTGTGTGCCCGAACGAAACAACCTTCTCGATACGTACACGGTACACCCGAGACCGGACGAGTGAAATAACGACCGCCGCGTGTGCATCGTATCATAGACCTATAAACTATGGGCAGCGCATTCCACTTCGATTTGTCCACAATGCTAGGCGATCATATAACTGAGAGAGAAAGAACATAAAGTAGTGAATCATGGAAGAAATACCATAAACTTTTTTTGTTTCCATTTCCTTTATCATCCATAAACATAGTATCTCTAAAAGACGGTAGAAGTATAATATCATTATAAGTATAATACTATAATTATATTATAATTTTAATATTGTCAATGCCATGTTTTAATCATTCATTATGAATTATGATACATATTAATAATATATAATTTATTATTTTGACCACCATTGGAGTAGCAGCCTTTAACACGGCAAGATACAACCATCGTAAAAACATTACTTTAACTTTCAAACTCGAAAATACGCAAATGTCGCAAATATTCATAATTTAAATAGGTATTCGGTAATCGGTATACATTATTTAACAACAAATCAGTAATCACAAATTTATCACGTTATCAATGAAATCTAACGATCGACAAGATTTTATTGTAACATAATTGTTTATTTGGCACTTTGGTAGTAGACACACTACAAAATACTACTTTGTTTCTTTTCTCACTCACTTTATATCGTATCCTGACTTCTCTCTTTAAGCGCTGTCCATAGTTTATAGGTCTATGCATCGTATACATATAGGAGACCACCCCTATTCACTCATCAACGCCCAGAGCAAACCACTGGGTCTAGAGACTTGAAATTTTGTACACAGGTTCCTTAAGTAATGTAAGGGAGCACTAAGAAAGGATTTTTCAAAATTCGAACTCTAAGGTTTTTAAAAGTTTGTATACATTTTATATAGCTAATAGCTATATATTATGTATTTTTTCCCCCGACTGTTAATCGCTGTTTATCGGTGTATTGATAGTGCTAATAGTACCTTGAATTCACAATTTAATAATAACAATCAATTAAATGACTGGTGGTAATAAAACCAGTCGCAGGTAATTGGCGACCGCGATTGCAACACACAATAGGTACCGGTGGTAGACGGTCAAAGTAAATAAATAATGTGAAATGGTGAATACGTGCTGCCGCTGTTGTCGCCGTTGTCGTCGTCACCACTGCTGTCTGATGTATTTCACTTCCATTGCATCTTGCGATAAACACGCATTTATTCCAATAATCCAATACGCTTTGAGAACTGTTTGATCGACGTGACCTTCACAGATTATTAACGCATCTTAACACATTGAGTTTGGTTAGTTATTTTCGTGCGGTACACGAATTACAAACCGTGTGGAATATATTGTTACGTGCAGTTGGTCGACCTGCAGTTCTTGGTACTTCAATAATTCCTTCTATAACATAGATTCTTCAGAGTTGGAAAATATTTGTTTATACTCATCATCGGCATTATTTCGAATTTCTTTAAATATTTGACATACATCTCAGTTACTCGCTCATGACAATATGTCTAATCAATATTAACTTTTTGTAGTGCTATTTAGCTATTTTTTAGTACTTTTAGATAGTGGTAAAGTTAAAGAAAAAAAATTGAGATTTGTAAACGCGCGCTACGTTACCGTTCCGCGGTGTTTTTTGCGAATCCGGCGTTAACTATGTATTTAAAACTCGGGTCAATTTACACACGCACACACAATCGTATTGCAGTCAAAATTATGCATTATGCATCGAGTTCACCTAGGTAAGGGTAGGTACACACGCACGCTTGTCGCTTCGTTGTAGGTTTTCTGTTATATTTTGTTCGACTGCACAGGCATACAGTGTTCAGCAGCAGCAGCTTTGCATAAAACATCAACTTTGAATAACAACATTATATTATATCATTATGTCTCGCGGCGCTTCAAATACCAGCGCAAGTGTAGGTTAGTATTTAAACTGTGTTCTGTGTTCGATCGTGTGATAGAGCTAGAGCTTTCTGCCAATCGAAAACAAAGTTCCGTAACACCGATCGCCCGACCGCGGTTGTCAGTATAAAATGTAAAACGCCGACTTCTAAAAGTAAATCACGTCCATAAAATGCAACCTATAACAATGGTTCGAAAAGGTTACGGGAAAAAGGTGTGCTCTAGAGTACGGGATACAGGGTTCACATCAATGAATCGATTCACCCGGCCGAATTATTACCAATCGATAAACATAAAACACCGCGAACGGACGTGAGCATTGGCAAACGAAGAAAAACTATAATTTTGAAGATGACGTTTTTCCATGGATAGGAGGTATTAATGGTTTAAATGTGGACGAATTAAAACCTAGATTTCGGGAGGATGAAAAAAATAATTTTGTTTAAAACATTTTTATTTTTGTTTTATATTGTATATTAACTTAAATTACAAAAATTACATATTTTATACTACTTATATACTTTGTCATACATACATATTTAAGATTACATTTCTAAAGTAGGAATAAACAAATATTATTATTATCTGTTTCATATGAGCATAATATTATAACATAAAATAATATGGTTATCAAGTATTTAAATATTATACAACAGTATCGACGATTACAGGTCGTACTCTAATAATTTAATTAATAAGTACCGTGGCCGAATTTACGTAAAAGTAAAACATAACATGCATACTATCTAGTTTAAGTACAATTAATATTTTACCTTCGTCTTTTGAGAATCGTATAGTAAATTATTTTCCATCATCTTGATAATAAATTATTAGTATTTTTATATTTGTACAACACTTAACTCATCACTCGGTGAGCGTATAATATGTTATTAATTTTAAACTTTTTCCTCTTCAGTTCGTTTCGCACATAGGTGTCTATCACAGGCGACCGATCATAGTGAGTCGTCCGACTACAGAAAGCGATGATTGGAGGACGGTCGACCGCGGTGGTCGTTACTGCTACCGTGTTACTGTTCTCCGCACAGGGCCACTGTCGCGTTACTGCTGAGACCAGTTACAACATACTGGCGATCTTCCCGTTCAGCGGTAAAAGTCATTTTCACATGTTCCGCGCCGTGTCGGAAGCGTTGGTGGCCCGCGGACACGCAGTCACCGTGGTCAGCCATTTTCCCAAAACCTCGTCGTCCTCGTCGTCGGAGAAGCAACAGCGACGAAAAGATGTGACGAACGGATCATATACCGATTACAGTCTGGCTGGCTCAGTTCAAGTATTCGAAAACTTCACCACCGATCAGATGACTGGCCACGGGTATTTAGAAGAGATCCTTCTCATCCTGCAGGACGGTGTGGACAACTGCGAGGGAGTTATGTCCTCCGGACGACTCAGCGCGCTGATACAGGATCGCGCGAGGTTTGATCTCGTCCTGGTTGAAGTGAGTTCCTCGCTGCACTTTTGTGCAATTATATCATACAAATATATTCACATTAAAACTAGGTGATTTTTTTAACCTTGCTCACCTACTTTTTGAAAATGCTCAAATTTCGATTTTTTTTTAAATGTTCAAGTTACCAAGTTATCAAGTTATTATGTTTTTTTTCAAATAGAAACGGCACATTTTTTATGCTAAACATTATTTAGTTCATTTTTAAGGAATTTTTGATGTAACTTAGTCAAGATTCGGACAAATACTTTCGGAAATATTCACTTTTAAAATAACGTATGAAAAGTGTAAAATTCGCGTTTTAACGAATATGTATCAATTAGCGGTAATATATAGGTAATTACATTTTATATAACTATTTTCTTAAATACTTCAATAAGAATAATTTGAAAATTTCTAGTTAGAATTTTGATATTGATACATCAAAATTCACAGAAAAATTGTCCCAATAAAATACCGTAGTAAAAAAAGTGTGTTTCCATTTGAAAAAAAAGTTTGTATCTCACCACAGCACATCCTTAAGGCCGCATGAAAAAAAAGTTATGGAAAACATAGGTCTCACATTAATTTGAACATTTTGTCACCTTGTGTCACAATTATTTTATAACTAATATTGTATTAAAGTATTATAGTATTTGAATGATAATTACTATTATTTATATATTTATATCGTGACGCCAAATGGCCTCAACCAGCATTTGACTAAAAAATCATTCAGTGACGCTAATGACGCCAATAGGCGTTATAAAAAAAAAGAAACGTTAATTTTACCAGCACCGAGGTATTTGAATACAAAATTTAACCGCAACGAACGTGTTAATTAAAAGAAAATCCAAATTTAAGAATTTTTATGGCCACAAAGAGGGTGAGCATGGTTAAAAATCACCCTATGTACGTAGTTGATAAATTCATTATAATATGCGAGCATCAACGTTTGCTCGTCTTGAGACCCAACGGTGAAAAAAAACGAAACACGAAATCGCTTCCGTAGTACAGGGTTTTTAAAGCAGCTAAAAGTATATTACAAGCATTGTGCGTAAAATATAAAAAATAAATATAAAACAATGCCGTATTTAATGGTGACTGATTGTGGAACTGTATTATAGTGTGCGTAAATAATTTTTAAATATAATTATTTTCAATACAAAATTTAAAACCTTAGGATAGGTGGTAACAAATTTACAAAAATTCCATACATATATTGGACTACCGTCTAAATTCCAGTGGACCCTATTTTAAAACCTTTGGGTTGATTTATCTTTCAAAATAACATCGAAAACATTGAAATATCATTTATTTTATTTCATTTAAATTTTGTTAGTATGAAATGTTTTTGTTTTTAAGTATACAAATAAAAAACAGGTTAAATATTCGGCGGTTAGGTATCAAGGATCCAAGTCCCCGAACAAACGTTCGCATAATTGCTTATAAGGATGGGGTTGAAGGATTTAGTCAAAATGTATTGTATAATAGTAAATAGACGACCAAATCATATTCGTCACACAGAAAACACAACGTAATTTATATTTTGCATGACATGCTATAGGCTTAGTGTACAATATTGTTGCCTATTACACAATATTTGGTCGCTTAGTATTTGTACCGTATATACTGTATAACTAATTAAAAATTATAGATAACTCATACTCGTAGTGATATTGAGTCTGTCGATACCAATTGCTAATTTTTCTCCGAGCTCGAGTTAATAAACTTTCAACGGCAGTGTAATTACATCGGATTACAACTCGCGCACAGTTCGGATACTCGTATATTCGTTCGAATCGTTTCAAAATAATATGGGAAACAAAATGTGAACACCGTAAAAGAGACATTGGGAACGAAAGGAGTAATAAAAAATAAACGCGTCTCCGTATATTGTTATGGTGATACAATTATGCTCTAAAAGTAAAATTATAGGTTTCAAAGTTTTATTTGGGTCACACACACACACATAATACTTTCGAGGTAAATTACTGTTGTGGAATGCATGTTTCATGTAGTCATTATATAACAAACATAGATTTCATAATTTATACCTAAAGTTTCCAAACCGAATTAAGTATGTGTGCGGCATACACATGCGAGACATAATAGTATGTTTAAAAATAAAAAAATAAATAGCAAAAATATACAAACATAAATCATCGATTATTTGAATTATTCAATTATTTAAAGCAAATGTTGTATGAGAAAAAAAAACTTTAAACATGATTGAAATATTTCCTTTGGCAGCATAGAGGTCAATATTTTGCTGAATATTTTATAGACGAACAAATTAAAACAGAAACTTCGTTTTTAAATATCATACGCTACCTATAAATACCTATATATAATTTAATATTTTGTTACACCTTTCTAGAGATTTTCCACTTTTTGGAAAAACGCATTAATGTAGTTTTAATTTAATTTTAAACGTGACCTAATGAAAAATATAACGAAACTTTAAATTCATTCGGTGTTTAAAATTTTCGACCACCGGCATTACATAATGCAACTGTAATTTTTCTTTATATTTCTAATACAAGCGTTGAAAATATTTAATTTATAATACCGTACTGCCTTTGAGCATAATTAAAAATTATAATAAAGGCATTCATTCGATTGTGGAAATCGTTTTTTGAAAACAATTACAAAACTGTATCCATTTTGATTATTTCCGACGATTAACTCGTACTGGTTGTGCTTCCAGGAAAAAAACGAAATGTCAAAAAGTTTAATAACACACACTATCGTTATAGTTATTACTTTGTGGCGTATACGAGTACTATAGCATACGAGTATACGGCGAATCGTATGCATCGTAACCAATATGCTACGTGCAGTTGGAATATGTTACTATAATCGCAGTAAATATGTTGAGGTAAATTAAGACTTTTCGTAGTAACTGAAAAGTTTTGACTGTGGGCAATCAAACGATAATAATACCGTACACACAATATACATACTTGTATTAGATATTATCTTAAACATTACGTGTTATGGCTTTTCGTAAACGTGGAGTGAAGTTTATATTGAAGAAAAAAAAAAGTATTAAGAGTTACGAAGAAGGTTTACGATGAAAAAAATCAGTTTCTGAAAGATAAAACTATATACTATATACGATTTGAATATTAATCGAGAATAAACGATTCGAAAACGTTTGAACGAGACGAAACTGCGGTTGAAAAGCAGTGTATGTATATTACTTGCAGTTTAAATACGTATATATGAGAATATATATATGTGTATAAGAGAGCAGGAAAAACGGTGCACGTTGGCGGTTGGCGTTGTAATAAACTACCTAGTTATACTTTTAACGTCAATAACATACTTGTTATTCAATGAGTCATAATAATAATAAAGTGTTCGGCAGTTAAGTGTGTGTGCACGTTAAAAACAGTCGATCAAACATTTCAATCGCGGTTATTAACGTAAAACACACACACATATTTTTATAAGAATATATATATCATAAATACATTATTCATTTTCATGATATCCAGCCAAACGCAAGAAAATTACTCTGCGTATAAAAAGATTATAACGTCATGTTTGCAAATTTTTTGTTTTGCCCCTCACGAAATAGTTTGTTTCTTTTTAATTTTATTTAGATGTATAATGTAAATACATACTTCGTTCCTTCGGTAACCTGAAAAAAATCGAGTTTGCTTATGGAGAGAAAAAATATTTTTTATTTAATAATGTTAAGGAGAACATGAAATTACTTGCTGAACACGTGACATGCATAAAACGTATTGATTTTATACGTACGTAAACACAGCGGTACAAACGACGATTATAATAATATCATAAAATATACTTGTGTGTAGTGTAAAAAATTAACCAATAAATTTGAATTAAAACCGTGCACACGAAACACGCATGACCACACCTACATAAACACGGAATGAAACTAGGGAGAAATATCGTCTAGTTAAAAATACTTTTGAAGATATACTTTAGACTCGTAAAATAGAAAATATTGTTCGAAAAAAAACATTTCAAAATCGTCTATGGACAACATTGCATTGATAACTAAGAAATAACTGGGCGCAATAATTGTAATAGTATTTAAAAAAACATGCTAAAAATATTGTTTCATTGACTTTAACCTCGGTAATATTATTATCTTATTTAATGTCCATATACTAAAACAGCCTGCGAGAAAATGGTATGCTAAGATGCAAAGACAATAAAAAGTGAAAATCACTTTAAGTGAAATAAATCATATTACACATTTTTGTTAAATTACCAGTTAGAAGATAGGTGGAAAGATTAAATCGATGCATTATTATGACGGTGTCGAAAAATCTCTTGTGTACGTTTGTTAATAATGTTCAAGCATAAACATGGTCTAAATTAAGTAAAAATAATTAATATCCACCCAAAGTGACGTTATTCGACGACGATATTCGAAACGTAATAAAATTTCCTACTTGATATCATTGTGTGTGCGTCCGTGCGTGTGTGTACGCGTGCGTGCGTGTAAAAGTGTACGAGTGTGGGTGTCGTAATAATAACGATGTCGTTAGGGCACGACACTCGAAAACCACTACACGAACACACACTCGTCGGCAGCGATAATAACACGGTATAGATGCGGTGTACATACTCTCGTATAATATTTCTTGTCGAATTAAAGAAAAAGAAAAACGAACACATTTACCCATCTGCACCCCCCCCACCGCCACCACCACCACTACCGTCCCCTCGAAAGTGTGTGTAAACGTCATCACGAACAAATGAGGTACACGCATGCACATCTCTAGTGCGTATACGGCTTCTCCTCGATGACAGAAAGGGTTGGAAATATTATTATGACAACGGAACACCTACGCCACCAGCAGTGGCGGCTGCGCAATATTTACACAGTTTCGTAATTTAAAATAAGGGTGAGCGTAAGAGTAATGCTCACACTTATTCTGCGCGATACCTCATCCTTATTATTGTTCTCTCGCGATTTCAAACTGCGCTATAGTCATAATTGAATTACTTTTTGTAAACAGATCACATCTCTACGTCATATTATACAGAGGTAAAATACAGAAGACTGTACACAAAATATTTGATCATCGTCGTTATGGACATATCAGTCTTTGCAGCCTAACCCAGTGCGTACATTTGCGGGGGCAAAACGATATTTTATTTTATTTTCCTACCTTTATTTTTTACGAAAAAATTATAGAATATTTTTTAGAGATGCGTAAACGTTGTCAGCACCTAACATACTTTACAAAATTGAGAGTGATATTTAATTATTTCAACGTATTCATAATTGGGGGTTTCTTTCGTCGTAAGAAAAAGTCCCCTGTTTCTGATTAAATTTTAATTCTATCCCCATAAAAAACCTAACAAATAGGTATGTATTATAATATTTCAACATCGATTGATGATAATCGGTTATAAATACAGTTTCCTCTCTGTTTCATACTTAACACAACTCATTTCTTTAACTTATGACTTGAATTTTACAAAAGATTAATTTACGTTTGTCCGGACAAAATATAACATTATTATGCGTTTATATTTTATACACAGTATTTTTCGCCTCATAAAATAGGAAAAGATACTGAGAAAATCAAAAAAATTACTTTTTTAAAGTATTTTTTTTGTCCAATTTGTAATCTAAAAAGTTCCTACAAGAAACTTTTGGTGTAGATTTACTATACATGAATGTTCTTTTGCATAAAAAAGAAGAAAAAGCATTGTATAACCATTACATTCCTCGCTTGACACAGAATCCAAAATATCAAAGGAGTCGGTTTACGGGTATGAAGGTTCTTTTTGGATAAAACACATGGTGGGAGATCCTCTACCTACTCAGTGTCAGATATGAGTGGGAGGGGGGAATGGGGCGATCAACCCCTCCTCAAGCTTAGGGTGTGGCACAACCACGGCAGTAACATCAAATTAAATGTGGAAAATATTACAGATAGGTTTGCCAAGGAGAAAAAAATATACATCGATTTGATTTTGTAGAACAAATATATTTTATACAGACAATTTTTAATAGTTTTCATTGCGAAAATAAATTACTTTAACTACAGACTTGATCAGTTTTATAAGGGAAATAATTCAAATAATTATCCTTCAATACAGGTTAAAAATAAAAATGTCATTTCATTTTCGAAAATTCACCTATCCCCTGGTGTGGCCCCTGGATCCGCTACTGCACCTGGTTATGGACAGTTGGAATAAAAAAGGCAGCTTCTTCGACAGGGACGAAAATATTATAATTTATGAACAACCTGAATTATGTTCTAAATAGTTAACGATTGGCCGCCACCAAAATAGTGCTTAAAAGATACGGCCGAGAATAGAATATGCATAATAATAAAAGAAAATATTGACTCGTGGCGGTGGAGTAAGGAGCGAAAAATGTGACGTTGGTTCCTTTTCTCGTCATCAAATCAATTACTTTCGAATATTTTTTACGACACAATGAACTAATGTACACATGCAACACAGAAATTCATTTTTTAAGTAGAATGTTAACCCAGTAAAAAATATATTGTCGCTCATACACTTCACGAAATCTTTCCTTTGGTCCCTTAAAATATTTCATTTTTGTGAACAACAAATTATTGATTTAGATGATTAAAAAACTGTTTATTCCGAATTGAAAGGTTCGTTCTATGGATAAAGTACGGTCGATTTTTTTTTATTTTCTTTTGGTTCATAAAACACAGTAGGTGACTTCATAGAAGTACAATATTAATTATTATTTCACAAAACTCCATAGTTTTTACATTAATTATCATAAAATGCACGAGTTTGAGTTGTGATTCCCATATAGTTACGTAGTTACGATAAAACTTTCATAATTAATATGTAATATCACTTTAACAATTAATACAACGCATATACAAGTTGTATCATATTCATGTTTTATAAATATAGAACACATTTTAATCACTAAAGAATAACTCATTAAACTATGTATAGTACGTTCATGGAACAAAATATAAATAAATAATAAATAATAAGGATAACTATGTATATCTCACCTGACTTCGAAGTTTCACCCGACCCTAGGAGTTTTATCAGTTTTTAATTATTACTTTATTAGATTGTTATTATTTACAACTTACAAAAACCTTGCCTGTTTAGAATAAATAGTTCATGGGAACAGTTTACCGATCATATTAATTACGATTACTATAGGTAATTTAGGGATAATTAACAAAATATCAAATAATCCAACTCATTATCAAAGTTTTGATATGTAATTTCAACATTTTGGCATTTTATAAACTTTTATTAAATTTAAGCAGTTTTTGATTCGCTCACGGCCAAACCATATTGCCTTAAAATATTTTTTCTAGTCGTTATAAATTGTTGAATTCATTAAACAATAACATCTATAAATTATATATGGTGCACTTACGAGGATTTACTAATTGCAAAATGTATGTGATAATATATTTCAAGATTAATGAATTATAATTTTTTTTTTATTAAATCGCATGGAAAACCACTTTCATTATTTTTTCTAGATATACGCATGAATATTTGAGTAAAAAGTTAAAATAACTTTTCAAATTCATCATTTCATAAGCTTCATGATTTTAAATATATATTTTTTCGATATACGAGTACATAAAAAATGAATACAACAAAAATTCAATTACATTAAGTAAAAATAATTCTCCGTAAATTAAAAAAATGTTAAGCCCCAAAGTTTATAAAATAAATAGGTTGAACCGTCAACATTTTCAGAATAATGAACTCCATAAAATGGCTATTTTTAAATATAATTTTTAAATTTTTATAAAAAATTCAGTTTTAGATATGAGCTTTTTGAAAAATATCGAAATTGATTAGTCTTATTTTACAACACGCCTTACAATTTAAATTGTGTACTGTGAAATCTATCTATAAGACCTATTTATAGTAAAACATAAAACCTGCTGAGGTCGTGAATTAACAATTTTTGATCAAATAGTTTTATGTAGTATTTTTCTGTTCAATACTCTAGATTAGATAAACGACTGAAATAAATGTTCTCATAGTTTTTCGAGATCATTTCTTTAGTGAATTTACAATTATTGTTCAAATTACAATAATATCAGAAGTACCTATGCGAGTAAGCAAATTGTATTAATCTACAATAACAAACTAAAAAAATCTGTTCTTAAATATGCACACGCAATTCTGTTAAACACCACCCGCGCTGACATACTAGACTGACAGTTGGATTTTTATAAATCCAAATTTTCTGAAAAACACTCTAAACAAAAACGTTATATTAAAATAAAAAATACAATTTACCGTTGTTCAATAGTCACCCTACGTTACGTATCAATATTTTATGAACGGTTAAAATTACTAATTAAATGTTTCGTACAGTTACAAAAAAAACTCCATTATCGCCGCGTTCCTGCATAAATTAGATTCTGCGCGCATTTGTTTCACGATTACAGCTGTGGAGGACGTATGAGACATACATTAAACATTTTCAATCATTTAAAATAAAAACTATATTATCGAATGTATGGTATGTTTTTAGCGTGGTCTACGGCGGTGCTTCTCAAACTTTTTTTTGTAATGAGACCCCCTTATTGTATGTAAAAATTGTATCCTGTAAGGTCTAAGACAGTGGTTCATAAGCTATTCTGAGTCATGGACCCCTTTAAGATAGAAAAAATAACCACGGATCCATTCATCAGTAAAAAAAAAAACAAAAAATGCAGAATAATTTCATTGGCCCTAGTTGCCGTCTACGGACTTCCTAGGGGTCCGTGGTTAAGAAAACCCGGTCTAAGATGTAGAATTTTTTCGACGATCAATTGCGTTAAAATAACATGGATTTCTTTTTCTCGACTGTATACTAATATAATAATAGTGTACTTATGGCCCTCTGATTGAGAAGCACTTGTCTGCGGGATCTATCTAAACGAGTAGACCGTCGAATAGAGGGGAACAATTTTTTTTTAAATGATCCTACGCAACAGCGGTGACAAGTGAATGTGTTCTCCGTGCTGTACATGTGGCCGCATTGGTTAGGTGGTGTGCATCGATACGAGTGTCATTTCGGCCCATACATCAAGAAGAACGTACATATTATATCGGATACACTTCGTATAATAATAATAATAATATACGTCGTCGTATTGGATACAGTATTACCCACGCATGGTAACACATTAC
The DNA here is from genome assembly GCA_949715065.1 of Periphyllus acericola. NCBI lineage: Eukaryota > Metazoa > Arthropoda > Insecta > Hemiptera > Aphididae > Periphyllus > Periphyllus acericola. Next base: position 41,223,301 of record OX454266.1, read on the forward strand.
ACACATGGTGAGGTGCGTTCTACATTGTTATACCATACCTCGTTTGCATAGGTTTCGCCGCAATCCCTTTTTATATCTTTCTCATCGTACTGCAGTAATATGTACATACACCATACCTACGTTTTAAAATGTTCACGGACTCGGGATTCTCAAATCACGAATGTCTGGTAACAATATATACTGGGTCAGGCGCTTCCACTGGCCATGTATACGCTTATAAAAAATACATTTTTTTGTATACCGCACGAGCAGTCATACGAGTATAACTATACCATAAGCTATAAAGCTACATGTGGTAGATTATTTCGGTTATGTTTCGTTGTAAATCTTAAGTTAATGCAAAAACTCTGTTCGGTTCAGTTAAATTCAAATTAACGTGTTCTAAATAATTTATCAGTTGATCGTCAAATAAAATTAATTATTAAAATATATAGCTAAGAAAGTCAGTTTTTTTTATGTGAAATATGATTTTTATAAAAACCGATGGCCCACATTTGATTCTAAAAAATTTAGCTCGATATAAAATACGGCTACAAGTTGACGCGAAACAAGTTAACTACATGTTTTTGGTATACTTGTAAAATATCACATTTTTTCATGGTTTCAGCAACCATGTTCTGGGTACACTTACTATTTGAAATTAAACTATCGATATTTTTCCATACGAACTGCCTACGTGTTCTAAATTATTTCGAAACATACTCAATGACGAATGACTGATAATTGTATGTAATATTATATTATAACTATTCAGTATTTTAATAAATAATTAGCAAACTTTCAAAACAAATTTGTTGAATACATACTATTATGTAGTCGAAATATAATATACCTATTGGGCTTAGGCCGATAAAATGCATACACTCTATCACACGGGTCGGCAATAGGCGGCCCGCGGAGCGGAAATAACTGGACCGCCAAAAATATTTTTCAATATTTTCATTCTCCAAAATGACGTTTTTAAAACATAAATATCGTTCAAGATTAACGGCTCTCCGCATTGAAAACACTCAGCACATTAGTTTTTCACCAGGAGTAGAAAATTTCAAAAAACTGGCTCAATACATAAAATGTCATTTTTCTCATTAAACTTATAAATAAATAACTTGTAATAAAATTGTGAAATTATTATTATTATATTAAATTTTTTATAGCCCTCGAACATTTTTTTTCAAATTATCTGGACCGCCATAGAAATTAATTGCCGACCCTTGCTCTATCATGTACAGACGGTGATAAAGCGAAAAATAAAAACGCTTCCACATACAGATTTTACCCATCAACGTGAATGAACTCGCCGACCGGGCTCAGACAGTAACAAAATAATTACGGCCCGGGTTCAAATGCAAAATGCATCTATTTTTTAGGTGGTTTTAAACAATGCTTTCCAAGTACATAATTCGTTTCGTGTAACACATACTTCAAAGGTGAATCTCTTATTTTGCATTTTTCTTATGTTTTTTTATTTTTAGAGCATTTTTATAGCATTTTTTGGTCAACTGTTAGATTTAAAAGGATCTAATATTTTAAAATGTACTAATTTATAATAGTGTCTAAAGATAATTTCACTTAACACCATCGTTGACGCGACAAGTAACATTTTTCGGACCTCCGTTTTTTTTTTTTTAATAAATGTTTACTGTTTAATTCCATGAACATTTTGTGAAGAGCACAATGCGCCGTGTTTGAAAAAAGTTTGAAAACCACTGACGTACACACTATACACCCTACATGGCTATATACAACACAATATAATGCACTACTGCATTTTCTCATTTTTTGCCCGTCGCAAATGCTCTCACTCCGCTCTCTCAACCAATTACATTTTTTTACAAGGTTAAATCTCTGACGGACTTCGGAGTGACCAAGTTCGGCGCAGAAACGGGAGACCGTGAAACGGGATAAAACAGAATTATTTCGCAGTCGTGAAAATGATAATTAAGAAAGTAACGTCGTTGTTTAAATTGCATTAATTGAAAAAATAAAAATCAGTCATCCCAGATGAAACCCACGGCCGCGCCATATCACGTTGTTACTGTTTGCACTTTTTTATTTTTATTTATATTTTTAATCCACGCCGACACTCTATACAGCGGCATTTAAAATATACAACTCGAGGTATATATCTACAATATATATACAAGCGGGTGTGTGAAACTTTTAATTATTCTACCGGGAACTGAGAAAATATTTTGTTTTAATCTCGTGGGTACGCGTCCGACTGCTTTTCGAAATCAAAAGAACTTCTTCGGCCCCATGCGCATTGTACGACCATAATATCTCCGATGGGCTCAGATAGCACACGTTAACTTTCAATTTTACATTTGCAATATCGTAATTTCGGTGCTCGCATTCGTGGTTATCGCACGTGCCTTTTGTTTAAAGATCGGATAGATTATACGTTTTGGACTCCGACGGATTTACCGTGTCGTGAAAAGTACATACCACTGGTGCAAAAATATCCGTTTTTAGATTATCGTACATCATTCATTAATAAATAATTATCATTAATGAATAATCGCATGGTAAACATATATATGACGGAAAATATTGCTAAATAAAACCGTGTGAGCACACCCCAAAAATGGTCAAAATACAACATAAAATGTACGAAAACAACAATTAATGTAACAATACAATATTTCACGTCTTCAGAATTTAACGCGAAATAAGATAGTTTATGTGTTAAAATAGTAAAATATAAACTATTTTATTGTTTCTACCTTATTTCTTGTACACATTTTTTCAATTATTCAAAATGATAAAACTATTTTTAATATTTTAAATTTTTTTAAATTGAAATAGATTGATTTGTATAAAAATGTTTCTAACTATGCATTCATTTCTTAAACCATCCAATAATGCGAGAAGAAATTCCGTCCAATTTATGTATATTTTACAAAACACATATTTAACCGGGTACGATTCAAAGAAACAAACGAGAAAAAGTCATCTCTATGGATTATAACCCTATTAATACTTTTTGGGATAGAGATCGCGCGCTTTCTGTTTATTGACATCGATCAAATAGATCTTAAACAATAATGGTTTAAAAATAACCGTACAAGTAATGTACTAATATGAGTTTTAGATATTTTAGGATATGTTTAAAGTAGAAAAAAAAGTCCCAACTGTCACTACAGTTGATTTGTCAGTATAAGCTTTGATGAGTTCTTCAAATTTAATTTAGTATACTTGTTGTGAGATGATGGGAGTTTTAACTTTTAAATTAACGATACGATTTATGTGGACAATACTTATTTTCGATTTTGAAGTATGTCTGTGAGGTACGTTTTGAAAACTCAAAAATCCAACAACAATTATGGACACTTTCATACAAATATACAAGGAATCAAACTGTTATTTCAAAATCGAAACATCATCTCTATGTTTAGCAACTCATTGGCTATACCAAGCTAAAGTTTATTCTCAACTATCTCAACTTAATAAATCTTCACCCTCCAACTCTATTATTGTCTTGAGCATCAATGTAATCATAAGCTCAGAATATTGCGACTCACCGATGCGTCCAAAAATATAAATGACACAGTTTGTGCTTTCATCTCTGTTTCTGAGAAAGGACTCTTCGAAATACCCTCACGGCAGAAATAATTACTATGAAAGAAACGATTATTTATGCTGAATTTATCTCCATAAACTAAATACTGATCATAAGTGACTCACTCAGCGCTCTAACTTCTCTACTATCAGTTAGTTCAACAAATACTCAACAGACAACAGTACGACCAACTCAAATAATAACATCGTGTTTATGTGGGTCCCCTCAAACATTGCTTCTGCCGGTAATGACGAAGCGAATCTATTAACACTAACCAAGTTATATCATCCCGGGAACCAACTGAAATAAGGACACTACCGTACAAAGATATATTAAGCAAAATCGACCAAATCTCGGTTCAGCAGTGACAATCACAATGGAACAGTTAAACAAATAACACATTGAACATTTTAAATAAACCAGTCAAAAAATGGCGATTTCCCACAAACACAACTCATAAGATAAAGATTGTTACCACAATAACCAGAATAGGACAGACACATCTCGCCCATCTATTACCTCTTCAATTATGAGAAACTAATTTGCCTAATGAGGAATATTTGATACAATTCGTATATTTTATTTGAACAATAAGTATTTCAGATGAATTACAGAAAAATGTATATTACATATTTTATTTACTTGAGAAGAACTACAACTGACATTTTAACTTATTATACCATTTTAACGTATGAAATTAAAAAAAAAAAAACGATAAAAAAAACTTAAAAATGTATTAATAATAATAGGTATATTGATTTTTTAAAATCATGACAAGTTATAATATATTTAATTCGCACGAGCTGACAATGAAAACAAGTTAAACCGATCGCCCCGTGTATGATTTATAAATATTTAAGTTACCGCAGTCTAATGAAGTCGAGTTACGTGTTTTTATAGACTACCGAATACCGATACAAGTGCGGTGTATGGTACACATACACGTCTCAACTATCGTGGTGCACGTGAGTTGCCAAAATTACTTGTACCCTTTTTTTTATATATTATATGAATATATCGTACGCTCGCGCGTTTATTAGATTTCTAACGCAACGGCGGGATGCACGTGCATCTGAAAAAAAAAGAAATCTAGTCCAGTTTTTGGAATCGGTCCATAAAATCGACCGATGATGTGACCCGTTGTAAATTATTATCTTAATCATCGTGCGTCGTATTCGGTATATTAATAAGGTGTTAAAAAAACACCGGATTCAATCGAGACGAATCCGTTCGTCGGCCGTTAGATATAAAAAATTCCAGTCCTCTAATTATTCGTTCATTAGTTATGGCGGGGCTGAGATTGTAATGCACTTTATATTGTTTTCCAAAGTGCGATGCTCGTTTTTTCAAGAACTCGTTCCGTATACTTTTTAACGAGAACACGAAAGTTAATTTTGCATTTTTTTTTTTCGCATTTATAAGACTATCAATGGGTTTTCTGAGCATTTTTAGAGTTTTTGGATGCAAAATTCGAATTTAAAATTAAATATGAATATATGAACACGTTTATGATAATAATTGCTTTATAACGAAAAAAAGACGAGAATCGTCAAAAAAAAAACGTTTAAACATTTTTTTAACACATTTTTAAATATTAAGCGGAATGATAATATTTTATAAAGCAACATATTGTGCGTATAGGACGTGTACTTGGAATCCAATTTAATTCCTCGTAAAAATGTAAGTACACCGGCAACTATTCATCATTGAATTTGCATTATGTTGGTAGTAAACGAATTCTCTTTACGTCGTTTGTGAAAATATTATTAGTCAATAACGTCGGGGAAAAATGTCGAGGAAAATTAGAAATCATAACAGATTTTTCGTAGAACATAAACATGTGGAACACAAAGAATGTCAATAATGATGAAGTGTTAACAACAAAAAAAAAATCAAAAAAAACCTAACCGCTCGACCTCGGGTTCGTCAAACCAATTCCGCACATCTATACCGTTCTAAAAAAAGTCGTGTTTTAAAAAATTCATCCTATTTCCACGATCTTAGTAAATGACAACAATATTTTTCTACTATATTTCAATGGAACCGATTTTTTTTTTTTTTATCGCGAGGTCAGATTTTCAACACCGGTTGCTTTACGCTGGTCGCCAATCAATTCGGAGCTCCGGTCATCGGCATAACTTCGACTAGTCTCTACCCGTGGTACGGCGGTATGGTTGGTGATGTGGTTACGCCTTCGTACGTGCCGATAAACGTGTTGCCATTCACCAGTCGAATGACGTTTAGGGAACGCATGATAAACACTGTGATTCTGGTGACGTTGAAAATGTACTACAAATTCAAGTACGAGCCTAAAGTAAGTAGATCTTATATCCTTCGTCTTATTAATTTCCAAGCTACCTAAAAGATTCATTGGCCACTATTAACCTCCACTTCAATGCTTTCATTTTTTGATTTCTCGCCAATCATCACTCTAGTGGTTACCCATCCAACCACCATTTTTTTTTATTACTCGGACTCCGTCTACCGAAGACACTTTCAATTCGAGATGGAACTTAGGTAGCATAAAAATTTAAGAACCTTAATGTGAACGGGTGAAGGAACTAGAAGTGATATAGTAAGGAATAGTAATATTAGTAGGAACTGGAATAGTTTAGTTGTAGCCACTACGTTGAAGGAAGTAATCAAGCAAAGCAAACGCAGAAATATTGTGAAAAGAGAGAACAATACGAAGCGATGTTGAGTTCAAACAATACTGGTTATAACATGATACGGTATTGGTTAGATTGTGTCTTAACCATTGTTTTTTCCTGCTCAAATGATTTTAATCGACACCGCGTATTTCTGTTCTAATTAAACACTTTCAATGTCACGTCTCACCGTCGGTATTATAGCCCTTCTACAACTAGTTCCTTTACAACCTTAATCGAGGGTTATGCTGTTACACGTATATACTTAATTATGTTACTCACCCGATTTTCAGGCCCAAGAAATCGTCAACAAATACCTGGGAGAAATTAACGGCACGGTGTCTGAAGCCACGAGTATGATAGACGCCGTGCTCACGAACACGCATTTCGCGTTCGGGGACGCGCGGCCGTTGCCTCAAGGTATTATTGAAGTCGGAGGATGCACGTTCAAAAGTCCGAAACCTTTACCAGAAGTAAGTGACATCATAATATAAAACGGCGTTGATATCTATACATGATTTTAGAATATTAATAATGACTACACCAATACGAGTTCCAAGACATGTAAATAAATTGTATTTAATACCGCGTACATACGAAAAATACATAAATTAATAGTTGACGGTTATCTCAGCTTTTTCCAATGGTTTATGAGTTTAAACAAAAAACGGTTTGCAACGGAATCCGTAAAAGCAGACGGAGATTACACGCCGTGGTCCCTTTTTTGTTTCAAAAGCTTTCGGCCATTTACAAACAGGCCACAAGAAACTTAAACTAAAAGTTACGCCTGTCCGAAGTCTCGTACATCGCGCGGTATTCTATTTCAAATATATAAATGAAGAAACGTGAAACTTTTGCGGCACGTTCGTCTTTGGGCCGGAAAAAAAGCAAATAGTTCGTGTTACACATATAAGCGTAATAAAAATAAAAAAAACCTCACACGTGTCACTGTGAAACCAATACATTCCTCTCGAATTCTAAAACACGAACTATTGTGTACATAAAATAGCCGCTCATACCTGCACGAGATGGTTGTACGTTTTCCGTATAATACTTGTTTTTCGTACGCTCTTTGTTTTTTTTTTTTTTTCGAATAACTTTTAAGTGTCAGTTACGCGCGCATTTTGGTCACTATAAATCTACATAACGTCGTATCGTCGAGCAAAAAATTTCGTTCGGATACCGATAGGCTTGCACGTACAGCTGTACAGTGTTTGTATACAAAACATTATTCGAATAGGTGCGCATGACGTCGAAAGCTATTAATCGCATCCGGTAGTCATTACAAGATCTACGCGGGTTACCGTAAACCTTTCATGCGGAATGGCAGTTGAGTTTTCAGTCTGTGAAAAAATAAAATGTTCGGTCTTCCAAATAGTTTAATAAATCAATGTTTGCTATTGTTGAAGGGTGGCCACCACATATCTCGTTTTTCGGCTTTACGTCTCGTTGGCTGGACAATAATTACACGGGACGTATTTCACAAACGGTTACATTTTAGTTTGATTATTTTCTTGTTTCGCTCTTAATCAGATATTGTACAGTTTGTTTTTTTCATCGTCGTCGCAGCTTCTTAAATTCCTCAACAATTTATCGTTATAGATATCAGATACAGGTGAAACCATTCAAAAGTGCAGCACCTATATTGAAGCAGAATAATTTTTAAAAGAAGATCGCACATTTCAGAATAAAAATCACAAGAGATCGATAAAAACTAAAATACTATATTACGCCAAATACGTTTTCACCCAAAGCGTCTAAGTGTTATATTTTTTTCTATTATTTATATTTCTTGATAAAAATATTTTTCTCTCATAATCATGTAATTTATTAGGATTATATCGGATAAGTACCTATTTGATCTTCCGAACTCGAGGCTCAATTAGCGTACAGTTCTTTTGCTACTGCTACTCTCGGTCACTGAACATTCGTAAGTTTGGCCACGGATGTTGCGGGATAAATAAACGAATCCGTAGTAGAATAATATTCGCAAAGTTTGGAAAAATGTTGTTCAGCACAGATCGTTGGGCGCGCACACAACTATGGTTCGATACTCGTACGTTTCGACACACAATTTTTCTATGCTTGCGAAACCCAGGAGATATGCTCCGACCGCGATACGAATACGTAAGAATATGAAGAAATCGCACGTGTTTTGATGATCCCGTGACGAGTCTACGTAAATAAAAATATGTTACCGGTTCGCGTATCGTTTTCGAGACGATCTTGTGCAATATCATAATAATACACGGTCGTACACACCGGTTTCGTCAAAAATTGATTTTGAATAGTATTTTTTCGTATTTATAAGAAAACATTTTTTTTTAAGAATATTTGAGAATTTTATTTACTTTTTAGTTACAATGACATGTGATTTTGTAATATATCTGACCATTTGTATGTTTATTTAGAACTCAGAAAGACATTTTAATGATGACATTTCATATTAAAATACAACTCTTTTGAAATTTAATGACCTTCTCTTGTCCACTCAATCTTGTACCTCACCGAAATCCTACGTATACAACAGTTTTTCTTTTCCCGTTTACTTCTAAAAAGAAAATCGTTTTTTTTATTCGAATGTAAAAATAATATTTATTCAAAGTAGTTATACTATGACAGTATATTATGATTACGTTTCGTTTATTCCAAGACATATCTATAAAACAAAATGTGTATTTTGACCGATTATGGTGTACGCGAAAAACGCACATTGCACGATGTAAAATAATATTATCTAACTTTTTACGACGCTAAAACACACAAACCATTACTCGAACCGTCATTCGCGTTACCCCCCATATTACGTCTTATACCATTGTTTTCCGTGTCAATTAATGCAAAATATTTTCTACGATAATTATGCACCATTTAGAAATCATATTTCGATTGAATATTTTATAATGTAAATAGTTCCGGAAAGAACACTCGTAATTATTTTAGCTCATTTTCAAATTCTATAGCTTTATTGCAAAACGTATTATTTTTGGTTTTTTGGTTAGTCATTGGTTATTGGCGTTATTGCGTACCAAATGTTATTTCTACGTGTACGCAAGTACCTACGTATTCAATAATTATAATAATAATAATAATAATAATAATAATAATATGAACACGTCGAATCGTATACATTATGTATACTCGTAGTGACGGTAATTATTCGAATTTTCAAACACTTGAATAGTATTATGACCATCGGAGTATTCGAGTGTACCGCCGGGGTGACAATCATCGAATTGTACTTTTCGCACGTACATAATAGTATTACGCAAACTAAAATAAAACATACACGATGTTTAATAGCCAATACTCAATCGACTGTAATATATTTTGTTTATCAATAATTACCGGCTTGTTTTTCTCGTCAACGGCCACGCGTACAATTGTAGTATACGATCAATTATTACGATTTAAATTTTAAATTTACGCTCCAATATCACTATTCTTTCGATTGATCGACTATAACAGTTGCGTAAACGATCCGTACACGTGCAGCTGCAAATATCCGTTCGTCGATGAATTTTCGCCATTTCGGTTGGTCGAACCCGACGAGCAATACAAGTATTTGAACTCGATAAATCACGCATAATGAACTATATACTTATTGATTATTATCTCCAGTTAAGATATTGTGGCGAAGACGAGAGCATAGACGCCGACAGGGTCGAGTGTGGAGGTCACCAGATGACATACGTCGAACGGGAATTTTAGTCTGTAGACAAAGAAAGTGTTTATCGAGAATAATCGGCAGTCAGCATCGAGCGTGTGCGGCACAATGATCACGTGCACGACGGCGTCGAGTACGGATGATGGAAACGCGACGAGAGACAATAAAATATTAATTTGGTCGGCGTTGTCGGTTGCGTTGATTGAGGTTAGGTGTCGATGTGGTTTCCGTAGTCGGAAGACGCAGGCGAGGTCGAGTATGCTAACGATTTGCGTTCATTCATTAATCACAACGACTGCATTGATTAATAATTATATTATTCGATCTAAGAATCGATCATTTTTTTGGAAGACATTTTTATTTTTATTACTACTAGAAATACAATTTTAATCACTTACTTATCAAACACGCAAAAATTCACCGAAAAAATGCAGACATGGTATAAAATATCGTTTTTTTTCAAAGAGTTTATTTTAATAACGAAATATAAATTTATACAATTAAACACATCACGTAATAATGATAAGGTGGCTTAAACATAACATGAACAGTGACACGATGTAGGAGGGCTCCCAATGGCTCCCTACTTTGGATATTAGGGAGGAATTTTAATAGAAGAGGTCTCTACTCCATTTTATTCTGAATTTACAAATTGGGTTATCTGGGATGTGGTATAAAGCAAGGTGACTTACGTTGGGGTCAGTATGGGAGCTAAATTGTTTGTGAAGTTTACGGTAAGCAACTTTTGTCACTTGGTTTATATATTTAATTTTCGGGTTTGAGTGTAAGGTTTTGCTACAAACAACCAAGTTAGGTTTTATTAAAGTGCATTAGCAGATGGATTGGAGAGATTGCATTTTTTGTATATTACTTGGAGCAGCATTACCCCGAATTTCATAAAATATCTAAAAAAATCTTCTTAAAAGCATAGACGGTTTACTGCGGTTGACTAATACATTTGGTAGTTTTTAATATTTTTAAAGTACTTTAAAGTATATTATTATTATTATTTGTTCATTATTAACCGCGGCATTGTACACGGTATATTATCACGTAGGAGTAGTAATCTTATTCTGATAAGCCAGAAATTAATTATATTACTTTTTTAATATCATTGTACTAGAGTAGGTAATTTAGCTCGTCAGATATAAAGTCTCGTCTGTATTTTGAGATGTGATAAAATTGTTACCTATTCATACGGTACAAAAAACAATTCTTGAAACATTAATCAAACAAAAATTAGTTTAAACACACGAAATTAACGTAATATTTGTGAAAAATTACGTTTAAAAAAGAAAAACACGAAATATACAAATAAATATTTATATATAAGTATTCTAAATTGTGGCGTGACAAAACGAACGTTTAGCTTGGTTAGCACTGTATAACACTTGCAGAAAAAAAAATGCAAAAATGCAAAAATCAACAAAATCCTATACCTAATCATATTACCTACCGCAAATACAATATGTTGTAGCGAACCGTCTAAACCGCCGCCGGTCACGTAATTCATTTTAGATACACGTACACCGTTACGGTTTTCCGTTTACCGCCTCCGCGGATATCGTTCAATATTTACATCCCTTGCCAAACGGATGGCGCTATTGTTTTCGCACTGCGGGTGCGCGCGTGCGCTCGAGTTTCCTTCTTCTCCCCGGAGGATCACCGTTACAGTATCGCAGTTGGTGTTCGTGCTAGCACGGTTTAGCAGCAGCAAAACAATGTACGCGTAGAACACGTCCAACGGCTAATCGCCACGTCAAACACTGCAAAGCGAGTACTAATAATTATAACAATATTAATACTATCAGTACTTATAGTAATATACGCAGCGTCAAGTCGATCTAAAATACCATCGATTATTTTTCCCAAATTCACAATAATTTTCTCGAAAGACATATTTTCGGTCATAACCTCTCACTCTCGCGTGTAGGTATCACTGCATACTCCCGTAATTGTGCTGAACAGTCTAGACCAGGGCACGCGTGCCCGAGTTCACCGTCAGAGTCTAGATCTAGACCATCAGTACACGTATTTATACACGCATTTATGCTACAATGGATGCCGCTCATAAGATTCGCAGGTATGAAGATTAAAATCGTTTACTAGACTCGAGATCGTCCAAACGTATACAAATACCAAAAAAAAAAATGTCGGCCATAATAGACTCATCACTTCGGTTTAAGACTCAAATTATGCCCAAGTACCCTTCTAATTGGCAATTTAACTAACATTTTTTTAGAAAGAGTAAACGTTTTCTGTACAATTTCGTTATAAATTAGTTTTAGAAGAATAATCTGCGTTTTAGACCATAATCCTAATGGTTTCATTGCATGCCTTACGTACAATGTCAAACTACAACAATCTTTATCGCATTTCACATTTACCGCAGTAATAATTATCGTAGTTGTAATCATTATTTTAATACGCAATACAAGTATGCGAGCAGTATTTTGGCGAAATGGTTGAAAGTAATTAAAAACAAACGAAAATAATAATTTTTTTTAATAAATAATACATGCAATATATAATAATAATATTAATTAGGTAAAATATTAAAATAGCAAAACAAAATCGATGATTAATTAAAAAAAAAAATGTTTTGCTTTCCTTGCTTCGCCCATAAGGTTAATCTGGTTGTAAGATTCACTTTTTACCGGTCCAAAAGTGAGAGTGAATATAAGCGGCGTTCACTGTACGAACTATGGACGGCGCTATTGTTTTCTCGCACCGGCGCGCGTGCGCTGAATTTTCTTCCTTTTCCTCGGAGGAGGATCGGTGTGTTCGGGCTACCAGCTAGTACGGTTTAACAGAGGCAAAACGATGCGCGAGTATTACACGTCAAACGGCTAATCGCCACTGCGAACCCCGCACAGAGTACTCTATACACCTACCTACCTACTTATTATTCACTGCTACTGCGGGTTAATGGAAAAACAAGTGTCCGTCAAGTCGTTCTAAGGACAACAAATGACTATTGTGCCTAATACGGAGCGCGTTACAAAGAGCATTTAATTCGTCTTGTTTTCACCGCGTCGTCTACAACGCGGGCGGAGGAAAAAGAAATTGAAAACAATTAAGGCTCTAAGATAAATATTAGTTGTTTGTAATTTTATAATATACCGCTGGTAAATCGCGTGATTATTGCCCAAGTAGTTGTCGTCATCACCGTCTCTCGAACGGTTTTATCATGTTTTCTTATAAATCTTCAGACTCGAGTGACGGTCCTTCACGTTTCTTTTACACGAGTTTGTTTTCAAACGCGCTTTTTTTTCCTGCGATCATCAAAACCCACTTTTTATTTTTTAGTTTTAATTGCACTTGCTCCGTTTACCTCCCTCGCGCTGTCGTCAGTCGCGCGCGCGCGTCGTCAGAACATTTTATCTTTTCTTTCTTCCTTTTTTTTTTTTTTAATCGTATACGCCAACTGTTTGTATATTGCTCGTTGTTTTTCATCCGTAAATAGAATTTCGCTTAGCACTCGTTTTAAAGAAATTCCTCTCACTCTTCAGTATTTTTTTCTCTTGCTCTCACCCTTTCTCACGCAATTCCTCAGTATTTCTCGCTTAAAAATATTCTTCACGCCGTCATTGTCATTGGAGTCGGAATCGGAGCCGGATTCGAAGTCGTCTATTTCGACAAAACATTTTTTTCGGTCGGTATGATCCTTGACCGCGATAAATCTGAACCGAGAGGGGAAAAAACGCCATCCGAAATTCATTACTCTGTACATGGCAACAAAAAAAAACCCGATACTGGCCGAGGTTCGCTTCGTTTTATCAAAAATCACCAACCCTCTTTTCCGGTTAGCCCGCGCGAAGCATACGGAAACGAATACATTTTTCATACACACCCGTTCGAAATAGTAAAACTATAACAGTCACCGGTGTTCTCGATACACACGACCCCATTCTTTGTTTGACGGGTGCCATACCGCGGTTATGTACAAAGATTAAAAAAAACCTAGTGCCTAACACATTGGGACACGATCGTTTTACTCTAGAGCTGCATAAAAAGCGTAGCAATGTCCTTAATAGGTAAGCGGGAATAAATATTAATATTATAAATAACAGTCACCGTGATAACTAATTATTATTGAGGCTCTACATTTTATAACATTAAGACCTTTTGAAAGGTAATCTACATAATTTTTAATCCATAAAAAGTTGACGAAAATAAAATTTAAAAGTGAAAACTAATTTTTTGTATGAAAAATGTTTTTTAACACTTCCAATTTGAATATTAACAATTTATAATAATAATAATTTATTTTTTTAATTCAAGATAGCCTAAAGTTCTAGGAATATTATTTCCAGAAAATTTAAATTGTATCGTAGAAAACATTTTAAACGTTATTAATAGAAAATAAATTGTTATTTGGTGTACTCTCTGCAATATTAGGCAATATCAATATTTTTAGTTAAGTCAGTAATTTTATAATTTTTTGCAAATTTAAATGTTTTATGGCAACTTTTCAATTATTATGTTCTAACTAGGTTAAGTTGTATTATACAAGATAGAAGACCATGTCAATGATGACGTCTTCGGTGATGGACGTGAAAACGTTAATCATCAAAAAATGTGTTTAATAAATATTTGGGTTATTTCAAGTTTTACTTTATTTGAGTGTGTGTGTTTTTGTTGTATACGTTGAAGTTATCGGCTTATACGACACCTCTTTCCAGTTACCCGCAATAACTGAGTACATCAAAAGATTAATTTAATATTTTTTTCACACACTTAAACTCTGTTAGTAGCGAGCGAACTAATTGTATAATTAGTGAATAATGATTCGTTAATTTATACACTATTAATACATTATATCTGCTAGAGCACTGCTAATATTCTTTAAGTAATACTCGTATTATAATTATTATTATTACTACTACTATATCATCATAACCACTATATATATAATATATTGTATTATAAATTATCATCTATTGTTCAAAGCGTTAAAAATTTTATTATATTTATATATATATATAAGTATTAAAATAATAAAAAGTTCAGATGACTTTGTAAGGAAAACTTTATAAAAATAAAAATAAAAAAATGACTTTTCTAAGAAACGTTAAACTTAAATAGGTATAAAACGGAAAATCGGTTGTTGAATTTAAAAACTCTAAGCCACATTTTATTTTGTTTTTAAATAAACATAAAAGTATAACGTTACTGTAATAAACAATTTCTTTCCACCAACGACAAAAATTTTTAAACTGACATCATAATAAACTGATTAAGATTCGGCTGTACCAGCCTTACACACGGACACTTCATAAATAATCAACTAACAACAGATAAAGCACGACGCGTGTAGTAGTGGTAGGTATACTGATAGTTGAACACATACTGATCGAATGTAGATCCACGAAATTAAAAGATAATAATACCCAACGTATCTCAGAGAACGCCTATGAAAAAATCGGTCCAGATTGCCAAATAGAAAACATCATCCCCTTTCTAAAGAATTTCGATCTCGATAATCATATTAATTTGTATTGAAATAATATTTCTTAGTTCAAAAATCATCTAAAACTCAGAACAATTGTAAGTATTGAAAAAGCGTTGTGTTATGTTATTATGTGTTCATTAAATCTAATCCTATGGCTCCTGTTGTCGGGGTTATACTCGTATCTCGTCAACATTTCATTTTCTACCGATTATACAACTTGTTCGTTACTTTTTAGTGCATTTTTTTTTATTCGCTACAAAGGAAATCGTTTGAAAATGTTTGTACCCATGAAACGAAAACAAGTGAATAATTCATGGCGATATACGAGTATAATAGACGGCGCAGGGTTCGATTCTCGATCTCGGTGGATGTTTTTTTGCAAATTTTCTCTGTTTTCTCAATTATTCGGAAAAAAAAATCCTCTCCATCGGAGCATTAATTCTGTTCGAAATTATGTATACAGACACAAAAAACAAAACGCACAACACGAGGAAACCAATACGAGTACCTACATTCCTCGCCTCGCTCAGAATCGAAAATATACTACGATTGAAACCTTTATAAATTATTCGAATATTCCATTGTCCTTTGTTTTGTTTTTAAACAGGTCGGTATTAAATACAAACATTGTTGTTGTTTATAAATATTGTTATAATCACGCGTTGGAAGTCGGGCTGACGGTTTTTTTTTTCTACGCGTATATAACGAAGATAATCGTACATGAGTGGGGAAAACACGACCCGAAAACACGTCGACGTAATAACGTTATAGTACAGGCCATATGGTGTACAATACGGGGTAGAAAGACTGAGTCGCTTTACACATAATTAATTCTCACGGACTATATATTTTGACGCTGTTTATTGTATTGCGTTATACTGTATATTTTATTTTTTTTTTGTCGCTACGTGTCTCATAGGTGGAAATGGTAAGCTTTGCATCAATACATACAGTGAATACAGTGAAACCTCCCCTTACGGACACCTCTCAATAGCGGAGAATTTTTTGGGAACGGGAACATTTTCATTATTTTTCAATAAGAAAACCTCCAAATAGCGGACACCTATCTTAATCTTAATTTAAAAATAATAACAAAACAACGACAGAAAAACGAGCTCTCACCAGGACGACAACGATAACGAACTCATTCATTCAAGTCGTTATGGGACGATAAGGTATAATTACGACGAAAAATACTAAATATCTTCAATAGAGGTAGGAAGCAGTAATATTTTTTCTTAAATTGTAACTTTGAAAAATGAACTTACCAACGAAATTGTACAAACACGGCATAATTATAAACAAGCCAAATTGACAGATTTTTTTCCATCAAACTGAATTAAATTTAATCATGGTACCTATAATTTTTTCATCAATATACATACATACTTATACATATTATCATATCATATAATATTAAATAATAACAATATAATTAAATTTAACCTAGCGTATAATTTTTTCTTTTACAAATTTACCCTGTTTGAATTAAAAAATGTACCCCCTCCAAATAGCGGACGAAATTTCGGTGACCGAGCGTGTTCGCTATTCAGAGGTTTCACTGTATATACGTATGTTATAAAATGAAAACGCTACTTAGGAGTCCGGGTGAAACGATATAAATGTGCGACTATCGGTTTTTGCGCAGGACTTGGAACGGTTCGTGACGAGTGCCGAGAGAGGCGTTGTTTACTTCTCGATGGGATCCATAGTGAAAGGCTCGTCCATGCCGATGGAACGGTCGCTGGCCATGTTCCGGGCGTTCGGCCGGCTAAAGGGCTACAAGGTGCTGTGGAAATGGGAGGACGATCCTCCGTGGCCGGAAGTCCCGTCCGACGACGTCATGTTCGTGCCGTGGATGCCTCAGTTCGACGTGCTCAGTAAGTATACACACAAAGACACACGTCATGTGACTGTACGCGATTACCGTATACGCGCGTACGATCCAGCGACGGCTACACCGACGGCATTCGGTTTTTAGAGCAAACGTATTTTTTTTATTTTTCGTTTTTTTCACCCTAAAGGTTTCCATTTATTTTACCTCGACAAGACCCTCGTTTTTCGAAATGAACGTGTGTCTTACTGTTTGAAAAAATCGGCAGACGCGTTTAGGTAACGTTTAATCCGTACCAGACTACAAACCGAGTCGTATTTAAAATAATAACGGTTTTAATACGTCATGCGTACATAATTAATATTCGTACATGATAATATTGACGTAGTTTTATTGTTTACTAGATTTACGGGTGGAGGTCATAAAGAAAAAACACAATAGGAGACGATATTTCGGAAATTCTAAACGTAGTTTTTGTTATATGTAACGAAAAGGGGAGGGGCTAAGTAAAATATCATGTTTAGTTTTAGTTTCATCTAAAAAAAATAAATAATTTTTAATTCAAACAAGAATCACGTAATATTTAATATATTATTCGGTTTATTTCGAACGCTAAATCGGTAAATTGACATTTATACAGTCTTGGAACAAATGAAACATAATACGCCTGTTTAAAAATATGTAACCCAATATCCACAAAGTCGTCGGTACTAATTTTGAATCATAAAAGTGTCACAGATTATGTTAAACCCGATGATGCACTTGGGAATTTACTAATAACTCGAATCAACCTCAATGCAAAATTACCAAATATAATGAATTAAACTATTGTACAAGTCCTTTCTCAGTAAATTTTATATCAAATAATGTCTAGTACACGAGTGTTAAGAAATTATTCGAAAAATGTTATATAACTACGAGTAGATGTTATATAATGTGTGACGGAATGCTCGGTTAAGACTTTTTTCTTCCTATCAGTGTTACCATTGTTTCGCGGTTGATTTTCGTTTACTTACATTTTTGAGAACTACACGGCTTGAGTGATCCGGAGTGCTGGGGTTATATAAATAATTATAATAATTATATAAATAATAGCAAAAGTATTTAGTTACACGCCTTAAACCACGGAACAACCAGAAGGGACACTCAATGAGTACTCGAAAATCGGTGAAAAGTTAGGTATAGCAGTCATTGACCATAATTAAAAATTCTACTTTGATGCTCAAACCAATTTTACACACTTTTGGAGTTATCGCTGTAAACAAACGTGATAAACATGATGTAACGGATTGAAAAAAATGGCAAAACGAACAGTGAGAATCTATTTATACTGATAACACTGCTTTACAGGTGTAGCTAAATTGCCCCCCGTTGAACCCATGTAAAATATTAAAAGTGTGCCTTCTGGTTATTCTGTGATTATACGAGGTAACCTACGCGCCACTGATCAGAGTAGTGGTTCACGTCGCTCTCGAACATTTCATGACAACGGAATTCTTTACACTACATAATACGCCGTTTTGACGATAAAATGAAAAAAATTTTTATATAATAATTTTTTTATAAAAATCATATTCATAACCATTGCGATTTACGACACGGGCAGAATCTTCAACCACAAACTTTGTGTGTACAAAGTTTTTGAGTTAAATTTAAATAGAAATAACTTATAGTTCTTGTTTAGTTCTATTGCAACATGTTTACTGATCGAGAACCGCTGTATCACTATGGATTATAGTAAACATTGTTTTTTTTCCTTTACTCGTATTACACAGAACATTTAGGTTACAAAAATTTTAATTAATTATTCCATTGGATGTATGTAGTTATGGTTTCTAAATTCAGCGATACCGTCATAAAGCGTTCGTTTTCGATTATTTTTCTCAGAGCATGTATTCTCATTTAACTCTGATCGAATAGTATTATAATATTTTTCTCTTTTCATTTTTTAATAATTTTATTACATTTACGAATTTCAGGATAATACGTATCTTTCAATTTTACAAAATAACATTGCGAGTCCGAACCGACTGAGTGTATACAAACGTGTAATAATTTATGATTAACAATCTCAGTACAAACTGGTATAAAAATTATAATCCTAGATTTCAATTAATTTTCTAAATATTTTGTTTTTCTGAGTACATTTTTTAAGCAAACTTTTTTTTTCTAACATTTTTATGTCATTTAGCACCCAGGCTGTGATTGTCGTTAGATGATAGAGGAAAATCGAATACAATATTAAATAGCGTGGTCAAATTTAGTGAAAGGCTACAGTACTAGCAAATAGATTGCTGGAGATACTTGTACGAAACGGGCATTGCATCATTAAAGACATTTATTAATCGTTATCCTATGACCCTAATATCATATAATAACTTATAACTTATAAGCAACGAGTTTATTGGCCCTGTTGCTAGAGGATGGAGCGCTAATATTTTATTTTAGTTGTAGTAAAATACACGAAACAACTTTCTGGTAACGCGTTCTCGTTTTCCATAATGGCCGTGAATCAAAAGATGAAATAAATTGGAAACTGCCTATTTTGACCAAATAACAATAAAAAGAGGCCGTGGATTCTCCAGATGTATTTTTCATTTTTTTATTTTATTGTCATATATGAATGCAATTCTCACGTTCAAAAAATTATTTTCAGAAAAAGTTGATATAAAATACGAAAATAAATTAAATATTGAATCTGCCGTACTATAATATGCAATGTGTACGTGTAGAACACATTGTATAAATAATGAGAAAGCTACAGGAAAGAATAAACGTGAATTATTCGTGGCAGAACTACAGTTAGACCTTTTAATAATAATTCGTCTGAATTTTCAACACTTGATGAATATTAAATTTTGGGAACACAAAATTCAAGAAACTCTAACGCTTGCTAGACAATACTTACAATATTATTCCCTTTTTTTTTTGTACCGGTCGTTAACATAGGAAAAACTTTATCCATCTAAAAAGTGCTTTTCGGGTCAAACATCTGGTGAAATGACTTCACGTTAAAAAGGACTGAAATAAATACCGTTCGCCTTGACATGAACGTGAAGTCTTGATATTGATGCGTGTGGGACTTTGGTCAGTTTTGGTAGGAAGAAGGTGGGGAAGGACTATAGCGCTCCCTCGACCCCTATGCACATCTATGAACGTATACCGACAATATTAATCCGCTGGGCGCCGTTTCCGTAAACACGGCACAATCGTAAAACAAAAACATGCGCTCAACTACCCAAATACGTGTGTAAAATATATTATAATATATTTTACATTCATTCGAGCAAAATCCAAAGCAACACCCAAAGCATACAGTCGAAATGCTCGTTGGCAGTAATATTCGAAATGGCTCGAGAAAGGCGGTCGTGTCATTATCCCACTCTTCTCAGACCGAATGATAAACATAGACGAATTTAACACGTGATTCCAAGGTATTATTCGAAACCATCTAAAAACCATGAGTATTAAACTTGTGCAATGTATAGGGCTTGGAAGGAAAACGTCAGTATTTGAGCGAGGCCTGTGTAGGGAGATAGGAATATCGTACTCGAGCTTCTAAACAATTGGATCTTAGTGACTTATATGCGGCTATAATTCCTGTAAATTTTCCGGGAAGGGACGCCTTTCTTAGGTTCATGATCAGCAGAAACGACGATCTTTCATGAGATCCTTAAACAGTTTATCTTTTTGAAGATTTCTGAAACAAAAAGAAACGATTTCCGAAAGTGGTACACTTTTCGGTCGAAACGCTACGTGGTTTAAATAAAATCTTCGTTTCTTGCAAACTCCTACTATAAAAGCAACTAGTGTATTCTTTTACATGGTTGCATTTTGACGGACTATAGCTGCTTTTCAGAAAACTAAAATTGTCGATGTTCAATTCCCTTTCACCTAATATACATTGCAAACTAAAAAAAAATTGCATTATTTTCATCAGTGCGTGCACGAAAATGGTCATTGAACGACCCTGGGTATATAGTGTATAATAATATCATCCACGAGATAAAGATTGGAGGACGCACATACATTATTATGCTGTATAAACTTGTATATTGCTGTAGACCAGGGTCTCCAACTTACAACACACCCATAAAATAGTAAGAAAATAGTTTTTATCCATCTGCTATCTTATTAGATATTTATTCCCCTCAGAGAAATTTTGACTTGTGAGTCCGAAGCATATCTCAGATTTTACCTTCCGTAAACAAAAGGTTGGAGACTCTTGCACTGCTGTAGACATACATTTTTTTTTTTTTTTGGTCAGTCTCAAAGGAAATTGAAATGATTAAATTAACATATACGTAAAATGAACTGCTGGAGCATAAATATGCGATACAACAATAATAGTTAATGAAGTGCAAGAAAAATTTAACAAACATAGATGTGCTTGAGGTGTTAATACAATAATACCAATCACTATAACGATTGTTCATTATTGATTTGCGTTTCTATAGTGATAATAGCGTTCCGCTAAATCGTTTACGTTACGATTGGTCATAAAAAAAAGTTGAATCCAGTCCAAAGATTTGCCTATGTCAAAACGGGTAAGACGCGTAAGACGAGTAAGACCGCTGGAACCGAAAAAACGATTCTGAGTGAAAGAGATCGGGTTCTTATATTTCTAAAAATTGTCGATATAATATTAGAACCAAATTTTATAATAAGGGTGGCTTAGCTTTAAATCGATAATGTCCAGTACCAATAAAAAACACACATTTCATAAAAAATATTTCAAATATTATGAAATGCCTATGAAAAGGGGAAGTCACTCAATATTGTAAGTTTAATGGAATAGTTTGTGACAAATTAATATTGGGTGGAGCCGGATTCTAAAATCATATTTGGTTAAAGTTATTATGCAACGTTTTCCCTCGTTTTCGTCAATTATTCGGAAAACTTTCTGGAAATTCAAAAAGTTACGTTCCAAAGTACTAGCAAGAGACACAATTTCCTGTCATACATCTCCCATGATTATAATAATTCTCGGAACAATCCTTCTGGTTGAAATCGATACCAATAAATTCTTCGTTTCACTCAAAATCTAAAAACTTAACAAGGAGTGTTTTTTCTTTCGTATTCTAGATGTTTGCCTGCCAAACTCTGAATCGCGTAGTTGTTACGAAGCTCTCCGGAAAAATGCACGCAAATTCAGCACTTTGCTAGCAAAACCCGTGCCGATCGACTACAGCTTCGGTTATACAGGGTGCGGCAGGAGAACTACCTTATTTAAAACGTGTACCCTATAGTGACAGATATTCCGAGAAAGGTAGGGTGACACTCAAACGAAATAGCGTGATCCCAAGTTCACCGTCATATATGCATCGGCCACCCACTTCGCGAACGTCAATGAATCATTTGCAAGAACCCTGAATCCAAGGACACATCCTCTCCTGCGGGACTATCTTCAGTGGTCGGCGCGGTTGCCCGTTTTAACTTCATATGATTTTTGAAACATGACAAATTCAAACTTTACACATCTCTCTGAACATGCACAAAGAATTAAACCGATATCTCTTTAAAGGTTTGTGTTATACGTTTTCAAAATAAGGTAGTTGCCCTGCCACACCCTGTACGTTCGGTTATTTGCGATGGTAGGTTACGAAAGGTGAAATCGAATAACGTACGCCAAGACGTCGTATATTGTGACGGTTGCGCCGCACACTCGTGCACTATATCGTATTATTATAGGAGAACACTGCTGCGGTTAAACGAATGTCCGTAAATCGAATTGAACGGTTCGGCAGCAACAATAATGTCGTTATATTTTCCGGGAGACCGCGGTAGATAAAGTTTATTCCATAATATTATATATTATCATTACTGTCATGTTTTCCGGGCAACAGAATATAAAGTTATCGCCACGCGATTTCTTCAGTAACGCCGACGGCGCACGTGGTAGACAAGAGTGGTAAACGTGACGTGTAACGTTTGATTTCCATACCGTAGGGGGAAAAAAAGAAAATTAAAGAAAAAAACACATCTCGTTCGGATCTCGTCCGGGCTCAACGGTGGTTTCCCGTGAAACATTAATAATTATAACGTAGTAATTTTTTAAAAAATTTTGACCCGAACTCGATGCGATATTAGGTCAACTGAATTACCCGTTCCGACGGATATCTCCGTTGTAGTTTAATATTTTGGACGAGTCAAAAGCAGTCGATTTTGTTGATTTAATATTTGATTTCCAAGCCCGTTTATTCGACCCTGTTACATGCTTACGAGTACATGGACGCTGATACCGATCAATCCTCTGATGAGAGACGGTCCCGCGGAACGAAATCGCTCGGAACTCTTAATAAAACTACGCGTTTACATTATGCATTGTGTAACTATGGTGAAATATTTTAATCCGGAATCCTAAAAACGTCCAAATACTTCGCGGAACGCTTGATTAAAAACGAATAAAACGGTCGAAACGGTAATATTACCTATCATGTTTATAGCATTCGTACCAAAATCAACCGATGTGTCCCGAAAGCGCTGCAGCCTGAGTGTGTTGCAATACACCGGTATACACGAAAAAAACGCATAAAAATGAACGCTCAAATAATCAAATCCAATAGGTTTTATTCAAAAAATTAAATCCAAAAGGTGTTTTTGTTCTGCCACATTGTTCGAATGATTAAAAATTGACCTAGGCTCTGGGAAATACTGTATACTCATACGAGTTGTGAACCAAGCAGGGTGCAGTCTCCTGCTGTCTCCTACTGCGAAAAATTTGTTTAATAACGTTTTACTATAATTTCCTGTCGAATATTTGCACAGGACGAGTGTTACAGTTTACAAAAAAAAAATTAAAAAGAGACTATTTCGATACCGAAAAGAAAAAGATTGTGAATTAATCTTGTATTTTTTAATACCGCGTAAAATGATGTAACAACAATTTCGTTTTCTTAAGTGCATAATACACCGACCGGCACGATGCGTGTTAAGAACGTTAAGAACGCGTTTACGTTAATACAACATTTGTGTGAAATTCTCGGTATTATTCCTATAGTTCAAAGTTTAGAATGTTTTAATAGCTTCCCGTCATGCCAATCATGACCATCCCTGTTTACACGGAATTAATATTCTAACGATTAGCATTTGATCCCCAAAACATTTTCAACTCCGGTCATGATATACCTGTATAAAATTACGTATAAGCTTATTGCAAAATGGAATAATATGGATAATATTCAAGATAATATTACTGTATACGACTAACAGATTTCTCTCTCTCTCTCTCTCTCTCTCTCTTGTTGACGAGTTCATAATTAACCTAAATGCTGATTATTCAATTGTGTACGACGAGCAAACCATCGCGTATGTACACAATTCTAATAAACGGATACATCATTTGACGCAAGAACGGTTCGATTTCAACGCTCCATTATGTGAAATACTCGGCACGGTTAACAAACTTCCATTATACACTGTTATGTACCTTGTAACGTTGTTTCGAATAAGTGCACGCGTGCACGACTGGCCGGAGGGATTATTGATTAGCATGACGGTATAATAAAGTACTTAAAAAAATTAATAATAATAATAATAATGGTAACAATAAGTTCCGGGTGAACTGTGACTGCTAGTAATATTATAATAACGACGTTGACCAGCGTTGAATAAATAAATTTACCTACGTGTTAAAGTTCACCTTCATAAAACTATACGTGCAGTCGGTTTGTTCAAATGTTGTCGAATCCTGAAAGTGCAAACGGATTTAATGTTGTTGTTAGTTATTTATTTTGCATATGACATTATCGGATTAGCAGGATAAAAAAAAAATAAAATAAAACAAAAATAAGGTACAAATACATTAGAATGATCATGATTAAAAACAAGATAAACTATGAGATTATATAACAAACAAACTAATACTATGACTCTATAGTTAAAGGTTTACAGGCAACATTGGTAACTTTTGAAGTGCTAGCTTACAGTCTTAACTTCAGGTTCTCCATCCATTTCACTGCATCCTCCTCTGCTTTATGCAGTTTCTCCATTCCCCCTTCAAAATATGTATGTGGACAGTTATCAACGATATGGCGCATCGTTTGATACATTCCACATTCACAGAGGGGGGATTCTACCTTTCCCCATTTGTGCATTAGATAGTTGCATTTCCCTTGTTCTGTTTAGTGTTGTCCATAACGCCCTCACGAGGCCGAGCAAAATTAATATTAAAACGTATTTTGAATGGTACAAAATATTTCTCGAGATAACAAGGTCTTCCAGTTAACGCGCGAATTATCTTAACCGTACCTACCTCTATATGCGGTTTGATAGAACGTTTATTTTTTTTTTATTAGATTATTATGTGAAATTGTGAACCACTTTTTTCTGTACAACCTTCACATACTAATCACAAAACTATAATATGATCATTTTTAAATTTAATTTCCGATGTGTTTTATTATTCTTAAATTCAGCAGTTCATGACGATAAAAATAATTAAAACCATCGCATTAAAAATTACAATATTTTATTGATTTCATTTATTTATTCAAAACAAAATTAGTATGAATATTTTCCGCAGTCCATAAATAATACGGAAATCGTCAAATAAATGAAAAGATCCGTCGCAATAATAATTATTTTAATAATATTACTATAGATAGTATATATATATATATAGAAATTACTAAAAAATGTATCTAAAGCAGAAAAAGTTTAATACTTAGAATACCTATAAGTACGCGTAATAGTTATGATAAAAGTTGTTGTTCAAACAATTAAAGTTTCATACAATTTAATAAATAAAAAATTGAAATTATTTAACATATAATTAGTTAAATATATTAATATATTAATATTTAACTAATTATACATTTTTACATAAGTACTTACATAATTAAAAATAATTTATGATAAAGTAGGTATAATTTTGAAAAGTATAATAAGTTCATTAAATAATTTTTAAACATAAGCCCTGAAAATCATGGCAACTTTCTTAACATTTTGATTTAGAGAATCAACTTTGTATTTTTGTCCATAAACGGGATACAACAAATTGCAATGCATACAAAATCTGCAAAACTCAAATCCTAACGTCCGAGAAATGCCCCAATTCCCAAAACAACAGTAAGATTTATTGACATTATTATTCATTGACGTAAAAATTGAATCTAAAAAAACGTATGCTAGGTATAGAAAAAACTAATATGGAAAAGTATTTGACACAGAAATTGAAAAAATTCACATTTTATTTATATCGGTTCAGTCAAAGTGAAACGATCCTGTCCGATTCACTTAATTATAAGCCTATAGAGAGCGGTCAACCGTGTATGATATAGGGTTGCCAACCACACGTCAAAGCTCGAAAATCCGGCACTGATTGGATGTTAGAGGTAACATTATACTATTTACGGGGGACAGAATGACGGGTGTCGGAATTAGTTGGTAAATACTTAATATTTTGTAATCGCGATAGCATCGAGAGTTCAACGGAATGAAAATTATTACACATTGGTAATTACAGAACTGAATTAATAACCTTAACGGAAAAAATAAAGTAATAACCGCAATAACTAATAAGACAAGTTGGGGTGCAGAAAAACTCAAGACATAAAAAATCCTACTTGACGATGTGTAAAATTTAGTAATAATTACTATTATAATAAAATAACAATAACGACTACTAAAACATTGAATGTAAATTAATGTCATTATATTTACCGTAACAGCCAAGACTTCAAGGTACAAAAGATTTTCCATTGGGCTTGCTATACAACTTTCAAAGCTAATATTGACTCATAATATCAGATAAATATTTTGTAATTCATCCCAAAAGTGTAATGTTTTATGTACAAAGGCATATTTTATAACTCTTTAAGTACCCACCTTAACTCTTAAGAGTTCATAAACTCCAAGGTTTGTTCATATGATTGTATAAATATCTAAAACAAAAGTTCAAGAATAACTTTTGGTTTCAAGTTTGATAAACTCCATTAAAGTTATCGAACTTTATGGTAACGTACCCACAATTATGTTATTAAACAACTATTATGATGAAGGTAAAGGCCATAATAAAATTCAAGATTCCTCAAGATTTTGACAGAATAATATTAAAGTTTGGGCAAGATAAAATTTAGTTTTTAAAACTCGTCGTACAAAAACATGTCTTTCCCATACTTATAAAACTACGTACTTGAAAAAATCATTAGGAGTTGAGTAAATGAGTAAACGAATAACCAATAGGTAATGAATATATATATTCATAATACACCTACAGACAGAGAACAGATAATTAGTGTCGATCGCTCTTTTAGCAATGTGGGATTTTTCTTAAATTATTTTTGTAAACCAGTTATACGTCTTAATATAAAAATTTAAAACAATGATGAACAATAACATTTGATAACTGCCCAAGCCGGAACATAGGATTAATCAAAACCGTTACGATTATATTTCTTCGTAATTTCTTAGAGTTTTCCGATGAATTTTTAATCACACTTTAATTATCACACTAGAACAAGTACAAATGTGTATAACCGTAGCAGTTACTCATTGAAAAATGTAAAAATGCAAATACTTTTATCCCTGGATGAAAATGTAATCAGAATATCTCTTTCAAAGTAGATTTCCGCTGTTCCGAATAACTTTTTTGAAATTCCAGCAGTAACATATTTTGAATATTTTATGTGTACGTCATTCTTTTATTTTTACATAGGATCTGTACAGTTATTTAGGCACTTCTTCGATAAAACATTTTTTATAAATAATTTTTATTTTTACATTTTTCATTCCAGAAAATTGTGTATGTGTGTTTTTTTATTACATTTTTATTTTTAGTTTTTTCTTTTAGTATAGGTATAATAATAATAACGTTAGATATTATTTCGAAAAATTTTAAAATAATTGCTTCGACTTTAGAAAAATGTTTAGGCATTTAATTTAACAACAATAAGTATGTAATAACATTATCTACAAGAGATAATTAAAAGTAACTGTATATCCTATAATTTTAAATGAACTACGAAAAACAATGTGAACTTGTAACAGTACTCCACTCGAGGTTGATTTGAGTATATTTAGTATGATCCACTTGATAAAGAATCGTAGTTTTATTTATTATCAATTAGTTGTCGATTATAAGATAACCAAATCTCTTTATTCCCTGCGTTGCATTATAAACAAAAGGCGATCGCCGAGTTGCCGTGTACATCGGCACGACGGCACCGTTTACACAACACCTAAGAGGAAGAGAAAAAACAATATATTCGTTTTCAATTATAGCCTTTTCCCCACTCCTGCAACACTCCCCTCGCCAAGTTATCCCCGTGCATATTTCTAGTCGTCAAGGAGATCGTTGTCATGGTTAATTAATAAATGTTGCTTAGCAACCGTTTAGTGGTTAAAACAGTACAGCGAATCATCAAATCTCCATCTATCCCCGTTCCCCATTTTCAAGTCCAATTATAATATCCTCCTTCGCCACCAAATTTACTTTCAAGGACACTATTTCTATAGTAAGTTAATTAGATGATTATTACCGCGAAGTATAAAATAAGTGTAGGGAAAACACCAACTGTGTACTAAACTCCTTCACAAATATTAACGATCGACAAAAAAAACGCACGCAATAATAGTTCCACTTAAAGATAGCTATCTTAATTATATCATGTACTCGTATGTCAATAAGTTGATAGGCGTTAAGATTCTGAACTTCGTATTTTTCCTGTAAATGACAAATTGTGAACAGTATGTATATATTATTAATTATTATCGTTGGAAAAGAACAAATTGTATACATTTAGCTATAACTATGGAGTATGGATGTATAGTTTGTTGGAATGGAAAAGGTTAAAATTAATATTATAATAAATTAGTAATAAATGTCTAATCATATGTCATGAAAAAAAACAAAAAAACATGAGTCTTTCTTATCATTATTTACGTGCACGAGTATAATATCAAATAGTAATAATAATAGTAACCACGCATAACACAAATGTTTGTAGTCGTAAAATATGGATATTATCTATTGCTTAAAGTTGGTGTGGTAAACGTCGCGCAGTGGTGACAGGTGAACACATTATTTCGTCGTCACCAACTCTAACTCGTTTAAAAGGACTGGAACAAAAAAAAATCCATACCACGCACAGCCACCACACAATAATAAATTATATAATATGATATGATAATGTGTTTCCATAGAAAAAAAAATGTACAAATACATATATATATATTATATATTACCGTTTCGATAAACATAGGCAGTATAAAATGTTTGTGCTCAGAGACCCACCAACGAAATCGTCTCCGTTATAATATACGGTTTTTTTTTTCACATATACCTATTCCGAACATCGTGACACGTATGCACATTACGGCGAGTGCCGTACGTGCATAACGCCATATTAATATTATTTCACGTTAAAAATAAGAAACAATCAAATAATAAACATATAAAAGTACTTTGAAGTCAGGATAACGTCCAATTTTTTAATGCATACTTGATTTCTTTCATATTTGTTCGTGTTTTTTCTTCGAAAATAAATAGTTCCCATTCGCTATAATAATACAATAATGATACCAACATGTACCTTGTGAACGTCCATCCCCAAAATACGCAAATTAAGTATAATATGAACTATTCATATGTTTCAACGACATTCAAGGGAACATTGGACGAATCATGGTTTCGTATAATTCCGGCTTACATCAGAACAGATAAAATTAATTACAGCAACACAAATCGCGTTTAATTTTCGCTCACGTCTTGCGCAGGCCTAACTGTTTCCGAAATCGTTTTGAAACGTCTCCTTGTTACGTGTTTACGTGGAACGTATTTTCTTATTTATTTTGACATGTATATGTCTTGTGGCTGGGGGTCATTTTGTTAATTTGTGCGACACCGAGAATTTTACCATTCGTCATGAGCGTTTAATGTAATGTGTGTGCGTCGACCGGTTCGCGGAAATTAGCGATTATACGAACGCTACATCAAGTATAGCCCGTTGTATGATAAATGTTCGCCTTAAATCTAATGGCATACGGTCCTAAATTTAAAGGAATGTTCGAGGTGCTCGAAAAGCACAGTAATCACGATTTACCCATGATCGTTGTGCGGAGACTTTGTAAATTTGGATTTACGAGGATCACACGGAACAGAATTTATCGCATTTATGCGTACCGAATTTGGATTAGAATTAAGTAACGATCTTGCAACCTCTACCTCGCGCAATTCGACTTGTATCGACGCCGTATTTTATCGACACATCGAGCAGCTTGAAACTCGTGAGTACGTTTCATATTTCAGTAAACACCGTCCTTTATTATCCATCACTAAAAGTGTTGTATACGACGATTCTGTCGTTTAAATAAAAAATTAAAAAAAAAAATGCATACTCAATAAATAAATGCGGTCGTTGAAACTTGTTTATATTTTACACGTGTTAAAAACGTTACCTACAGTTTAATCCTCGTCCCCTCGTATCTAATATCTAATTGACATCGACATTCTTATGTAAACTATATTCAGCATAAACAAGACTTATACATGTACCGATGTACTCGTATGTGCATGTAGTGTAGATACTCTTTAAAATTTTTTTTTTTTTTTTATAAACGTGCTGGAAATACCACCATATCGGTGTGGTATCACGAAACCATCTCGATATAGTTTTACGTCTACGGCGATTTAACTTGAGTTAAGTACTTGCAGTCTGTAATCACTATAATCACCGTTGCCCGTCCCGTCTTGCGCAGATCATCCGAACGTGAAGCTGTTCATATCGCACGGCGGCCTGATGGGGATCCAGGACGCTCTCTACTCGGGCGTGCCCATCATCGGCATACCCTTATTCGCCGATCAGTTTTCAAACATCAACTTTATCGTCCAAAACGAATGTGGACTACAGCTGCAACTCCAGCATATCGACGAACGCACTGCCTACGAGACGATGTCCACCGTGCTGGAAGACAATAAGTAAGCGTGCGTGTTCTGTACGTCGCGTTGGTTGGTTTTGGTTAACGCGGTATCGGTATCGGCAAGTACATGCGATATCAGTCAATAGTATTATTCTATTCGGAAATCGTTTAATGTTTGAAAAAAATTCAATACGTTTACCTTCCGGAGTACAATATGTTCGAGTGTTCTTATCAGCTCTTAGTATTCCTTAAATAATGCTTTTGTTTAAACGGCGAGAAAATCGTCGACCGAAATTAAATTCGATGTACTTATCCCAAAGGCAACGGGACATTTTATTCGACTCGAAATGACGTGAACGTATAATTAATATTGATCACAAATATGCATTGTACAAGCGGTCTTCCCCGTACGAGGTACGCTTTTTACTGTGTTGCAGGAGGGAAAAATAATGAGGAAAAGGACTTATGGGATCGGAAGTTATTAGCGAAACCTTTGTTACGACGCGTACAGTTGGTAAGTAGTGAGGTATGACTTAAAGACGTAACCACCACTACTTAAGGTAATACACGGTCGGATAAAGGAGAAAACGGAGTGCTTAATATAACATTACACGAATCTCCTGCGCACCCGCAACGGTGTGGTTAGTGGGCGCGTGTCGTTCGACCGTATTTATTACCTATTATCATTACGATTACGAAAACGTCGATAGGGGCGATTTTTACGTCGCACAAGTGCTGTGCAAACGAAAGGCCTCCGTACGTGACGAATAATTTTTCGAGCCGAACAGGGGTGACGGGGACGAACACGTTGCATCCGAACGAAAATCGCAAATTATTTGTTCGCAAACAAACCGGACGTATGCAAACACACCGACTGTGCAATTTAACCCCGAATGGCTGCGCGGAACAGTCAAAAAGCCATGGGGTTTTTTTTTTTTCTAATCGACAGCGCACACCCGGTGTAATCGCGAGATGTCCGACCAAACGTCTGTACAGCACAGTGTTTCCCATCCGGTGATCCGTTGGCCAGTCAACGGTAGGTTGTCCACGGTCCCATAGATTTTTTCTTCGATTTCTATTAGAAATTATTATTATTATTATTATTATTTTTAAACAGTGGAAAATTACGACTTATTGAGGATCTGTATAATATTATCACCGTTGTTGCTGCCCATAACCGATGAGTATTTTCCACTTTTATAAGTGTGTAGATATCAGAGTAATAAAAAATATTATTATCGCGACCTATGATAATTATATTAATTGCAAAAATCGTTTTGCTTATATATATTTTTTTTTATTTAATTTTGTGTAGCAAAAAAAAATGTCTGTAGTTTTCGTAAAATTGAGTTGGTCCGCGACCTATAAAATATTATCGAAGTGGTCCGTGGTGGTAAACAGGTTGGGAAACACTGGTCAAAGCACTACGTCTATACGTCTATCCTCAGCTAACCTAAACCGCCTGCGTCTATGTGATCTCGAATTTCTAATCTCGTCACTGCAATGGCGTGATCATGGAGGTGGGGGAATGTATATCCTTATATATTATCTATAATTTCCTAATCACGATGTTAATTTTTTATACGACTTTGACGAAAACACGAATAAGAAAACTATGTAGTTAAGCTATTTTCAAGTTTTATTATTCATAAACTTAACAGTACTTTAATATTGTTAATAATTTTTATTGACAGAACTTTTAATATATGCTATATTAAGAGATATTCGTCATCAATTTCTTCCATATTATTAAAAACTAACGAAATTATCAATCGTTGACACAGAAAGGGATCCATTAACCCTACCAAAGTTATTGATAAATCCCTAACCAAAAATAATCCAAACTGAATAATTTATCATTTCACAGAAAATATACTAAACACAGTTTTTTTTTATGAATATCGTGTATTATGTTTAGATATACTGGTTTCTAGTTCTATTAGGAGTTTATTAGAGCTACGTTCTCACCGGCACGGACTAGGATTTCTGCCCTCCTCAAAATTTCAAACGATTTTAATCGCGCCAATATCCCTTTAGTTTCAGCACCTATTCCTAACGATTTTTTTGTTATCTTAACTGTTTGATATACGAATTTTACTGGCGCAGAGTTGATCGAGTTCATTACGATTTCCTTTGTGGTAAAATATGTAAATTTGGAATATAATTACAGTAAATTGAACTCTTCGCATCGTTTTCGTATTAGTATGATTTTTATAATTACTTTCAAATAAAAAGACAACCAACCTAATATTGACCTACATGACATGATAGGTATATATGAATACCTCACTTTATCTCAACCGTTTTCTACGTCGGTGCGTATTTATTTGTTACAACATGTATGACACTTTATCGGTCAACGTTAGAAGGGCATTTTAACAATAAGACACTGAACACATAAACAAGCGCATAAAAGATCACGGGTGTAGGTACTAAGTTGGTTATAATAATAGCCATGGGGGCTAACGAAGCTTGAAAAATTAACTCACAAAAGTTCGACGTCAGAACAATGTCAGCAAAGAGAAGAAAAGTTCAAAGGATATAAATGACATGATAAATATTTAGCTATCCTTATGTGTTACGTCCGTACCAGGGTTCATACTTAGTTTAACGTAAAAGTTTCAAACAGAGATACTGTTGGCTTTTTTCAAAAACCTAATTTGTCACCAACATAAACTCGTTTCAGTATTGATTGTATTCACAAATAAATCAGTGAAATTATAGTAACATGCCGAATCAAATGTCACATCATAATCACATGACTTGTTAGTTACATTAGTGTACCGAAAAGAAAATATTCATCAAAACCCGATTGGCAACAAAGCCTCTTTTTTTCCATCATTAAATTATGTAAATTCATATAAAGAACTATAATAAAATATAATAGAATTAGGCATAAAGGAAAAAAAAATGTTATTGGAATACGATTAGATTTGTTTTTTATCTATCTCGCGTTTTAAGTAAATCTATATGCGTCGTGTTTATAATCTACTAGTCTAGCTCGTTTGTTTGCGTCTTTATTCACACCAACTATCGGTTGATTAAAAACCGTTGATTATGATATAGATCTAAACTCAGGTACCGTCAGACTTTTACAAAAAAAAAAACCCCGAGTTCTTAAGAGGGCGCAACAGTATGGAAAAATTGTATACAAAATTAGTTTCCGCATTTCCAATAATATGGCTTTTGAATGGTTTTAGAGTTAAAACACCTATTATCAATATTATAGAGAAGAAGTTTTTCTGGGACAGTATAGGAACCGAATTTTGATATTTCAGTTATTAAACTCGATAATTAAAACGAAAAATATGTAAAATAACACCAATTTCAAAACTTAATACATGACATTTCAAATCACTTATCGAAAATCGGCTCCTATACAGTGCTAGAAAAACTTCTTCTCTACAATATTGATAATAGGTAATTTTACTCTAAAACCACTCAATAAGCCATATTATTGGAAATACGAAAATATGTTTTACGAGAATAATGTATTTAATTAGTCCGTCATGTGCTGCTTTCCGCCGTTCAGCGGTAGTTTTTGATTTCAATACGTCTGTCAACAACTCTGGGCATTGAGTGGGACGTGGGTATCGCATAATGGTGCGGATGTAATTCGACGAGTTTCCGATTCCTAATTTTTCTTCACTCGTATCGGAAAATGTATGTAGAATATTGAAAATCGACGTTTAAGGGAGAAGACGGGAATATAGGCAAGATTGCGTAATATTTTGTTCGCCCCTCTCTCTCACTCACTCTCTCTCTCTCTCTCTTGGTCGGTAATATCGGGAATAAGGGCCAACGAACGAAAACGACCAGTGCCACAGTATTGTAGCGTAAACGCGTTTAATGTGCTTTCGTCCTCGCAGGTACGCGACGAACGCGGAACGTCTGTCCCGGCTGTACCGAGACCGGAACAAGGACCCGATGGAAACGGCCGTTTACTGGATCGAATACGTAGCCAGGCACCGGGTCGGACTGCTGCTGAAGCCTGCGTCGCCAGACCGATGGTACGAACGATGTTTACTGGACGCGGTCGTCGTGATAACCGCGGTCGCGGTCACCGCGGCGTGCCTGACGAGACGCGTTTTCGCTGGACTGTACCGCGGGTTGTATCGACATGCCGTCATTAAAGTACGGTCTTAACGAGCGGTTTACCGGGATCGTTGACCGTTGACCAAGTACATTATAGCAGAAACAAGAACACGTATAATATTTCGTAAGCATCATTTAATTGCACACTACTGTTTTGATATCGTTCTTGTTTCAAATAGCATTGTACAGGGTGATGTTTTAGACGTGATCGGACCCTTCTCAGCCGTAAAAAAGCTTTAATTAAATTTTTTTTTTCAATGTTTAAGTTACCATAAAAACTATATGTTTTCAATTTTTTTCAAGAATGTCCTTTGGCGATACAAAGTTTTATTTTTCAAATGGGAGCATTCTATTTTCACTGCGGTATTTCATTGGGGTCCTTTTTCTGTGAATTTTGGTGTACCGATATCAACATTTGAACAAGTTGTTTATTTGAATTATTCTGATTTAAGTATTAAGGAAAACAGCTTTATTACATCGAATACTATGATATATTTTGTAATTACAAGTGATCGCTAATTGCTACTTACTTGAGATAATACGAATTTTAGACTTTTCATACGCAATTTTAAATTTATATAACTCCAAAAATATTGGTCCGAATTTTGACTATGCTTCATCAATAATTCCAGAAAATGTATTGTAATAATATTTTGCGTAAAAAATGTGGTGTTGTCACAGGAGCACTATTGCACAAACACACTTTTATGCGATTTTAATAAAATAATAGTTATATTAATTATTATTAAAACTAAGAAAACAATTCAAACTCATGTTTGTTGAATTAAAGTTTGTATCGCCATAGGACATACTTAAATTTGGCATAAAAACAATTTAAATATTATAGTTTTTGCTTGGACATTGAAAAAAAAATTCAAATTGAAGCATTTTATGGCCAAAAAAGGTATGAGCACGTCTAAAAAATCACCCTGTTATGTCTGTCAGAATTTCTTTTCGTACTTTTTCGCAAAAGTTTTCTGACGTAAGTTAATTTTTCTTTATAAAAGTGAAACTTCTCCTTAGGAACACTTCCCAATAGCGGACATATATTTTAATCTTAATTTAAAAACAATAACAAAACGATGACAGACTCTCACTAGGACAACGATAACAAACTCGTTCATTAAAGTCATTATGAGACGATTAGATATGAATACGACGAACAACCATTATGACATTATCTTAAACAGAAAAATGTTTTATTTTGTCAATAGAGGTAGGAAGCAGTAATATTTTCTCTTCTGCTGTAACTTCGGCAAATTAACTTACTAACCAAACTGTTCAAACGTGGCATAATTATAAAGCCAAGTTGACCGATTTTTTCCCCTCAAATTGAATTGAATTAGGTATGTATTTTTTTTATACACGTTTTTATTAATATACAAACATACTCGTACTTATTATTATATTATCTTATTATATCATATGGCTTTAATAATAACACTATAATTAAATTTTACCTAGTGTTTATTTTTTTCCTTTTACCCTTTATGAATTTAAAAAAAATTACCACCTCTGAATAGCGGACATTATTTATGTGACCAAAAGCGTGTCAGCTATCCAGAGGTTTTACACACTTTTCATTTAATTTTGCATAAGTTCTAATATTTTCATTATACCTTAGTAAATGACGTTCTTTTAATATTATGTGGGCCAGACTGTCTGGCCATGTGCTATATTATTAATTGTTATAATATGTCTGAACACATTTCCAGTAGTATGAGTTGTAATTAATTATGTTCGGTAAAATATAATATTTCAATGTTATTTGCATACGATGATTAATATCGAATCCAATTGTTATCAGCTATACGTGTGTAATAATACATTTCCGATTGGAATGCATGCAAGACCCTACGGCCAACGCCAACGACAAAGGCCAGCTCAACGTGCGTCCAGTGTTGACGATGCTTTCATTACTATCAAACGCGAAAATACAATATTGTGTTTCGAGATCGTATGAAACTGTTAAAATCAAAGCCACCGTTTCGTGCGGTAACACGTGATAAACAAGTTATGATCAATGGTGATTTATGCGTAAGAGATCTAGTCACAAATCCAAGGATCCGACGGAAAATTAATCACTTTCAAAAGTAAAGTAATGATGACCTAACTATATTTAAAGATATACTACGCAATATACTTTAACACGAAAACATGGACTTACGTGAAGAAAACTAACGAGATCTTACAGAGCATATATAATATATATATATATATATATATATATATTATTTCGGTTGTAATGAGTTATTTATAAGAACTTTTTGCACTTGACTTATACATTTTAACCAGGTTCGTATGGTAATATTAAAAACGCGCGATATCGCATACACGTACGTGCGAACGCAAACAAATCGAGTTGACTTTAATACTACGTCTAAAGTCATTAATTGCTTATAAGTACAATAATAAATTAAAATTCGTATAATAATATGAAAATCGCTTTTAAATTAGTTCTCTATAAAATGGTTTTCCACCATATCAGCGAAGAATATTTTATGTTAATACGATGATTAATTATCCTCGATTTATCGTACGTCATGCATAAAACACGATTCATTTATAATGGTTTTAAAATAAACGCCCAAGGGTATAAGTCGTGTTTGATTTTAAAAGATGAAAGTTATATTCAGTGTTCGTCCAAGGCTATTATTACGTGAACATGTATTATATATTTACACTAATACATATATGTTATAATATATGATGAATAAGACCCGGGTTTGAATGCGAAAAGCATTGGTATTTAGATATTGCTGTCCAAGCGCAAAATTAATTTGGGATGTCGGAAAATTTTAAAATTAAACTTTTATTTAGCATTTCATGTTATAATTTTCAACATAATTTACCACATTGTTAAATATTTACTTTGATTTCAAATTTGTACACTCATTACAATACTTCTTCTTCAGTAGTCATAAATTATATGATACCATACAAAATATTATCTACGAAGAAAATTATTTAAATTTATTGGAACCCATTTAATTTGTTTTAACTTAATTAACTTGTATCATTTATGATAAGCTTCGGATAATCAATTAAACGTATTACGTAGGTCGTATAATGTATTGATAAGAAAATCAAGTTTTAAAAAATGTATTTAAAGAGTACCAATAATTGCTGCTAAAGTGAAGTTTTTAGTATTTTTTGCTATTTATAACTGCATTTTCAAATGTGACTTTATGTGTTCAGATTTTTATAGTAAAAAATAATAATGAGGTTATAATTTACAACAAAATGTCAGATTTTTGCCCGTTCTACAGCTGTGTACTGCAGTCAACAGCTAAAGCTTATCAAGTTTTCTATAACTTTGTTACTTCGTGCCAACTTAAAGATGTCCTGTGACTATGCAAACTTAGTTTTTTCAAATAAGAACACCTTATTATTTATACAACATATAATTCACTGAATTTTACATTAATTATACATAGATTTTATAGTAACTTGTATATTAAAAAACAAATCCAAATTAAAGCAATTTTATGGCCAAAAAATAGGATGAGCATGGTTAAAAAATCACCCTGTATGTACAACAAAAGTACCCTTTTCACGTAAACATAATTTTTTATCTATTATTCAAAAATAAAATTAAAATTCGATAATAAAATTAAAAAATATGCAATTTTAGCAGAATTTCGTTCCCCCTGAGTTTCTTAAATTTACAATTAATTAATCAAATTTTAAAGCCGGCTATTTGGCACTCTTTGCGATAGCCAAATGCATTAACTTCACCCCAATGTTCTTAACCAATTTAATAGAGAATGATATTAAAAAAGGACGAAAAATATTTTTAAAAAAATCCAAAACCAATGTTGTTATTGACGAATAAAATTATTTTTTCACATTTTCAATCACACTAATTTGTTTTACAAACATTGAATAAATCATAAAATGTATTGATCACATATAATTTATAAAATTATTAATAACATAGTTTTATTTGGCATTGGTTCAACGTGTGACCTACTTTATGGGCTATCCTGACTTCTGATAAATAAACTACATCCGGACCCTCCAAAACTCGTCATCCGGTCCAATTTTAATATTTGATTAAATTTTTTTCTGAAAAACCAAACAGGCCTAACACAATAATTAATAAAAGTATTTGGGTTCTTATACATTTTTTTACTTATTAATATGTAATTAATTTTAAATGAACAATATGCTGTTATAGACGTGATAGAAATTAGCACTATCTACATTGTCTAAATAAATATATAATTTAAAGCAATTTTATTGGGATGATGAATTAATAAATAAATAATTGTGATAGACAGTTAATTAATTTCGCTTAGTTTTTCGAGCATCAGAATAATTCAAAGAGACACCCGTCTACTCTCGAGTTACTTTGAGCCAATACTCGCGTGTCATAGTTTTCTATTACCTAATTAATATTTCATTTGGTTTTCAATAAATTTAAATAACTTTTTCTTTACGCACGTCCTCGATCAACGGTCACGGATAATTACATTTTCCCTCGGGATGGATCAAACTCTAAGAAAGGTATATCACCCCGAATAATACCAAGGATGATCGATAACGATTTGTACAAATTGAATTTGAAAAAAATTTTCAAATAACCTGTTTACACGGAACGTCTCACTGACACGTCTTGTTGAACAACTGGCACCGCAGTAGAATATATACGCGCGTAAAATGCAATTTCTAAATCGCAAAAACCATTTAATGCAGGCACCCATAAACCAGACATAGCGTACCTACCGACCATCCGTTTTATGCGTTAACTCGCACACATTTACACCTTTATACGTATACCAACTAGTATAGTACTGTGTAACACGTGTAATATACCCGTGCGCGGTAGACAAAGTTACAACCAATTTTATCCAATCAAATCTTGTAAAACGCAATAGCCCAAGTCCCCGCATTACTGTATACGTACAAATCTCTATGATTATTTTAGATACGCATCTCAACCATTCGTTTGGTGATTCCACTTGCGTGTCGTCCGCGCGTTTCCTTTTTAATGTCTGCTACATGACCGCAGACGTTTTTAAACCGTATTCAAAGGTTTATGTTGATTCGCGACGTTTATTTCGAACACTCAATATACGCGCACGGAATACCTACCGGGTATAAATAAAGCGGATCAATCTTTAAACCCTTTCCGTATTGTAATCTATGTAAATCAAGATTGCCATTATTGGGTTTTCTTTGTAAAATTCTTCAAACGTTTTCATTTAATATATTTTTTATAAGTAAAATTCAGATGTTGTTTTGTAAATGTGTAAATCATTATTATTATTAGGTGGTTATCATATACCTAATGTTTTCCTTTTTTTTTAGTCATGTTGCGTATCAACTTAATTTTAAATAAACTATAGGTTTTGAGAAGTTTTTCGTGGCTCTATGGTTTTAAATATTGGATATCTTACAACGCACATCGCTTAAAAAAAATGTTTAAAAAAACAAATCAAAACACCGTGTTTATAACTTAAGATCACTGTCACTTAAGTAATTTGACAATTTCCACACAAAGTATATTATTAAAAGACCTGCCACCACGATATCACGTCATACGTCCATTTAAAATTTAAATGAAAGAAACAAAGTAAATATTACTCGCAGAGATAAAATCGTACTCCAAGCCTCCCGAACACTTAGAAAATTTGTTTTCATTTACTTATGCTTCCAAGAGACCTCTTAGTCTTTATAAAATAATCACCTTGTATTGTTATTAAGTTTATACAATGTTAATTCTTTTAGTTGAATAAATTATAACAGAAGAAAAGAGAGATTAAGTTTATGCAAATCGTAACATTAGTATTAAACATTTTCAATATTGTTGTTATGTTTGGATTTTTTGTTCTGCTATCAACGAGCAATGCAGTTATACTAGCTTTGATATGTTTAATGTAATTTATTAGTTTTATGATTTGTATACTTGATATCGTTTAAATTAATTTTTCAACTAGGAATAGACTTAACCAATGAACAAGTTAAAAATACGTACCTACCTTAACATAATTACTAGCTAACAATCATTATAGAAATATAATTGATTTGTTCTTATTCTCGACTGACGACTGGCAAAATATAATTTGTATTTCGTTTGATGTGTTTCAGCGGGACTTTACGTAACTTAAAATTATTTTTTCAAAATTAATGTCAGTTACAAACATTGTCTCTAATGTTAATTTATACGAATGACATTTTGAAAGTTTCAAAACATTTAGTAGTATAATGACTTACAAACTAATTTTTAAAACAAATGTGCGATAATATTATACCAACAACAGCCATGATTGATTACATCTCATACCGTAACGTTCACGGAGATTTCTTGCATCAATATCATCACTTAGTAACTTTCCCGTTTCAAAACCCGTGTGCTGTTTATCGTTTAATAGTGATAGTTATATTATGATGTGTGCGTATTATTATCACGCTACACGCGCTCATTGCACACACGGTAAAAACTTCGACTGGTGAATGACACGTTATTAAATTACAATAAACTTATATTGTTCCGACAATATTAGGTTGTTGTTTTTTTGCGCGATTTTCGGAAAATTGAAATGTCTACAAGGCGCGTGGTGGCCCTATATATGCGGTTCCAAAGAAATTTAACGTAACGTTTTGGAGAAAAAGTCTTTGGCGAAAACGGAAAAATTAATGCTTTAGTTTCATCGTGATTCGAATCAATAAATCGAGTTTTTTTTTAGCTAATAATTTAAAACTGCTGTGACAAGGATCGGTCGACCGGCCGGATAATAAATATTATAATATATCACTCTCGTTTAATTAAAATATTCGAATAAAAATAAAATACAAGTTCAATTATGCGGGTGGTAAAGTCGATTTCATTTTGAACACCTGTAACCTATTGAAGTGGAAACTTGTTTAAACAAAATAATTTTTATTTACAGCTGTTCGATGTATCTGTGTTAATAATGTTCAAATTAATAAGATAAAAAATATTTTTAATATTTACACAAAATCTCCAAAAGTAAAAAAGACATTGCATTTTGGGGAAAAAATGCTAGAAAACATTTGATACCCTTACTTTTTCATAACTTTACATGTAGTTTTTTTCCAACAGAAATGCCTATTCTTTTTTCGCCATTATATGATATAAATAAAAAAAAATCATGACAAATGCTCGTAATAGTATTACTACACAGCCATATACTGGTATACCTCCTACCGTTGTTGTAGATTGTAAGTTTAGTGAAAAAAATTCTCACGACTCTGATAAAAAATAAAGCGGGTGAAAGTTTAATACTTCATGAGACTTGGAATCAGCTAGACCAGCGTTTCTCAATGTATGGTACGCGTACCACTAGTAGTGCGTTGAAAGTTCAAAGGTGGAACATGAAGAAAAACCGTTCAGAGAAAGAAAAAAATTCTAACAATGATTTAAGACCAACATGGAATTGACGTCCTCGGTAAGTATAAAACAAACCATACAATGCCAACACCTACTGTCTTATTATTATGTATTTCAATTAGTTTAATTGATTTCAAATTTATTTTAATAGCAATTGTACACATTTGATTTTACTATTGTTCATTAAATGCTTATATTTTCACAGTCGTGTAGTTCCTAATCAAACCCAATAAATCTCTACATAACATTACCGATAATGTATGCATTTTTTTATAAATAAAAACAGAGTTTACTAAGTTAAGTGGTACGTGAAAATTTTCAAAATGCGTTGATGGTACCCGGACGTTAAAAGGTTAACAACTGCTGAGTTATTCTTGAGAAAGATGGACTGACAATAATGGCCCGGCAAACAACAGTCAACCGTTGGTAATGAATTGAGAAGAATATTGTTACTCACAACAATCTATCCGCAAAATTCTACGACCCCCTCCCCTCATACACACACATACTCACTAAAAAGTATATAGTAATAGAATAATTTATAGTCCAAATATGTACAAAAAGTTATTATTACTGTTTGGTATGACGATTAAATACAGCGAAATGTACACTTGATTAAAAATAATCCACTACAAATGCATGTATTTAAGTATTTTGTTAAACGGTTAAGTGACTTATCGCGGCAAACGCATCCGGACATATGAGAAAAACGCATTTGCCTAAGGCAATAAATGATAGTTCGTGATCGTATTTAAGATAGGATAGTGTTATGGGTTTTACAATAAAGTATTTTCCTTTCGTCTGTTTT
This sequence comes from Periphyllus acericola, assembly GCA_949715065.1. Classification (NCBI taxonomy): domain Eukaryota; kingdom Metazoa; phylum Arthropoda; class Insecta; order Hemiptera; family Aphididae; genus Periphyllus; species Periphyllus acericola. Next base: position 41,266,584 of record OX454266.1, read on the forward strand.
CGTGATCAAACTTTCGCGTAGTGAACCCACGTCAAAAGTTTCTTACAGTATTCTATTAAATCAGAAATACAACCACAAATGTATACTTAAAGGAGGATATAGTTTGGTTTTACTTAGCGAATTTTCCGTCATAATGAAAAAACTATTTAAAATATGAAAAATGTACACAGCGTTTGTGTCACATTTAATAAAACAACGATATTGGCTCGTGTCATAACTATTGCTTGAGAATGTATGTGGTAACCCCAATCTAGAATAGATAATTTCTTACTCACGTTTTAAGTATCATAGTTTTCACGAATTTTAAATATAAATTGTTTTTGGTCTTAATTTATATAATATTCAATACGTATGCACGTTATATTACAGCGACCTTCGTTTAGAATTTCAAACAAGTCATGTGAATTCGATGATTTGTGTAAGTCATAACATTTTAACAATTTATACGAATTAAATAACGGTGGTAAAATCGTAGATCTACCAACTCAGTATGTAAAAAATCAATGAACCTAATATATGACTCGGATAAAAAAATTCAGTTATTGTCTTTTGCATGCTATGATAATGAAATATGGTAAAATCAACAAGAATTGTTCCCAAAATTCCAAGGGTATTGATGTTTTATTGATTTATTCTACTCTGAAATGTTGGAAGATTGACCAGTTAAAAATAGTTTCAGATAAAATGTATTGTGTTTATCAATATCGCTTTTGAACAAAAATACTCTATAGTATAAAGTATATAATAGGTCTAAATTTCAAAAGAAAAAACTGTGATGATTGTAGTATAGTATAATAATTATGAGTTAAATAAAAAATCAAATAAGGTGTACTGCAATAATTAACAAGGTAATATATATAAGAGGAAGAATCGGATTAAACATCAATTAAGACAAATTAAAACAATGCATTATGTTGCGAAGGTATAACATCATAAAAGTTCAATGATTGTTGACGAAGATATGATATTCGAGTTAAGTAACAAACTTTAAATACAATAGAGTCGATGAAAGCTATTCTATGCTAATATGGCCAAGATCAACACGACAAGAAATATACATTTAACTGTAGAATTAATTCCCAGGTAATTATTGTCAAATTGCTAAACTACCTAGTATTATTTGATTTTTTTTCTTCCGTTTAATATCAAAGAAAACAAAAGATAATTTAAATTGTTAACTATAACTAGAAAGTCGACAAAAGAAATTTTCGAAATTAAATAAGTAATTTAATAAAGAGTTATACTATAATGCGAAACACGTATTATTGATTTAGCTAGCCCAATCCAAGAAACATTAGCAAAAAAGTAAACAGCAATTTAAAGCGCCAAGTACCTAAGGTAATTATTAAACATAATATTAATATAATATACTGTTTTATATGTAAACGGTGTTCATCTAAGTGTGGCGTTACAAAGATATAAATAAATAACAATATTGTTCATGGTCTTATAAGTTATAACGAATGTAAATTTAATTTGTATTCAGAATGCATACTCAAATGATGATAAATTGCAAAAAACAAATTAGCTATTCAAGATAAACAATTAAAAACTTCTGAATATATGTGCTCTCGAAATCCGAGCAATCGTACATCGCCGAAGCACGTGAAAATTACCACTTTAAATATAATAAGAACTTAAATGTTGTTTTTGGACTTGTCATTTTAACATATTTCTGCAAAATATATAAAAAACAATATCTCAAAAAAGTTAAGTAACTGTAATACTCGTGACTGTACCTGGTGCTTAGAAACGTTATTCGTACCTATAAAATATAATTTATTCATTGCTATCAAGGTTAATAAGAGTAATACGACAGTAAAACAAATTCGTCCTACATCAAAGTATGTATGTATTAGCGTGGTTGTAAGACCACTACATTGTCAGTACTTATATGCTAGTATATTATTTTGTGTGAGTAGTACAGAATTTTACAAAATGTATATTCTCAGTTTATCATCGGATTTTAACTTTAAGTAAATCTAAAAGTGAAAAACACAAGTTAACACATGGTGACCATTAAACTCAAAACAAAATACTATACGTATAGACTAGGTAGATTCACATCATGGTGAATATTACAATTCTCACTCGTTCTATCGTGCTTAGTAATCATTTGTGTGAAATTTGGTGTTTTCTAGTGCTACAATTATTCTATTTGCAAAATTTTCAAGACTTCAGTCTGATACAATGTGGCAAAATCATAGTATAAATGCTCGCTTTGACAATCCGCCTAGTGTGTAAGGACCTTAAAAGGTGAATAACTACCCAAAATATATAATTAATAATTATATATACAAATGTGTACAAAGACATTAAGACGGTTATCTAAAATTCTAAACTATTATGGGTAGGCACTTAATCACGTACGAAATATAGTTATTCCGAGAGTTATTCCGGTCTAACTATCTTGGACGGATTTGGAATTAACTATCATAGACAGTATTGTTGTTTGCATCTGCAGAAACGGACTCGTATCTAAATAACTTTGAGGTTAATAAGCCAAAAGCACCATTCTGAAACTATTAATATCCAGATCAAAAAATATTATAGAACACGAGGGTACAAAGAAGCCTGATGACTATACTTTGGTATAACTATGTTTTTCAAAATGAGATCTTAAGAATAAAATACAATATTTCACAAACATATCGTACGGGAGTGTATACATTGTACATACTCGTATAAGACGATGTCATATGATATCTCGTTAGAAAATGGATTTCTAAAGAAAATAATAAACCCTATAAAACCACAAAGTCAAAGATACATTTCAAAATTAAATTATTTTTAAACAATAATAAAAAAATGCAAACAAATATTTGATTAATGCTAGAAGAAAAAATAGTAAGAAAGTTCTTGAAAAACATCAAATAAATAATATATACATATATATTATATATAAAGAAACTCATTTTATTTCTTTTTTGTTTGTACTCACATTTTCAGTTGAAAGTTCTCCTAAAATTACTTTATAACCCCTTCATAAATTTAAAATGTATACCAACTCTAGAAAAGTAATTTTATATGGTATCTTGCAGTCATATTTCAGAAGTAGGTATACCTATGACAAAACCTATGTATAATATTATCTACAGTGGTTGTTTGCCAAAATATTATCGATCATAGTTATTGATATCAATAAAATAGTGACATTAAACAGGAATTAAATATATGGGGAACTGAATATATTAATAAAGTAAATAATGTGATGATATGATAACATACTTTGTATCGATTAATCATGGGTGCTATATCCAATTACAAACAAAATAAATTTATAAATGTATAATATACATTGTTTATAAAAATGAAGGGCTACGGGAATATACTACCTATAGTAGTCAATATTTCTAAAAGTTCAGTTTTGTAGTACTGAAGTTTCAGAACTCAAAAAACCTAGGAGATCAATTACGAGATAATTCAAAAAATAAATAAATTGTTGTTATATACCTGACTAATTTTAGACAAAACGAATCAAAAAAAATTTTATTTTATTTTTACATATTACACATTTTCATCATAATTTAATAAACAAATTAATTCGAACTTTTTTCTAAGCAAAAAAATTTGCAATTTAAATTTCAAAGACAAGAGATATTGAAATTGATCAAAAAAATTGTTATTATAAGAATGTATAGTTTGAATCCAAATGAAAAATAACAATTTAATGAAATACTAATGAATTAACTGTTAATTCTTTATGACTACATATTTTTAAATTCCTATATGTTTTATAACTTTAATTTAGGGGTGTTCAACCTTTTGGGAAGATTGGACCACAGGATGCGATTAAAATTTGTCATGGGCCGCATGTATTTTGAAAATTATAAAATACAAGATTTATTATTACATTAGTTTTAATATATGAATTTATATTATTTTATATTAAACATTTCAAATAACAAAACAAAAATGTTGAAATTGCTTTTTTTCCAAAAGTAATTTTTTTTTTTATGTTAACAGCTTAAGGGCTGGTTGGCAGCAATTCTCCACTCCTGACGCTTCTCCGCTTTCCTTTTCAATTCGCAATAAGATCTGCAGTCCATATCTTTTACTATTTGACTAATGTAGTACAGTAGCGGTTGCCCTCTGCTGTTGTTCCCTTCAATGGCACCTTCTATTATCCTGCTAAGTAGACTGTTTTGACGCAGTATGTGTCCAATTAACTTGGCTCTTCTTGTTTTTAAGGTCTTCAGAAAGCTTCTTGTTTCTCCGACTCTTCGATAAACTTCTTCATTTGTTATGTGTTCTGTCCAACTTATTTTAAGTAGTCTTCTGTAACACCATGTCTCGAACGCTAAGAGTCTTTTTTCTTCTGGTTTACCTATGGTCCATGTCTCACTTCCATACAATGCTACGCTTCAAACATAAGCCTTAAGTAAGTTTTTCCTTACTTTTATGTCAATATTTCTAGATATAAACATATTTTTCTTGCTCTGAAATGCACATTTCACCTTACTTCACATTACCAAAAGTAATGAAAGTATGAAAATAACATGAGGGCTGCATTATAATTTACCGTCTGCCACATGCGGCCCTCAGATTGTGGGTTTCGACTCCGTTTTTTTAATTGATATAATAGGCTAATGATGTCGTGCTTGAAATATGTCAAAAATATTTCAAAACCTTAAGAATAAAATGAAGAAAGAACGCGTGCAACTAAATAATATTGTTGTTTGAATATCCTTTCATCTTTGTACCCGACTTCTGTCAAATTATGAATATAAAAAATTGTAAAAAAATTTCAAATTATATAGTGTATTAAAATAGTGTCAAGGTCATAAAAAAAGTAATATACGTCCGTGGTTAGACATTTGGCAGTTGCAGTCACATGAAAGTTCTGAAATAACATCGTTTACAAAATAGGCAATTAAACCCATCTAAACTAGATTTATTTCATAAACAATATGATGCTAATTGCACATGGTCGATAGGTTTGAATAAGCTATTAACAACTGTATTGACTGGGGTAGGTATACTAACTTCAGATAAAGAATTTGAATGATAAAATATTTGGAAAAATAAAAGAAAACTTTGCGCACACACCCTATTGAGTTAGGAAATCTCAAGCAAAATGTGTAAATATTAGTTAAGGTATGGAAATACTTACATTGATATGTATTATACTACATAGTTAATTAAAAGTCTATTAAATTATAAACAACAACAATTTATTTGAAAAAAAAAGCCCTAATCGAATTAATTTTTATACATTATTATATTACGGAACTCCAAGTTAATGTACGTAATCCATACACTAAATAGCCGCAGTTCAAGACCACGGAATCAGAGTTTCCATCAAATCACAACAAAGAAGGATTCCTAACAATCTCCCAACAATCTCGATGGTAAAAAATAAGTTTAAGTCGAGAAACAGCATCATCTCCAAACTTGCAGGCTCGAATTGTGGAAGAAATGTACTAATGTTAGGGTCCTGCAGATATTTGCAATAGCACTATGTACAGTGTACAGTGTGGCCGAATATTGAGCCCCTGTTCGGGTAAGAAGCGCACATTGCCAATGCAGAAAGTCATCCCCCCCCTCTGTGATTGTGAAATGCAAAAAACAATAAGTCATATCGTCGATAATATGCCCACAAACATTTTTTGATGGAGGTCTGGAGAAACTACATAAATCAGAGGCGAACGCAGTGAAATGGACGGAGGATCTAGAATTAAGATTGTAATTTAGTGCTTTAATAAATATCTTTATCATCTATATTTTAATTGTACCTCATTAATATCCGATAGTGTCATATGCAAAATAATATTAAAATAATAACAATCTCGATGGTTATTCGAGTCCATCGATGCAAATCCACCACAAATCGTTAAGACTCTTACAGACTCGAGTAAAAACAATGTATACAATACGTAACACATAACCACTGCGGACATAGCCCATCATTTTACTACACACATACCAATAAACTATAAATGATAAATTAAAACTGCCAATTACATAAACAATCGAAGTAAGTAATTGATAAAATAAAATATTTGAAATTAATCCAGTAGGTAATGTACAACTTAAGATATGTTCTTATAGCGGTAACTATTATTTTTTTTTCAATTAAACCAAAGCAATTTGTTCACTACTTGTGGTTTGAACATACCAAGTATTTTTTTCTTATTTCCTCTTTGCATACAAATTAGTGACAGGATAGTGTGTTTGAAAATTACTAATTTTAGATCTGCAACGAGATAATAGTAGTCGGTAGAGATAAATTGCGATGTACGTATTTTAACTAACAAAACGTTAGACATGAAAAAAACTGATGGAGATGCTTATTTTGGGTCTGCAAGCACAATTCAAAACGCATCGTGGGTTCTTAACCTTTCGTTATTCTTGGACTCTTTAAGTATAAACAATAGTAACGTACTAAAAACTCATACAAATAATTGCTTTTAACCATTGTTTTTATAATAATAAAAACAAAGAAGGATAAATATAAGAGCGTATATTTTCAAATCAGAATAAAAAAATTTTGCATTTTAAATAATTTATTACTAATTGTAAACAATCAAAAAGAGCGCAAATAATCATTTTCAAGCGAAAAAATATTCGAAATTATTAACCAAATCCAAAGTTAAAATTGATATCTGAATTTCGTTGAAAATTAATATTTCTGATTAATACCGGTACGTTTCAGCTTGTAAAATAAATTAATGCTTATGTATTAATTCTATGTTTTAAATCTCATACAAATATACATGACGTATAAAACATTTAGGTGCACCGATTTGTTCTAAACTCGGATTTGTTGTGTACTGGGATTCGGTAAATTGCATTTATCGTTTGATTAAATTTCATTCGATTTCAAAACACTACGTTATTTGAATACCTCACAGTGGCATGTTCAGCATTCTCAGAATGGGCTGTAAATTTCAGTTAACTTAAATAGTGGCGTAACTGAGAAGGATCAAAAGGTGCGGTCGTACCCGAAACCCGTACACTTAGGGCACCCTAAGTAACACAATGTTTATACTCCAATATTAATAACAATGTAAATGATTAATTTTTTTTAATTTAACTACTTTAAGTGCATTATTCAAAAACTAACTAGAATTTTATTTTTATTTTATAAACTTGGTGTCTATAATTTATTATATCGTAGTCCATAATAATGAGTGTACATATTATTTGTGTTATAAATTTTTCATATTGTGTATGATACGGTAGAAAGTAAATTTGTTATATGGTAACGGGCTAATAATCTCTAACAGATATAAATCAAATAGAACGAGAAAATATCGGTACAGGGCCCACATTTTGAAGTTATGTTACCGAACTTAATAATACCTACAATGCAATCATATGTTGTGAAAAATCGAAAACAAATATCTGTTACGAATAAAAAGTTATAATTGGATACTATTACAATTAAGATTACAATACATAGGTGGTACCTCTTTTATACGAGTTCTCGAGGTAAATATTTTGATCTTTTGAACGTGGACAACGTGCTTCCTGGTAACTTATACACATTTGTAAAAGTATAAAAGAACACGAATACTTAAACCAATCGGATATTTATGTACCTGAGTTACCCGAGGATTCCGCGGAAGTTTTAGGACTTTAGAAGAATACTATACCCTCGTCTCTCACAAGAATATCTACGGCTTAAAAACGGAGAGGTGCAGATTCGGTTTTAAGAAAGTGGAGATTTAAAAACGACCAGTGATCGTCCATCAACTGCAAGACCGTTTGGAGAGCGCAGTACGTATCTATTAGTCACTTGTATATAGGGTGAGCGGGTGGATGGTGTTTTTTAGTAATTATCTTACTTATTTTTCAAGCACTCTTACGATACCTAAACCAAATCCAGTTATACGTCTCTAACTGTCAAAACGTACAAAGTTTGCAATGGGTGCAGAGTGGGTAGCGAGAGAAAATTAGTTTTGATCTACGTGGAGAAATGGTTTGGCACGCCACTGATGTAGTCAGGTGCACAGTATTATGACGTCCTAGCAATTACTCATAAGTTATTATCAACGGTTCAGACCGCGAGGTGCGCGGCAGGCCCCTGGAGGTCCGCTACCCTATTGACTTCCTGTTCGTGCACACGAACAATATAAACGGACGTATTATTCGAGTGTACGACAGCGTGCGGTGAAATAATATTTTACCGCTCATAAACCCGGGGGTCCGTGGCTTCGAAGATCATTTTCACTGGGGTCCGCGTGCCACAAGACGTTAAGAACCACTGAACCGCGGTATAAGTGCTGCCTGCACATGGACGATATATATTGTAAACGATCGTGTGGTACTCACGGGGGGCACGTAGCGGAGTAGCAACAGTGGCAACGACGGTGGTGGCGTCTCCGCCGTCGTCGCGGTGTCTGCCGGTGTCTGCGGTGTCTGGTGGCCGGTTACCGGACGGAGGTCTTCAGCAGTCATCTACGGAGGTACGCCGTGGGGCGCGAGTTGAGCGGCGGTCCGGCCGCCGGGCGACGAGCGGCACGGCCGCGGTGACGGATGCAGCGGCGGCACATGGTTTTCGGCGCGGCGCGGACACGGGATGCGATGCGGACGTGCCGTGCGAACGGCGGGGACGGGGAAAAAACGACGGCTTAGGGACGACGACGATCCGTGCGGGGGGGGCGAGGGATGGATGACGGGCGGTCGGAGGAGAAGAGAAAAAAATTGAAGAAAAAAAAAAAAAAAACCGGCGAAACGTTATCACGACGACGACGACGACGGTACGTTATGCGCCGGTTCTCGGGAGAACTTTGTGTCGCGCGACGGCGTCTATGCGTACACGGCCGCGTTCACTGACTGACTGACCGACCGTCCGACGGAACGGTACCGCGTTTCGGGGGTTGCGACTCCGGCGGCGGCGACGACGACAGGCGACGGCAACGGTTACGACTACGACCGACGTTGGCGGCGGCGGCGACTCGGCTGGTACACGCGCGCACAAGGGTGTGCTTCTCGGCGCGTACCGGCCGGTTTTTTCTCCGTCCGCCGCGGCCCACGGGTGGAGCGCGCACGCACGCTCGTCGTCGCAACCGCGTGCGCATCGATCCCTCTCGCGCGCTCTGCCGTGACCACTGCGCGCTCTCCGCTCGTTCTCGTCGTCGTCGTCGCGGGTTCGCGCCCACCAGAACGTTCGCGTTTTCCACTCCACGGCCCTTCTGCCGCTCCGAAGCGGACACCTTATACCGGTCCCTAGGCCCTACGTCTCACTATGATCTCGGACAAGTACGACCCCGCACGTCGCACGCGGCTCCGGAGCCTCGTCGCTCGGGTGACGTGTTCGCGACCGAAACTCTAGTTTTTTCACCTCGTACACCCAGAAGCACTTAGCATATATACCAAGTGGTCACACCACTTATCGCACTCGATCGAAGTCTGCTAGTCTTTTTTCTGTACAAGGATCTATATTGAGTACATGAACAATACACGCGGCAAACTAATGATATTTCATCAAGATCCTGAGGCGATCCTAGGTATGACGCTTCCCACCAAGAGCGTTTGCTTTTCCGAGTACCTATACAGCGTCTTACAGAACGTTACATGAACGCGATCTGAAGTGCTTAATATATTTATCCGGAAATCGTCCGTTTAATTTCCATAAATGATCGATCCACATGACGAGATGAAAACGTTTTTTGGCTAATCGTGTCAACGTGATACAACTATCTAATAGAAATGTTATTTTATGACTATATGGATCCCGCTTACGGAATTAATAAAAATGTTTAAACACTTAACAATGTAAAAATAATAACTTTTTTTTTCCTCACTTTAAATTGTATTTGTCATTTCTTAGCTAATGAAGCATTATACTCTATATCTCTGACACAATCTCATTTTAAAAAAGATAAATATAATTAAAAAATTGTGATTGTAAATAAAATATTATAAGATGATGACATATTATTTACAATATAGAATCATATACAATTTATGTATTACATTATAGGTATAATCTAATATTTGATCTTAGTAAATTACGATGATTAAATTATAAAAATAGTAGGTGGGCTGGTGGGTATTTACTGCTCTGAAACTATTAAAATTTCAACTTTAATGTCATACCTTTATAATCGTAACGTAGCATAAAGCAACGTTCGTTGTACTTGTACCGTTGAAGAATAAAATATATCATCTTTCGTGGTTGTACAATTGACCATTGTTATTATTTTAAGTTTTTATTAAACTTCGGCAACTATGGCAATTAGCTGTGGTTTGAATGGTGGGGATACTTTTGTGAGTCAAACTCATATTTTTTTAACAGTAGGTTGTGGTTGAAGGAGTGGTGGTAGCTTCTTTTCTTCGGACGGTGTTGCCGCCCGGAAAGCGAAGCCACCGGCGGCCGGATTCAAACCGGCAATGCGACCATGCAATTAAGCACAGCCGCCTTTTCCGTTCGACCATACCACCCCTATTTTTTTGTATTTTATACTATACAGGGAGAGAACGCGAGAGAAATTATTCATCTAAGAATTCCTCCCTATCAATAAGAGTTCATTTTTTCATCACTAGCCCCACTTACTCACACAAAATTATACATGTTTAATATACACTTGTCGCTTACTATATCATACCTAATCTAATCAAGCAGTTCCGTGGATTTCAGATTATTCGTGTATTGTCTGCACAGGGTATTCCTTGCGTTGAATTCATCTAAGTAGTTTTCGAGTAACTCTTTCGTCAGTTTTCGACGTTCAAGCGTCTTGTGTGGTATTCATGATCGTTTCATTCGACAGAAGCATTTCGTCGAAAAATTAACCAAAATAGTAGTTCCGTTATCGTAAGAAGTTACATTATCGTATACACCGAATAAACGTAATGAATAGGTTAATACAAACTCAGTCAATCCAATACCAAACCTCCAGGATACATTATATTGACTGTTATGGCTTGATTATTTTGAATAAAAAATCAAAAAATATGATTAAATAACAGTCCTACTACTGTTGAGTTGCCATACACTAAAATAACTGTTTCATAAATATGTGAGTAATAATACATTCAAAAACGTTTCCTAATAAATAACATATTATATTTGCAATGAACAAATATAACCACTAAGTATACACTTTACTACCGAAATCCAATTATTACAAGACCCACTTTGTTTACCTACTTGACGGAAACAGCCCCATGCTCGTTGTAGATTAACCGTTTTTTTTTCATACATCGCTCTTATATTTTTAAAATTATTGACACTTAGTTTTTTCACTCGATACAAAACTGTAGAAATATACCATACGATGTATCAGTATTGGGTATTTTGAAAAGTGTGTCATAATAATAGTACAATGCGTGTACGAGAAATATTGAACTAGACGCTCGTGTACCAATGGACGCTAATGAAATGCTCTGTTGTAAGCCGGTGAAAACTTTTACTCTCGTAAAATACAACTATTAGTAAAAATAATCCAACAATTTAGTTCGATTGGTGGTTCGAATCACATTTTTCGCGGTGTGAGAACGTAGCAGTGTAATGTATGTCCCGGGAATTTCCAAGTCCTGGTGAAATACACATGTCATAATATACTATAGGCGCCGCATAAAACAACATGAGACCACCTCGAAACGCAATAACGTACACCACGTGTATACCATCAAGGCGCTATTCCACCGTCACCGTGTCTCGTGTTGACAGTGTGTTCCGTATTCAGTAAGTATTACATCTATTATATTTAAATAGGTCTTTAATAAAATATATAATTTGTTATTTATAATTATTGATTTATGTCGAGTTACTGATCAAGTATCAACAAGATAAATAAAAAAAAAATATGTCAATAAAATTGCCCGGTTCGGCACGGATACCGCACACGGGACGCGGTGATAGTGGAATAGTACCTTCAGTCCACGACCGCCGAGACCGAGGTTATAATTTAAGAGCACACAATTTCTGTATAAAAAAATGTTTTTGCGAAAACTTGTCCGCTGGATGCACTGCGTACTGTGCAGCTCGAATATTTACAGTAATGATCGACTTCTCAATCGGTTATTATACGCGGTACCCGTCGAATATTAACGGTGCAGGTACGATCTAATAATAACGCCAACAGTCTCCAAGCTTCTTCAAATGGAGATGCAATAAGATTGCACGATCCCTCGAATTATATAGACAATATAGATGTATAACAATTTCATTCGGAGTCGAGCTGATAAATTATTTATATTTCCATTACATACTTTCTGTTATACGTATAGTGTATCATATTGTTCTTCGCTTTTCCTCTTTTTTTTCTTTTATAACTCCGCTCCAGACTAGCTTTTTCAATTGTTGTATTTTCATCTTCGTATTTATATTCCCTCTTTATTTACTAAACGTGCCAACTATCTGTTACTCCTTTCCCAACGTAGGTACCGAAATTCCATACATAATGTTTTCACTTTAATTCGCTCTTCATTTGAAGAAACGTATTTTTTCCTTTTTCACCGTGCAAATGTCTGTTATTATTTGTTCGTTATAATTTACTTTCTAACACAATCCTTTATTAACATTAACCCAAAGTAATTAAATGTGCGCTTGAGTTATTTCCCCGAATTCTCTATAATTTCCCTATATATATATAAATATGTAAGTGCGCATTCTGATATTCGTATATTATATATATGCGAATTCGGAAGGCGGCATGTCTCCTTTATCAACATCTCCGAACTATAGCAAATCTCGCTATATTCGTTGTCTCATTTTTCAAAATTGTTTACAAACGAACAAAAGCTATACATTTTGTACTGGAGGTTTTTTTTGGTTGGTAAATACATATTTACACTTTAATGAAACGAAACAATAAACATTGTACCTAATGAAAATTATACATATTTATATATATATATATATATATATATATATATATATATATATAATATATATATATATATATATATGTATACGTATACGAGTATGAAAATTAAATGCTAAACATAGTACACAACAATTCGAACTTTTTTAAGAATATAAGTTTTACAACAGAACACAGAAACGAAATTAATAAAGCACCACCCCAAGCCATTGTACTTTGAAGACCCTCTATCTACGACACCACACTCTATACCGTATTAGAACCACGATAAAAAAGTAAATAATGATAGTTGATACAATATACCACCTCATTGCGTCTCCAAAAATGTGTGCCATACGCGTTTGTTTTGTTCTACATACTATAAATTCAACCGGAGTAACGTAAATATAAATATATATATATATGTATGTATAAAAAAACCTTATGCATTTTAAGCAAACATCGAAACACGTACAGATGATTTTTATACATACATCTAAGTGACATAAGATAAAAAAAATATAACTTGAAGCAAACGTTATTTATTTATATTTTTACTTAGATACACAGGTATACAAAGAAAAATAATATTTAATAACTTTAAAAACATAAAGCATTCTGGGGATTATATTTTGAAAGGACGAGTACGTTTTTCCCAAGGCTATATACTTAAAGCTACAATATAGATGAAATAACAAGTTTGACCTATTATATTATAAATGAGAAAACGTTTGATAAAATACCTTCATTTTGTAAGCTCATAATTATAAAATAAATAATATACAGCCATTTTTGATGTTACGTATTAAAAAATTAATCAAAAAAACAGGTAAAACTGAATACCATAGAATTAATAAATATTTAATATGCTACGAAAACATATTCTTTAGAATCTGAACGGTGCAAGGATACCATAGTAACTTAATTTTTACAATTATATCAATTTCTTTCAAAAATTGGAAATATTTAAATACAAAAATAATATATCAAAAAATGTATTATTCTTATAACTTACGATGTACACATGAATAAACAAACAATGGCACTATTCATCTCCTTAAGTATTTTGCATCATTGCAGTAGTACATTGAAACATTTTTCATTGATTTCAGTGTACTAGAAACACTGTAGAACATTTTTATTATACATATTTGTTACGGGTTATTATGGTTTGGATTAAAAAAAAAAAATAACACGTGAAATCATAACGTATTCACGTACTCAAAAACGAGTGATTTTTATTGTTTCATGAATTACTGTAAGCCATCATAGATCTATAACCGAATAGAATGATGATGAACATATTATGTAACCATTAATGCGTTCAACATTCTTAAAAGCCCAACGTCGTCGGCAATCATTTTTATTTTATTATGAGATTGAGTTGTTCTTTTTTAATGTAAAATATTTACTCCATTTTGGCTACACGTATTTCATTTCTTGACCATCGATTTAGTATAGCCGATATCGTTTTTAACATCTGGAGGTCGTTCGCCCATTGTGCCAAATAATTCATATACGTATAATGCGTTCTAACCATTTTATCCGACCCGCTGCATTTTTTCCATGGTTTCTTTCCAGTCTGGTTTAGAAGTTATTATTGCCTTTAATAATTCGATAACTAGTGCGTGTGTATAAAAGTTACGATTAATCGATCGTACGGACAAATTAAAAACATAAGTTACATACATATATATTTATCGGAAACCAACAATGTATTAGTATTAAACAATTTAACATCATTTCGAGTATTATAGTGATCCGCAAGAGTTTTTAATCTAAGAAATGTGCTCCCTCGTTAGTTTTAATTGCCCATTCCTGATTACATTTTAATCACGACAACACGTATACGTTGTTATAAATATAAATCTCCCTCCCAATCTTTCCAGGAATTAGTACACAACAGTTAAAAGTTTTTAATATCACTCGACGTACTAAAAATGCATAGTGAACAATGAACATACACACGACGAGACACCACGAATAGTAAGATACTGTTCCTTTGCATCGTTTTTAAATGAGCCCTAATCAACGTATTCGCATCGTTTCTGACCATCCCGATGAGTACCGTGACTTGTACAGCACATTTTTGTCCAACTACAAGATTGAATCGACTACAGATTTATAACTTTTAAGTCCTTCATTAACAAACATATGCCAACAAACACTGCAGGTGATGTATGCAATGCTATAGTTTTATGCTATAGTGAATAATGATTTGGTCAGTGTGGTGGATCTTAACGTATTCTCCATCGTTTTCTAGTTGTAAAACGCGTAAGAATAGTAACAAAAGTAAATTGAATGTTTTTTTTTTGTTAAAATATAATAACATTTATTATCTGCACATTTTTTTTTTTTTGCACATTTAGTAAGTTTGTGGAAACAACATAACAAATATAACAAACATGAATACTAGATCAAGAATATCACGGCCCCAACGCCTTTTATGACGGCGTGGAGGGTTGCTCGGAATCGTATATGAGATAATCTGGAGTGGAATTGTTTGTAGCGTGCTGTGGTTAAATAATTGACGGTCTCGATGTTTAGGTCTTTGTGAACATAGTGATTGCTGAAAAAACAAGAAGCGGAAGTAATTTGGCGTGGGAAAATAAAATTGAAAACTTGGACTTTTTTTTTAGTTTGTTTGGTGTGACCTCAGGGTTGTATATTAAGAGTTAATTTTTTAGCGGAAGATTAGATTTGAGTTTTGGTCGCAAACGGTGCGGTCTTGTGTTCAATGATTTTCTTTTTGCTTAGAGGTGGGGTCCCCAGATAAATCTTTTGTCTAAAATTAAATTAAATATTAAATGTTAAACCTTTAGTTCAAAATCATAATCACGATAACATTATTTTGTTTCGCTGTCGGTAAACAATATAGCTTCAAAACTTTCATAATCCAGAAGCCCGTTCACTGTTGTAATATCATAGTAGGTACATGAAATGTTAATTGTGTGTACAGCAAGATGGCGGATAATCCGGCATGCGTTTGTTTATAATGCCCGTGAATTGATTATTATTATTAGCGGTGTTAAGCCAATAGTCGATACAACAAAAAAAAAACGCATACTGTATTAATTTAACAAAACTACTGTTTGTACAACATATTATCGATCATAATCTTTAGTTATACAATCAGGAGTGGTTTAAAAAAAGTACGTACTCGAATATCAAACATTTTATTCGAACTGTAACGCATAATAAATAAAGGTCTAGAGTTAAATATTTTACATTTTTCAATGAAAAAATAAAATAAAATATTCACGATTAAAATTGGTGTTTTCCGTTTGAAGTAAAAATGTAATGATGATTAAAATATAGTACAAACGTAAGGTTTATAATATGACAGTGGTCATTTCAAATTTAATTAAATAATGGTGAAATATACCCATTGGAATACGAAGAATAACTTCTACTTCCCCCTTATTATAATAATATCCAATGTTGTAGCTTAGGGGGCTTATCCTCTCCCCATTCTCGAAAATGTTTTAGAAATGTTATTATTACTGTTATTTGTTTTAAATTTTTATGTTAATAAATATCATACTATTATTTACAAAATGTGAAATATTTTTATCAAATGGCACTAAAATTTGTCAAAAATCGTGGAGTGATGGAACAGAATAACTGTTAGATACCAGTGGCAGTGCGCTTCATTATCTTAATCTGGACCACGTTTATGTTATCTTAGTCCGACCGTTTTCTGGACTGGTTGCGAAGATGAATGTGTGAGGCTCTCGGTCTACCGACCGCCATTAAAATGATATTATCATATTGATTCACTTATGACAATCAACCATCAGGGCCTCAAGAAAGTGCAGATGGTGCACATTGTCCTCAAATTCTGGGGACCCACCCTATCTGCAGAATATTTTTTTTTTCTTATCAAATCCACATACATTTATTTTGTAAAATGTAATACAAATAACATGCAGAATTCAGTTTACTCTTAATAATTTAATACTCCAAGCGTACTCAGAAATTTAGGTTAGGTAACTATTGAAACATTTCAAAGTGATGATACATTATTATTAAATTTTATCTCCGTAATTGTAGCTTTTGCAGTAAAAAAACAAGACAGAAATCTTTGTAATTTTTCAACTTTTATATGATAAATGCCATAAAAACTAAAATGTATCATCCTTTTTATTTAATTATAATCTTATAAAATAAACTGTTAAATGGATAAATTATTTTTCCAATTTTATGCAAGACTGTAAATTTATTTATTTTAATTTTAAATTGTACTTAAATTCTTAAGTATTTTAATGTTTTAATATAGTTGGTATAATTTTGTAATATTCTTTGATTAGTAATATATCCTTATAACTCTTAATTTACAAAACCGTTGGTATTTGCTGACAAAAAATATACACTTTGCCATTTCTGTTGAAATACATGTTAAAATTATTGTATCAAGTTTTATAATTTACTGTTTATTGTCCTCAAATTCGGATTAAGATAAATGTATTTGTAGTGAACTCGTTAAGGATTACAAAAAACGCGTGGCTTAAAGTCATTGTATGGTAATTGATATAAATAGGCTTAAAATAAAAAAAAAACTAAGCATTTTGATGACAAGCCTTAAAGTACTTTTAACTTGGATAACTTAAGCCAGTGAAATATTTTTTCTTATTGCTAATCATCTCTAAATCGATGCCAATGTACTGAAACTAACATTATTGTTCTTTTTTTTTAATTATGAGATCTCGGCATCGAAGCCATTATATCTCGATGATTATTTTGAAGGATTCAATTATGTGTTAGTTTTTGGGAAAGGGCGATGGCGGCTTCTCCTCTCCAGACGGCTGTACCACCCGAAAATCGTAAACCACCGGCGTCGGGATTCGAACGGGCGACCATGCATTAAAGCACAGCCGCCCTATCCACCAGACCATGACACGTCTTCATTTATTGTTCTTCTTGAGGATTAAATGCTTTGCCTAGGCCGATTTCGCCTTTCGTAATTTATAATAAGATGTAAGTATAACGATAATAATTTGACAGTTAATATTTTTAATTAAACACTGCCATAGTTATCAATTATCATCAAGTGTGAAATGTATCTACAAACTTTTTTTACTTCATTATTGATAATTAAAACGGAAAATTAATAGAACAAAATATGTTCTATTAGTTATGAACTTATGATGCATATTTATCATTAAGTATTAATTGCATTTTGTGTCAGTTACGGTTATTACCACTGATTGCAACATTAACCAGTCACTCAAATTCCCTAAGATAAAATTTATATTTATTATCTACTTATCGTCCGTTATCGATATGCATTAGACCAACCAATATCCAACCACACTTCCGTAGCTGAGTTTGCAGATGACTAAATCATCTTTACTTCCTAAAAATACCTATTATTATTTCCCGTCATTACCTACAAAATCACCTTAACGAAAATTAAAGTTAAAAATGAAAAGTATTCCCATATTACTTTTACGTTAAAAAAAGGCATTGTCCCCCCGATCTCACTATCCAACGAAATCATAGCAACGACCTCCAATGCCCGTTATTTAGGATTAATATTAGACAAAAGTCTAATCTGAGCCAAACGTGTCAAGCAAAAAAGACTTTTGGTGAACGCCAGACGTAAATCCCTACACCATTTTCTAGGCAAACACTCCAAACTTACACTCAAAAATAAACTATACTATTATATAAAACTTTTCTAATACCAATTTGGTCTAACACGATTTAATTATGGGACGCAGCAAAAAATCAAATATCTATAAAATATATTTTTTCGATCTATTTTGTAACGAATCTTTACCAAAGTTTCCTCCATCGTCACAAGCCATACACAAGCATACATACAAATTGAACATGCAGTCAACAAAAGTCACCAAAGTAGCCACTTCATCCTACAAGATCTTTAGCGCATACCTAGCAAACCATCTGAATCCCTTTATACTTGCCTTTAATTCTAACATCATTCCAGGTAATCCTCCGAGAAGGCTAAAAAGAAACTGGTGTCAAGATTTAGCTTAAATTGAAAAATTAATAAAAATAAAGTCTGAAATGTCACTACTGGGTAATTTCTTTTAATAAAGTCACTCATGTTATTAATTAAAACATTTAGCGTGCTTATTGTAAAAAAAAACTTACAGATTGTATGTATTCTAACAAATAACAGAAAAAAAGATATCTAATAAAGATATATAATTGGATAGCTAAAATTTTGTACACATAATTATTCTCCTGAAATCATTATCAATAAAATACGCTGAGGTTTTGTGGAAAGTTTAAACAGACTAAAGACAATAGAAGGAAGATATCTTCTATGAAAGGTCATTAATTAGAAAACGGAGCTAAGCTAAACTTGACTTCTAGGTGCAGCATAATTCAAAGTGTTGTCACTAAGATAATTAAACGTTTCACGATTATGACTATCAAATATATATATATATATATATATATATACGAGTATATATATATATATATATATATAATAGCTGTTGATGTAGGTTAAATTTATAATTAATAATAGTTAATAGGTATTACGGGGAAACAAGAAGAGTTATGGAAATGTAGGTACTATATAATAATGATATAATGAACACTAGTTTTAATTCTTCAAATCCAATTATTTTTATAATTAAAACATTTTTTTTTTCCAATATTATACATCATTTATTTACACGTTAATATGATGTACCTACCCGAACGACGATCTCAGTTCCATTCTCAATAATAAAACAAACAATATTTAATGTTTCTGATGTTTACAAAAAAATATTATCGCCATGGCTGCGAATAAAATAATCGAACACATAAAAATGTATTATATGTTAATCGACGCGAACACAGCCGGATAATGAATGACAATAATAACCGGGACGCGTGGTCGGTATCGTAAGTTCACTATAATAATCGTTGAGCTCAAAATCATATTTCAGCCCCGGTTGGTTCATCAATAGTTTGTTTTAAGTAGACACACATTGCGTATTTGCTAAAAGTACATAAGACCACCTGAGGAAAGTTAATTATGTAACAGGTTGTCTATTAGTTTATGTGTGCATTATGGTCTACAGTCGATCCTCGGAGAATACAAAGTTTCGAAAACTAGACGTCCACAGCAACTTTGAGATTTCCGTTCCCCGTTGCATAACGAATGTGGCTGACATACGGCTCGCGGTCATCTTTTTGCGATTCACTTTACCGCTATGGGGGGGGGGGAGTACTACCCGGGGAAAATTGGAAATATTTTTAAAAAACATATTTTACGTGATTATTATAGGTACTGCTTGTGTTCGAAATCAACGTTGAGATTAATAGTTCAGTATAATAGTCGATACGATAGTTTTTAATAAATTAGTATACGGACTTAATTGGAGACGTCAACGTGTTTTAGCTCCTTTCCTCACGAAGTTTATCGCCTTAAATCATTGCCAATTACACGGATTCATTGCCGTTTGTGTGATCTTCCGATAGAGTACAACAACAACTATTTTAAGCGCTTCCGGTTTTGGTGAAGAATGATAATATGTTTCGTGAAAGTTGATCGACACGATATTCGGTTATGGTCTCCAAGGTGGTGGAAAATTTGGTAGTTTACGACTGTAATCGAATTGGACAACTAACCTTGAAAGAAACCACGCTGTTTTTGCATTACTCGGCTATTTTTCGTTATTACTCATACAAATGTAATCAGATCAAAGTAGTGAACCAACAACCATTGTTTAACGTACGTATGTTTAATCTACGCAACAACATTGGGATAATTTCAATGAAATAATCAATGGTTTATTTACAAAACGTGATGCATATATATTATAGTTCTTATAAATACGCATCGAAATCATATAACAAAAAAAAAACTCAACCAATAATTTTTAATAATTATGATACAGTAACGCAAATCTTCAGAATAACGGCAATGAAAGAAATAAATACTAAAGCCAAGATAATATTAAACCGTAAAAGCATATGGAATTTGGTCACCCCGAACAATAATAATATGATATAACTAATAAATATATATAATATTATAACTTTATTACAATATTTACTGAGTACTTATATAACCATTTAAAAGACATTTAATAATCTTTTAAAATATTTATTTTTTTTAAAAAATTAGAAAATGTCTTATCAAAACTTTTAAATATATCCATTAAGTAAAGAAGAAATAATTATGATTTGTGACTATGACTAAGTTCAAACTTCTTTTCAGCCTTTGGATATTTAAACATAAATAGGTTATTTTCTACACGCAGATCCTTTGTGAATAATATTCTCAGATCATTAGTTATGTATATCGTGAGATTGGAAATAGGACATAATATATACTTAACTATTGCAAGAAACTTTTCGAGATCCTCAATATAAAGGGTTTATATAGAAGAAAAATTTAAAAACCACGAAAACGAAAAATACTTTGCATTAGTTGTTTGCAGCATTACGATAAATTATAAGAATGACACTCATTTGGGTACATCAAAATTAACTTTTACCTCGTTCCCTTTTTAAGTGGTTTTCAAGCGGTGGGTCGTAAAGAAATACATATAATACACATGAATAAAATTACTGTTTTACCAAGAAACTAAACTGAATTATAGTTTACGAATAAATTATCTTTATTAACATCACACAGTCGCACATCAAAAACCAATTCAGTATTTGATGTCTACCGTTACTATTGTATTTGGTTGTTCGAGTACAATAATTTATCAAAACAAATGTTAGTATAAGATAATGTATTGTAATAATTATCCATTATTCGTGACCAGTGGCGTGAAAATTATTGCTAGCGGCTCTGGCAAACAGACCAGTAAAAGTAAGTTTGAAGTCTACAGCCTCTTCATGATTCGTGTCCCTTATGTAGGCGCCATCCAGTTCACCACGCCACCGTTCACGACCCACATCCAAAGAATCGGGTCTAAAGTGATGTTCGCATAAGAAATTAAAAATAATGTAGTGATGAAAAAATTAAAGAGCAGTGATTCTCAACGGAGGCGATGTCATCCCCAATGGGTGATAAAGGGGTGCTGAGAGATGCCGAATTTGTTTATAGCAGTATGGGTGGTGAGCAGGTTTTGGATGGTATTGATGAGCATCTGTTTAAACTAAAACCTAAAGTTGAAGAAAAATTAAAAATGAAAAACGAAGGTTCTATAACAAGTACAACGATCCCACCGATCACCACAATATATTGTTCCGAAAAATGTCAACTGAACATTTGTTTTATATTTATCATTCAACTATACACTTTTCGACGAGTATACCATTTTTATTTTTATTTTTAGGGGGGGGGCGTTAGAAGGAGGGCGTCTTTCAGGGGTGGGCGGCAGCTTTAAACAGTTTGAGGACCAATTTGACGGTGCACAACAATAAACTTTAATATTCTTTATTTCGAGCCTTTAATATTATACCCACTCGTGATATTTACGGCTGCGATGTTGGTATAACACGCGCGCACAGTTCCATGAAAAATTCTTCGCTACCGCCTCGCATACACGCTGGTAGTGAAGGGGCGGGTACTCTGAAGTCCACGGACGGGCAGGAGGCTATTTGTTTTTATTTATTTTATTTTTTCAATTATGCACCACTCGACCCGTCGGATCCGGGTCGGAGGAGAAAATTCCACTTGCATCCTGTGTACCTGCAGTGTACATGGAGCGTGCACAATACATACGGCCGACAATTCTTCGCGCTACACGTGACGTATATTATATAGAATCCGCGGGGTACACCGTTGGAATGCAGTAATTTCCCGAGACGGACCGCCGTCGACCGCGCGGCAAAGCCTTTTCAACTTAATACGGCGGCGGGCGCACGCAAAGTTAATTAAATTCATCGGACGAAAAACGTTTTTTTCCTACGTCGTTGCCCGCAATCTGAAAATCTCTAGTACCGACGATACTCATCACTACAGGGTGTCTTCTAACCGAGTTTGTTCCCGCCGATAACTTTTACGCTAAACATTGCTGTTGTATTCGAGTTATCACGTTCCTGTACAGCGGGATTGATAAGCATTTGATATTATTCGATCGTTTTCGGCATACTTAATTCCGGCATTTTTCAGTACGAAAAAACATGGATAAAACCTCAACATGTTTTTTTTTTTTATTTTGATTACAGTAAGTTATATTTATTAATGCGTTTTGCTATTTAACAAATGATTAATACTAATCATTTTATACATGAAGAAATTCCAGGCTGATAAGCATTTATTCTGTGAACCAAGGAAAATATTAATATCACATATTTAAAGAAATAAAACGATTTTTCGAAAAATATGCATTTTTAAGTGGACGTCTGATAGTTTTTGAAAATAAAAAGTTATTTTTTATACTTTTCTTTGCATGTTTATAATTATTTAAAAACAAAGTTTTTAGCCAAACGGGTAATTAAAAATAAAAATTTGATTAACGTTTTAAACACAGAGGACACGCACACAGTTAGTTAGTCTTCGTGGGACACTCTGTGTATATACAATGTAGATTTACAAATACGCACCTCCATTTAGAGGGTACATTTATTTTCTCTAAAGGCAAATCTTTTTGCGGTCAAGCACGTACGGGATGTGTTATTTTTTATTAATACGTACCTACTACTTACAGTAAAAACAAATTGGGTGAGATGTTGCCGCGGCATGCATATACAGATATGAGCTGTAATGTATTTTTTGTATTTTTTACAATAGAAAAATCGAAAATGTAACACCCTACTAATATTGATCATCCTAGGTGGCATATTATAGTACAGGGGGTGGCACGGGATCATTGTTTTTTCTTGAGCGTTTGTAATACCTACACTTGCGAATGAACTAGAGTTGGAAAATAGCCAAGGAGCATAGCGATAATGTATTCATTTTTCATCAGAACGTACAGTTATACTATGTGAGAATCAAGTCAGATCAATGTATTATAATAGGACACATACAGAGTAAAATAAATACTATACAAACGTAGAAGAAAATGGTGATTTAATGATTGGTAAATACGAATTGCCTTGTAAGTAAACCCCATAGCCTGTGTTTTCTGACCTTCAAATAATTTGAGTGTTGAAAATGTATTAAATAACAACAGGAAAACACAGTGACAACTCTACATACAACTCGAAAACGGTTAATTATTTTGCAAAAATAACAAAATGTAGAAAAAATAGTACTGATTGCACAGAGGAACATTGCAATCATGGGTGCTGGTTGTCGGCTAACCAAATCATATTTTATAATAATTAGTATGCCCGATCGGCCGGTGAAAACTTTGTTGTCCATCATACAAAAATGCATAAGACCCGGTCGTCTGGATCAATGATTTTGTCATATTATTTTGAGAGCATACACCAATTGACACAGTAGGAAAGATTTTGAACGTACTACGGTTAATCACATTTATAAGTTTATGTTGATCCGGAAACAGTCAAAACGTCAAGAGTTTGTGCTAAGTGTGCCAATAAGAACTTGACCAAAATATTTTACGCAGAATATACATTTTGAAATCCATTTTGGATTGAATTCCATTTAAAGATACTTTTAGATTCTGAGCGAAGCGAGGAATGTATATGCTTTGTCATGATGTGCGTTTTTTTTGTTGATATAATAGTCAGCAACTCCCGGCCGGACCGAATCATTCTACCGTGCTTAACTTTATCTTACTTTTAATTTTTATATTTTTTTTAAAGAAAATGTTTAATCAGACTTCAATGTATCACAACTACAACAATGTACCAGGATACCAGCTGTATATGTTCTACGTTAATTGATTATGGCTCTTGAACACTCTAGTTTCAGGTCAATTTATTTGTCTGACCCACACAACTCCAGGTCACACCTAACGTTTTTACCGTACGCAAATGTTTATATATATATAAATATGTATTTTTTTTATATCTACATGGAAATGTAAGCCCATTCAATTGTAGAAAACATCGTCAGTATAATTATATTTTTACTGCTGATTTAAAGACGAATGACGAAAAAAGCAAAAAAGAAGAAAAATACAAAAAAGAATAAGCCTTATTTCGTACCAGAAACGTAATAAAGTATCAGGGTCTTAGCAGTATGTGCATGAGTCAATGATGTACATCTATATTACACATGCACTCTATTCAAAGTTTTAGGTAAACAATTTTATCTGTAAGTAATTGATAGAGTACAGTGTTCAACTACTGACTGATTTTCACAATTATATTAGTACAATGATGTTATTTTATATTTTTATAAGCCTACTGACATCTATAATACAGTGCCACAACTAGACTTTGACGGGCCCTGATGCAAGGAAAAACTATGGGCCCCAATAAAAATTAATGAATAAAATCTTTCATGATAATCTTTTGTTTCTGAGCTAAAGAAAATCTGAAACTAAATTTACGTTTCCTATTTTTATGAGTTAAAATTTAAAAGTCTAATAGTAGCCTAGTCCCAGATAATTGTGGGCCCTCTAAGCCCCCTAAGAAGACCTCTGGGAATGCAATGCATATCTTGCGTCCCCTATTGTTGCGGCACTGCTATAATACCAGTGCAGTATTGATGATTACGATAAATCTGTATTAATTAAAGAGTATAGTGATAAGTTACTTGTTATACTCGTACTTACAAATCAGTGAGCTGTATATTTTTTTAGTGTAAAATGTAACATTTATCACACCGATGTAAGTTGTGATTTATACAAGTAATTTTTTCTGCATTCGTACAATAATTATTTTGATAAGTGTCTGAGTCAATTTCATACAAATTGTCTAATATCACCGTTATTACACTGTACATTCGTCACGGTCAAGATCCTAAGTATTTCAAGTTAACCATACGGTTATATAGAGATTGAAGACATTCGATAATCTCCAAGATTCGTATTCAGATATAGATATATAGTACCAATCGCTGGTGCATGATTTTTCTACAGAATAGTTGACGATATATTTCAGTGTTTACTGCTGCTGCGGTACTGTTATACTTAATAAAGTAGTTCAGAAATCCCGCATATAAGTGTTGGAGATTGTTCGGACTTCGGAACGACTTATGTTGGTGAAAAGTATAGAGATAGAGATTAGAGGAAGGACAAAAGCTATATTTTTACCATTTTATACAACGTGAGCCCCGTATACTAGGCTACATATTGTGTACATTTTCTCACCACCATAACTTTTTAACTGGGTGTTTAACCATTGTTCAGCATGATGTGACACGTTTTTTTTTTTTACTATGGTATTCCCAGCGAAGTTCTAATCCACATCAATGCTCGTACACTATTTGATTTACAATAGAAATTAACTGTATGTAAATTTATTTACGAACAATTAATGTATTTATCTAAAATTACACTCTTATTGTTTTTACGGTTCCAATAGAGATCAAACATATTATTATATTTTATAAAATATATGTGTATATCTCACTTAGGTACTTCTAGTTCTGTTTATAGATTCGAATTAATGTTAATAATTATACTGACGCTCCACCGCACTTATTTCTAAGTTCTAACCGCACTGACTAATATTAACTATAGCCAACTGTTGATAATATTAACTCAATTATACAATAAAATGGAACTATTCTTACTTAGTTTAACTTAGCCTTACTAAACATAATCTACCGTCCTCTGCACTCCATTTGTTTTCTCTCCATCAACAACGGAAACGATTCAAATGCGATTTCAATCTGGTCTTGAAAAGTTAACGCTAAAAATCAAATTAAAAAAACACTTTAATATAAATTTAAATTTTTCACGAAAACACTCGAGCGTACATAACAAAACTAAACAAATCACTATCAAAAATGTTAAATAAATATACTAATGCTGTGCATTTATACTGTTATAAGGTCAACAAAATAATATATATAGCAAATAGGTATTGAGTATTCAGCCAACAAAGTGCAAAACATTGAACAGAAATAACAATAAGACGTTTAAAATAAAACCACCAAAAGAAAGAAGGTATCGTCGATATTTTCATAAGCTCGTCGCTTTCAAATTACTTTCTACCACAACTCTTTTAAAGATAACTTTCGCCTTTTGTTTAAACACTTTCGCGGTAAACATTAAAAATGTGTATCATTAATTTAAAATTCATAAGCAATTTCATAGGGAAACCTATACTTAAATCATTATCATACCAAAACTACGGACGATGCCAATTACAAGACAAGATCAAGAAGTCCGTGAGCCTTAAAGTCTAAAAAAAACTTACTAATCCATTTGGATCCGCAAGAAATACGCATTTCTGCATTATATAGTTAGTTCAAATTGTATTTCATGTATCAGTTCTTCATAATTTTTATGAGAGATGAATATAAATGTTTGTTGATAAAACTATATAAATAATTAATATAATAATATATTATATGTACGGGTGGGTGGGTGTGTGTCTTAGAGTTTATTCAGCAACACCATTAATTTTGAAGATAGCCGCCACTGTATTGCATTTAGTAGGTGTGCTGTCATGGATTTAGGGTTATGTTATTATGTTATATTTGAATTTCATTTACGATTACTTGACACGAAAACGTTCAATATCAATACATTAAACATTACTCCAAGACGTGTTGTTCATCACATAAGACATTGTGTTGATAGTATTACTATTATGTACCTTCTAAGTAAAAACACGGATTTACTAATTAAAATAATAATATTTTTTTAATACCACAACTGATTTGGGCTTGAACATTTTATTTTATGAAAATGTTAATTTTATTAATAAGTTTGGTACTAGCTTTTCTTATTAGTTAGCAACATATTTTATTTTAGGTTGTTTAAACAATTGTATACAGTTTTTTGGCTCTCCTTAGAAGTAGCATAATTACAGATACGTACTATTAGCGTTAAGATGACGATATATAATTCGATAGTTTATATCAATTATATTGATACGAGCAAATGGTAAATTTTCAAATGGGAGGCAATTCGAGTTACCTTTTTTTTTTAAACATACGGGAGACCAAAAAATCGAGTATCCCCAATGAGCACACGATTTTTCCGCAAAAGCGAATACGCCCTTGGCTAAAAATTATCGGCTCTATTATCATTGCGCAAAAACTTTGAATCATAACAATATTATGATCTAAGGTAAAAAGTAAAAATTGTCTATGACGGAATCGTCTAAATAAATATTCCGTTTTACACAGGTTTCCAACTTAACCAGTATAGTAGTTTCCGTGGTGTAATGGGTACGAATTAGTGATGGCAATTAAAGTTTCCGGCTCACTCGGGGTGGTATACGTTTTAGACGGGTGCAACACGATTGCAAACGTTTTACATTTTTTTACAACACGACTGCGAACGAATTTCTTTCTTAGCCATACAACGAAGGATCGCGAACGTTATTCGGGCTACGTCACCAAGTTTAGATAGTGTATATTTTTTTGAATACCTTTTATTTATTTAAAACATTTTTTTTAAATAAAAACAATTCGATATTAATAACACTGTTACATTATAACCAGGGTGGTCAACTTTCGGCTCGCGTCTTATTTACAAAAACTAACATGTACTTATATGTATTATGAACTTTAATTATTTTGGTATATATTTATAGAAAAAATAAGAAATGTTTTTATTGTATAATGTATAGAATGCAGATAAATAAATAACGAAATTATAATAAATAAATATGAATAATGAATAAAATTAAAACTAAAATTAAAACTAGCTGTATTTGTTCGAGTGGTATTTTTTTTCGTGAGCTTCCTAAGATTTGGTTGTATTGATGTAACCGTAGTTTTGAGTAATTCTGTTGAACTTTCATCAGTTAAATTGGAACGATATTTTAACTTTATTATTTGCATTGTTGAATAAAAAAATTCACACGAATATGTCGTTCCGAAAATTTTAATATTAATTTTATGACACATTTGTTAATATTTCGGTATTTTTAAATAGAAACATGATTCCAAGATTTCAATATTAAAAGGCAATTTTGATTGTGAATTTTTAAAGACTTCCATCTTGTAATAACTCTAAGAGTTCGATTCAGAGATCTATCTTTTTTTGTTACAATAGGATGTGATATTGGACATCCATTTCCAATGACAAAAATGGATTACGTATATTATTATATTATAGCCATTATAACCAAAAATATACCTACGCTACAAAATAATAGTGTTTAAAATTTTGATTAAAATTTTTTTCTCGGCATAAATATAAATAATACTGTTAGACAATATATTATAACACGTTACAAAATGAAATAATAAAAAAAAAGTTCAAAGAGTAATAGTTTTTAAAATGTTTTTTCTACATATTTTCTTTTTTTTCTAAACTTTTTCCTTGGTATGAATTTCCAGTTGTTTTTTTTTTCATTTATAAGATTAGATTCTTGTGTATTTTATAATCATGGTAATTCTTAAATCTGTGTTTTACATAAGGATGCACTGCAGTCATGTAAATAATTTTTCGTACCAACTATGTATGGAAAAATGGAAAAAAATTATGTTTACCGGCAAACGCCGACGGTGATTATTATTTAACCACTAATGTAACGCACAATGCCTCTACTACACCCTGTACCATAATATCATTGTACAGTATTCGCGTAGTGTTTTTCGGAACTGTCCCCCGTACCGAACAGCATCGACGATGTACGTATCATTATAATAAGCTTATATTTATATACTACGATAACAACAATGTGCCTCGAGGCCCAAACGTCGTGTTTACGTTATTGTACATAAATGTATACCTACATTATAGTACCCACCACAGTGTAATGTTTAACAAAACGCCGTAACCCGTAGCGGTCAGTGTATTTTACATTTTCACCGCGGTACCTGTAACCAGTATTGTATAAATAGATATTTTTTTTAATTATCTAGATAAAGATAAAAGATAATTGGTAGTATAATTATATTTAGATGAAGGTAAAAGGTAAATAAAATTGAATTATTCAAATAAAGATAAATAATTAGAACTTTTTTATCTGGATAAGAAAAAAGATAGTATTTTAACTGGTTCATAAGACTAAGGTTTACGGGATTTGGCACATTTCTAAATTCATGCTATTAAAATTGATCAATGATTATCTTACTTAATTTATAAAACATATTATTTAAAAAGTTGATTTCATAGTAAATTTATAACCAAATAATTTTCAACTAGGAAAATCAAATATAGATGGTACAGCACATTTTTTCAACAATTGTTTTTCACCTACAACGGCTGAAAATAAATGAGTTTCACTAAGTGTAAACTGCATAAAGTTGAATTGGAACTAGGCTAAAATATATTCTTCTAACAGCACGTGCCCATCTCTGGAATCTATTTTTTTCATAATGAGGAAACCTTAAAGAATAAAATATTATAAGTTTAGTGATCAATGAATAAACTCATAAAAACAATTCAATAATTTTGCTATTGCAATGAATACAAACCTGTAGAAACCTGTAGAAGTGTTTCCTAACATCACTTGAACTGAAGCAGTCAAAAGCGCGGCAGAAGCTCACCATTGTAATTGTTACATTTTTAAATGATTATTTGAATAAGTTAGGAGTTACCCAAGTTAGGAATAAAAGTAACAATTTCACTTTCAGTAAAATGGTAAATAATAAATATTAATCGTAATGTTATCAACCGGTAAAAAGCGATAGCAACACCGCGCATATCTGCCGTCTTTTTCAAGTTCACGCCTTATCAGTGTTCCGCTGTAACGTTATGTGGTATTCCCGGTTAGTGACTTGGTTAACTGGTCCGTGTTCGGTGCAATATGGTCTCACCGCTCGTTGATAACATCGACCGTCGAACACTCGTATTTCTCGTAATGTAAAAACGAATGTAGCCAACCCGAGCTTTCCGTAATCACTTCCGAGTTTCAAACCATAACATAATTGCGCAGGGCACCCGAGGTCTTGCGTTTCCTGCGTCCCGTTTGAATTCTGTCCTTACAAAACTACTGCGATATCCGAGTTCGATGGTTTCGTTTAGGGCGATTGTATTTAACATGTGATCGGGCCACTGAGAATCGTAATATATTCTGTAATTAAGATAAATATTTTTTTTTTATCTTAAAAGAAATATTGAGCAATCATGGTACGTATTTTCATTTAACACTCTGTGATAAGTAAAAACCTCTTAAATTGACTTTTGTACGATTGTCGACCTTACTGAGTCTGTATTTGTAATCATCACAACTCCACATGTACGTTTTTTATACAGGAATTTAAAATTTTCCCAAATTTTTGTCCGCCTAATGTCGATTTTTACACAGAACTGCCAATACGTTTTGTCACCAATAAACATGTACATTTTGTTTATTGACCCTATTATGAGCAAGCTACTTTTGGGTCTAGTGCCACATTTTGGTTGCATGGAATTTTTTAAAACTTGACATACCAAGAATCGAAATGGGTCAATCGATTAGTTGAAAAAGTCCTACATAATGAAAACTTTTTGATGTTACCATTACCCATGATTAAACTAGTCGCATAAAATAACAATTAGGGAATATATTTTAAAAAATAATTGAAGGACAAAACTGATAAATCTTGTAAAATATTTACTTACCATCATCATTTTATTCATACAAAAACTAGTCAAATGTATTTTAATGTCTTCATCATACCTAAATACCATAGTTAGACGACAAGTTAAATATTTATTGTTAATCAGTCATTTTTTAATTCTGTGCTATTTTTGTTTTCTATGCATTTATTTAGTCATTTAATCGAGTTGAGGATGAATCTTTTAACACTAATTTTGATATTGGCTCGTTATCAAAGCATTACGACGAATACAATCCATTTGTATCAGATGAAGATGCTGAATCAGAAAAAGAGGATTTACCACGTCTTGTACTCATGGGATTACGAGGGTACATTTTCATTTAATTGAATAGAAATATTTTTATAAATCAATACATTTTGCAGGAGCGGAAAAACTTCTATACAAAAAGTAGTATTTCAAAAAATGTCTCCTAATGAGACTTTATTTATTGGCAGTAATAATTCAATGTTAAAAGATGTTGTTAATAATTCAGCATTTGTCAATTTCCAAATCTGTGACTTTCCTGGTCATTTTGATTTTACCGATCCTGAATATGATGCAGAATCTATATTTCAAGGATGTGAATCACTTATATTTGTCATTGATGCTCAGGTAAATAATTTATTACATTATAAAATTACAAAAGATAATGAAATTTAAATTAATGTATTATTTCTGTGTAGGATGCTATAGCCAGTGCACTGAATCGTTTACATTCAGTTGTAACAAAAGCATACAAAGTAAATAATAATATAAAGTTTGAAGTTTTTATTCATAAAGTTGATGGTCTCACAGAAGATACTAAAATGGAAACCCAACGAGAAATCCACCAAAGAGCTAATGATGATCTTGTAGATTCTGGTAATATCTTAACGAAATATAAATAACTATAATTGTTTTATTAAAAGTTTTATCATCATCTAATCAATTTCAACATAGTGTTTAATTCATTTATTACAATGTGATTATTGCTTATTGCTATGCAATATTGCCTTATAGGAGATGAACAAAAAATACATATAAGTTTCCATTTGACGTCAATATATGATCATAGCATATTTGAAGCATTTAGTCGAGTTGTACAAAAAATGATTCCTCAGTATGCGACTCTTGAAAACTTTCTCAATATTATAATATCAGTAATATATTTATATCCATTTTCATATTTATCCTTTACACATATAGACCAATTTTATTTTAATTATTTTTCAGACTTCTGGAATTGAAAAAGCATTTTTATTTGATGTTAAAACTAAGATATACGTTGCAACTGATTCATCACCAGTTGACATGCAAAGTTATGAGCTTTGCTGTGATATGATTGATGTTGTCATAGATTTATCAAATATTTACGGGTAGGCAATTCACTGTTATTAAAATATTTAACTGTAGTTATTTTAATTTCAATGTATATTAAAATATGAACAGTTTGGGAGTAGACCCAGGACTAATGAACGATCCTGCATTTGATGACCAAAGTTCTAGTCTTATTAAACTCAACAATGGCACAATTTTATATTTAAGAGAGGTATGCAGTTTTTTAGCACTTGTGTGCATATTACGAGAGGATAATTTTGAAAAACAAAGTAAGTGACAGAATATAAACTTTCATATTTTTTACAATGTACATAGTAATTTATAAATAATATTATGTATTCATAGGAATTATTGACTACAATTTCATGATTTTACGAAAAGGTATCCATAGACTATTTGAATTAAAAGAAAAAGAAAAGGAAAAAGAGAGTATTCAGTTTAGTAAGTCACCATCACTTAAATAATGGATAATTTTATATTTTAAATGGCAAGTCTTAAGACTAAATTATTAATTTTTATATCATAAATTATGTTACTGATATATGTTATTTCTAGAGATATAACTTTGTATTTAGTTATTCTAAAAGTAATTAGTTATATTGATTGTAAATCTTATTTTATTATGATAAAAACCAATTAGTCATTATAAATGGCTAAATATATTTGCATTTTTGTATTAAATTTAAGCAAATCATTTGTTATGTGAATTTATCACACCCTTATTGTTAAATCTTGATTTTCATAAACTAATGATGTTATGTAATATATTTTTACATTTGAAAATGGGAAGCAATTATGCAGTTTTATTTATTTCATATTTTTATTTTTTTAATAATAGTTTTTATGAAGCACATCAAAAAATATAATTCTGTTTAATTATTTTTATTTTCTAGACTAGACCAACTTTTTGATGAAATTATATAAAATACTTGATAAATAGTAAAGTTTAATGTTTACTATGGTATAACTATTTAATTTTATAATATATTATGAAATCAATTACATTATATCAATATGCATTAATTTTAGTTGCAAATCTCAAAATTGAATTCCCTGTATTTATTATCTTACGGTTAAGTATTTAATTTTTCAAAAAATACTATAAATGTAATTGTGGAATATCTAATACATTTGTATAAAATGTTAACTTAAATTCATATTTTGGTTAACAAGTGTTCTTAATACTCAAATTTTAGTAGTTTATTTAATTTATAAAAAAAAAAAATTATAGTAAATTCAAAATTTTTAAGTGATACTGATTATTTAAATCGAACTATAATTCAGTACTTTTTTTACTTTAACATCAAAGTCCCAAACAAAATTATCTTTGATATTTTATAACAGTTTGTTACGTATGAATTATTTTACAAAAATATATAATATTATCAAAATTCATAAAATGGTCTTGTAATAAATATCATAATTTGCTTAGTAGGTAAACCCAAAGAATAAAAAAAAGTTCTAAAAAATACCAAGCATCATTATATTTAAAAAATAAGTACAGATCAACAAAATATAAATCATTATAAAATAGTTAGAACTTATAACTAAATATATAAGTATTAAATACTTATGAACACAAATATAAATTAAACAACTTAGACACAACATTTGTAAGTAGAATTTAAAATTTGAAATTTTGAAAGTTTGAAATAAGTTTTACTGAAATATAACGGAATAGAGATTGCACTCATGGGGAGAAACTAAATAGGAAGGGAGAAAATAATGTCCAAGTTATAGGAGGAAAATTGCTGTTTTAATGAGCCTGAGAAAATATAGAGCAGAAAACCATGGACTGAGGAGATGATTGAGTATAAATGGCAGTTTCAGGTTGCATAATAAGCAGGAAAAGAATACCAATTGGATACAGGTTTTTTAATTTTTCTTCCTGTGACAGTTTAAATGGTAAGTTGAGGCGATTTTGGGTGAGCAAGGATTGGATAGAAATTAGATTAGAACACTATAAGCGAATAGGCTTTCATTACCTTCAATATACATGGCTAAGAACTCAGAGAAATTACAAGGCTATGTTGGGTGAACAAATAATAATGATGATCAGGGCTTGTAAGTTCATGCACTAAAAAATGCACAAATTAGCATGCATCCGTGCACTAAAAATTGGTAAAATATGCATTTATATGCCCTAACATTTTAAAATTATGCACTCAAAACATGCATTACCTATGTAAGAAATCATGAGCAAATTTTGAATAATAAGAATATAACCATTAATTTTAAAAGTATTTTATTCCTTTTAATTTTTGTACATTTTAACACTCAAAGTTAATAAAATAAAAAATGAAATTAATACTTGTGAAGTTTAAAGTTTTATAAGTTCCGCAGTACTATATAAAACGCAAATGCATAAAATCTATTTAGGGAGTCACTCAAAAATAAAAAAAACCACTCTAATTTTGTTAATAGGAGAGTAAATATACAAGACATTTTTCAAATATTTGTCTAAAAAAATTTTTTTATGAAATAATATGCGCTAATAACTCTGAAAAATCGACTATATGCCAAATATGCCCTTACACCAAAAACATGCTCTATTAAACTTTATATTCTTATTACTATTGTTGTGAAACGGATTTGTATCTCGGTAAGCATGTTTTTCTGTATAGCAAAAAAAAATGCAGATGCATGAACTTATGAGCCCTGATGATAATAATAATAATAATAATAATAATGCATATTTAAGTGTATATTTTGGTTAATTTTATTACATAATTATGTATGCATTTTAACTATTTCAAGATCATCAATTTTCATTCTCAAGATACTTTTATTAAATTATAAAACTAACAAACTGGTATTTTGTTGTATGAATTTACTTGAATGCAATTCAGATAACCCTCAACCATGACTCAATTATATTAATAACTGAATTTTCTGAAGATGAAATTTGGGTACAGCCAATGAAGTATCAATGTATACTAAAAATATTTATGCAAACAAATTTAATGGTAATTTAACTACTCATAAAATATCAATTTATTTTTAACAATTTTCTAGAATTATTGTATCTAAACTGAAGTATTAATAATAACAAAAATATAATTAACATCAAAAATGTATTAATTGCAAACTCCCAATAATTTATTCAACATTACCCAAATATATGGCCCATTATACATTTTAGTAGAAACAATCACTATAAAAATAGTAATAAAAAGTATGAAAACAAAAAAATTGACAATAAATTATAAAAATAAGAAAAATTATTTCAGTTACATTATGGAACTTCTAGGTTTGACATCAAAATGTAGAAGTGTTAATGCAGCATATGAACACACAAAACAAAATATATAAATACAAAACCTTTTTACCGCTAAACTTGTCAATTTGATACACCTTGATATCCGTTTTGCCGAATCCTGAGACAGCCCCAGCATCAATAACACAAACATGTATATACTATCATGTTGTTCTTTGGATGTATATAATTCAGGTACAATGGTCAGCAAAAATGGCACGACTATAGACTAAAAAAAAAATAAAATACTCAATCAATTGGTAAAATAGTTAACTAGCATAAGCAATGAACAAATTGTAAACCAGTATCAATTTCAGAAATCATGAAATAAGATATTAGAGAATATAGGGTGTAATATGTAAATATGTGTGAACCCAATATTTACTCTAATGTAGACCCGATATAATAAACTCATTAGTATATTTTAATTAAACACACTTTAAATTAACATGAAGTTGTTAGTCAACAAAAATTCTATTCATGTAATAAATGAAAATTTAAAAAGAAAAAGAAAAATGTGAGTGGTTATGTTTGAGAAATATTTTTCATACATATGAAAAAGGAATTTGTGTTAAAATCAATTTTAAATACTCACGGCAAGATACAAAAATAATATATACATAATAGAACTGCCAGCGGACAAACTCAAACTGGCAACCATGCGATTAAGCACAGTCACTTATCCGCTCAGCCATGCCACCCCTACTTATATATATTTGTATGTACAATTTTAGGGAAGTATTAAACATTTTTATTAGAAATTAGAATGCAAAGATTAATTCTTTTCATCTTAAAAAACATTCTGAGTAGTTTATTATAATAAATAAAAAATGTAAAAGTATATAATATATAAAATATTATTAAATTATTTAATCGTGGAGTACATTATTTTTGATTAAAGTAAACTAAATTAAAAATTGTACCAAAATTACAATATAAGGTCACCAATAGCTTAACTATCAAAATTGAACTTATTATATTTTATAAATTGAAGTACGTTTCAGTTTTACAGTTTTAACTTATATTTAAACGGACTTATTTCACCTTTCTAAAATGTTTTTTTGAACATGAAACTCATGTTATTTTACACAAAATTTACAATAAATTCATATATTTCTCTAAAACTATAGCCATCTAGATTGAGTTTGAAGTAAAAAAATATAACAAATAAGAGTTTAAGAGCGATTTAATTGACACAATGGATTAAAATACTTAATCTGTTTAAAAAAAATAACTTCTTTGTTCAATTAAAAGTCTAAAATGTACTTTAATTTAAATAATGTAATTAGATTCGTTGAATTAATATTCAATAATAAAAAACTTACATTGCCAAATAAAAATCCTAAGTCATAGTAAAATAATACCAGAACAATTTGAGATAATATTATATGTAAGATCGTAATAGATGAACATTTGATTTCATAATTAATATTTTTGGAATGTAAATTTGTAATAAGATGATTTGGTTCAAAGTTAAAAACACGTTGGTCCTCAAGAATTGCTGTTGATGCTACAGTCTCTACATGACATGTTGGAACAGGCCAATCAGATAATACAGGATGCAATGTACTATTTTCTGAAAATAAAAAAAATTATAAATCTTTGGATATATACTAACAATTTCCAGATAAGATGTAACAAAATGGCAAGTTAGCTATTTCAATTTACATAATAAAAGAGGTAAGTATTTTCATATTTATTTGAATATTTAATAGTTGGATTATTTTAATAAATCATAATCCTAAAATTCAATTGTTATTATTAACAAAAAAAAAAAATGAAGTTATTACCCTGTTCATCTTTTACTAATTCTGATTGACCATCTAACACATTTTCGTTTGTACTTAATGTAGTGATTTTTCTAAGTCTGGTTTCGGAATTTTCTAATATTCTTCTACGCCTAGCTTCACGTCTTTCTTCGGCATTCATTTTAACAATCTTAATTACAACGTCCGGTACGGAAAATCAATAAACACTAATGAATTCAAGTTACTGTTTCTAATGCATTTCTACCATACGACTGTTAAATAATGTATGTAAATGTAAATACTATAACTGATAATGATTGACAATATTATGCTGATAAAAAAAACTATTTGATAATAATATTTACATTTGTTATCAAGGAATGATAATAAATGTTATCACCGCTGACCACGATAATATACGGGACAGGACACGACTTGGCTGGAGGGTATGAAGGGATTTGCCAAGAAAGTTTATTATACTTATATAGAATGAGCCGATTCCCGGGGGTGTTCTTCCTTTTGGCTAAAAGGACGGTACCTGGTTTGTAACAGAGACGACGTTTTTTAAATTTCCCCGGCTTTCGTTGCTTACGAACCACGGACCAATGTAGTACAATAGTACTGATTGTAATTTCTATAAATTTATTTGTTCGTTTGAATATTGGTTCGAGATTAACATTTTTTACATTTACATAAATGATAATACTATTACAGTATCACACTATATAAACACACAATATAGTTGATGTACACAAATAAATAAATAATTAAATTAAAATGGTTAATAAGTGTTGTGTAAAATATTTAAAAAAAAAGTTAGTTTGAAGACAATTTAAATTATAGGTGGGACTTACTTTATTAAATTAATTAAATTAAACACAGTATCCTGTACCTAATGAAAAAATTATGTGACGTGTTTACTGCGTTTTGTTACGTTACGTTTTTACTTGGTTACCTGTATTATTTGCATTTGAACGTTAATTACTTTACACTGTAATCTTTAAGTTTGCATAATATATTATATTGATAACATTATATATATATCCGAAATTTGATAAAAATATTATTGATACAAATAAATTATAAATATATTTTATCTACGTTGGTACTTGAAACACAATTTTCAGGAAAAGAACCACTCACTTCATACTTTTTAAGTTGTTAAACTTGTATAGTAGTCCATACTCTTTTCTTTATTCAATAGCATAATTTTTATTTCTTATTGATGAACGAAAATATGCAATAAATAAGTAAAACCACTGACTACATTATTTTAATATTTTATATTTATTTGC
The DNA here is from genome assembly GCA_949715065.1 of Periphyllus acericola. NCBI lineage: Eukaryota > Metazoa > Arthropoda > Insecta > Hemiptera > Aphididae > Periphyllus > Periphyllus acericola. The sequence continues at coordinate 41,305,392 of OX454266.1, forward strand.
AGTATTCATAAGGAATTTAGTAACAGTTAAATCTAGACTGAATATTATTTTAATCTCTCTTCAAAAACTAAAATATACCTCCAACGATAAACGTGAGTTACTTACCACCTAATCTCACTTGAAACCTAAGAATAATTTTCATAACATTTCTACATAATAAATTTATATCAGGTATTGAAGTTGAACATAAATAATGAAAACAATAATAATTTACGCTAACAGAATATCGGAACATAGTCGTAAAGGTTAGGTCTAACCCTGCCCTTAGGGGTCCACAAGGAGGTACCTCTAGAGTCTAGAGGGTCCGCGGAAAAAATAACATTCGCATCGTTTCCTTGTACATACCATTCGTTCTTTTTTTTTTAGTTCTTGTGAGAATTAATCAAAGGTTATTGGCCAGGATTAGCATAATTTTCCCGGGCCCCACACATCTTAGTAACATTTTTATTTTTATCGTTCGTTGGTTCATTCATTCGTTCGAATGTTCGTTCAATCGATCGTCCGTTAATTCACATCGTTCATTGATTCATGCACAATATTCGTTCTGTTCATTCTTTGGCTACAACAAGGGATGATCACTATTCCGTTCCCCCCAGTTCAAGCAATATAATGTATGATATATGTTTATATTTATAATTTATATCTATAAATCACCTATTGATCACGTGATACAGATGTAAACTCTATGTCATAATTTTACCATTCTATCCTCTTCTATATATTTTATTTTATTAGTCTTTTTAATTTATAGTTCATAACAAAAATAAATCAATCAATTTTTGCTTATTATATAATGTGTGTAACTTATAACTTAAAATATTTTAACGGTGTTTTTTTTATAATTTATAAACAAGTTCTTAACATTGATCAGTGAACGGCCGTTTTCGATATTCCGATCCTGTAGATTGAAGAGAATCGCGATGAGTATAAAGTTTATTATAAATAAATTATATATTGTAAATATATATTATATATATTTTAATATTTATATATAATAGATTATATTATGATAAATTGTAATGCATTTGGGGGTTTTACGTTGAATTAGATTAGTATTAAAATACTTAATTTTCATATCTTTATCTCAATGTTCCAGTGATTATTATTTGTAACTAACTTAATCCTCTTTTTATATTTAAAATGTTCTTCCTTCTGTTTTGCGATAATTTAGTGGTAGCTTTCTCTAGGGAAGGGGGGAGGCGCTATTCGTCGAATAGGTGTGTCGATATTTTGCGAGCATGGTTCTCCACCAACATTTTGGCTATTGTTAGAACCTGGGTTTCCACGTCTGTTCAATACCTCTTGACTTCAGATTCTATCATCGAATTAATGTATACGTTCATATGTTTTCGAGTTTATTTAATAGGTTTGTCAGTAAATACGCTGAGTCTTTTATTATGTAGTTGTCAATTTTTCTCATTTTGACATACACAAAATTTAATATATGTGTACTTATATAAAAATATATTTAAGACTAGTTTCCTTCAATTTCCTTCAATTTTTGTTCAGGATCCAAATATTAAAGAATGGTAATATTCATCCCTTTTAAAATGTTGACAATATTAATACTCGTTATATACTAAATATATTTATGTGTGCTAATTGTATATGTTATTGAATATTAATATTTTATCCTTTTTTCCTTGATTCGACAACTTATTTTCGATTAAAATTTAATTGTAAATAATAAATAATCTAAATAATACCGTAATAAACGACTTCAATTTTTTTTATGAAAATATTTATAAAACATTTAAAAATTAATAAATCTCTCAAAAATATCCTTAATCAATACCAAATTGTAATAAATATATAAATATGTAAAAACATTAAAACCTCTGGCTTTAATTTTTTTTTCATTCTTAAATTTCAATATTTTCTTACTTATAAGAAATAAAATTTAATTTTAAAAGTTTTTAGTAGTTCATGGTTTAGGTTTGGGTGAAATTAAGTTTAATAATTATTCAGATAGACATAAAAACCGTTTACCGAAATTTTAGTTAATATTTATTTATTCCAAAACCGAATCGATAGAGAAAAAAATGTATTGTTATTTGTTAATACTTAATGTCCTTGATTTTTTATCAATCACCCGTTGTGCACATGATACGGATGTATACGAGTATTCTATGTCCACTGTCTATAATATTACCATTCTATCAGCTTATTCTATGTATTTTATTTTATTAGCCATTTTCATTCGTATCGAAAAGAAATCATTCAATTTTTGCTCATTATATAAAGTATGTAACTTATAACTTAAAATATTTTTAGAGTGTTTTTTTTTATAATTTATAAAGTTCGTAACAGTGATCAATGAACGGCCGTTTTCGAGACTCCGATCCTGTAGATTGCAGAGAATCGCGATGAGAAGCAAACACTTATATATATACTTCTTTGATACGTGTTCATAGAAAGTATATATCGGGTATGAGATTTGTGTATTACGTAGTGTAAATAAAATAACCGACAGGCATGTAGGTTGTAAATATATTTCAGGTTGTGATATAGGTCCTATTAAGCTTTTGCGTTATTTAGTTTGTAAAATAATATTTTAAATTGTTATAAGTGTACAGCGAAATATCACTTCTCCCAATACCCATTTTATCTGCACCCATTCTTTATCGACCGCCACTCAAGTTTAACTAGCATAGTTAACCCTGGTGACCTATCATGCGCATTAGTGCATTTTTTTCTTAATTTAATTTTAAATTTAAACAATAACGGAGTGTTGTATATTCTATATTATTGGTTTTCAAGGAAACGCATTATTATTGTCTTGCATAATAAATGCCGGTACGCGAATCGCCGGATATCTATTATTTTTATAATGTCCTTTTATCCACAGAACTTTTTATTCGTATCGAGCCACGATTTTATATTTGTAGTTAACTTCAGCTGGACCAGTCTGCGCATTGACCAAGGAGTAAGTTTTTAAATTTTATTTTATTTTATTTTATATTTTCAAAAATAAAAATAAATTATCATTAGAGCCAGGATTTCAATGCATTACTAGTCCCGATTAATCGTTCGGGAATATATGCTTTACGATTGAGGGTCATCTGTTTGAGAAATTTCACAAAAGTGTCTTTTATGCAAGGTGCAGGGCTGTAGGATTTCCTTTTTTAGTACCGTATCCCTGGTGGTCGGGATAAGAATATACCATCGGGTGTCCCTAACCTGTCGTAAGAGGCGACTAAAATGGACTGGTAGGAGGACAGCAGCCACACAGGCACAAAATTAATTATTTTTAACAATTTAAATGTTCAATTTTTAATAATTTTGTATTTTAAAAATCCCATTTATTACACATTTTTATTGATAAATATTCATTTAATAATTTCAATAATTTCTTAAATAAAATATATAAAATGTAATTTTTAAAGATCATATTATAAGCACAGCATTCATTTTAATGTAAAATAAAACAAAAAACCCTTTGAATCAGTTACCATTTAATAATAATCTTAAGTCCAAAGAAAATCTAATAAAACTTCTTTGTAAAGCACTTTTTATCATTAACACTTTTTTGTTATACTTCATTCTTTTAATGACCAATTTCTCTCATAAAAATATTAAATGTAATTTGGAAAGATTTTAGTAATTCTACATTCACTTCAATGTAAAATATAACTTAAGAATACTTAAATCAATATCTTATTAACTAAACTGAAGAATAAAAATGTTTATGATAGGGAGGACTTTCAAATAAAGAAAAAAAATTAAAATGGGTCTAGGAATAGGTTGGAAATGCATTATTGGTGTTTTAAATAAAAATCTAATAAAATTTCATCATAAAGTCCTATTTATCATAAACATTGTTCTTGAGTTTCATTCATATTCATACTAATTGATGTCATAATATCAAATTTAATTAAATTTAACAGCGTTTTGTTCTCTTAGCATTCACTTGAACATAAAATAAACTATAAAATTACTGAAAACGAAGCCCTTTTAATTCTCTAAAGTCTAAACAATTCTATATTAATTTTAGACACTAGATAATTTTTTTTTATATAACTTCTCCATTTCATTTACATTGACTTGTTTGTTTTATGAAATAATTTTTTTTTTTTGGTACTTAATGTTGTATATTTCACTATAAATTACTAAATTTACTTTCAACTTTCTTATTGATCTATTTCTATTTGTTATACATTAAAAGTCAAATTTTTGAAGTTTATTGCAATTTAGCATGATTGTTAGAAGTTTCTTTATTTTTAGGTATTTAATTTTATAAACTGATTGTTAACTTTGTAATTAGGGTAATGGTCCTTATACTTCTTAAAAATAAAAATAAAAAACAAACGAACGGTTAATCGAGATTCTAAGGCTATGACTACTACACTATTTTGTTCTATCTGTTGTATGTGCCAACTAGGCCAAAATTTAATTATTATAAAAATTAGTAGGATTGGCCAGTGAAGCAAATGAGCTGAGGTAGCATATTGTAAATTAATATTTAAGACAGCAGCCGGTCGGATGAGACCGGGGCAGAGTATGTGTGTTTCGGTTTAAGCACGTATGTGTAGAGACTACGACGCCACGCTTTAATTTTGTGTTTTAATTAAAATTGGCCTTTTGGTGTGAATTATTGTTTTATTTTGAAAACCCATCAACTCTTAATAATTGAACTAATATATATTAGCTTTGATTACTAAAGAGAGGATAGAGCGATACCCACAAAAGTGCGGTATACGACAGTGGCGCCCAACGTAATTCGACAATCCACGCCCTGACTTGGGATGAAATAAAAAAAGAATTTTTGTCGGAGTTCCATAGAGTACTCAATTTTATTAAACAGTAAATTAGAAAATAAAAAACAGGAAGAATTAGAATCCATAACAAGCTTTGTAACTGAAGTAGAAAACTTATGTAGACAAGTAGACAAAAATATGAAAGAAGAAGACATTTGTACTTACATCATAAAGGGAATAAGAGAACCAATATTGCACGTTATTTCACTTCATGACAATAGTAATTTAAATAAATTAAAAGATAATTTAAGAAAGTATGAATTGATGCAATTTAGAATAAATTCAAGAGGCACTGGTTATAACGAAATTACTGAAATTTTAAATAAACAAGTTATGCAATTAGATGCAAAAACAAAGGACGAAGAAATTAAAGAATTAAAAACAAAATTAGAAAACCGAGATAAATATTATAATAATGAAACTGAACAATTAAGCAAAGAAATTAAAGAGATAAGTATTCAAAATAAAAAAACCGTTAACTCTAGAGAAGATAGAGGACGAAATTACGAGAGGAAAAATTACTATAATGAAAATCCAGATTTCAGAAATAGATCATATTCTAGAGAGAGAGAAAATAATCAGAGCCGAATAGCGGCTGGTGGGTGTGGAGATAGGGATGGGTGGGTGGGTGTGGTGGTAGGGTGGGTGGGTGGTAATGGTGCAGGGGCGGGGTGCAGGGGGTGGGGGTTTAGGGGCTGGTGGATGTGGAGATAGGTATGGGCGGGTGGGTGTGGTGGTAGGTTGGGTGGATGTGGTGTTAGGGTGGGTGGGTTTGGAGATATGGGGTGGGTGGTGGCTTTGGAGATGGGTGGGTGTGGTTAATATTCAATCACACATACAATATTATCACACATAAATATATTTATAATACAATGAGTTTTAATACTGTCAAAATTGTAAAGGTGATGAATACTTCAATTACACATATTGGCGAAGGTAATATTTCTTAAAAAAATCAACCCACTTAGTAGTTAGTATAACATGACAATTTTAATATTTTTACTGTACAAAATTATATAATATAATGAAGCGTGATTTTCCCCACTACCATATTTTAATTATTTCGATATGAGGAAACCTCTATTTTCTATAAACCTTGAGTTCTAACAGTCACATTAGTATTATCAATGGCACATTTTTCATCGGAATTATTAGTACTAGTAGTACCACAGACTTCAACAGATTTTTCAATTTTAGTAATTTAATTTTCGTTGGTATATTTTTCAGTAACGTCTGTTTCTTAAAATAATAATTTTTGATAATTTATAAAAATAATAGTTAATATAAGAGTATGACTTCATATTATTTTTATTAAAAATGTATTACCTGGCAACTGTGCGCTAGTAGATAAATTAGTACTAAATGTAAATTTATCCAAACTACCATGTATTTTTTTGTTTCTTAATCTTTTTTATCTTTCAATTTTCTTTTCAATGAACCACTTAAATATTTTTTTGACATTTTAAATTATAAATATACAATAATGTGCCAAACAAGCGGAGAACACCTCACAGTCAAGCTCCTCCTTGTTCACTGCTGTATCTACTCGGATACCAGAAAAGTATTAAAAATACCCGACAACCTCTTCGAAGCCCTCAGCCCAACCCATGAAAACACCAACAGAATAATCACATTCCTAAAACAAATAGACATGTACAACCTAATTTAATAAAAACAATATTTATGTAATTTTTGTATAACTAAATTTAAGGAACATTTTACATTTTTATTTTCGTATTATATTCTATGTAATAAATATTCTTTGTTGCAAGCTAATAACCTTAGCAGTTGAAGCTGTACCTCGAATAAAAAATAAAAAAAAAATATACAAAAATACGAAAATTGCGGGACTAAATGCACCACACAACTACGCAAGACAACGTCAATAGTATTATATTACGATTATTGGTTATATCTTATATATTATTACATAATATTACGACGATATTAACGACAATTAGATTTTGTTATCGTCAATGTTGATTAAAGCCATCGTCTTCGCGAAATCCCCATTATCCTTTATACCCACAAACATATCCAAGTAAAATTGCGTTTTCCCAAAATATGATAAAAATGGTATATAATTAATTTTATAAGGCTGAAGTCAGTGGGCCCCTCTTTCGAGTGGGCCCAGTGCAAAAGTCCCATTTGTCCTTGCATAAATATGGCCCCGCAGATGAATATATTTATTAATCAGTCATTACAATTTTGTATGATTTACCAGTTTTATAATAATATAGACATTTAAAAATTGATTCAAATTAATACATTTATATAAATAAATAAATAAATAAATAAGTAAAAACTTACTCACATGTTAGTTTATAATGTAACTTTTTAATTAAAAAGATGATATATTAATTAGTTCAACTAATATTAGGATTAATCATACCAGAATATAAATGTTGGCTGTTGAATGATATTATTGATAATGTAATTAATATGTTATTTAAATATCCATCGAGTAATCTACTATTATGAGGGTATTAGAGTATACATTTTTTGGGTAAAAAACTGACTGCTGTATTGTTTTATATTCTCAAACCATTATGATAAAAATGTTTACTAACCTATTTAATTCATTCGTATTTCAATATGTGCGTGGGAGGAGTTTCAGGTTATATCCAAAAATTCCTGTCTTGGCTGCAAAACAATTAAGAAAATTAAAGGTAAGATATATATATTAAATGTTAAAAAAAAGATATAAAATATGAATCTTAGTCTATAATATTGTCTTACTTGTATTACTTACACCATACACAGTTGAACCTTGAACTTATAGTAATTTATAACTATACCAACATGAATCTAGGAAATAGGTACACAAGAAGAAGTATGACGTTTTTTGGTATGGTTAGAACCCTGTAGATTAATAATGAACAGTATATTTTAATTTTTGAATATGAACCAGAATACTTAATCGTAAATTGATATAATAAAAAATATAAAATTAGAAGTAAAGTTTTTCAAACAGACAACAAATAAGAAACTTATTTTGAACTTACATATAAGTCATAAAAATTATAATCTAATCTAAGCTAGCTGTAAATATACGAAATACCTACCTCACGGTATTGATTAAGTAGGTATACTTAATCAGTTGGTATGTATTAGGTATGTAAAATGTACAATAATTAAATAATAGTAAGTACCGATACATTAGTTGGCTTAATAAGAGCGAGAAATAGTATTTTAATAGGTACGTACTTAAAATATATTAATAAAATATATATATATATTAATGAATACATATTTATAAAATAAAAATGAATTAATACCTATGGGGCATAAAGACCAATTATTTGAAAACGTTTATCAGTTTTAACAAAATAGAATTCAACGAAACATTATATTTATCTAATATTAAATATACACAATACAATAAAAATATTAAAAACTTTATGTATTTAAATTTTGATATACCTAATTTAACTAATATGTGTTTTATCACCAAAATGAAGTTAATAAATTAAAATAATCATTGATTCCCACCAAGCACCAAGAAAACTATGATGAAGCATAAAATTAAGTTGTAACATTAGTAATTAGTTTAAATGCATACATGATGCAGTCATGTATGTAGTTTATAACTTGTAAGTAATAATTCGTAGAAGCCGGTTAATCACAACTGAAAACAATTAAATGAATGATTCGATGGACCTATTTATTTTGATAAAACCGGTTAATTAATATTAATATTATTTAATATTTTTTCACTAAAAAATGTTATACATGTATACCTACGAGTACACGTCTTATTCTGTTATATTTTACCCAATGTTAAGAATTCCAAAGATTTGTCCGGGCTCAGGATTGATTTTTTTTTTTTTTTGTAAATTAAGTTTCTAAGCTTAAAATACATCGAGTACAGTAAATATTTACAGTAATAGAAATATTTGATTTCTAGCTATGCGTTTGGATTTTTTTTTTAAAACGGTGAACTGCGATTCAGTTATGAATTCTTTAAATGTTTAAATGTTTTTAAAAAAGTACGAATAAATTCAAGTATCTGAAAAAATAAACCGTAGATGTTTTAATATTTTAAAAGCGTTGATAAATATAAAATATAGTGCGCAGTAATAATTACCACAGATTAGATAAAACCAAATGGTGCTCTCGCCCTATGCTGCTATAGACAATTAATTAATTTATTTATTATTATAGATATTGTATAATATATAAAATATATCTATATCCACGATTAATGCATACCACGATGTGCACAACTTGTATCTATACATCGTGATACCTAAATAATGTTCAGATTCGGTATCCGTAGCGAACAACAACAACCACGTGGTTGTTGAGGCCGGTGTACGCCTCTCACGTCACCATTTGTGTCTGTGTCGCACATAATATATTATTGTTGGAGACGTTCGTTCAGCAACGTACAAGCTAGAAAATGGTAATCGACTGCAGTCATGGACCATGGTAGTTGTCTTCATTTCACCGGGCCCGAGACTCGAAGACGTCACTATTACTTGTTCCGCGGCTCATTTTTATCGTACCCATAGGTATCAGCACCGTACTTGGACGCAGTACACACAAAATGCCGATAATTCCTTCTGGAGATTTCTACGTACGTTTTGCAGACGACGAGTAGCGGCCATTAAAAAAAATGTGCATTGAAAAATTCAATTTTACTATGAACGATAATCCATCACGGTCTTCAGCAAACTATGGCACAACTAATTGATACTGTTCTTACACGATTTTTAAAAATAGAGTCACAAACATATGCACCTTATTTCAGTGACCCCATATACCATATTCGTATCGTATGTCCATAGTATATATTATTATTAAATGATACAATTAAATGCATGAATTATAATTTTATTTTACTTTACTTGTAATAAAAAAATAGGTAATAAAAATATATCACTTTTCCAAAAAAAGTTTTTTTTTTTTTAATTTCAAAACTATAACAGTTATTATATTATCTACAAAATTTAGAATTTAAAAAATATTATATTTATTTAATATTCCGACTTGTTTGGTCACGATTTTTGTTTAGCTCCTATAGTTCCTACTGTCCCACTAAATCATCTCGTTCATTTTTTATATTCTATTAATTTTTGCGAAACAATTGATTTATTGCACACGTGACTCACATTATAATATAATACGTCGAGCGTTTTACATAATTTTTTTCAAGTCGTTAGTGTCTTACGTGTTATCCACGATCTCAATAGCCTTCTTTGTTTAAAGAGAATAAATCGATTTGAACCAGACCGAATCTAATTTAGAGATTTAAAAACAACAACGACGACCTACCTATTGAGTCTGTTCGAGAAGTATTTCGGCGAAAATGTAATAGTACGTACTGGCTGACGAGAACGTGTGATTAATCATTTATGTAAATCCGTTGAATATCCATGACAAACATCTCGCGTTGCTACTAACGGTGTACGAAAATCTAAAGTTGAAAATATAGTAAAAATCGACTACCATAGCAATAGCGGGCTGTTTATTGTTTAAATAATAAGGAACAAAATTCAAAGTGATATTTAAATGTTTAAAAAAACGATGGAGTTAGTTAATACTTGAAAGTATTTGGAAACGAAACGCCGTCGTAATTTCTCGTAATATTTAAAAAAAAATAATATCACGGGAACGAACTTTTTATTATGAGTAAACGACGTTCACCTACTATACTATACTATACTATACTTTTATTTTTCAACTTGAGACCAGTGCATGAACTACAAAAACCGTATCAACGATAATTTTGGCAGGATCATTTAATTCCTTTATTCATATAAATGCCTACGTTTAATAATTAACTAATGATTATTTGATGATAAGTTAAGTATTAGGAAGATTTTGAGGGACGAGAAGAAAATTGCAGTCGTAGTGTTTTTGTCACGTAGAATACAATCAACAAAGTAGTGATGTGTTCCTGTACATAAAAAAATAATTTACTCACACCCTATATGGCTGTATGTGTATTGTATACGGTTAAAATAGTCACTAATACTATTTTTAAAATACCGTCGTTATCTATTTATTTATTCTTCAATTTAAAAAAAAATGCAATTCACTAACATTTATTATATTACATAAATTGTCGGTAAATTTGTTATAAATTAATATATACATCTCTGGGGGGTGGCTATCTATGCTTCAATATTCAATAAGACTTCATAGAATATTTTAAACGTGAAATATGATAACGGAATATGACGACTAAAGCTGTGCTTGTTTTCGCTAGGTTAAATGTAAAAAAAAATACAATCATCGCAGCCTGCCAAAAATATGCAACATTATAATTTCCGTGCCAAAGTTATCTTTAAGAATTTTTTGCTTTTGCCGTTTCTAGGACTTCCTATAAACAGTCGTTTAGTTAAAAAAATATTCTAACCTTTTCTAAAGGTTTAATGATTGTAGCTTATATAATGGAAATAATTTATCATCATACACTTACATTAGAAAACTCAACACAGGTCATAGGTAGGTATTAAATATATATATTTTATGTGTTTGCCGGGAGGTAGAAATGTGAAAAACAAATCCCTCCCGGCCTCTCTAAACTGTTAAACTCTTAAAATGTTAAGAAAAAAGATAGAGGTATGCATCTCGAATGTATAGATTATAATTGACAATTTCAAACAGGTAGTACACATAATATCTATTGCTATTTATACACCTTATTTTAGTCTGAATTGCAAAAATCATGCCATCAGTCTTGCGTAGGACTTATATATAGTCGGAGCGGTTATATTTATACATAAGTTTTTAAATAAACAAAAATTTCACTCTCCGTATCGATCATCATTAACCCTATAATTATTACATTAACTATATACTGCAATGTATTTAATAGTAATTTAGAATATCTTTTTTTTTTACGTTTAAACACTTTAGCGTGTGCGGTGTTCAAGATCATGTTTAAACTTCAATATATAACTTGAAAGAAGACATTATTAACTGTCAGTAACTACATTTTTATTTTTATTATTCACTTGAAAAACGATCTTTGAACTGTTGAGCTTATAGTTCATTTTCAAATACATAAATATCACGTTGAACATTAATTATATAAAATTGTTTCACTAAAATTTTATATGAGAAGGTTAGAACAGCTTAAAAGGTTATTATAGCGTTAATTATTTTAATTATTGGAAACGTTATTTAAGATTTTGAATAGGGATTCATTATAACATTATATATTGTTATTATTATTACCATTATTTAAAAAATTATATTTATTAAAAGTTTTTCCACCGTAGATAATGATATTAACCAATAAAGGAGAATGGTATGCTGTACCGTTAATTGTACCTCGTGTAAAAAAAAATAAAGCGGAATGATATATAAAACAACTATTACGACCGGTGAGTTGAAACAACGGATTAATAGCTAGTCTGCAGTCAGTCCGGCAGTTTTTAGCATTGGCTGCTGTTGTATGTTCACGTATATTCTTGTATTTTAGTCGTGTAATATAGACAAGACGTGCTCAAATAAGCCAATGATTAATGCCGTGATTTCTACAGGTAAGCAATTCTTAAATATTTTATAGAGTAAAACATGGTATTTATATGCATTAACCGGTTCCTTTAACTTAATTTTACAATACATTATTTATAACAATGAGCTCGAACAATGAATTTTCTCTTTGTTATGCACTTATGCTCATGAGACGCGAGTATATTTTGCAACGAAGCAGGTGCTTTGAGCGAAACATTTAATTTGAGGCATACAGGCATACTTAAGTAGCATTAGTTACAAATGGTTTTAACTAGATTCGGTTAACTATAGGTTCATGAAACAGTATTCAAAAAATAATTTTAATTTATTATTTATCTAACTCATAAAATATCATGAACGAACTTATGTTTACATTACATCGTTTATTTAAAAAAAAAAAAACATCAATCATTTGGTAATTATTATTTGATCTATTATTGTTATTATTTATTTATTTTGTTGTCAATTATTTTGTTTTGAGATGTTTAATGTTTAAATTTAACACTTGAATCTTTTGACCAGATTTCATTTGAAATTATTTTTTTTACAATTAATATAATTAAGATATAATATAAAACAACGGGTAGGTACAAATATTAAGTCTTATAAGATTAAATGAAATTGTTTTTATACAAAGCTAGTATGGACTAATATTTTTACTAACATACTTTGATATTACGCACAGATCATTTTTTAAAGAAAAAAATAATACCATTTTTTAATATAATTTATCAAGATTCTAGATAACCGGAATTGGTTTCTCTCCTTGACGGCTGGGTTATAGAATGTATTGTTACCAATCAATAAAAATAATAATTTCAATGTGAATGATTCAATTTTTAGCGAACATTTCCTATAAAATACATTATTCGAACATTTTAATTTAAAAGAAATATTAGTAGATATTCCAGAAATTTGTTGCGATTTCTTATTAATGTTATCTTATAAATAACAAATACAGATTATACTATTATAGACGATATGACATTAAAAATAACACATAATAATAAAATTTAAAAAGCGAAATAAATTTAAAAAAAAAATATATAAATCTAAGTACACTGTCGGACTCTCGGACTGTTCACATTTCGTCAATTGTATTCTATACGGTATATATTGTATACCACATTACCAGCGATATAATATTAACCATATACCAAACCATATATTAACCTATAGTATATGTGGTTACATTTTCACTAAATATAGAGTTTGAGTGGTAACCACTTTTAGCTTTAAGTTACCCAAAAAAAACTAATTAATCCGATCAATTAATACGGTGTGTATAATAACAACTTATACATACAACCTAGGGATGGTGAAATTAAACTTCTATTCCGTGTTATCATTTATCAGTTATAGTTTATTAGCAATGTACAAACTACACAGAGATCTACGCGTGAGATCACTGGCGCGCTAGCTACTGTAGCATGTAGACGTAGAATAACGTATAATATAGGTATTACAAGAGTGTATACTGTACACGCAATTTTAAGGTCAAAATAGTTCATCTGGTCTTCTTATCAGTCTTTTGACCTTTTAGTATTAATCTTAAGTGCCCAGTGCTTTGTAGCGTTGCTTCGTGAGTCGTGGTGCATTAATGTATTAACATTAAATGCGAATAATGGAAACCGCATACAATACCGTCAACACGACAATACGTATTCTCGCACAACAGACACATCAATTGCTTGATCGTTAGCACAATGCCAAATTTATATTTTTCTAGTTACGATACCTACATATTTTTATTATTATAAAATGTATGTGAACGTATAATATAATTTATTAACATAGTAATAATGATGAGCACACAACCAATGCGCACGCGTGAGACTACTACATGATGAATACACTTAATACGTGGTACATAATATTGAAAGTGACAAGAAATATGACACAGGTGTACCTTAATTTTTACCTTGAATAACTAAGATTTTTATATCTTATTCAAGAAATAGACACTCAATACTATTTTTATTTACAGTATTACCTATAATCTATATTCTAATCAGAACTGTATTTGTTTCGTTTCGAACGCACTCAATTTAAAGCACTTACCAATTATTTTATAAAATTGCATTAGTTGCCTGTTATTAGTGTGTCTGTGTCACAAACGCGATTGTCGTGAGCCCGCGTGTTCACGACAATCGTTTGCGACAAACAATGTGTATACAGATATACAATACGATTATTTATAATTTATAAAAATATTATTTTTTTTCTTTATTTAAAATATACAATCTATACCTAAGAGGCAGGATGAGTACATGTGGTAGGAGTGATATTACATATATATTTCACATAATAATAATTATATGAAACATTTCCAACGACAGAAGGACCAGTTTTATCAAAATATACTCGTATATGGTGAACGCCGCTTATAAGACTCACGAATATAAGGTTCGGTTGCTTGTATTACTTATAAGATTCAAAATTACACGGAACAGTAGCTCCTAACCTAACCTTCTTGACGTAGCTAAATACATTAAAAGAAAAGTCGTTATAAGACTCGCCACTTCGGTTATAAGACCCAAATTTTGGTCAAGAACCCTTCCAATTTAGCAAAAAATTGTTAGGAATGTAAATATTTAGTCTAGTACAAGCAGGTACAACAAAATTTAAAGCACTTCAGAACCACTATAATTATCGTTATTGTAATCGTTACTTGAATAATATGAAGTATATGTAGGTACGAGCGGTAAATTGGCGAAATGGTCAAAAGTAATAAAAGACAAACAAAAATAATGCATTTTTTAATAAATAATAAAATAAATATCTAAAAAAAGTAGAATTTGTAAAATTGGCAAAATATAATCAGTAATTAATTTGAAATGTTTCTTTCGTTTTTTTCCTCACTTCGCCTATAAGACTCACTTTGTGCTGGCACCCAAGTGACTTATAAACTGAGTCCCCTATGTGTGTGTGTATATTTTTAAATCATTATAATTAAACATAAGTTAAATATCTAAACAAATTTACTATAGAAATCGCATGAAAATATTTTACTAATCTATTTGACTTAAGTTCTATGTTTCCGCTAAACAGCATATTATGTATGCACATTGTACAAAATACAAGCCTGTATATTCGTGTCGCGCGGTGTGCATGAAAATTTAAAACGGGAGTAGTCAGCTGTACGTTTCTTTGATGTTTTGACCATTTCAGAACAATAATGGTGGATTATTGTTTTGTTGATGTGTTCTGTATATACACATAAGTATAACACATTTGTATTATACTTAGGGTTTTTCTTTCCAAGCACACATAATACTTTTGATAGCATAAAACAGTTACAGGTTATCGACATATTACATAGACATAACAAAACATTGAATAGAATTTCACTCGGAATCTAAAAGAAATAAGAATAGTGTATACAATTATAGTAATAAACTTCAAACCATATGTTATTTTACATAATAAATTTATGTAATATTTAAGTCGTTTGTACTATGTCTATACTAGACATAGCCAACAGGTACTACATTTACAGAATATTATTGTATAGGTAATTTAACGTTTGAACAAATAATTGTACCCCCTTGCGCGTGTGTACAGTAGTCAGTAGTGTATGCCTGTATGATTAATATACTTATTATTAGGATGACGACGGTTTCAAATATATTTTTAAAATCAATATCAGCCACTGATAACAGATAATAAGTTTTACAAACAATTATTTAAAAAATGAAATATATAAATTATATTTGACTAGTGTTTTTTTGGGATTGAATTACGCGCATGTACATTCGTATATAGTGACACCATTATATTCGTTGCAACATGGATTTTAAAATGTCTTTATACTTTTAATTATAAAATCATTGCCTATGAAAACACTCAGATGAATGAAATGGTAATGCTTATATAAACTAATAATTTAACATAAAAAAATATGTTTTATCGGTTTTTGATTATATTTCTTTTGAGTTTCATTTAATTATTAATATATTATTGTTACGTTTCTAAAATATTACTTTTTATTATATATTTATTTTCCGTCCATATTTTAATTTAAAATTATCGTATACTTGTCGATTCATCAATCACATACTTCCTGTCTTCGGGATACAATTTATTTCATTTTATTGTTTTGAACTTTTGAATTGTTATTCATAAGTACCTAATATTACTATATAGTTTTTTTTACATCCGTTTCATTCGTTGAATGTAAATCGTTTATCAACAACAAATATTTTGCTTACTACACTGCATGTCGGCATATACTACGTAATAAATATGATTCCAGTACACATGCGTAGCCATGATTCGATAAAAAACTTGTTTATATAACTCGAATCTTTTTAATCCTTTGAATAATTTAAAACTTGTAATGAATACACCCCCTTCGACAACAACAAGTTGTTTTTCTGTTGACACTTAACAATCGAGTGTTTTTACTGGTTAAGCGGTAAATATTTATTACAATACGACGGTAAACAAATTTTCAACATGCGTATCCGTTTTACTTTTTGATCATCGATGTACGTCATAATAATAATAATATGACGTATTAAATTGATATAAATATAAGGTCTCCTCTGCTGTTTACAATCTCTGAAAAGCATTTTTGGAAATAACCTTCGTGTTGCAAAAACATATTTTTGTTATGGTTGTTACGTGTTGTATAGTACCTATGAGGTTGCATATGGTTTCTTTCTTTTTGTGATTTTATTATTATGCATTGACACAATTCAAGGTCAATACTTAACCGTTGTCTGTTCGCGCCGCTCACGCACTCATCGACCATCAACATATTATGCGAGAAATCAAATTCGTGTTTACTATTATTACGTAGTTGTTTGTGTCAACAGTTTTCGATTTCCGTTTGTCTCTTATGTGTAAAAATGAATTGGTTTTTTCCGTAGTGACTATTATCTCACGATATACATATTAGTCGCACGAATGCGGAATGAGTACAAAATATATTCTTACACTTTAATAAATGTGTCATTTTTCGACGTTGACTTCTTTGAGTAGTTATGTTTTTATTTTAAAGGTCGAGGAATCACACCAAGTAACAACGTCATAACTGCAGAGTGCAAAATCGATGGGTATTTTTTACCTTTGTATGTAGACCATGAAAATTATTTAAAATATACCTTTGCTCAGTCCGCACACAGCGTAAAAAATATAGGTTAGCTCTACATAATTGTTTTGTTCGACTCGACACGAACCAAACGTAACTGTAATAATAATTCTAAACGTCGCAATAATATATTTATATTGTGTATTATAAGTATATGTACTTAAAAATGTTCCTATAAAAATCAGCTTTTTTTTTTTAATTTACGAGCAAATTAAAAAAAAATTTTACACTATAGCACTTCAAATAAATACTCACATTAAATATTTTCTTTGTTAAAAATATTTGAAATTAAGTATTAACCTATTGTCTGGGTTAGCATAAAGTAGTTATATAGAATAAATAATAAGATTGTAGATATGCATCATGCATATTAATGGTGTTGGCATAATTTTAGCGTGCGAGTATGGGCACCAAACGTTTTATAAAGTAGATGTAAAATGTATATTGTCTACTGTCTTAAAATATTTAAAATATAATTTACATATTTTGTTAATTAGAAACAATATTTTCTCTAAAAAAAAAAAAAACATGATACCCATAATAAATTCCTTATGATAGATTTTTGATTAAACCTATTACCTAGGTGTGTATAAGAAAACTACAAGTAAACCATAAGCGTGTATGGTAATTACGTGTGATTTGGAAGTATAAATGATATATAAAATATTTTCTATAACTTCAAATATATACATTTTTTAGATTGTGACTTGTGAGTGATATAAACAAGGAACTTATTGGTTTTAAATTTTTTTTCTTTTGCTACAAACATTTTTCTGGGTGGTAAATCAGAATTTAAAGTTGCTTTTAACATTATATATGTAAAGTAAGATGAATGACACAACACAGAACTTACACTCGGAAACAATATCTTACAGGTTATATATTTTACTATATTAATTGTTAAATTATTAGTACAAATTACTATTCGCCGAGATTTATTGTTTATTTATCACTTGTTTGTGAACTATCTTAAAATTTAATAATAATTAACGATTATGTTATAGTAGATCCTCGTGAATTTTTTTTAACTTAAGACATAATATGTACTGTTATTATTTAATAGTATTTATTGTACAATTATCTAAAACTCTTGTGTAATAATAGGTCCATGATTGAATAATTATATTTCACGGTTTGTATATCTGAAGCAATCAGTTTGCGTCAAAAATAAGAATGTTATAAAAGTAATGTTTATAAAAGACTATATTGATCAACACAATACGCGCTATCTCGTAATACCTTGTGCAGTTTTTATTCTTTTAAATGACATTGAAATATTGAATGAATAGGTATACCTATCGTGTTTTTTCCGGTACACTATACACAAGATGAATACAGAATAGTGAATATTGCAGTTGATACTCAGCATAAGTTTGGAAATTTTTCATCATATTAGATAGTTTTAAATTTAGAGCGAAACGAATAATCTATTATTATTACAATGCTTTATGTTTTTTTTTTCAGTAGTTATTATTCCATTAGGTATATCTGATAACCAATAAAATTCATACATATTAAGTACAGCATGTAGTTAAATATTTAATTGAAAATTGAACATAAGTTATCAATGATACAAAAGCATGTAAGACGATAAAACAATTTTTACTTTTTAAGAAAATATTGAAATTATATTATTCAAGAAGCTACATTTTTTAAAATCAGTAAAATTTTATAATGATTACATTCAAGTTAAATTTAACGTAAAATCTGTTCAAGAGGGTAAAATATAAGATATCACTTATACAGTTCAAGTTACGTAATAAGTATAAACATTTCTTTGACGTTTTATAAGTATTAAGCAATTATACTTTTCGTATCAAAAAAACCTGGCTACTGATTATACGAGTATATTTCAATGATATTCTCGTAGTATGTTAGAGATTAGTATCAAACAATTAAATCAAATAAAAAGTGTTGGTTATTCATCTCATAAATCGCAGTTATAATTTCGATGTATCATTGAAGAACTGAATAATATGTTATAGTATATATAAGTACCTATTATTTATTATCAATAAAGAAAATGAGTAAGCTCGGTACTTTTTATTTTGTGACATAATATAATATAATAATATATACCAATAATATTAAATGTAGTTTTAGCTGTACATCAAATCTAAAAATATCTATGTGCCCCATAACCTATAATATACTCGTTTGACGCATAAAATAAATATTAATTATTTATTAGTTATTAATATTTATTATACTATAATCTCTTCAAAAAATAATATATATTAGTATATAGATTAAAACATACATAAAAAAAAAGGTAAGAGAATTCTATAAGTACTTAATTATTATTTACTCGTATATCAAATTGAAATACTAAATATAAAAAAAAAAATTACAAATCAAACACTCAACTTTGATTCAAAAAGAATGGAAGGTATCGCGCCGCGCCCGTAAACAAAGGTTTCACTTGTGCATAATTTATAAATAATAGATGTAATAATTAGTATAATTTTGTTTTATTATGCATTACATTTCATCATCTAACACTTAGTTCTTACATGCATTTGTGGAGATTCATCCAAGAAAATTTTAACTTCTTAGAGACCATCAAAATGGAATATATTATATTATGTAAATTCTATATGTTCTATTATAAAGCTTCTTGTCGTAAATATGTATTATAATATTCATTCTGTGGATTCTACAATAATAATAATGTCGTATCTACTGCAGTCTGCAGAACCTATACCTATTGCTACAACTTGCGACACTAGTAACAAATCATGAATTATTTTCTAAAAAAAAAAAAAATACCTAACGAAATTATTTCAAAATTGTACTAATACATATTAATAATTTTTCAGATTGCAAGAGAAATTCTTATAGTGCTTGTCAACATATGTAATTAGTATTGGTGGTAAGTATTTAGTTAAAGTTATTATTTTTTAATTTTGGATAAACAGTTTTTTTTGTATATAAATAGTAAATATAATAAGTAAAAAGTAATGAATATTTGTTTCCTATGATGTACACCATGGTTTAAAATCGATTTCGATTAGTAGACAATTATTTGTGTTTACATCCATTTTGTTGTTTAAACTGATAAACAAATGTCTGATAAAATTCGAACGTTTTTTGTAAACAAATTAATTTCTTTATACAAACATGTATATAATCAAAATTATTATATTGCGTCAGTGTGACTCATACATGCAAATAGTGAATAACCTATAGGTAACTGGTTACATTAAGATAAAACATTAAATCATTATCGCCGAATTGAAAATTAACACTAAAGATTTTATTCACCTTCGTAAGTAATTTTTACATTATTGTACATAAAATCATTGAATATCAATTTATTTGATAAAATGTTTTAGCTTACAGTATAAAATATACCATTATAGTTATTTGTGTTATTTTGAGTACAAACAATGTATGATTAAAACGAGTTCGTCGATCGTCCCGTTTTCCATGTACATTATTTGTTGGCACAATGCCAATTAAGTACTTGTACTACAGCTAACGTACTTATAGCTTATATTCGTATAATACATTTTTAAAATACGAACAAATATTGACACAAAAGAAGGTATAATACTATAATATCGTTGATATTTAAGAGAGTTATATAGGTACTACTGATCCAGCTGACACGTGTTTTCTATTTAAGCCCGTTATTTCCATAACATGTATTTATTAAAAACATTCATTGTTGATTTTCTTTGTACCATACTTTAAATTGCATTGCTGCTTAATAAGTGTAGACGTTTTTATTCTGGTTGAGACTGCAAAATACAGGTGAAATGATGTTGATATGAATTTACATAACATACTTTTTATAGGTCTAGGTTAGTTGTTGTACACACGTATTAACGTTTATATGGAAGATGTGAAAGTAGGAAATTGCATGACAGAAAAACATCTGTCTTTATATAGGTTAATAACAAATAATACGTATCTCTATCAATGTGTTCGTTTATAGGACGTTAGTGCTATGAAATTTATAATAATATTTCAGACAATTTAATTATTGTTCACCAAGCCCAATTAAATTTAAAGAGTTAGAATATTTTTAATCAATTTAATGTATACAGCCGAGACTCGAGCTGTGTTAACCTCGTAGTTACACGGTTCTAGCTTAGCACAATACTTTGGATTTTGTAAATTCAAAGTTAAAACTATTTCCACTGTCGGTTGATTGGTACGTTTCTATTATGAAAGTTTGTCTTTGGCGTATTATTAAATAAGCTTCATATTTTCATGGATTTCTATGCGTAGGTATTACGAGTGTATTCCTAGTATGTTGGAAACACTGCAGGTGCGAATTAACAAGAAAAGGTGCGATCAAACTCGTAATAGAGTTACGTAATGAATTAACAATACATGATTTAAATACAAGCAACTACCGTTTATAAAATTAGATAAAAAATAGATTGAATAATAATAAAATAATTATTCAAGCAATAATTACATTAAATTACGAAAGCCATGTAATCCAATATATTTATTTATGTTTTAGTAAGTCGATTAGTCGAATAATTATCAACATATTATATAACAGGCTGTTTCCTATTGGATATTGATTTTATTAACTTAATGCTATTAACTTAAACCAAAAATTAATTTTGACGTATATTTGAAGCCTTTTGGTTTTATTGCGTTAAGGTTCTGTAAACTCTTTCGACTACTGCAGTACGCTTGTACGATATACTTATATTGGTTTGTACTTTGTATTAGCTTTGCAATGTCTTTGTTTCAATCA
Organism: Periphyllus acericola; assembly: GCA_949715065.1. Lineage (NCBI taxonomy): Eukaryota > Metazoa > Arthropoda > Insecta > Hemiptera > Aphididae > Periphyllus > Periphyllus acericola. The sequence continues at coordinate 41,327,434 of OX454266.1, forward strand.
TTTTACACAATATATTTGTAAATACATTGTATATTTGTATACACATAATGTCAGTATACATAATAGTTTTATTGATAAGATTTTGGTTTATAAATTATATTGCTTCGTAATTATTGCACACCTGGTTTCGCAGTTAGTCTTGCGTATACTTCTTCAAATTTTGTATAACATTTTCGTACTTTGTTCCGTTTTCATGAACTGTAATTAATTTATGGTAAACAAAACCCGTTCGTATGTATAAATCATAATAATACAATTATTAATTATACATGTATATTATTAATCACACAAATATATGGAATCGGTTAGTGGTAGTGGTTAGTTCGTAGTTATTACTTATTAGTATGGTCAAATACGTTTTTCAATTATCATACTTTACCTGTATGGTCATAGAACAATATTCTCCGAATAATTATGTTATGCAGAGTGATCTATTTAATTAATATTAACATACTGCACTTACCATGAAAGAATATGTATAATGCTAAGTTTTGTTTTGCATATTGCTTATTTCTTTTTTAAATATATCGTTGTTTGTTTATTTCATTTTGCTAAACGCAGAGAAATTTATATAATTATACAGTTATCATTTTATAAATATATGTATTATGAAATTTAAATTATGGATTAATTTTGAAAAAGTTTTTGCAGTCAATTGTTTTATTCTGAAATTTGTTTTAGTCTCAGAATAAAAACATCCATGCGTATTGTATATTGACAATTTACTATTGACATATAGTCAGAGACGTATTTAAGGGGGGCTCGGGTCTCGGGGGTGCCTGAATGTAAATATTGGAGAGCGTTTTGATATTATATGGTAGGTTATCTAGCTGATAAAAAAAAAATTAAATTCGTTATGTCTTCAACGCCATACCTGTTGTTCAACAGGTTCTTGAAATTTCTTTCAAATACTGATCATAAAACGGAAGATTTAGAAATTACATTATTTCATGTTTATAGTATGTCTAACCATCGATGGGAAATTATTAAATAATTTTACAAAATCTAAAAATGTATTATTAAAAAACTCTCTGACAACAGATGGTCAGCCAGTGATGAATGAAGCATGTGTAAGTTTCAACAAAGATTGTAATGAAATTATTCTAACTTTAATTGATATTAGTAAAGACTGTTATGAAAAACCTAGTACAAGGTGTGAAGCCAAAGTATTGCTTTCAAAATAAAGTAGTTTAGATACTGTTTTTATGGTTACTTTTTGGGAAGGTTCCATTTGATTAGTAAAAAATTACAATCAGTAGATATTGATTTGGGAACTGTTGTTTCTTTGTAACAAAGCACTTAATACTTATAATGTATTTGTCTAGTATGGGGGATATGTATGATGTATATGAAACAATATCGAAACTTAAATAAAAAAATAAAAAATATCAAGATAGAACTCGAGGGGAAAAAGAAACGAAAATGAATGAATGATGAAACAAGTCAAGGTGACACTGAACTTGGTAGTCGTTAAACTTCAAAAAAAATAAATATTTTTGATAATTATATAGATAGACTAAATGTAAAATCATTGATTATAGAATGAACTTTTATTCTTATATTATATATATAATATACGAGTATATACAAATACTTATATTCTATAATCAATGGTAGAACTAATGAAATTAATAAATTCTTATAAACAAGTGTTTGAAAATTTTGATTTTTTTTTTAAATTACTAATTTGACATCATCTGAAATTTATAAAAATACTTTAGCTATCAATGTTTTACTATTTTACGATAGTAAGACATTAAAATATAATATGAGATTTAGTTGTTTAATACGAAGTACAAATTATCAAACACAACGGTTAAAACTATTAAAAAACTATTAGTAATACAGTTGTAGAAACCAAATTACAGTTGACAATTATTATTGTTATATCTTACATTCAATATATATCTAAAACCTAACTATAGTAATTACTAATTACCATGAATAATATTATTATACGCTGCACATTAATTGGGTCCAGCAATCCTTTTTCCACATGAATTGTTTCCCGATGGTATTTAACCACTACACGAATTGCGTCTCAACGTAAAAATACAAAAAATAAATACAAGTGGTATATAATTATGATTTTTTTAAGCAGTAGATTGAAAAAAAATAGTGTAAACAATTTTGGACAACTTTTAAAAGTTCCATCAACAAATATTGAATCAATTTCAATTAATAATTTTAAGTTAGTAATAATTGAAAAAAATATTATATTATTTTCGTGGTCATTCGCTAATAGAAAATTTTTATCTTGGCTAGTTTGTACATTTTCTTTCAATAAAACACTTTGTAAATCTGGTAAATTGTCTGGCAATTTTGGAACCTTAGATGACCTGGCGTGATGTATATTATTAAGGATTAAGGTTAAATGCAAGTTATCATTGTTAGGATGTATTTTGATAAGCCTTCCTGAATAATAATAATTCAATGCTTAAAGACTTTATTAAATTAACTAAAAAATATAAAAGTAGTTTATTAACTATTATTTACTTAACATTATTATATATGTTATTATAACAATTAAATTAAGTTTGGTTAGGTTAGGCTCACTCGGTTCTCGGTTCAAACGAAGAAAAGGCTAGGTTAGCCGTTAGGTTATTAACAGAAATGTATTACCTACATATTTTATTATATGATTAGATTTTATTATATTATGTAACCAAGGATTATTAGGTAGGTACTTTTTTAGTATTGTTGTACTATGTTTAACAATGTCGCAAACTCCGACATTGAGTACAGAAAATGAGGATTTATAATTCATTCAGTAACTCAAATACTCAATAATATTAATTTACACCTAATTGTAATAACTAATAAGCTAATAAGTAAGTAATGTATTTAAAATGTCATAAAATCTGAAAAATATTGATAAACTATACCGTCTATATAACTACATTGACCTAAGACCATTAGCATAAATCTCATAAATTTTGAATAATTCAGGAACAAATTTATTTATTATTTTTTCTTTTGACTAATGATTACATCTCTTTCGTCATCGAGTAAGTGCTACTTAAAAATATTGACGAAACCGCGTGTCTCGTTTCGAAAACGACCCTAATATAAGTGACACGTTTATTATGTAACACGGGCATCATTAATACTACTATAAGGATTCAGATTTCTGATTATACTTTTGAATATTATTATTTTTTTTTCTTTCCAGGAGGGGGGGGTCATTGATCCCCATTAAATAATATAATTACGCTGATAGTTTTTTTTTTATTAGATTATAGCTGACCTGTATGTCTGTATACACCATGGTTCCGCCAGTACCTATAGTGTATTCTAGTTCTAATTCTCGTACATTCGTCTAATAATCGTATCTTGAAGTTTCGATTTTTATACTCTTGTTCGCGTGAATCACGATTATCGAATTGACCTATCAATTTCTCACACCCAATCCCGCAAACAAAATTATATTCAAGGTTCATCCAATTAGTGAAGGTATAGCCGGTACACCTACTATCTAGGTATAGTACAATCCGTTGTATGAAAATTACCCGTTAGAGGGAAATATTGGTCAGTACGAAATATTCGCGATTACATACCAACTGAGAAACCGAAATGACGCCCTTGCATATTATTACAGTTGATTATGCGTATAGGGCATAGGCTATAATGTAACGGATTTTATAATTAGATAGAGGTCAGTGGCGGAGATATCGGCGTATCCTTTTATATATATATGTATTACGTCTGATTGAAATTTGTGTGCTCAGAATATAGCATAAAATAACGCTTGTCTTGCGGTAAACACCAATCACCATGATCTATAAGTCAATGACGTCACCTTTTACTACACAAACATAATACGACCGAACGAATCACATTATTAGTTATTAGAATTCATTATATAATAATATTATCGTGTATATTTATAATATTAATTAGAGATGTTCGTCATTCGTATTCCTTTTCCATTCTCCTACGTCAATCATAAATCCATAAATATTATTGACAAAATCGATTTCGGGGCGTGTGTGATGTACTCGAGTATATAATATTATAATATGTTATCAAAACGTGTAACAATGATCGAATGGCGCGAGCGCACGCATGATTTATAATATTATATTTATTGAACGTTTTACTATACCTAACAATACACTTATTAGTTATTATGTGTTATGTACAATCAGCATTCAGTGCTCGAGTTCTGTAGCATTCGCTAATTATTATAGAATACTGTCGGACTGATGAAAATGGCGGAGAGTAGACTCTAAATTTGTTTTATGCAAAAAGGATTTATAGTCTAAAATTTTTTATTTAATTTGCTTATTCTTAGAATTTTAGTCGTATTGTGCCATTTCTACAGTTTTGGTGTAAAATGCTGTACATACAATTTGATAAGTTTTTAGAAATCTCGTATTATAAGCTAAAATTGTAGAAAAAAGTTTTGCGACTAGAACAGGAAAATACTCATGTTCCGTTTCGAATTTTACAAATGTATGATTTCATACACTATTTTTTCAATAAATATGAATTTTTTAAACTGCTACCAGAAGTAAACAATTAAAAATTGTTACGAATAAATTGTTGTTTCCTCTAATTTCAATTATTTTAGACGTTCTAAGATTCCAGCCAAGATCGCGGTATTATCATCAGCCGTAGCCCGCAGTATTATCGTAATGACATAGCATGTACCTAACCTGTATTGCGGCGCAGGTCCATAGAGTTACGGTTTATCTCTAACAGTTTTGTAAAGGACACCGCAGTGCAATAACAATCGTCGTCCTTGGGGTTATTGGCGAAATGAAGAAAATATTATAATATTATCGTAACAACACGATCCGGCCGCGTTCCTCCCCTCCACCGCGTCCTGCAGACATCAACAACAACAACAACCGCAGTACTATAATACAATAATAATACACACGCCCCTGCGCCCCGCCGCCCGCAGAAAATTTCCTTTGTGCGCGTGCGCGCATCAAGTGCGGCCCAATCAGCTGTTCGGAGGTGAAATCGAAATCGGCACCGCCGACAACGATTCGCGTTATCGACCGCGTCTTAAACGCCGCGGCGTCGTCGTCGTCGTCGCACTCGCAGCAACTTGCAATCCGTCGTCCGGTCGCTGGTAGCTCATTCTCTATTGTCCGCGGTCGCAGGTCGTCCCGATTAGCCCGTTCTGTTCTCGCTGTTGGTCCGGTAGTCGTCGTCGTCGTTGTCGATTTTCCGCCATTCGTCATCACGTCCGACTCTTGCGGCTCGTCGCAATTGATTTACACACGAGCGCCGTAGGTAAATCGTTGTTATTGTTTAGTAACACCGTCCAGGCAATATCAACCGTCACCACCGCCGCCTGAACTCGTGTCGGCTCACCCATGCTCACACCGTTGTTCCGTTCTCCAGCGCTCCGTCGTACCGTGCCTAATACCGTGTTGTTGTTGTTGTGTTCACTCTAGTCGCCGCCGTTTGGTCCGTGACCTGTTGCTCGAGCCCCCGGAACCGGCATGAATTACTTGGGCAAGTTCATCAGTAATTTCCGGCACGTTTACAATGAGATCAACCCGGCCACCCTGACCGGAGCCATCGACATCGTCGTTGTCGAACAGCCGGACGGCACGTTCACATGCTCGCCGTTTCATGTGCGCTTCGGCAAGATCGGTGTGCTACGTAGCAGGGAGAAAATAGTAAGTCGCTTGCGCTCTGTATCTGTTGGAATTGTACCTACCTGCAGCATTTATGAACAACCACTTCTAAGCAACCTTGTTAGCTGACATCACACGAGTGTGTTGTGTGGTGTGTGCCAGGGACAGATTGAGCTGGTAGATTTCTTGGTACATACTGTAAAATATCTTTGTTGAGGTATACACTTTTTTAGTTTTCCTATTTGGAAAATTGTAAAGCATTCTTAGGGCTTAACCCCTGGCTGATTAAGAGATTCACTCTACCTTAAATTGTTTCACATATCAATTGTTAACAACAATTTCTTGAACTAACTAAAGCACTATAAAACATTCATTTTAATTTTTATTGTAAATACAGTGTTCAGAATATTCAATATCTTAAGTTCTGTAATTTAACTCAAATTAAATTATTTCTAGTGTGTTAATTTTCTTGGTAACCGATGGGTTATCTAAAACCCTGAAAAGGCAAATTCTGTAGGGATCTACAGGTATTCTCTTTAAGTAATTAAAAATTAATGAAAATATAGATTCTTCCTCCATTATATGATTGCACTTCTACTGAAATTGGTGCTTTAAATTAATCACTTGAAGCTTATATGTGACCTATTCTATTATTTTCTTAACCTTTAAGGTTATTTATAAATTTGCTGTAATTTTAAAAAAAAAGTTGTTTTTGTACTGCTGGACGCTGGTTAGCATTTGTGATGTAAACATAAAGCTAGTTGATAATCAATCATTATAAAGATACGATTACCAATGTGCGTCTGTTTTAATTTAATGAATGACCTTTAAAAGAAAAACCATTGACCCTCTTCATTAATTTTGTATTTTGCTGATATACCTACCTTGGTTTGATACCTATTGTTTTTATTTGGAAAGTACTTATATATGTTTTTTTTATACATCATTAAAGTTAATACCTATCTGAATAGCTCTCTGCAAAATATTTTATACAAATCGTATTCAATTATAGTTCAAATTATTGAAGCTATTCATTATTAAAAATATTTAGTGTTTGTTTATTAGTAAATTAATATTTGTCTAAATCAGTTTTAGAGTAAATAAATATTATATTTCAAATTAAAACTTGATGTTGGAAAAATCTATCAATCTTTAACCGTTAATACTTCTAATATTATTTGTAATAATTGGAATACAACTATATTTTTATATTTTTAATATATAATAAACATTTATTATAGCTATTGTTTCTAAACAAGATCACAAATTTCATTAAATGTAGGAATTAAATTAAATATGGAAAGATAAAGAGTAAGATACTATAATATTTAATTTGATTTTAAACTGACTTTTGAACACATTTGATATTATTTATAGCAATATTTTATATCTGTTTTTTTATGTCTTAATTCATATTTTATCTATTCAATTTAATTACTTTTTTTTTATCACAACATATTAACGTAATTTATTCTCTATCTTATTTATAATGATACTACCTATATTTAGATTCTGTATAAATTAATTTTTAATTACTGCATATTTAGGTATCAACAAATTAATCCATAATACATGACTTCATGAGTATTTTAACATTTATAAGTATTCTTTTTGAATTTGAAATGATTTGATGTATATTTTTAATATTTTTAGGTTGAAATTGAAATTAATGGCGAGCCTGTTCAGCTTCATATGAAACTTGGAGAATCGGGTGAAGCATTTTTTGTCGAAGAAATTTCCGAAGAAGATGATATTGAAACAATTCCACCTCATTTAGCATGTTCACCAATACCAGATGATGAAGAGTAAAAATTATAAATACATTTATAAAATATTGTCCTAAGTATTCAAAAGTTAATGGTTTAAATAATTTGATTTTATAGACGAAAAACCATAGAATATGCAATTAACTCAGAACTAGTTGTTCCTAAAACATTTTGCGCTGAAACCGTAGATGGTGGAATTCAAGATTTTCAACCTTTAAAGTTTCGACCAATTGAAGACTCTCCACCTCGCCCTCAAATGCGTAAACGTAGACGTAAAAAATCTGTGATAAAAAGGAAAGTCAAGGATGAAACTAAGAAACTTGGAAATACATTTGGATCATGTGATCTTCCTGCTTCTTCCTGTTTAAATGATGACCGTTCTCAAGAACAATATGTAGATAATGATTTACATTTCTTTAGTGATACAGATGCTTCTCCTAGTTCAAAGTAAGTTCCTTATTTCAGACATTATGTGTATTATTACCTTGATTCTTATTTTTTTAATAATTTAATATTATTTTAGTTTTGGTGAAGTGAAATATAATTGTACTACTGTCCAGTCTGATACTGAGTATGAGCTTCAGCAAAGGGCCAGAGATTCAGCTATTGAAAGTCTTATTGGCAAATGTGCTATTAATAAGATTGATCTGAATAATGGCTCTAGTGATCATCAATCTTGGCGTTGGGGGGAATTGCCTACACCTCCTGCACGCCGTAGTAGTTTGGACTCTGATGATCCCAAATCTAATTTGCAAGAAGCTTCTAAAAAACAAGAAGCGGCTAATCAAAGATCTATGTTAGCAAATATGTTGGGTTTCATGAAAAAAACCAAACATATTCGCCACAACTCTTCTGAGAATGGAGGAATATATTTAGCTGATTTGTGTACAGATCAATTAGATCCAAAGGTGTTAGAAATGTATTTATACAATCAAACACCACCAAGATCAGAAGACGTTAAAGTTACTGAAGATGTTGAAGATGATGATGTGGAATCTGGACAAGGGGCTTCATTATCTCATTCACCTACAAGCATGGATAGGGAAGGACCAAAATCTATTGATAGTGATTTTGATGAAAAGTTCCATCAAAAGTAAATATTATATAATATAATTGTAATTTTATAAATACTAACTAATAATTTAATAGTTTACCCTGTGAAGTATCAATTTCTTTATGTGGAGAACTGGATAATCTGAGTAGTACTGATATAATCGAAGAAAAATTCTCCACACATCAAATATCATATGCAGAATTTACTTCTGATTTCAATAATCTCGTGAAGAATCCTAATTTAGTGGTGCGCATAAATAAAAAATATTTTAGTTGCCAGAGTGCTTTGCCTCATTTGATCTCCATAGCTGCTTATCAAAAATTGTTACCTCAGGTATAAGTTAAGCTGTGCTATTGAGTATTATCATTATATTTCTGAATATATTCTATAATGATGACATCCTTATTTTTATAATTACTTAGAATGAATACTCTGAAATTAAAGTACAAGAAGAAAAAACTAAAGGTCTCAATCGAGGTTATACATCTTGGTTCAACTGGAGTCGTACTAGTAAAGATACCAAATCAATTGCAACAACAGGTTAACACTTTTATACATAGATATTAAAAAATATGACCCAAGATTAATGCTAAAATATAAATAATAAGTAATAATGAAATAAATAAATCATTTATTATCTACAAATTAATGATTAATAGCCCAATATTTTATAAACTTTTATTCGTAGATATTAGATGACATAAGATTTACTGAATCAAATTTGCAACAGAATTTTAATAAAGTTTATATTATTAATAATTGTTATTTTATTAATATTTTACAGAAGAAAATATTGATATTTTGAAAAGTGATTCCAATAATTTACCTGAGCAACTAGTCCAAAATAGTGATATGAATGAATGCATAATGAAATCAGAGATTGATGGAAAAATAGAACATGAAATGGAAGCACCTAAAAATAACTATGTGTAAGCTTATTCTTTAAAATATTTTAATTTTCTTTATGTTAATATCAAATATTCATATATAGTCCAAGACAACGGTGCTATAGTTCAACTGACTCTGAGCTAGAACTAGAAACAACTAAACTTTCATTGAAGTCTTTGAAGGATAAAAATGATATTTGTAGAAAAACTTTAAGATTAACATCTGAACAAATTGTAAGTATCTATCTTTAGAAACAAGGACATTTAATTAATTAGGAGTATTTATATAAATGTTAAATATTGATTAGTTGTTCAAAGATTATAGTTTTGAAATAAATAATTTAATACATGAGATTTTCTTAGTAAAATTATTATTTTTTTTGACAACAATGGTTTAGTACTTAACTTTTAATATGTTTTACTTTATAACTGTTATATTTAATTAATTAATTATTTTATACAACAATTAACATCATTTGTTGTTTCAGGAAAAATTAAATTTAAGAGAAGGTTCTAATGAAATTGTGTTCAGTGTAACAACTGCTTATCAAGGTACCAGTCATTGCAAATGTTTTTTATTTAAATGGCGTTATGATGATAAAATAGTGATATCTGATATTGATGGCACCATTACCAAGTAATTATATAATATTATTTATATTTCTAACTTGTTCTTATTAACATTTATTTGATCCTTATTTAGATCTGATGTGTTGGGACATATACTTCCAATTGTTGGTAAAGATTGGGCTCAAAGTGGTGTTGCAAAATTGTTTACCAAGATTAAAGATAATGGTTATAAATTACTGTACTTGTCAGCCAGAGCTATTGGTCAATCCAGAGTTACCAGAGATTATTTAAAAAGTATCAAACAAGAAGATTTGTCTTTACCAGAAGGACCTGTGCTATTAAATCCAACTAGTTTGTTGAATGCATTTCATCGTGAAGTCATAGAGAAAAAGCCAGAAGAATTCAAAATTTCTTGTCTCAAAGATATTCAGGCTCTATTTCCTACTGATAACAAACCATTTTATGCTGGCTATGGCAATAAAATAAATGTTAGTTTCCATTTTGTATATATTTAATTCATTTTTTATTGATAATTTATCTTGCTCATAGTTTTTAGAAATGTTATCTCATTTTTAGATCTGTATAAAAAGTGTAGAAAATTATAAAAACTGTTTAAAATTGAGAAAAAAAGAAATTGGTAATTTTAATTTTATTAAACACAGCATCTTGAATTACATATTTTTTTTTTAAGATTTAGCACATATACATGAAGTGATAATTTATGCAGCACATATGGAATAAATGGAATACAAACTTATTTTAACACTAATTAGGTTTTAAAATAATTAATTTCAGTAGTGAACATTTTATAAAATCTTTTATCAATATTGTAGTCTATTATAAATTTACTATTCAAATAGTGTGATTTACATAATTTTTAAAATTAGCAACTGAAGTAATTCATACATTTTTTTTTGTTTAAAGGATGTTTGGTCTTATCAAGCTATTGGTATACCAATATCAAGAATATTCACTATAAACCACAGAGGAGAGTTAAAACACGAATTAACTCAAACTTTCCAGTCTTCGTAAGTATTATATTGCATGATCATATTAAGTTTTAAATACATTTCTACTTTTTCAATTCATTTGTCTACATTTCTTGTTCAGTTATAATGGGCAGAGTTGTATCGTTAATGATCTTTTTCCGGTTTTGACGTGCAGCGATGACGTTACAAAACGTAATGAGGACGATTGTAACGTCATCAGTAGCAGTAGGGATACCATTAGTACCACTTCTTTTGAGTGTGAAACATTTGGTAAGGGGTCATGATTATATTTGGGATGTGCATGAGATCCTAATTCTAATGCTATCAGTTGTCATTTCACTAAAATCATTTAGTACGTCATGAAATTAGTAACATTAAAAATTTTCAATTGAGTTTTGGTAAAGAGAAATAATTTGAAATTAATGTAAATTTCTATAAGCTACAATAATAGTCAGTATAAATCATTTTGCCAACTATTTTAAAGTTAATTATCATTACTAACTCCATAGTTCATATTAACACTGTCAAACAACTGATCAATCAATTTCACAAAATTTAAGTATACTACTAACTGTATTGTCTGCCTTCTAATTATCTCATAGCAATGATCTGTTTATACAGACTATTACATTACATTGCATTCAGTTATTATATATTCTAAATTGACTACTACTTTTGTTGAAAATTATGAATTTTAGAGTAAACAATACATCTGATTAATATAATATGTACAATTGTTTAAAAGTCTTAGTTAAGTATATTTTAAATGGTGATGATTAATGTATGCAAAAATATTTAATGAATTAATATATTATTTCTAGGTGCTGGTAAATAATAAAATTAACAGAAAACTATTATTATGTTTTTTTTGTGTGATCTTCAACAAGCTATAAAAGTAGAATGTTCTTATTTTTATGTTTTTTTATACTATTCAATATAAATAAATCTAATAGTATGAATTTAATAATAAAATTATGTATAATTGAATTATAACATGTAATGAATTTTATTTATTATATAAAAATGTAGTATCCAAAAAAATGTTATTGTTGATTTGTAGGAGATTACACTATATTGAGCGATTCATTATGTTTTGGTTTTAAAATATAAATGCAAATTTGTCAAGAATTGTAGCATATTAATATAGAAATGGTATATGTATAATAAATTACTGTACTAATTATTAGTATTTACTATTTATTGATTTTAATTAGTAATAACTAAATTATTAGTAAAATAATCATATTTGTTAGTACTAAATTCTGTTATCTAGTTTGAAATCTAAGCCATTATTTTATTTTCATTAAAAATAATTATCAAGGAGCAAAGTTGTCTACTTCAATAATATTGTATTTGAACTTTAAATAATTTAACTAAAAACAATTTTTTTATTTTTAAATTGTATAAAATGATTGATTTATTTTGTTATAATTTTTTAAACTGCGTAAACATCTAATGAATCGCTTTTTATGTTTATTATTTTATTTACACAAGTACTAGTAAAATTACAGTTTTTAAAAGTTAAGAAATTAATAATATTTAAAAGAATACAGTAACATATCTTACATTGTGGTCTAGTAAATATGTTTAATATAGTACTTTTTTTTTATATATATTTCAGATATACATATATGAGTACAATTGTGGATGAAATGTTCCCAGTGTTACCGATGCAAGAGTTGGATTATAACCAGTTCATTTACTGGCGTGATCCAGTTCCAGATTTTGAATGAGGGAAATTTACCATTCCTTAAGCTTCAAGTTATGCTTACTATTTTTAAATGATAAATATATTTATATAATATTTACATAAAAGATTGCCTTAGTGACTTATTTTTTTCGTTCTGATAGTTGTATTAATTTAATTTGTTATTGTATTCACTATTATAAACTTAAATATAACATGTAAAAGAAACATGGAAAAAAAATAATGACATTTAATATTTTTTGTGATACGTAGTATATATAAGTATAATCGAATAGCGGTTAACATATTTTTAAATGTAATTTTTTTGTGATGATTATAATTATTATATTTGCCAATTCTATTGGACTAGATTATAAATAAAAACGTTTGTTCAATTTTCCGTTATATTTCCAATATTTTGCATTTTGAAATATTCTTCGTTTAACTCTTGTAAATTCTTTTCAAGACTTGCAACTTCATCAAACCGGTAGGCTTCTTTCGCTTGTTTAATGTAGTTCCTGATGATGTTCATCTGTTCCACCATTGGGTTGTCGGAGTTAACATTTGCATTAGTTACAGGACTCCAACCATCCTCGAGTGTCAATTTCACTTCCTATTTATACATCAAATGGTTTATAAAATACAAAATAAGTTTATGAAAGACAGAAAAGAACAAGGTTATTCATTTTATATTACATTTTTCAATTTATTATGGTGTTTGGAATCTGATCGACTTGTTTGTGGGTCGTCAATGTAAGTTTCCTGACCATTACGATGACGTGCTTCAGCTGCTTCCCTAAAATTATAATTCAATATTATTTTTTTTAATCAGTGTTAACCGAAAAAGATTCATTAGACATTTACAATATTTAAACTTATTTAAACCAAATCATTTATTATAATCATTTCTTTCAATTTTAATAAAAATTGTATAGCACGTTCGCTTCATCATAAAATGTTTGGTGACACATATAACGTCCAAAAATTGATACCCATCACTTTTACTGTGTAGAAATTAAATTTTTCCGTGATGCGTAAACATTTAAGAGCACATTTGACTTAATAGATCTTATGCTCAAAAACTTATGTATTAACCACACAAATAACGTTTGTATAGTTTACAGCCATTGATTAAACAATATATATGAATGCTACAGCTGACAGACGCAGCAAATGTTCAAATAATTAAATCTAAAAGTCAAAATGGAAGTTGTATACCGATTTTTCAGAGCAATTTCTTCAATTTCTTTCATAGAGGGAAGAGCCGGTATTGCAAGTACTGTTGATCGAACATACTGGATCATGGCTAGTTTGATATTTTTAGAAGTGGCCTTTGATGAATTTGATGCACTTTCCAACTTTAATATTCGGTTGCTGAACAACAGTAAGGTTAAAGAATCAAATACAGATTAATAATATAGTTAACATAAATATGTGATTCATATTCAACTAGTTACCTTAGGGCGTCTATTGCCTCCACAAGCTTAACAATATTATTTCTAATGGTGTTGGCTTCTGTAAGATATGATGTTTCTCCTTCTCTGAAACAATAACCAAAAAGTATTGTTTTCTGATAGTTTTTATTTATGATATTCCAAGTTAAATATCTTACTTCAGTAAGTTATAGGTTTGATTAAATTTAATTAACAAGTCGTTGTCAATTTTATTCCGGCATTCCATAATCTTATCGTAATAATCACATATAAGTGGTTTCTGGTCACGGTATTTGATTTGCTCTCGATTTTCCAATACCTGTCCGCAGTGAAAACATAATCGAAAACTTGGCAAACTCAAAGCCGCTTGGTGTTTACTTATTTCATTTATTGTTTCATCTACCAAAATAAACTTTATTGAACAACTTAACTTTCTATAATGAGCCTCAAATTAATAGAATTTTTTTTTTTACGCAATGATTAAATGTCTTGAAAAAGTACCAACATGCTTTGGACAGCGGGAGAAAACAACTGCAATCATGACATACTATAGAACCACACAATCTGCAATGATGTTGTCGTCTTGTTATATTAAACGTTTTAGTACAATCTGGACATCGCGGGACGTCTTTACCATCCAACCAATGTACTGTAGTTTGTTCATGAGCTACATTATGAGCAGATAATACATATATTTTGTTCCATAAGCTCACTACCAAGTACACAGAACCTACCCTTTCGTTTATTCGGATCCTGAGGCAAGTTGCAAAGTAACTTTTCAAGTCGTACAACCGTTTTATTAGTTTCCATAACAAAGTGTTCAACCCATTTGTTACGACAGTTCTTGAAATGCTGAATATGAGATCTGGATTCTCCTAAATATAAAAAAAAAAAACAATTATAATAGTAACCAAATATTGGGCAACTCCGACAAACCTATTTCTTGCGGTTCCCACACAATATTACGTCGTTCTTCTTTTCTTACGATATCATTTTTTAAAATTTTTTCTTTAGCTTTGCCAAATAAATCTATGAGGACAATTAAACATTGTTTAATATTTTATGATACAGTTGTGAACACTTTTTTTATAAGAAATGTATTTTCAGATGGCTTACATACCTTTAAATGATTTGACTAGATCTTGATCTTCATCATGAGCTTCTTGGAAATGTAAATATAACTTAAGATCTAATCCGAAGTCTACTTTGCATATAGGACATAAAAATCCTTCTAAAACTATGTTTTCCTCCGAAACTTCAGACATAATGAATAGAATTTCTTAGAGGAAATAATAGTTTTTGTTAGGATTTTGATTGAGCCATTGAGGGGGACATACCTAATTACTCAACTTGTTATCAGTAAAATGTACGTTCATTATTCACCGATTTTTGATAAAATATACAGATAACAATACCTGATAAGAATGTATACAACTATAATATATAATTTATTTTTTACACATATAGGTGTTGTGTATCAAGCTTTTTAAAAACAGTGCTATTATTTATCGTGAATACCGTTACATATTTTAACGAAATTTTTAAGTACTATTGTACTAAGTAGCATTCAAGCACTCGTTTTCATTTAATAAATGTAACATATTCAAATGGAATTGAATTCAATAAAACTAATTTAATTGAGTTTCTTACAGACACCTATATTATCTTTCCAATGATATTTAATGAATAGAAAAATTAAAACTACTGTTAGTTTTATTCACTATGGTCATTGAGCGTAATTTTGTCTCGTAGCTTTTAACAGTCTAAAACTCAAACACAAATAGAACAAATTATATTTTGAATACCAGATTGATTAAAAAGTGTTGTTTGTCTGGTATTCATTATATATTATTATTTATTAGTAATGACACCATGCAACATAGTATTTTATATTATATTCTGGTAATTTATTATGTTATTTCTTAAAACGATTTACTTCAATGTTGCACCAAAATATTCAAAGCACAATTTGATGTATCATAATTGATCTTATAATATATATTATCATAAAGTGAATGGTTACCTTATAAAACATGTTACAAATACCATTTAAATAATATCTGCAATAACTCATGATGAAACAAAAACAATTCATATATTAAATTCATAAATTTATTTTACAATGATTTGATTATGAACATAAAAGACAAATTACTCAAACAATACAACTGTAAGCAAGTTACATAAATAGTACTAAACACATGTTCTAATATTTTATTGGTTTATAAAGGCCCAGAAGAATAGCATCTGCTTCAAGTAGAGTTAAGTCTTTCTCGGAGCCTAAAAATCTGGTAGCTAACTCTAGAGATTTGATTTTTAATCGTACTTGTGATCCTCTTGTATAAGAACTAAATGGGAGAAAAATAATATTAGTTATGAAATGTTATCATATTATTTTCACAAAGTTTAGTTGTTATCCTGTCATTTGTAAAATACAAAATTAAAAAAATATATAAATGATTTTACTTACTCAGGATTTCTAACCGGTCTTGTACAAACACAATGGAATTTCCATCCAAAATCTATGTACAAATCATTATCTACCACATGAAATATGGTTCCGACCACTTGTTTACCTTCCGGATCTCCGAGCTATAAAATAAAACGACATGATAAAACACTAATCGAATTGTTAAATACTGACGATCGTTTACGTTAATGAAATTTGAATTTCTCAGTAACACTTCAAAGTCTTGGTCCTCCACGACGGGCTGTTTGTTCTCTTTGGTTTTCTCGTAAAACTCGGCGAAAGCTCCATGTTTGGGGTCCGCTTTGTCTTGCTGTTCGCCTTGGCCGTAATGTCGAACGAATCCCATCGGGGACACGCGCAGTTTCGTCGAGATGATTTTCGACAGCGGCGTTCCGAGGTTTCGACAAAACATTCGACACGTGCTGGCCATGGTAAAGGGGTGGTTCGGGAAATCTGTCGGCGGTGTACGCGATAGATTTATTCAGACAAATGTTGTTCTTGGTCCAAAAAAACTGGAGTGGAAAAAATTAATTCAGAACTCGACAAGTTCCAAATTTCCTTCGCATAATCACGCTTATCACGCGCACGGCACGCGGATGAATTCGCCGATTTATTGTTATCACCTATGTGGCGATAATAACTGTTATCGCGTTGTAGACTTGTTACCACGGTTTACGTTGAAAACAACGAAGACTAGTGATAAGGGGGACCAAACCCATAGATATGACTGAACTTCACTTCTGCAGATGCCAGATAGGTTCTCGAGCTGCAACAATAACAAATAACAATATTCAAAAGACGATTTCAATAACAACCGTAAATAATAGGCATTTACATAATTTTTGTTCCGCAAGCACTAAATCCAAAATCGTAACAGGCACATCGTGTTTAAAATTTAACTGCAACTTTTGCCTTTTTTTGTTCATTCCGTTTCATAGTGTTACCACCGTTAAATCTTACTCTATGTTTAAACATTGAACGTTCTCATTCATCATGAAAGTGGTAAGACTTCGATTCGTCTAAGGTGAAAAATAGAAATTGCTCACGAGACTAATGCCTTTTCCGGTTTCAATTTACAGTATTGTCTAAGTGAAGATCCAAACAAACCATGTTTTGTGATCAAATTGAAATCGGTCACAATCATGTTGGACTGCGGATTGTCGGCGCACAGCGTTTTGAATTTTTTACCTTTATATCCGATACCAGACTGGAAACCAAACAAGGCAGCTGCTTGGATACCTAAGAACTTCTCCAACCCACAGATAGAAGGGGTACAGTAACATTTTTCTTTTCATTTATTTAACTATTAAACATTACAATCTACTGTGACATGACAATTTATTTAATAGGAACTTAATGAATGTATGACAAATCAAGTACTCGTAAATTCTGCACCCGAATTTATGACGCCGCTAACAAAGTTAGTGGATTTTGCTGATATTGATTTTATATTAGTATCCAACTACATGACCATGTTGGCTTTACCATTTATTACTGAAAATACTGGTTTTAAAGGTGTTGTGTATATGACTGAGCCAACTTTACATATTGGAAAGTAAGACATTGCAAATGGGTTAGTATTTATAATTTCTACAAGGTTTTACATATTTTCAGGTTATTCCTCGAAGAACTTGTAGATTTTGTCGAGCAATCACCGAAACCAAATGTTGCCAAATATTGGAAAGAAATCTTACATTTACTTCCGCCGCCATTGTGTAACAGTTTTAAACCTCATACATGGAAACAGTTATATAGTCTTGCTCAAGTTAATTCTAGTTTAACGAGGGTGCAGATGATCAGTTATGATCAAAAAATTGTAAACATTTTAATAATTACATTTTTACATAAACTTACTTGATAATCATTAAATTTGGTTTAGGAAATCACAGGTGCATTGACTGTTACAGCTGTTAGTTCAGGTTATTGCCTTGGTAGCAGTAATTGGGTTATATATTTGGAGAGTAAGAAATTGGTTTATGTTAGTAACACCTCAACATTAACAACTCACCCTAGGTATTATTTTTAAAGCCTAATAACAGAAAAGTTTACCATGATAGTTACATTTTTTGTTTTTATTACCTAGACCAATGGATCAAGTGAACTTGAAAAATGCTGATCTTATGCTATTAAGTAGCTTAACTCAGGCACCTGCTGCTAATCCAGACTCAATGCTTGGGGAGCTTTGTCTATCAGTTGCTGTTACACTTCGAAATAATGGTTCAGTCCTTATCCCTTGTTATCCATCTGGAGTTGTTTATGATCTATTTGAATGTTTATCATCTCATTTGGAAAGTACTGCTTTAGGGCAAATTCCTATGTATTTTATTTCTCCAGTAGCTCATAACTCTTTAGAATATTCCAACATCCTTGCTGAATGGTTGGTAAAAATTGATTAATTCTTATGTAGTAAAAAATATTTCAAATTAGACTATCTTAACATGTTTAATGTTTAGGCTATCACAATCTAAACAAAATAAAGTATACTTTCCAGAAGAACCGTTTCCACATGCACAATTGGTCAAATCTGGACGCTTAAAACATTTTAAACATGTATATACAGATGACTTATGGAATGATTTAAGACAAGTAAACAAAAATTTAAAAACTCAAAATTATATTTAAAATTTTAATTATGTTTATAAATAATCCAACTTCTTTTAGCCTTGTGTGGTGTTTTGTGGTCATCCAAGTTTAAGATTTGGTGATGTAGTACATTTTGTAGAATATTGGGGTACAAATCCCCTGAACACGATTATATTTACAGGTAATTCAAGTATACCATTAACATTGAATTAAGAGTTTTTTAAATGTCATTCTTTGTGTCCCAATGATTTATCAATGCGTACATATTCTTCTAAAATCATGCCCTTCATTTTAGTTAAAAGGAAATAATCATCAATATTTTTGATCATGGATTTCTGAATATCTGTCATCTTTTTATTTATTTTATTTATGGTAGACATATGATTATGGTCTACCATTTTCATATTTGTAAGCAGATTTGGAATCTAAAAATATTCAAATTTTTATTACAAGTTTTCAGATTATTATGAATGTATGACATTTACTGCTACTGATTCTTATAGTTGGTATCTGGTTTAATAATAATTTGTCGGTTATAGCTCATTTAGTTTTTTTTAATATAAATTTGAATATAAAGATGTAAACATAAATAATATGCTGCCATAAATAAAATATCAAGAAAAGGATAACCATAAAGAAAACTATTACAATAGTAAAAATAGGAAGTAATTGCAAAATAATGTTTGAATAGTTTGATTTTTTACTTTTTCTTTCTTTTCGAATTGTGAGAATGATTTGTAATATTTACTTAATAATATTGTTGCCTTTATTTGTATGATATCACAAATTAAAAAATACAGTGAATATGTTTAAAAATAATTTACTGTGAAATTCATAATTTAGTTGCATTCAATTTTCCATGTGATATGTATAATTATTTATATCAAGTTCTTACCATTAAATTATTCTTTGTATTTCTATGACTAAGAAATTGTAATTCATGTTCAATATTTGTGTTCTTATCAATGTATTTTGCCATAGTTGGAATTGGATAATACATTTGAAGAAGATAAATTATTAAAATAATGTGTTTTCTGAAATGGATTTTAATGAATAATATTTATTTGTTCTAGAACCAGAGTTTCCATATCTAGAAGCATTAGCTCCATTCCAACCATTGTCTATGAAGGCTATGCATTGCCCTATTGATACTAGTATGAATTTTACCCAAGCCAACAAAATGATTAAAGACCTTAAACCAGCTGTACTAATTCTTCCTGAGCGTTATGCATTCCCAACTGGCTTTGGTCATAAAAATGAATTTGTCATTGATCAAGTGCGTTAAAATTAAATATTAATAGGTATCACACTTTGTATTTGTATTATTATTTTAGACTGATAGAAAAGTATTAACTATAAAAAGAGGAGAAGTAATATCAGAAAAACTGGATATTAAAACAGTTAATGTACCATTTACTACCGAGATGGTAGTGAGTGTAACACTAAACGAATTACAAACTGGATTAAAGGCATCAAAATTTACAGCTGTCTTAGACACTAAAGATAATAAATATAAATTAGACGTAAGTTTTAATTAAATTATGAATTTATTATTTTATAACATTTAATAAAAAAAAAATATATATTTATTTACAATTTAGATTCTAAGGGATGATGCATTAGAAAATAAGTCAACTGAGCCTTATTTATTAGAAACATTATTTAAAAAAACCTATGAATATGGACAACTCGATATTGATAGATTTTTACGAGCTCTTACAAATGAAGGAGTGAGTGATCCTAAAATTGAACAGAATTCACATGGGTACACTATACATCTTGTAAGTTAAAATTTTTAAAAACTTTACTTTTCACTATCTAATTTATTTATAATATTTACTTGGTTATAGAAATCAGAAGACACATTAATCCAAGTTGATGATAAGTCTACTCACATATTTTGTGAAAAAATGGATAAGAACTGGAGACTGAAACTTAGAACCATTGTAATGGACTGTCTTAACTCTTTTTGAATCATAAAAAGTATATAATAAGTAATATTCTCACATTATAGACTGTTATTTTCATTATTTACTATATTCGTTGTCAAGAATCTGTACAGTTATTATTTTTACAAATAGTAGCCATAAATTTCAAATAAACTTAATTGGATACAAGTTCAATTTGTTTATATTTTTTCCGAAAGTTTGAAACAGGATCCTTAAATAAGATTGGATCAAACCTTACACTTGATTGAAGGAGTGGCATGTAACCAAAAAGTGCTACAAATGTGTTTAAACAAGTTTGTCTTTGCATAAAGTGGTCAGGATCATTCCAAGGCGATCTAAAATATAAATATTTTTTAATATAAATACACACCATCATAATAATATATTGTATATTATTACAAAAATAGTGTATTACTTACTTTGGCATGCCATTGTTTGCATGTTCTTTATAGTGTTTTCTTTGTGACACCTTAATTGGTGGACGTCGAGTTACATGGCTGACTAAAAAGTTCATGAGTATATCTTCACAGTTATGTGATTGTTCAACAGTTTTAATTAATAAAGGACTCAACCATCGAGTGTACAGTGTGTTATAGTATTGATGATAGAATGCAGCTCCTGTGAGTATTATTGAATATTCATTCGTCCATTTTGATGTATACAACCAAGAGTCCTATTCAATTTTCATGCATATTAATGTAAATATAAATTTCAATAGTAATTACTAATTACACATTTATTGTTATTTGCAGTGATATTTATAGTATGCCCAGCAAAAAGTTAGCCGCATGGGAAATATATAATGACAACGATGCTCAAATACCTAACCAAAGGTTTTTTTTTGTTTTTGAATAGCAGAATCATGGATAAAAACCTAAATGTGATGAATAACTATTGAGTAGCACTGTTTTACCACATGTAATTTTGAAACATTCGCCACATGTAACAAATACTCCTAAACATACAGCCCCTGAAAATGGAAAACATGGCCGATAGGCTCATGACGAATATTGATTACTTTGCATTGGGCCTGGGCGTACTAAGTAAACCTAGCTACCACAATATATTATAAAATTAATAATAGTTTATAATTTTTTATACTAGGTCATGTGGCTAAGAAACTTTCTAAATATTGATCACTAATGTATTTTTAAAAGCTTACTTTTATACTTTAAATAAAATAGGATTGAAACAAATATAAATTTAAATTGAATAATACATCAAAAGTTAAAAATGATACAAACTAAAAATTGTATTTTGAATTTATAAAATGTAGTACTAATATACAATATACTTTACCTGCTTATTTTATAGAATTGTGAATTTAACACTGCTGGTCAGGCAGTAACATAAACATTACTATATAAGTACATTTAAATAATTTACCTTGCTATTGTCCCAATAGTGTGATCTAGCAGGAAATCCAACAATCCGATCAGGAAAAGATTGCCATACATGGAATGCAAAATCAATTTCATCAGTTGTTAAGACTACATCATCATCCAAGGACAATACAGCTTCAGTCTTAATAAATGGTAATGGTTCAAATCTCCCACAGCCATTTCCTGACGATACAACTAGTATTTGTATTCCAGCAATTTTTTGGTAACCACTTTTACCACCGTTATCAGCACAAGAGTTAATAATAATCTAGAACAAATATGTAAATGGTCATTTCAATAGTAGAGTATTCTGAATTTAATATCTCAAATTATTTACTTGAGTTAGGTATTTGCTTGCAGCTATATTTCGAATTAATCGATATAGTGGTGTGTTAAGACTATTATGTTGAGAGAATATTACTACAGTAAAATTGGAACTGGGTTGTTTACCAAGAAGATGATAATTAAATGGCAAATTGAAATGAAGATACTCTGTGTACGAATGTTGCGAGACAAGAGCTCCCGGAGATGTGTTCCAAACTACACCATCGCGAGATTGCAATTTAGGTAAACGTTCTTTAATTATCTGAAACAGAAACAAGCTACTGTAAAATAATGAAAGCTCATATTAATATGACAGTAACATTCTAAAAAAATCTTGCCTCAAAAGTAGTAAAAACAATCTTTTCAATTGTATTGAAATATTGCTCCCATAGAATTTGAGACTGTTGTCTCAAAGCAAATAGTTTAGTATCTGATATAGAATGAATCACTTCGGGGACCTGAAACAAAAGCCTCTCATCGGCCCATATCACAGCTTTATTCCAGTCTATTACTTCGTCAAAAGGTAAAGCCCAATTATTTGACAGTAACACAGGTATACAACCAGCTTGTAAGGCTTCTAAGAATCTGTATGAACCTAAACGGCGACCTCTAGGAACTAGGCAAAATGTTGAATTTTTAAGAAGTGATGCATAATCATACCTAAACCGAAAAAATAATAATCAGATAATAATTTAACGAGGATGTAGGATTTCGAGGAGTATTTACTTTTCGTACAGTGAGTTATCAACATCACATCTCTCGTCTTGAGCATCTTTCCAATTTTTACCATGCTTACATGTTGTTACCACGATCGTGTCCTTTCCGTTGTGTAAGTGAAAAATAGAATTCCGAGTCTCTGAGCCAATGCCAAGTACATACCGTTTTCCTTTGAATGCCAGTTTGTACTTTTTAGTAATAGGGTATGTGTTTGAGCGAACATAACCAGGTTCTCCACCTCTTTCTGGATGTTTCTAATGAACAAAAATTGAAAATGTTTTACTGATTAAGAAAAAAAAATCTTTTTATATTCACTTTATGAAATAATGGAAAAGAAATATCAAAACCAGGTCTCATGTTTGTAACCGACATACTAGCTTTGGCTAATATAGCGTCACCAGTATGAAATCCAAGATCATCTTCATTGTAATCGGGCCAAGAACCGGAATAAAGATTGAAAATTATATGGTTGCGGCCACCGTTCCAATGTCTAAGCCTTTGCAGTTTCATAGGAATATTGCGTACATAGTCCGGTGACAGGGGATCTCGGTCCAATGTGTCTATAGCGACCACAAATACGCAAGCTTTGGTGTACTCGTCCGTGTAATAACGGGACTCGACAATAATGTCCAACATCTTTTGGTACAAAACGCTACGGATTGTATTCATCAGCCCATTGGTTTCTAGTTCGGACAGTGGATAGACGAACACTCGGAAATCCTTGTTGCAGCGCGAAGGGTCGAAACACGTCTCCATTCTGCGAACATGCGACATTTACACCAAACTACTTAAACCCGGCTCCATCGTCAACTATGGCACTCGTACCTGCAATTCTTATTGGTTTTCCGATACGACGAGTGAAACGGCACCTGATAGATTTTCGCTGCCGGAGGACGACCGACTTCTACGTTCTGCTGCCAGTCGTCCGTGAACGACGGCAGGTCCTCCACGCCGTCCGCACGGTGGGCCAGACGGAGCAGCAGCAGATCGTCCGGGTTTCGGCTGGTTTTCAGCAAGCACATCACCAGGACGGACAAGGCGACGAGCCACAGCAACAGGAAACGTTTTTTCGCCTGCATGGCTCGCGATCAGAACCAAATCGTTCGCATCACGCGGCACTGTGGCGAGGGACGGCGTAGGTTACACTCCGGCCGTGACACGGCTTTTCGAACGACCGAAACTCAACGGCCCGCGGGTCGACAGTTTTTCACCTCCCACATAATTATTATCACGGTTATAAACAATATTATTGTTTTCAAATCGTCGACCTGTTTGAAACGCACGGCACCGCGCGACTGATAGCAGCAGCGATGACGGTGATAACGACAGACAACAAACCGGTGTCGCAGACTGCCCATATTATGAAAAAATACGTTCACGTGCGGTTACCGTTAAAAGTTTAAAACCCGAAATTCGTCAAAACTAGTTTTCACAAATCTATTTTTGACTAGTTAAAACTAGAATTAACCAGGATTTCAATGTCGATACTATAAAAAAATAGTTAAATAAATATCTAATAAAATAGTTTTTTTTTATAGTATATTTGTATTGATTGTTTGACTAATTTAATCGGAGTAGTGTTGGAAAAAACAGAGGTTGATCTTTACAAGATTGGAACTAAAGATGGAATTTTGGACAAACTTTATTGCAGGTACGTCTATTATCACCTCCTCATCTACTAAATATTATAAAATAAGTAATTTGGTAGTAAATAATAAAATTATTTCCGGTCTGAATTTAGTTGTTGTAAAGAAGTATTTATTACTGTCAAACAAGTTCCTGACAATCAAATTACTCTTCGCGCAGCCGCAACAAAATCATCAACGGGATCAGGGCAAGGATTTATAAGGTGTACTTGTAAAAAGGCGAGTGAGACAAATCGCTTTTTTTGTAAAAAAAAAAAATATATTATGTAACTCAAAATACCACGACAGTTTGCCTTGTCAAAATAAATAAAACAAATAATACTTATTTTAAATTTAATTTGGTTTTTGTTAAAATTGTACTTTAAAAATAGGATCAATATATTGAAGTTTCTGTTTAATTCTCCAATTTAACTAGTTAAAACTAGTTTTGACGTATTTCGGGTTTTAACTGTGACATCAACATTGAAATCCTGGTTAATTCTAGTTTAAACTAGTCAAAACTAGTTTTGACAAAATTGATTTCTGAAAACTAATTTTGACGAATTTCGGGTTTTAACGGTAACATATATATATATATATAAAGAATAACAACCAAATAAAGAAAATCTTATGAAAAATCTCGTATCCATGAAAAATAAATAAGTGGATGGTACGTGACGAAAATACTAGACGGTGCAGTGTTCGATTCTCGATGTAGGTTGAAGTTTTTTGTAGTTTTTTCTCTGTTTTTCTCAATTATTCGGTAAACTATCGAGAGCGACTTCCCTAATCCTAAAGTACAAAATATCTGAAATTCCTCTTCAGAAAAAACACTAGATTTGTATTCATCAGAGAGCAATCCTTCTGGGTAAATCGTGTACGAAGATATTATAAAAAAAAAAAAAATTATGAAAAAAAAAGTTAAAACGAGTATAGAATAATAAAAGGGATTCAAACTGCAATTATAATCTTTTATAATAAGTATAATTTTGTACTTATCCGATTATTTAATGCATATATGTATACTATGTACCTATGTATTATTCATGTACTATGCATGTATTGCAGATGTATTTTATTTAGATTTGTAATTTATTGAAAATAAATAAATAATTTTACTAAAGACAAAAAGTACTTCAGATTGGTAAAAAGTGGTCGGATTTAAGGAGAAACTGGAATTCGGATGATAGTTACAGAAACGATACATTCATACCATGGAAAATTGAATCGATGGATGAATGGAACTCGGTAGAGTTTATTTTAGCGCAGAAAGATTCATTTTATGGCTGCTCGAACAAAGATGGATTTACAATTAAGCATATTAAATCGAATTGTTGTTGCTTTGCTATACATGGTTAACAGAATATGATTGATGCTGTATAAATGAATAAAATTCACGGAATTTCCGAAATTAATAAAAATATTTGTTTTGACGTACGTTGGTTTATCTTTTTTTTTATGGAAAATGTAACACCATAGATCACTTTTAATTATCGATTGATGCAATTTGAACACTTGAATCAAATAAAAATGAATCGGTACTTCTCAGTTTCCTTTGAAATGTTGTCGTTTTAAATGTATAATATTTCGAATTTATATAAACGTATTATACTTGGTTGATGGTTATATCCAGTTATCTGAAAATACGCTGTTTTCAATGTGTTTAATCATTGACGGTCAATGTTTACATCAATATTTCGACGTATGCAAAATCCAAATGGGGAGCCCCGTTTAAGTGCCAACTGATTTCATTTTTGAAACACAAATGTTACGCGCTACTGTTACTCTAATCATTTTTTCTCACATGACGCAATTAAACGATACTCGTTTACATTTCTTATTCGCATGAGCTAAACAACGACTGCGAACGCTTACGTATTTTTATTTCAGATTTATTTTCACACGCCGTCGGACGTCCCAGATTATTCGCACTCGTAGATGAAGATTTCAAAGAACACACACGGCCTCGTACAAATCGTAACTCAAATGTCGGTGACCGACGTCGACTTGAAAAGTTGGACCCCGTACGAGAGAAGATGTTAGTATTTGAACGAGAAATGGCTCAAGTACACTACGATTTATTCGTACACCAACCGCTACGTCGAACGCCAAGTGAACGCCACAATTAGTTTGTGCGGCTGCGCCCCCCGCTCATCAGACTAAGTATGCACGACTCGGATCGGCAATTTTTTTAATCGCACATTTACGTTTTAAAAGCTACCGCACAAAGTGAATATCGAAACTATGTGGTTGCACAAGCGCTAGTTTCAAAACTATTCCGACTAGAGATTGATAATTATGCCTTGTACATGTTTTTCCCCCGCACACAGTTCTCTTCCCGCGTGCGGACCGAAATCGGAAAGCTGTGTGGCCAATGCTGCAGGTAAGAGTATAGTGCGTAAAATTATAGAAAAATATCGTTGCGCGTTCGTGAAAGTGGTATAATATGATATTGTGCTTGCATACTGTATTTTTCGAATCAAAATCTTAAGAGGACGGCACACCCGCGCACCATCGTCTTACGGGGTAGACCACGGTTGCGGACGTTATAGAAGCCTAACAAGATATTTACGATTAATATTTTCAATTATTTTATTTTTATTCCGAAATAGTAATATTGCTCAAATCTATAATAGTACAATTTTAATACTAATTTAGTACCCAAGTTTTTTTTTTAATTATTGAAGTGAAATAAAAGTAATATTAGACAGGTAGGTACTAAGACTTTTCCAAACGGCCGTATTCTGAACGTGTATTCTAGGCGTGTCAAAACACTTTCGGTTCATATAGCTGTCCAAGAGATAAATCTAAAAATTGTTAACTGTTGACATAATTTTAAGAACATAAATACAACTATTTGACTAAAATGATAATTCTGTAATCAAAAAAAGAAACATAATGCAATCGTTTCAGTTTAAATAATAACTCGTCAATATATAAAAAAAAATTATAAACAAATAAAATTATTTGAAAAAAAAATTTAATTTATAATTAAATTCTAATTTTTTACAAGATTGTACCTACCTATCCATTTTGTTTCCATCAGCAGACACTACAAAGTGTTTTCAATAATCATTTTGCATCAATCTGCGGACTTTCGGTACCTTTCATTTTTACCTATGCAATTATAAGTTATATAACAAATGTGCAATAATCAAAGTAACACGGAACCGATGAGAAATCCGTATGATCCGCAATCTTGTTCCCAAAGAAGCAGCCATCAGAAACGATCGTCTTCAATCGTGTATCACCGGTCATACAAACGTACAACAAAGCAAATCTGCGTTCAGCGTAGAACCGATTTTGTGTTGGTAGCTTTTCCGCACAAGATTAATAAACTGACCTATTATCAAGCTTAACGGGAAGAACAATATAAGCGCGACGTATTAGGATTATAACGATATTTATTTTTAGGCGAGTTATGGTTATATGTAAAATATTAAAATTTAAAAAAGCTCAAAACTCGTCTGAAAATGTTAATATATAATAAAAAGCATCACAGATAATGTTCTTGCCTTTAAGTTTGATAACAGGTCGGCTTACTCTTTTTCGGAAAAGTTAGAACATTTAGAAATTTATACTACTACATCCACCATCTTAATAGATAAAACTGATCCATCTGACCTCTTTCACTCGGAATCGTTTTACCGAGAGCAATGGAACATATTGGTTTCAAGATTAAGAAACCTATAATCATAACTCACCCAACCGTGGAGTCTCTACCAACCTAGGAATTTCGTTCGTTTTTTTCTTTTATGGTTCCATAAATGTAAAAAATACAAATTATGAGTTCATACCATCTAACATCGTTGTCAGGGGAGTAGTAAACGTTTAGAGGAAAAAACATCTCATCATTCCACGTTTCATTTGTAAATGATTCGTAAGAAATAATAAATCGTGTTAAAATTATTCAATTTAATATTGTTATGTTCTGACATACGAACAAGTTGGAAATAACCGATGCCGGCAAGAGGACGCCACACCCTCATGTGTCGTCTCCGTCGTACAAACGTGTCACACAACACAATTGCGTTCACCCTTCAACAGTTCACAATTGTTGTGCTGTTAACTTTAATATCAGAACAAACCGAATCATTATCAGACACAAAGGGAAGAACATTATCAATGTTTTATTGGCCAGTTTCTTTCGATTTTTTGATTTTTAAGTGAGTTATGAGTATGTGAAATATCAAAATGTAAAAAAACTTGTAGCTCGCCTAAGAATTAAAATGTCATTAAAAACGACCAATAAAACACAACTGCATATGTTCTCCGTCTTTACGTTTGATAAAAGTTCGATTTACTCTATTACTAAAGCTAACAACTCAACATTTGAACTGATGAACGTATAAATATGCCATGTTGCACGTTTGGCGGCGGAGACAATACACGCGGGCGTGACGCGCCCTCTTGATCAACACGGAATCGCATAACAACTAGTAAATTGTGCTAAATGGTCTTGTGGCTAGTCCAACGCTTTTTCACCGGGGTCGCATTTTTGGCCACCACACTTTTACTTCTCAACACCGTCTTCGTCCTCTTGACATCAGGCACCGAGTCGTTTTCTACGGCCTTGGGAGTTTGGTCCTGCGGCCCCGTGCAGTCCTCAATATCGCCGTCGTCCGTGGCGTTCTGCCACCGTTCGGCTAACGACGCATCTGCGTTGTTCTCTGGATGGTCCTCGACGACGTCGCCATCTGCAGGATTCCAGTCCCGAGCATCCTCCTCGGGTCGTGTCATAATATTCGGGTCTTCTATGTTTTCGCCGGACCGTGTTACCGCGACGCGATCTGTAAGCAAACTATTTACCTGTACCGTCGGTTCCACGTGATTCGTCTTGCAGCACACGTCGTCGTCCACCTGGATGCACCTCCGGTGACAGTATATCTTGCAACCTGAACATTTCGCCACCTGGGACCATATTTTCCTTTTGCTGCACTTGGCACACTTGCGAAACCACTTGTAAAAGGGCTTGTTGACGAATGTGTGTTCTGATCGTTGGTCCATTTTGCAATTATTGAAAAAAATTACGCGGTTGAAAGTTGAAATATTCAAAAATTGTACAAACGCTTAACGTTTCCTGACGAATGATTGTAGTGTTCGTTGGGAGAATATTTGTTTAATGGTACTTATGTATTCTTTTCGATAATATTGCCTAGCAAATTAGTTTCTTTATTTCAGCCAATAATAATATATATTTTCGAAATCGTTGGAAACGACAAAACGACGGACCTAATAATGTACCACCACCGCATATTATGATAATTTTGTGCCTGTGCATCTCCTATATCAGTTCCCCCTCCTCCTCCCCCTAGTGTAAGATAGATACCACAATTTTACGACCAGATTAAGAGCTGAAACGTACATAAACGTTTACCTAACCTAACCCCACAATCAAATTTTATGTCGATTTTAAGTATTTTAACTTAAACCGTCGAGTATATATTTGTTACGACTTAAAAAATAGGTTTCTATACCGAAAATATCCTGTCGTAGGTCCATCTCGGTTAGGATATACATACACACACCGTATGATAAATATGGTATACGATTAATTTTTCTAAGTATAAATGATTAAGGAAAAGTCGAGTTTTTTCCGACATAACCGTACAAATTTAAATAACTTACAATTACCTTTATCACATCGAACTGATTTGTACCCACTAACTAACGAGCGCTGACAATGTGTGTAAGTTTCCACACCACCTTAGCTTTTATTGAAACGAAAAGTTTCAAAAGCATGAGGTATTACACTAGGTGCGTTTTTTTTAACGTGGTTTCCCCAGTAGGCCTAATCCACGATCTTAATACTATACCTACCTACCAATAACCGATTAGCTACTGCGTATGAACAATTAAATATATGTCATATCACCAAAACTCGAACAAATGCTTCTTTTCCATAAATTGACCCAATGTTCCACAAATATTGTAGTCTCGTTGACCAGCAATCTTGTCACTCCTTGAATACGACGGCATTGTCTTGACGAATTATATCGAAAAAGAAAAAACTAACACTATTTAGCACACTAAAAAAATTAAACACTGCGAAAGAAATTAAATTTACACACTATAAAAAAAACAAAACTATTTAAGACTGTAGAAAAACTATGTGCGCTAAATAATTTTAAATCACATACAAGATGGAAATAATATTTAATAGAAACGCACCGGTCGAAGGCAAGAAATATACTGATGCGGTTTTCAATCTCGATTTAACATACAAGAAAAATTACAAATGGAACATTTTGTTTTTAGCCAAGTCTGATTTATCAATATTGTAACTACACAGCATGTTATTATCATTGTTTTATAAATTGATAGATTTAGACACTACCACCAAACCGAATTAATGATAAAATGTAAAAACTTAATTTACATAAGTATTTTCATCGTCATTTTTTACGATTCATATCGTAGTGTATACTGTGGCCGTTGAAAACTATTTCATTTTTTTGTAATGTCAGAATACCCAAATACGATTAAACGGCGTGATTCGTAAAAATAAATTAAAAAAAACATTTGGGTAGTTTTGAGTTCGATTAAATAAAGTAAAAGTAATAAACAATGCGTAGACCATATAAGTATATATTCAACATTTTTTACAAAACCTTTCACGAATTAAAATAATATATTTCCGAACCGATAAAAATGTGATGCAAAGGGAAGTCATTTATACGATTAAAATTGCAATATGTTACATATCTTTGCTTCCACGGAAATCAGTTTGAATGAGGTTTATTTCCATGTGTGTAAAGCACTGTCTTATGAATTATGACCTAATACACAATGGCTTTAGTGAATCACCAACACGTATGTTTTCATAAATATGATATAAATTGTACTTTCGTTGACAGCGACTAGAGTGGATATAAGCATATAATACAATATTGTATCGTATTAGGTATATATTTATTTTTTCCCCTTTGAAATTACCCAAGTAATACGAGTATAGTTTAACGAGTAATACGACTGGTGAAATACCTACAACGAACAATTAACTTTATTCGATTTTATGGTCCGAGTCAACAGTTATATTATATTACGATACTGTCGATACTTACAATCATTATATATTATTACTAATATTTCAGACAAAATTTATTTATGATATAGTATTATATTTTTATACTTATTACTATATTATTGATATTATAATTATACCGAGAACTGCGAGTGTGTGTGCGTGTGTGCGTGTATTTATTGCACACGTATGCATTTATAGGATAGTTCGACATTGTAATTAGCTTGTTGTTAACACTGTTGATATCACGAAACCATACCGTCCTGGCGTCCTCGGTTTACGTAAGAATAATATTGTACAATCTGTATGTCAATAGATTATAATTTCTTTAGTTAAATATACTCAAATTATAAATAAGTAATACTTAAATGAAAAAAAAGGTAAAAATGTCAACGGCACATAGTAGTGTTCCCAAGTGGTCACCCATCCAGGTATCATGGAACCGTGAGACTGATAATAGCTCACGTCACGCTTCTAATGGTTTAGCTAGTATGAACAGTTTTAAATTCTGGACGAAGTCATGAGATGATTACGACGTGTCGGTTTCACAAAATTATGTTTTTTTTTATCATATCTTGAACTAAGTAACGAAACCATAAAAGTCTTCAAACACGCTCGTTAATCGTGAAGTAAAAATAAATTGAATATACATAAATGTGTATAAATGTTATTAGTTTTGTAAGACAGTCGTCCCCCTCTACAATTGTGCAATACATTTGCCTATGCATTGCGCCGTCTTAATGATAATAGTATTATGGAACTCGATATAATTCAATACAAGTATAATGTAAAAAATTAATTACTAACAATAATGAATATACAGAATGTTACTAAGGGGCGGATTGGAGTGTTCTGCACGGCTAGAGAATATTTAGGAATTTTAGGAAAAATTCTAGCGGCCAAAACATTATATCACACCAACAAATTACGTTGCCTGCATTTTCGTATTTGTTGTTGTGATAACCCTTAGATCTGAGTGAATTAAGTATGACAATACAATTGGCACGTAAGATTTTCGAATTTCCTGAACCGATCAGTCCTCAGTCCACCTCGGTCTAAATGTATAATCTGCATTATTATACACAAACGAAGATGGTTACA
Organism: Periphyllus acericola; assembly: GCA_949715065.1. Classification (NCBI taxonomy): domain Eukaryota; kingdom Metazoa; phylum Arthropoda; class Insecta; order Hemiptera; family Aphididae; genus Periphyllus; species Periphyllus acericola. The sequence goes on from OX454266.1 coordinate 41,360,592, forward strand.
AGCTTTAACTATTTTATAGACACTTAAAATGAATAGATTATAATACTCAATATTATTTCTTATTAATTTATCTTGTGAATGAGCAAACATTATATTATAATCATTCTAATATACAAATAACTACAGTTATGAAATATAACCCGATGTTTTATAGTTGGACGGTTATAGCTATAGTTTATCTAAGTCTAATTTTGCACTTTATAAACTACAATTATATACATCGTATTAACTTTAAAACATACAGACGATTTGCGTAGTTATTTGTTTGCATATTTATTTATTTATTGTTAATTCAGCGGGTTATTTCAAGTTATATAATTTATTTTCTGCCTTATGCTACAACCGGTTACATACAGTTAAACACAATTTTGAAATTAAAAGTTTAGACAACATTTTAATATTTACTAGTGATTATTACAATTATTTATACCTATAGGCATCCATACAGTGTAGTAAATCATCATTCTTCACATATTTTTAAATAATATATTTTTTTATATAGAATAATTTATTATGAAAAGCATTACATACTTATTGTTAAAAGTAAGAAAAAAAATTTAAATATGAGTCAATAATATGACTATATTATTGACATATATAATACACATACAATTATTTATATAAATTGTAAGTTGAAAATGTCAAAATTAAAATTCGAAAAGGGATCTGGGACTCCCACAGGAAATTATTTCTAGGAGAACTAAAAAAAATTATATACCTACTACCAAACAACAACATAAATATGACTGAACATTTGTATTTAAACGTACAGAATTTATTATTCAATTAATTAAACGGGTAATGATTCGGGAATTTAAAAATATCATTTTTGTGAAAACCCAAAGGAAATTGAAATTTGGTAAAGTAAACACGCTCACACACACACACATACACACACATACACGCATGCAAGCACGCTACTGAAAGTAGACATAATGGAAACATAGGCTTCGTGTACATAGATTCCCTGTATGACATTTTAATATTTATGTCGAATTGTCGATGCCTTTCGCTCTTTTCCGCATTTCAATGCTCGCGTATGACTGGCCGAAGGGGGTGGAAACGCATAAATCCGTCAACCGTCACCGAGTGAACTGCATGCATGCAACACGAAAAATATTCCTCTCACCGCGTACAAGATTCTCGTTCATGGATAACACGCATCGGAGTGTAAAAAAAAAACTTAAACCTAATACGGTTCAATATTATATTATATGCTATTATCTACCTAGGTCGCTTTCGGAAAAAGTATAATTGACATGATATTAAACGTGTATGAAAACATACGTGCTGGTGTTTCGCTACAGCTACTGTGTATTACATCACATAACAGTGCTTAACACACACGGAGTGAACACCTACTAGAATTTGCTTCCGTGGAGGCTGAACGGTGTAGTATATAGCAATTGTTATCGTATAAATGACTTCCGATTGCAGCACATTTATATCGTTTCGGAAAAATATTATTTTGACGATATACGTCATTTTTTCGTATTCGCGTATGCTGTATAGTAGTATTCAACACCTACGGTATACACCTATACTACGAATTTTATCGTACAAAATGATTAGGAAAAGTTAATTTTTATCAGTTGCTCGGTTTAGACATGATTACTAAACCGTTTAGTAATCATGTCTAAATCTATCAAATTTACAAACTGTGATAAAAATAATATGTTTATAATAATATGTTGTAAATTAAACATATAGGTAAATCAGACTTGGCTAAAAACAAAATGTTCCATTTGTAATTTTTCTTGTATGTTAAATCGAGATTGAAAACCGCATCAGTATATTTCTTGCCTTCGACCAGTGCGTTTGTATTAAATATTATTACCGTCTTATATGTGATTTAAAATTATTTTGCGCACATAGTTTTTCTACAGTCTTAAATAGTTTTGTTTTTTTTATAGTGTGTAAATTTAATTTCTTTCGCAGTGTTTAATTTTTTTAGTGTGCTAAATAGTGTTAGTTTTTTCTTTTTCGATATAATTCGTCAAGACAATGCCGTCGTATTCAAGGAGTGACAATATTGCCGGTCAACGAGACTACAATATTTGTGAAACATTGGGTCAATTTATGGAAAATAAGCATTTGTTCGAGTTTTGGTGATATGACATATATTTAATTGTTCATACGCAGAAGCTAATCGGTTATTGGTAGGTAGGTATAGTATTAAGATCGTGGATTAGGCCTACTGGGGAAACCGCAGTAAAAAACGCACCTAGTGTAATTCCTCATGCTTTTGGAACTTGTCGTTTCAATAAAAGCTAAGGTGGTGTGGAAACTTACACACATTGTCAGCGCTCGTTAGTTAGTGGGTACAAATCAGTTCGATGTGATAACGATAACTGTTATAATTTATATAATAAAATAATTTATATAATTTATAACGATTTCGAAAATATATATTATTATTGGCCGAAGTAAAGAAACTAATTTGCTAGGCAATATTATCGAAAAGAATACATAAGTACCATTAAACAAATAGTCTTCCAACGAACATTACAATCATTCGTCAGGAAACGTAAAGCGTTTGTACAATTTTTGAATATTTCAACTTTCAACCGCGTAAATTTTTTCAGTTGCAAAATGGACCAACGATCAGAACACACATTCGTCAACAAGCCCTTTTACAAGTGGTTTCGCAGGTGTTCCAAGTGCAACAAAAGGAAAATATGGTCCCAGGTGGCGAAATGTTCAGGTTGCAAGATATACTGTCACCGGAGGTGCATCCAGGTGGACGACGACGTGTGCTGCAAGACGAATCACGTGGAACCGACGGTACAGGTAAATAGTTTGCTTACAGATCGCGTCGCGGTAACACGGTCCGGCGAAAACATAGAAGACCCGAAGATTATGACACGACCCGAGGAGGATGCTCGGGACTCGAATTCTGTAGATGGCGACGTCGTCGAAGACCATACAGTGAACAGCGCACATGCGTCGTTAGCCGAACGGTGGCAGAGCGCCACGGACTACGGCGATATTGGTGACGGCATGGAGACGCTGAAGGTCCAGACTTATGAGGCCGTGGACGATGAGTTGTTGCCAGAAGTAGGTCAAAACGGTGAAGACGGGACACCTTCTGTCGACGGCACTGCCGCTGAATTGGTACCAGATGTCTCGTGCTCGGAGAACTCCAAGCTAAGCGAACGTCGGCAGTACGCCACGGATGACAGCGATTTTGAGGACTGCACGGGGCCGCAGGACCAAACTCCCAAGGCCGTAGAAAACGACTCGGTGCCTGATGTCAAGAGGACGAAGACGGTGTTGAGAAGTAAAAGTGTGGTGGCCAAAAAAGCGACCCCGGTGAAAAAGCGTTGGACTAGCCACAAGACCATTTAGCACAATTTACTAGTTGTTATGCGATTCCGTGTTGATCAAGAGGGTGCGTCACACCCGCGTGTATTGTCTCCGCCGCCAAACGTGCAACATGGCATATTTATACGTTCATCAGTTCAAATGTTGAGTTGTTAGCTTTAGTAATAGAGTAAACCGAACTTTTATCAAACGTAAAGACGGAGAACATATTATGTAGTTGTGTTTTATTGGTCGTTTTTAATGACATTTTAATTCTTAGGCGAGCTACGAGTTTTTTTAAATTTTGATATTTCACATACTCATAACTCACTCAAAAATCAAAATATCGAAAGAAACTGGCCAATAAAACATAGATAATGTACTTCCCTTTGTGTCTGATAATGATTCGGTTTGTTCTGATATTAAAGTTAACAGCACAACAATTGTGAACTGTTGAAGGGTGAACGCAATTGTGTTGTGTGACACGTTTGTAAGACGGAGACGACACATGAGGGTGTGGCGTCCTCTTGCCGGCATCGGTTATTTTCAACTTGTTCGTACGTCAAAACATTACAATATTAAATTGAATAATTGTAACTTTATAACGCTAGACAAAGAATAACAAGACTACAAATAATACAACAATTTTGAACCTATCTGAAATGATTAGTGAACGATTGTATCTGTAAGGAAACGAGTAAAATTGCATGTGTAGAAGCGTATCTGTGTGTCTGTGTTGTTTTGATACTTTTAGTCTCTACTCTACAGAATGTAAGCTCTAGTCGCGCCTACGGGTGCGGCTCCCTTTGCGACGAATGCATATTTTGATTGTATTAAGTGTGGTCTATGATCTTAATATTTTATTACTATACGTATCTTTCATTGCCGATTGAAGTTCATATATGTTATATATAATTAGACGGGTAACTCGCAATTTGAAGTTAAATATTTGTTACCTAATTAGTTACCTTTTGTTTTATCGTCTAGCGGAGTCAAACATTTAAATCTGTCACTGATTACGACAGAGTACGTCATCCAGGATTTACTCTAGGAACCAGTCACTTACCTGACCCACACAAAGTTCTCGGTTAAACCAGTAAAAAAAAATAAAAGAGTAAAATGTGCTCGCATAAGATTACGTGTATTCATGTTTAGAAGATATTTTACTTTATTAATCGTTTCAGATTGTTTATAAGCATAATGTTGTACAATAAATGAGTGTGAGAATATAATATTTTTGGCATGCAATGTTAAATCAATTCTACGACATTTGCTAAAACTACTGGCTAATTGAGTAGTTTAATTATTTTATTAATAATATGATTTGCTTAGATAATTAATATAAATTTGTTAACAAATAAACTGTGTAAATATTACATAAATATTACATAAGTGTTGTAACGGAAATCGTTGCTGGAGAACTATACCATGATGATTTAGACTCGGTTACTATTCCAATCGAATATGTTGATCCTGGGTTTAGATTCTCGATCTGTAAAATAAGATTTTTTATTTTATCGGATAAACCTTCAACCGGTCAAACTATCGAGCATCGAAAAAAAAGAGTTGTATTTCTGAACGACATCATTCATTTTTTTTTATATGACACAGACTGATGGAAGTCCAATAACCGTAGGCTTAATAACTTGTATTATGTTTAAATAATGATACAGCTAGGTCAGTAAATTTCACATGTAACACTGAAAGTAATATACTGATGTCATTAAAAACAATGGAAAAAAAACCCGTTAGCTTGTAATGTATTTTGTAAAACGGAGCGAAATAGTAATATATAATAACTATAATAATAATAATAGAACAGACGATGTGATTATGTATCCCTACTTGTGTATCGGAGTTCCGTTAATCTCCTAAGAACTTTTCGATTTTAAAAATACCAAGCATAATCCTGGCCAAAACCTATAACGATATCTGTGGACAACTAATAACGGCATGACGATAATTGAACTAAATCATACATTTTGAAGTTCTGACATTACGTACTTGTTATTGACTTATTTCATGTACCTAGTAGTGCATGATTACATTGGTATAATGTGGTGTAACATGGTATAACCGGTTTTGCTTTCACACATAATATAAAATGTCACAAAATATCTTGTACAAACTTACTCAATTTACGAGCATCTACACAGCAGAAATCCTAGCCGTTTTTCAAGCACTATCAACATCTTCTCTATCCATAACTCACAATAATATCCTCATACTAAGCGACTCTATGGCCGCTATATCAGCTATATCGAACACCAACATAAAATCTAATATTGCTCAAAGTATCCAAAACAAAATACACGCTTCCAACAAAACTATAAAAATAATGTGGATCCCATCACAATGAACTTGCTATACCCCCCAACATCCAAATATACCAACATATACCATGTGAAGATATCACCCAAATCCTTAAAAACAAGCTCCACTCCTTGTGGCAATCCCATTAGAAAAAACAAACATCAAACAAACTTCTCCAAATAAAACCCCCTATCACAACATGGCCGATGCCGAAAACTAATAACTTCAACAGACAAGATGAAGTAATGATTACCAGAGTACGCATAGGCCACACTAAGCTAACTCACTCATACCTACTAAGTAAAGACCCTGCACCATTATGCGACACATGCCAATGTACTCTCTCGGTCAACCATATATTCCTCGAGTGCCCAAATTTCAACTCCGCCAGATCATCGTCAAAACTCATCACATCACCTAAAGAAGCCTTCGACCACGGACAGGAAACCAACATCATCCATTTCATCAAAACGGCAGAACTCTCCTCACTAATTTAAGTCCCCATGTGTGATATATTAGTATTAACCCCCTCAAAGAACAACCTTAAATTCCATTAATGCTATTACATCATTTAATCATTAACACCACCTTGTAATCCCCATATTGTAATTAATCGATCTTTTCTACTTTCTTTCTTTTGATTACCATAGGCTAATGAACTTTGTATTTGAAGCCTTATCAAATAAAAAAAAAAAATAAAAAAAAGATATACTTATAATAACTATTGCAGTATTGCATTACCGTATAGTTGTAAGTCGGTAATTCTTCATAGATCGGAATTTCAATTGGTGTAATGCTCGTACAGCACGAGTCGCTATCTACCGATGATACTTCTTCGACATTGATAATAAACGTTTTCAATACACCATTGAATATCCACGGAATATCCCATTGAATATTTACGGTGGTATAGCCGATTTCAGTAGTTAATATGTTATCCAGTGAATCGGGTGCTGTACTCGAACAATAAAGGTATGAGACCGGTATTAATTAATAGTTTTTAGTGCTCTCGGACCGTAGTTTTGTGAATTAACTTACGTCCATCGATGAAGTTGAAATTAATGGACGACACTTCACCACCTTCGGGATAATCTACAGATGTTGGCTTTATCTATAACAGAAATATATCAAATCAGTGACAGGGTTACTCGTCCCGTTTCTAAAAGGTAGTATAGTATTGCCCCAAAACGTACTTTAAACGTGTAGTTTTTAAATAAATGCATATTATAAAATGTGTGGCAGTAGAATTCCGGCCATGGTGAACATTTCTTAGGTGAAACGATCAAAGAGTTTGTTGTATCTGTGAAAGCATTTTCGTCGAACGAAACTAAAAATCCGTTCAAATCCACATCTTCTAAATAGCTCCAACGAAGTCCTACCATACGACTCCTCAGGTTCTTTTTATAAACCATCAAATCGTCCACCGGCTTTAAATCTGTTTACGTGTTTTCAAATTAAATTGCGTTTTGTAAAATGTATTAACTCATTTTCAGTATAAATAATCATTAACTTACTTCCATTTTTAGTTTTAAAGTTGACAACCAGATAACATTCTGGGTTATACCCAAAACTTGTTTTTATAAATACTTTTAATTCATAAGGAGTGTTTGATTTTAGATTTTCAATATGAACATTATTTTTTTTTGTTTCTTCTGTTTGTATGCTGTTTTCATTTGTGTCCTATAAACCAAAACAAAAATATTTATTTACCATCGTAAAGTTATGATTGTAATTATAATGTATACATTTAGTTCAAAGTAGAATTTTGAAAAAAATCCGTTCAAATTAGAACATTCCTCTGGAACTTTCCATTTAACATTCACGGAATTATTGGTTACGTTCAGAGGGTGTTCGATGTCCAAAATAGGTTTTATATTAGGACCTAGTCGAAAACCAAATTTATTATTTCAGTATAAAGTATAATATGAGCGATGTTATGTATATTGTACTTGATGCTGGTGTTAATGCATAAACTATATGTTCTGTAGCGTTAAGTTGGTCATCATCACGAACACTAACTCGTATGGTGTACTGCGAATTAGGCACTGCGTGGTGTATTTCATAATTAGTTCGATTCACAATTGATAGTGACGTCCAATCGTTTTCCGTTTCTCGCAATGAACAACTGAAAACTCGTGTCAACTAAAAAGTAAATTTTCATTTTCATTTTTAATTCATATAATAATCACATGCCTTTACTATGAACTGTTTTATGTTATAATCTAGAAAGTAAGTTTGATGATTTATTACTTTAGTAAAAAATTAAAAAATGAGTACATTACTTTGTATTTTACTATAAACGTTGCTTTTCCACTAAAAGAAGCAGTATAATGCTGATATGGATTCAACAATTTCCAAAATACTAATATTCTTTCATTTGTTATTATGGTAGAAATATTTGTTATTTTGGCGTTGTTTTCTGTATTTAATATAAGAACATAGTTATTAAGTAAATATATATTATTTTTTTTATTTAAAAATTTAGCAAGTTTTAAATAAAATATGTACTTAACACTACATTCCATTTACGAAATTAATTTTTTTTTTCTGGAGATTAACATTAACATGATTCTATACTCTGTTTTCAGATAGTATATATGTTACAGTTAAAAGCCGAAATTTGTCAAAACTAGTTTTGACTAGTTAAAACAAGAATTAACCAGAATTTCAATGTCGACACTAGTATATTTGTATTGATTGTTTGACTAATCTAATCGGAGTAGTGTTGGAAAAAACAGAGGTTGATCTTTACAAGATTGGAACTAAAGATGGAATTTTGGACAAACTTTATTGCAGGTACGTTATTATCACCTCCTCATCCATTAAATATTATAAAATAAGTAATTTTATAGTAATTCAGTTGTTGTAAAGAAGTATTTATTATTTATTATTCTTTGAATAAACAATATTATTATTATTATTATTACTGTCAAACAAGTTCCTGACAATCAAATTACTCTTCGCGCAGCCGCAACAAAATCATCAACGCGATCAAGGCAAGGGTTTATAAGATGTACTTATAAAAAGTTCAGTGAGATAAATCGCTGTTTTTGTAAAAAAAAATATATTATGTAACTCAAAATACCACAACAACCTTGTCAAAATAAATAAAACAAATAATACTTATTTTAAATTGAATTTGGTTTTTGTTAAAATTGTACTTTAAAAAAAGGATCAATATAATATTTAAGTTCTGTTCAATTCTCAAATTTAACTAGTTAAAACTAATTTTGACGAATTTCGGGTTTTAACGGTAACATATATATTTATATATGTACACGAAAATTGCGTATAATTAAAAACCAAAACGTTTATTCATTTTTGTATTCTATGTCTAGTACAAAAGTTATGAAATAATTAAGACTAGACCATATCCAAATAATATTATGTAGCTAATAATTTTTTAAAGTTTTCAAAGTGCTTGGGTAGTTATTTTCTAAACAAAAAGTAACATAAATTAATAAGTATTATCAAAATAAGAAGTAACGTTTGTTCATTTTTTAGCAAATGTCACCTTTTTTTCTTATTCAAATTACAAGATATTATAAATTTATAACTCTTCTAAAATTCTAACCTAATAATTAATATTATGGTAAACACGAGCCACCAAAAAATGGTTATTATACTATTTTATGAAGCTATACAAAGAATAAGAAATTTTAACGATATTATAATAAAGTACACGTAGGAGTATAAGGTACGATAGTTATACATTTCATCAATATAATAAATATTTTATTAGTTATTTAATTTACCTTTCATAAGTGGAATTGCTGAATAAATGGGTGACGATTCTAACGACCCGTAATTCGTTTTTGCAGTTATTTTTATCTTATATTCAATATTAGGAAGAATATCATTTAAATGGTAACTATCTGAAATTGATAATATTTCTTGATTTTTGGATTGATCGGACATTAATGTCAACACATATCCAGTAACATGGCACTCTAATCGACTAGTTGGAATCTGTAAAAGTGTAGTTTGAATTAAAATCAATAATCAATTATACAACGCTTATTAAAAATATATAAAGTTTATATTTTCTAGATGAAAATATTCTCAAATTTACGGTTTTTAACTTACAATATTCCATTTTATGTTGAGACTCTCTATTCCACTTTCTAATTTTACATTATAGTCAGTAGCTCTAGGTTCTAAAAATGTAATAAACGTCTTTAATTGTACACCCTATATAAATTGTCAATTATAAAAAGTTATAAAATTATTTGACTTATTACATAATAAAAATGCGACAGGGAACTTAAATTTGAAACGCGCGCCCTCTAGCGACAAGTTCTCCCATTCAAAAGAGCGGGATCTTAAGTTCTCTGTAGTCTCTGTAGTGTGAAAAAACTTAAACCACGTGATTTTCTCTCGCGAAAAAATGCGTGCGAGTCCATCTTGACAATATGGCTCATGACGCCCTTGTGTTCTTCAGCGATGAGGCTCATTTTCATCTTTCCGGTTGCGTGAATAAACAAAACATGCTATACTGGAGTGGCACGAAACCCCGAGAACTTGATGAGCAGCCTTTCCGTAAAGAAAGTGGGGGTCCCACTTTTAGTGTATCCAGAATAGGCGTCGTTGGACAATAATTGTTTTTTGAAGAAAACGATCAGATAGTGCTGGTCAATTGTGTTCGTTATGTCATGATGGAGGAGTTTTTTTCTATCAAAACTTGATGAAATGTGTGTGGGAATGTCTAGTTTCAGCAGGACAGCGCCACGGCCCACGTGGCATGAACATATATAAATATTTTTCGAGAAACTATTTCCCGGACGCTTTTCAACTCCTTACGGCGCCGATCTTCAATGGCGTACACGCTCGCCCGATTTAGCCCCGTGTGATTTATTTTTGTGGGCTGTCTGTAATCCTTATTTTGCACTGACCGTCCAAGGACCCTGATTCTACTGAAGATATTAATATTCAAGCTGCAATCGACGACAAGCCCGTCCGTATGCTGTTACGACTGGTATGAGGAGAAAAAAACATCAAAACTCGACTATCTCAATGCATTGGCCAGAACGGAGGGCACCTTCACGATATGATTTTAAAAACATATAAATACAACTTTAAATGTATCTTTATGACACGGAAAAATAATTCAACTGATACTTCTTATACCGTTGGTGTTATTGATTTTCAAAATAAGGTTGTTTCACTGCCGCACCTTGCATATATCATGTATTATTGTGTATGTTTTATTGGTTATTGGTTATTACTTACTTCTATATCAGGGTATATGATTTGAATTACTTATTAATGGTGTATTGAAAATACTTACGCGTACATGATGTATTATGTTGACCGAATATTATATCTTCATCATTCATATTCCCATCGTCTGTTATAAGAAGAATACCAACTACATACGTGGTATCAGGTTCTAAATTAATTAAAATGCTTATAATTTCAGTATCTTCAGAAATTAAATTAAATTCTGAGGTATTGTAGAAGTCACCGTCAAGTATCTACAAACATGGGCCATTGTATATTCATTTTAATTATAATAATTAAAACAGTAGTATAATACATATATTTTTCACAATTTCATATTTTCTTAGATTAAGCGTCGGGTAAATATTAATTGTCGACACATATATCAACATCCTTTTGAATGAACATTTAGGTAGCTATAAAACTTAATTTTCATTAATTAAATATTAGATGTAAATTTAATATCTTATAGATCATTTGAATTATTTAATTCTAACTAAATATAATACTGTGTAAATTTAATTATATTGATATGCATAATAGATGATTTATTGTGATGTACCTTATATAATAATTGATAGTATTTCAGCTCTATGTTTGCGCCTCCTCCTTTTATATTCATCGGACTTAAATTTAATTTAATCTCTAATGACTCATAATGGCTTGAAAGCAGTTCAGGTGGATTAATGAAGTATGGATATTCTAAATATAAAAACGAATTAAATAATGTAAAAATTATATATATATTATTGAAGCTGAATTACCCGGCCTCACCCGGAGATATCTTATTATTATATATTAGAGCCATTAGTGTTATGATGTGCATAAAAAATGTATAGGTCAAAAAATGTGTACAATCGTCGCATTTTCTAATAATATTTATTTTTATTTATTTACACTATAGTTATTTACATAATATTCATCAAACAGTTATCATTAAAATCAACATGTTAAACAAAAAAAATAAATTTTTCCCAGGTAACAATCCCAAACCAAAATGTACAAATATATATATATATATCCAGCCCGATGCCTTAAACTGTTTCGACCCTTAAAAATCCTTTCTTTTTGCTCCTATGAATAGTAAAAAATGCATTCCCTTAAAACGTCAAACAAATCGGTATGGTATTTTTGGCTGTACGCCATGAGTGGCATTTGAATTGTATATATGTACATAGATTATGATTATAAATTTATTTAGTCCGTCAATCTTTATATCGGATCTTAACAAGCATTCTTGATATTTTAATAATATCGTGAAAAGGTTTACATTTTTACAAATTACAGTCTTAGATGCATTCAAAATGTGTTCTATGTTAGTATCGTCATAGATAAATAAAATATGGTATAGAGCAGTGTTTCTCAACCTTTCATAAGTTACCACCCCCTTGAGCAGCAATAATTTTTTTAACGCCCCCCTATGTGGAATTCTAAAAATTAAGATGATACGGTGTAATAAAATATAATGTGCACGCACAATTGCCAAAATAATAAGGATAGTAAATTGGAAAATAATCAAAGATAAGTTATTGTGCATTGCTCAACATAGTACCATTGATTATAAATACTAGTATTTATAAAAAATGATAGTACCTATTATTTTTTATAGTGATAGATAGCTATTATATGGATTATCAAGTATGTATTATTTTTAGGGCGCACCATGTACAACGTTTTTGCGTGAAACCCTCGCCGCCCCCTTACCACCCAAACCTAGTTCACCGCCCCCCTGCCGCCCAAAAATAGTTCATCGCCCCTCAATTACCCTCCACCGACCACTGGGGGGCGATATCGCCCCCGTTGAGAACCACTGGTATAGAGTATAGTTTTTCAATTTTTGATTTAATTTGTTATTTCGGATTTCTGAATTTTTCAGAATTAATTATACAAATTTGTAACGTATTTCATGTCTGTAACATCTTATTATCTATAGGTATTTACTTCCATGTAAAAATAATAAAAAATAATAAAAATAATAAAATCGAAGATTGAATATTATATTATATTAAATCTAAACTCTTAGATAACCGTGTATACAATATTACATCAATGAATCAATTAAATTCTAATGTCTGTCATTATGAATAATTGAATATCGGTCCACGAAGATTTTAGTTCTTAAATTAGGTACGTTTTGTAATTCACAGTTTAAACATTAAAGAGATCAAAAATGTATTTTTTAGAATCTTTAATTTTGACAGTTGAAATTTTTTCTTTAATTTGTTAATAAGTTATTTCCAAACATTTATTACCAATTTAATATTCTAACTACCTATCTCAAAATAGATTGCCAAGTATCAACTCAAATATATTCGACAAAATGTAAAACATATTTCTATTACATCGTCTTTACTCACTTTCTAAACAGTACGGTAGAATGTATCCTGGAGAACATCCATGAAAACAGATACCCGTGTATCGGTCACACCCATTGTTACAATTCAACGAACACGTTTGCTTACAATCGGCACCATATGTACCAAAAGTACAATCTAAAAAAAAAAAAAAATGAATGTTGATTATTTTTATTATGGAATAATGAACGATACAATTGTACCGTGCGAGTGCTTATAGATTTATAGTGATTATACCTTCGTTACACCATGGGCCAGTTAGTCCCACTGGGCACGTACATCCATAAACTGTACACAAAAACGTACCACGGCACATTATGTCAGTATGTATGGAGCAAACTCCCTTACAGTCGGCTCCAAATGAATTCGGTCCGCAACCTGCAGTTTTGATTAAATAGAATTTTCGTTATTTATATATCCTATGTATAGTTTTTTTTTTTTTTTTCAATTGATCTCAGGCTTCGGCAACTATGGCCACTAGCTGTTGGGTAGTAACGGTTGGTTTTTGGAACGGTATGCTTTTTATTTTTGAAACACGTAGGTAAAAAACCCGGATGGTCACCCATCCGGGAGCTGGTGATGACGGACGATGCTTAACCACAGCACTGACCAGCGACTGTGGCCAACCACTGCGTCACACCACGCTCTTATTAATATTTATCACACTGGTTATTCTGTTTATTAAGTTTATTTATTGATATCATATTTTTCAAACTTGTTGAAACGACAGTTTTTTTTTAATTTTGATTTGTGTACGTATTATAGTGTATGCACAGTGGGGTTATGCCTTAAGAATTCGTTTATGGACATTGTAAAACAATAACAGTAAGTGCTACCTATTACCTTTTTGTAATAGAAATGAACGATACTGAGTACTCGCTGAGTAACAAGTGTACTATACCTGTCTCACAAAACTGTCCTTTAAAACCAGGAGGGCAAATACAATCCGATGATGGAATTGATTTGTATCCACCGTTAAGACAACCACTTGCTGTTTGATTGTCGTCATATTCTGGTAGATTTTTCTCTATATTAAACGACAATGCATACAATTTGACAATAATCTTAAATATTAACTAAATTATAATTAGATGGGAATGAAACTGATTTTTTGTAAATTTACTATATGAAATATACTTCTCAAATAATGAAGTCGAAATAACTAAAGACAGAATTTTCTCCACTTTTCTAACATCCCCCTTACAATTAATCAACCTATAGATTGCTTTTATGAATAATGCATTATTCACAGAAACGATAAATATTAATGATAATCACTATTTATACGTGGTAAATATTATTTAAGACTATGAATAACATACTTCTATAATATAAGCTGGCTTAAGTTTTTTTTTACATAATAATAATGAATTGTCAAGTTTTCAGGTACATACCGACTCCTAGTATATTTAATCCATTTATATTTTGTAAAGGAACTACTTGAGTATTTGCATCATCTAAGAAAAAAATGAATAATTCCATAATATGAAGATATTAGATAGGTACCTATCACCTATGTATAAATAAATAATGTATAATGTTATCTAAAACATTTTCTTATAGTACACTCCCATGGTTTAATTATATCTTATTTTACCATAGTATGATAAGTTAAAACTAAAAAAATATTAGTTTCCTTTTATTTTTTACCATGTAATTAACTTTTCGCCGATTAGCTTCAGTTAAAATCTTCCCGTAAAAGTTACAAGTCCAAAGACTATCCGAGAGAGAATCATTCGACACTCCAGCTAATCAGTGCGGCGTGTCATGTCCTTGTTAATAACATAAATTTGTGTTATAAAAAAAGTTCGTTGAAATATAATAATGAAAAACCTATTTACAATTAAAAATGGATTCACAGAAACCATAGTCCTTGTAGTATGTTATCTTATAGTAGGGGTAGACAAATACATAATATGTCATTGCCTACAGCTTATACGTGTTCATGTTCAACTATTTTATACAAAGAAAAATTATATATTTTAGGATAATTCTTACCCAAATTATCAGTAAATTATTGGATTGTAAACCAAATTAAACATTTCATAAGAATGAACATTTTATGATGAATTTTTTGAAAATATATTTATAATTTTTTATATCTTATGTTACATATTTATGTTTTTTGTTTTTTTTTATTAACATAAAGGATCAATTACACAGATTATTAGCCTATTGATGTATTTGTTTTTAATCTAAATACTGAGTATTTGATAATATTGACGTTAATATATAATTTTTTAAATAAGAACCTACCATTACTTGAACATTGGGAAATCCGCATGAGTCCAAATCTTCCTTCAGGCATATAATAATTATAATTTCTACAATTTCTAAAATCGAGTATTTTTATTCTTAATGATATTTCATATTTTTGTCCTTCCATTAGATTTATATTGTTAAATCTTAAGGTTTTTATACCGTCCTGTATGTAAAATATATTTTGCTATTAATTTCTGTACAGATAAACTTTGATATATTTTGAGTGTAGAGTAACTATATAAGATAAAGTTATATTGATCTTACTCCGTTTCCTAATTCTGCTGAAGTTATTCGCATATCATTATGGTCTATAATGAATTCATATATTATAAATGTAGGAGAATTATTTAATCTGTATGTAAATGACAAACACGTAAGTTCGTTTTTGGGCGTCAAGTAAATCGAAAAGATATTTTCGCCTCGACTGAAATTACATCCGGAATCAATGATGAATGTATAAACCGAAAATTCATAAATGCTGTAACACAGCATACTATCTTCTGAAAATGATCAGTAAAATATTTTTAGTAACGTAAATATACTTAAAAAAACGTTATAATGACATACACCATAAAAAAAAAAATGTATACACTATTGTAATTATTTTATGCTCATAAAGTTATTATTATTCATGGGGTAAGAAAATATTTAAGAGGTTGAGAAGCTCTATTATTTATATATTCAATAATAATTTGTTATAATTTAATTGTATTGAAATAAATATCATCTTTTAGATGTTTTTAATCTCATAATGAAATATAAATGGCTTTTAGTGTTTTACAAAACTGATATAAATTCCGAGTTAGCTTAATCATCCTCAAAATTACCGGATGTGTATATTTAATATTTTACTTTAAAATATAGATATAAATTCATCAGCCATTCTTACTTTAAGCATTAAAGTAGTCAAAGTATATTTCTGATTTAGTTTCGCATTGATTTAAGTAAACGATAAGTGTATTTCTATTAATTAAATAAGTGATGACATTGTACACACTTTTGTTTGGCTTTTAATGACAATACAGATACTTAAACAAAATATTTTGTAGAAAACGATCAAATTTATAGGCACATATAAAATCATTAATATTCTTATAATATGGACAATATAAATTACATTGTTTTAAGTATTATATTTTACCTGTGAAAATTGAACTGTATAGTGTTAGTTTTTGTATTAATTATTAACATAAAAAACCAGGGATTTCATATTTCATATTTCACATTACATGAATTTCATATTTTAAGTTTTTTCGCTTAAAATTTGTTGCTCAAAGCTTTCTTATTTTCTATTAAATATTTTTAATATTGATTTAACTCATCTATAGTTAATTGTATTTCATCAAAATAAATCAAGCAGACAATTTTAAACATTTAAGTCTTACTTCTGTAATAACTCAAAAATATAAGAAGTTAGGTGGGCCTAATATAAATAAAGTAATATTACTTATCTGTAATTGGACGTAGGATGTGAATAAAGTACTGCGTGTATGAAGTAGTTGAATGGCAGATTCAATTCGGCACTCGCACAGACTTCCTTTCCTCGACAATCAGGTAATCACGTCCAAGAATTGTACTTGAAATCAAGCCCGTGTGCACACACGATGGCAAGACCGTATGCTGCAAAGTTAATTTATAAGCTGACTGCCTTCCGAACTAGCCAACGCTGCCTCGTCGTACGGCGTTGACTTGAGAAAAGGAAGAGGCGCCGTGTCCCATCATTCCATGGCCTTATATAGACTTTCACACACCAACGCCCACCGTCGGCAAAGGATCTCAGGGTGGTCGGATCAGCCCGAAACCGATAACGGCACATTTGAAAGTCTAATTGTTTATTTTTAATATGCCGACTCTCATTGTCGGTCACGTAGGCGGTGGTTATGAAAGGCACCACTTTCATATATCCCGAGTCCCTTGCCGACAAAGGCTCTGGGTGTGAAAGTACCGTTATATTTATGTTTCTTGTCTGTGCATGTGCCGAAAAGAGTCTACCCTTTATTGAATTAATTTATATTTACGATAGTGCCGTTAATGTATCACGGCGTGGTTTAACATTTTATGATGGTCACCTCATTACACTTCTTATATCATTTTACATATTTTATTTTCCTATGCATTAAATAAAATTAATTTTTCAATCCATTATACTTACTTTTTTCTTTTTTTTTATAAAATTCATCAATGGTTGGTAGCCATGGAAAATGAGTAGTATCAATAGGATTTTCAAAATGACTTCTACTAGTTATAAAATTATAAGTTGTCGATGGATGGTAGTAATCATTTATATTGTGATCATCAGGTTGATCCGTAGTTATACTCGTATAGTAGTTACCTTTGCATTTGTATCCTGTACAATAAATGTAAAACACTCAAAGCAATCGAAATGGCACATCGGAAATATAAATATTTGAAGTAAAAATAAATTTAGTTTCTACTTGCGGCTTATCATCTTACCATTTGATTTTGTATGAATAGTTTCCCAAAAAGATTTGTCATATGAGTCATTACTCACAATAATGTTATTTTGTAACAATCTGTCATCAAACAATCTGAGTATATTGCTTTTAAAATCAAATGTATTCGGGTAATTTGCTGGTATTCCAATAGCATTTGTTCTTGAACGAACGCCAATAGAATAATTTCCATAAAATGTACTCAAAAAATTGTGATCCTTAAATCCGTCTTAGAAAAAAAAAAGAAATCATAATATTTCATAATAATCAAAATTAGCTACTAGTGTTATGATACTATTATATGAAATATATAATTATAAACATATACACATTATATGATCTACTAGTTTATGATTCAAAAAATGTAAATTATATAAATACTGACCCTTGTTTAGTAATTCGACTTTGTAACCCTGGGTACATTTTTGAATAAATATTTTAATTAAAATCAACCCATTCTAGATTCTAGGTTAAACAAGGAAGCTCTAAGTGTTTAGGTACATGATTTCGATGACAATGATTGCTCCAATCATCACGGCCCTGAGAGGTTCCTGACAGGAAATGTTTTCTATTTGGTACTTTAGGGGAGGGAGGGCTCATCCTACGAAATGTTGAATAAATTTCTTAAAATAAATTTCAAAGTACTGAGAAAAAAAATAAAAAAAAAAATTTTAAAAACACACTTTTCCATAAAAATGTATTGATGAAAAATTTAAAAGTGTGTGGTGCATCAATCAAAACATTAAAAGCTGAGCTAAGTCTCACATACACTTCTTTGTTCAATCCTGTTTATAAGATAGTGACTGGCAGTATATGTCAAGTGTAAGAGCAACATAATGAAAAATTTACTGATGAAAAATTTAAAAGCCAAGGAAAGTCTCACATACACTTCTTTGTTCAATCATGTTTATAAGATAGTGACTGGGAATATATGTCAAGTGTAAGAGCACCACACACTTTTAAATTTTTCATCAATAAATTTTTATGGAAAAGTGTGTTTTTAAAATTTTTTTTTTTATTTTTTATTTTCTACTTTTTAGTTGAAAGTAAATATTTTTATTAAACGTTTAAGAAATATGTTGGTGAAACAAAAAGAATAAAACTACTGGTGATTATTTTTTTTTTCTGCGAGTAATGGTTAGGTTAACCCGCCTTGACCCAGGGAAACCCTTCGTACCTTTACTTCCTCGGAGATGCCTACCTGGAGGTCCATGTCCCAAAATGACAACGGATTATTGTATTGTCATCCAAGACCAAGGTCTAAACCAATTTTCAGAATTTTTCATCTTCAAAAAGTGCCTCAAATCGAGCGCGCAAGATTTGATTACAGACGGACGTGAAAGCGAACTTAAGAAAAGTACGAACGTACGTTATTTTTGAGCTATTCATAGATATTTGAAGATTTCATATTTTCTTAGATTTTTTATCGTAAAATGTCGAAAAAATATTCTTGGTTTGACAACAATTCTTGAAAATTTAAAACAAAGTAGAAAAAAAAACAAAACAATGATAAGCGTGTGATTTTAATATTAAATTTTGACTTGACACAAAACTTGGAAATCCTCAATATTTTAGTACCTAATAAAAAAAATCATAAAAATTTTGATTTTAATACTTCTATCTCCTCGAGCAGTAAAATAATTTTTCGGATATTTTAATAACTGAGGTACATTAATATGATATAAATGATTATACTTGTTCATGAGTCATGAACTCATAACTCATAAGTCAGTAACACAAAAGCTAATTAGTTTTACCGTGTAACCTATACAATATAAAATCTTTGGTATGAGGAACCCTAACTTAGATGAAATAATTATGTTCGGCGTAGGTTACGGTGTTATAAGTTATTCATGGCGCAGCCAGCGTTTATTGTATCGGAAGAAACAAATTTACGCACACACAATTATCATAACATTTTTTTAGATGTTGTAATAATTGTATATGATGTAAAATAATTTTAGTGCTGTTCCTATGACTTTATTTTAGCGAGAAAGCTCAATTAATTTTATAGTTATGAGTTTATGATTATTGAGATGGAAATATAATTAATCTTCTTTAAACATAGATAAGATATAATCACGGATAATTACATTAATGTACATTTGATTTAAAACCATGACTTGAGGAGGTAAATTTACTTGAAATATAATAGTTTACTTACAATGTGCGAAGTCGCTTAAACGAGGTATAAAGTGATTCTGAATACTATAAATCGTAGTAACATCATATTTGACATCTAAGTATAAAATATATTTGAAATTAATATTACAACTTACAAATAAATAATTCGATGTCGAAATATTCATAATTAATTTAAAATACATTTATTCCTAACATCTAAATATATTTTATACGGAATATAAGAAAAAAAGAACACATTAAGTTTAAGATTTCATAATTTTGTGGATATTTCAAATTTTCTTTAAGGTTTTGAAGAAAAACAAGTAACATGATGACTTTTAAAAAA
This sequence comes from Periphyllus acericola, assembly GCA_949715065.1. NCBI lineage: Eukaryota > Metazoa > Arthropoda > Insecta > Hemiptera > Aphididae > Periphyllus > Periphyllus acericola. The sequence goes on from OX454266.1 coordinate 41,380,967, forward strand.
TACTAGAAATGGTTCATACAAAAAAAAAAAATGATTCATGGTTATTTGTTAATAATAAACATAAAGCACATTTTAGAATTACGCTTCACTATTTTAGCGGAATCAACACAAAAATTGAGCTATTATGAAATAGGTTTAATTCATCATAAGAATTAATTTATATATTTAAATAAATAATTAATTTTTAGTTATTTTTTTACAAAATAAACTCACCATCATCAAGAAACTCAACGTCAGTACTCCAAACCTTGTTTATACAAAACAAGATACACACAAATAATATTGCGTTATTCCCAAGCATCCTACCGTCTCGGTACATTTTATTGTATCAACTAACAACTTCGTGCATCAATTATTTTTTATACGGGTAGACTCCCGAATAAAGACATCTGCAGCTTATAATAAATTGGATTTACTGAAAAAACATATTTAAATGAGACGTGTACATTTTTATCATACGATGGGTGAATGATAAAAAGTTAAAGGTTAACGTAGCCAATCATAATAGAATAACCTTTGTTATGTTTATCATAAGATTACGAGTATTTACATATTCTATGGTCTTTTTTTGTTTAATTTGAATGCACCTAATGAATGTCATAAAAGTCAAGTGATAGTTAACCGTTCCAAAAAATTAAACATAAACAATTTAAATCTTATTACGACGTTATGTACAAATGTAGGTACTACGTTGGTTAAATTGAGTTTAAAACGGTTTTAAAACAAATGTATTTCCGAAAGAGTAGAAAACTTATCAAAATTGGTTACTATTGCGTATGGACCTTTTTCACAATTACGATTGAGTACGTTCTGCCTACCCAAACTTAGTGCAATATTACCGTTGCTCACAGCCGTGAACATTTCTAGTTGAACTTATTTTATGAAATGTATTATTGCTTTTATATATTTGATAAGGTTTCATAAACCTGACTGTGACAATTATACATTGATACACGACCAATTACCAAGTATAAGTTACTGGCATAACTATTCGTGAGTAATAGTTCAGAACTATATAGTGGTATTAATCTTTATTTTTTTAAACTATTTTAACTACGGACAATTCTTTAAAAATTATTACACCGGTACGTGGAAAATAATTATCTGTGTTTTTTTTCCACACAGACATCGTTTCATAAGATAACGCAAAGAGCAAAAAATGGTCATATTTTAACTCATGTTGTTATGCTCATGTTATTTTAACAGCATTTTAGCATTTTAACTAATCTCGAGAAATACCGAGTGGCAGAGCTTATCGGTGAGCACAACCATGAATCGGGTAAACAGCTTGAATAATTGAGCGTTAACTGCTCCGAGTAAATTGTAAAAGAAAAGCCAGCGATTCAATTACTCAACGACCAAGAAAAATTATTCGAAAAAAATTACTAAAAATTTAACTACATATATTGTAAATAAGGATATTTCGTCTGTCCGAAAATCCATGAATGTGGCAAGTCGGGAAAACTATGCTACTTTTTCAACATTTTTTGATAAATTCCTAAAGAAAAATGTCCAACGTTGCACTCATTTTCGTAGGCAATCGTAATGATTTTAAGGGCCAGATAAAAAAGTCGTACTCAATCGTACATAAACGTTCAAAAGTCATACCGTGTCTATTTGTAAGCACAAATAACCTACAAAAACTAACCAACACAGGTGTCTGTAAAAAAATAATTGTTGCTTAAGTGGTAGTTTCTCAGGAGGGCCCGGTGTTCATTGTATGCATTTCGAATAAAATAAATAAAAATAATATGTAAAACCAGTGGTCCCCAAACTTTTTCGACAGCGACACTGTCTTGGAACAGAGGTTATCTCATGGCATCCACGGCCTTTGATTAAACCGATGTAATAGTTATTCTTATTTAACATAAAATATTCTTAATAAGTAATAACATAATGTCGGCGGTGTGTTGCCCCCGTAAAGACACGGCACAGTTAGGGAACTACTGGGTAAACAAATCATCACCAAGTCATGGCGTAAATTTACAGTGTCGCAATTATTGAATTATTCAATTTTATAAAAAAAAAACGAGAAAAAGTAATCTATTCAAATTGATTGAAATACTCGCAGACAAGTAATCGATTACTAAAACATATTTTTTAAAATATTATAGATTGTTATTCATGTTGTGTTAAATATTATTACACTCACCATTTAAAAATTACCGAAGAATTATGAGAATGATGATAAAAATATTTTTTATTTAAATATTGTAATATTATAAATTTATTCATATTTATATACTCTCTTAATAATTTTATATTGCTTATGATTACAATGTTGTACAATAAATGGCTAAATAAGATTTTTGACATGCAATGATACATAAATTATATGGAAATTTAATAATTCAATCTATATTATACTAGCTGAACCGGCAAACTTTGTTTTACCATATAAATTATTTCTATGGAATTTATAGTGTAGAAAAAATATAACTTAACTTATTGTAAGTGTGTAAGGATGTGGTAAATGAGTGAAAGAGGCATGGAGCGCTGTGAACGATGAGGGAATATAAAAAAAAAAAAACACCAAACATTAATTTTTGAAATTAATCGTAATTTAATCCTCAAAATATATATCATTAATAATTAATTACGACAGTAACACTAACAAACAATATCAATTTCTTAATGCTATAGCGTGAACAATATTTTTTGTAAGCCCATCTTTAGCTAACACAAACAAACTGGATGGTTTACCCACTCGAGAGCATGCCGCGTATAATTGTCCGTGTGAAAAACATGGTGTGATCCAATCGAAATTATAGATCACCAACATAGATTATATTCTGAAGTATATCAGGTTCTATCCAAATCCTTTAACATCGATCAGATATACAGCATTCGAAGGGGGTTATGATCACTGGCAAGTATATGACCCGAATTATCTAGGCCATTGCCCATACCTTTACATGCCATTGCCATTGCCCATGAAAACAATTTATTTGGATTATTAAAATTATAAATGTATACAATAATTTGTAATAACGAAAACAGTAACTTAATTATGAAAAACCGGATACTGATACAACTTTCAGTTGTAGATAGAGCGGTAGCCTGCCTGGCAAATCCAATGGTTTCAAAAACTCTGTTGCATAATTTACAGCTTCGTTCGCATCGCAAATTGTATCGATTGATTTGTATGACACTAAATCGCCTAGCAACAACTCTTGTATCTTGAGATATAATTCTTTGGTTACCAAGGTAACCCACGAATCAAAAAATATATTTTATTTACCCACTAAGTTTACGCAACAGGTCATTATATATGATAGTTGATAAAGTGGCCAATTCATCATCATGCCGAGAGCGCCAAGAGCACGCATTGGCAGAAGAACTGCCAATGCAACTCGAATGTATAACAGAAGGCAAAAAGATAACACACCAGAACGTTCTCAAACACTTGCACAGGAGCAACGTAACGCTTTAAGTATGAAATCAGCGTTTAATTATCAATCCGAGATTGATTATTTAAATATTAAAGCGCTTCAAATAGGACCAATGACTATATTATTATGTCCTAAGTGCCATGCAAAAAAATGGAAAGATGAAACCCGTGGACTTTGCTACGCTGACGGTAAAGTTGTTTTACACCAATTTGAGGATCTTCCAGACCTAATTAAAAGTTTAATTGATAATTCTCACCCTCTATCAAAACATTTCTTTGATAATTCTAGACGGTATAATACTCTGTTTCAAATGACATCGTTTAGAGCAAACGAAATAGCTGAAGGGAACTTCATGCCCTCTTTTAAAATTCAGGGTCAAGTGCATCATTTAATAGGTAGTTTATTACCCGAAATTGGAAATAATGGTAAATTTTTACAAATATATTTTATATCAGAGTTGGATCAAATATCTATTCGAACAAATATGATTCCAAATTTAAAAAGAAGTCTCATAAATTATTTATTTTTTATCTGTATTTATTTTTAATAAAAATATATTTATCATTTATAACGCTAGAAAAATTTCAATCCGTTTTCATTAACAGTTTTTTTATATTTACTTGCCGATCACATTAAACAATAATATTTGAATTATACATATCATGGTCCGAAGGTAAAATGATGCCTTAAACAACCAATCACGGGCGAAGCTGTGACGGGTCGGCTAGTTAATAAATATAACAAGAGTTATAATAGAGTAGATATAGATTCACGTTTATTATTTATAATACTCGTATATCATGCTTAAAATATTATCAATTTGAAATAACAAAATAAACTAATTATTCTAATGCTTGGGTGTCGAATATAAACACCATTTAATATCATAAAATGTATAAATAAGAATTAAGATTTACACAATATATAGTATAGTATTAATCGATAATCTGATATAACTAAATAAGCGTTGTAACAGAAATTCTTGCTGGAGAACTATACCATGAAGATTTAGATACAGTAATGACTCCAATCGAATACGTTGAACCTGGCTGTAGATCCTTCAACTGTAAAAGAAAAAGTTTCTATTTATTGTATAAATACTCAATTAGTCAGACTGTCAAGCAACGAAAAATCAAAAATTGTAAAAATTGTAATTATTATCGAAGAACATAACTCCGCGTATTAATTATTTTTTTTATATTTGATATGGACTGGCGTAATAAAAATTACAGTAGACTAAATTATATTATTATGATTTATATATGAACCAAATAACCGACAATATTAAAAAATTCTTAAGAAAATAGATTCGTCAATTCGGCAAACTGAAACTCCGACGACTGTCATTAAAAACATTTGATTATGTGTTTTTATAACCGAATGACATAGTCAAAAATGTAAACGATACTAATAATATGTATTCTTACTAATCCTACTCGTGTGTCAGTATTTCGTAATTTTTATACGAATCGACGGATTTAAATCGAGTTCAACAATTCAAGTGTAGTCGTGGCTAGACCTCACGGCACTTAGTGGATATATTAATGACGTTAATTATTGAACTAAACCATCAACCGTATTACGACTTATTGTTGCACACATTTATATAGTTCGTCATTTATAATTACATTTATAAAAACTATCATCATAGATCATATATTCTAAAAACAATCTAATAAGTTTATTCAATTCATAGTACTACCGTATAATTGTAAGTCGGTAATTCTTCATCGATCGGAATCTCAATTGGTGCAATGCTCGTACAACACGAGTTGACATCTGCCGTTGATATTTCTTCGACATTGATACTAAACGCTTTCAACACACCATTGAATAACCACGGAATATCCCATTGGAGACTTACAGTGATATTGCCAACTTCAGTAGTTTTTATGTAAGTTGGTGAATCGGGTACTGTATTAAACAATAAAGGTTGAAAGTTCGGTAATTAAACTAATTTTTAGAGCTTTTGCCGGTCGTTATGAATAAACTTACAACCGTCGATGGCGCTGAAATAAACGGAAGACACTTTACCACCTTCGGGATAATCTACAGATTTTGGCTTTATCTATAACAGAAATATATCAAAATAATAACACGTTTTTGATTCCGTTTTCAAAAGGAATTTATTATCTCCTAAAACGTACTTTAAACGTGTAGTTTTTACTTAAAGTCATATTATAAAATGTATGGCAGTAGAATTCCGGCCACGCTAAACATTTTTCAGGTGGAATGATAAAAGAGTTTGTCGTATTTGCAAAAGCATTCTCGTCAAACGAAACAATAAATCCGTCTAAAGAAGTATTTTCTAAATATGTCCATCGGAGTCCAACCATACGACTCTTCTTTAAGCTCTTTTTATACACCATTAAATCATCCACATGCACTAAATCTATTTATTTATAATTAAAAAATAGTTAAGTTTTGTTGGAAGTATTTGGATATTTTTTCAACTTTAAACATTCTTTATCTTACTTTCATTTTTAGTCTTAAAGTTGACAGCCAGATAATGTTCTAGGCTATACCCGAAATTGGTTTTTATAAATATTTTCAGTTCATGAGTTGTGTTCGATTTTAGATTATCAATATAAATATTATTTTCTTGTATTTCATCAGCGCGTAAGACATTTTCGTCATTGTCCTGCAAAAACTTAATATCTTTAATATCTTAATTCCACGATTGTATTTACTAAATAATATTTATAATAATAATAATATATTTAGTAAATATACCTTAAGTTGAAGGTAAAATTTTGAAAAAAATCCGTTCAACTTTGAACAATCCTTCTGGTCCACTTTCCATTGAAGAAACACAGAATTATTTGTAACATACATAGGATGATCGATGTCCAAAGTAGGTTTTGCAGTAGTGCCTAGTTTAGAAAAAACATTTTTTTTGTTTCAGTAAACAAATTAAAATGAGTTATTTTCGTGTATTTTACTTGATGTTGGTGTTAATGCATAAACAACAAGTTCAGGATGAATATTATTGGTATCATCATCACCGACAATAACTCGTATAGCGTATTGAGAATTAGGAATCGTATCGACTATTTCATAACTAGTTCGATTCATAACTCTTAGTGACGTCCATTCGTTTTCTATTTCTCGTAATGAACAACTAAAAATTCGCATCACCTGAAAAGAACAATAATTTCAGTGTCGAAAAGAAATTTAATAAAATTCAAGTCAACAGTTAATAATGCATAAATGATCATGATCGTAAATTATGATGAATTATCAGATATTAAAAAATGCAGCCATGACATTACTTTGTATTTTACTGTAAACGTTACTGAACCATTCATATTACTGATTGGCTGATTTGAATTTAACATTTTCCAGAGTACTTTGATTTTTCCATGTGTTATTATGGTGGAAACATTTGTTATTTCCACGTCATTTCCTGTAGATAATGTCATATAAAATTAATACGAAAACATTTATTTATTTTGAATCATAATTATCATAAATACGTTTTATTACGTGTCTATAATCTATATTATACATGATAAATAATACATTTTAAAAATGTAGTATTTTTTAGTGATTATTTTTTCATCCAATAATCTATATATATAAAAATGGAGACAAAAAATTCGAAATTGCAACAGTTGAGAACGGCTGGGCCGATTTGGCTCAATTTTTTTTTTAAATGATAGAGAATGACGGGGAGCGGGTTTATAGCATAAATTATGGACCTAACTCCTGTGAGTTAGAGATTTAGAGACAAAAACTGAGTTACACCGGTGGCGCCCTCAAGCAGATAAAAATAAAAATATAAATCTAATATATAAATGTGAAAATGAAAACCTTTGAGTGATATGTTCTCGGAAACAACTGAACCGATGGTTATGATTTTTTTTTTAAATTGAAGAGCTCATTGCGGAGAAGGTTTATGGCATTTGATTGATTCTCTAACTTTAAAAACAAAGGAGTTATCAACTATCATAAATAATGACCTGTTGCGTAGACTTAGTGGGTAAATAAAATGTATTTGTTGATTCGTGGGTTACCTTGGTAACCAAAGAATTATATCTCAATATACAAGAGTTGTTGCCAGGTGATTTAGTGTCATACAAATCAATCGATACAATTTGCGATGCGAACGAAGCTGTAAATTATTGCAACAGAGTTTTTGAAACCATTGGATTTGCCAGGCACGCTACCGGTCTATCTACAACTGAAAGTTGTATCAGTATCCGGTTTTTCATAATTAAGTACTTAAATTTGTCTTATTTGTGTGTGTGTGTGTGATGCCAGCAAGACGCAAAGAGGCAAATTTGAGCCGTCGAATAAATGCGACTAAAAACAAGAGAAAGAGAATAGCGCAAAGAACGGAAGAACAAATGCAATCCGATGATATGAATGTGCGTGTGAGTATAGCGCAATTTTGTGAATTTCAACCATAAGAGGCACGAGCTGAACGCAATGAACAACGACGATTGGAGCAAAGACTAGCGCGCCGTTTTATTATAAGTTGTTATATATTTATACCCATATCCTATCTATTTCTTTCTTTCTTTCTTCCTTCTGCCTTTAAGATTATAAGACCTTTATTTTTACTGTCTTATGCGATATTGCATTTCAAGTAATTCATCCATTCCATAGACCGTTGTGAGAGTGAAAAATCGTGTTGTGAATACTGCCCTGTACTGTTTTCGTTATTACAAATTATTGTATACATTTATAATTTTAATAATCCAAATAAATTGTTTTCGTGGGCAATGGCAATGGCATGTAAAGGTATGGGCAATGGCCTAGATCATTCGGGTCATATACTTGCCAGTGATCATAACCCCCTTCGAAAGCTGTATATCTGATCGATGTTAAAGGATTTGGATAGAACCTGATATAATTCAGAATATAATCTATGTTGGTGATCTATAATTTCGATTGGAACACATCATGTTTTTCACACGGACAATTATACGCGGCATGCTCTCGAGTGGGTAAACCATCCAGTTTGTTTGTGTTAGCTAAATATGGGCTAACAAAGAATAGTGTTCACGCTATAGCATTAAGCAATTGATATTGTTTGTTAGTGTTACTGTCATAATTAATTATTAATGATATACATATATAATTTTGAGGATTAGTTTGGTATTTTTTTTTTTTTTGTATATTCTCAGCGCTGCCTCTTTCACTTATTTACCACATCCTTACACACTTACAATAAGTTAGTTATATTTTTTCTACACTATAAATTCCCTATAAATAATTTATATGGCAAAACAGCGTTTGCCGGGTCAGCTAGTAGAATATAATAGAAATGACAAAACGAAGTGGACGAAACTCCTAGGTCAGGTGAAACTTCACGGTCGGTTAAGAAACAGGGGTGGGCTGAATGATATAATTCTATTGTTCTTTTAAACTTCAAATCATTGTACTATTGTTCTCGAAAGAACGATTCTGAGTGAAAGTGTTCGGTTGGATCAGTTTATAATTTTACAGATGGTCAATTTAAAGGAGAACCTAATTTCTTGATTATTATAACTTTTGCAGAAAAAAAAAAAATTTTAAAATAATGAGATTTTTCTTTATTTCTTTTTGACTAAAATATATCTATGTATCGATAATATGTGTATATTAAGAGTCACTACGATTAATTTTAATAATATAACAATAGAGAAATAAGAAAATGCACTGTTGGATATCACGATTGAAAGATCTTGCAATTTTGCTCTGAACTTCTGAATTATTTTGAAAGATGTTGAGAAATTCATATAGAGCTCATCAAGATTCCACATAGTTAGACAAAGTTTTCTTTCAAAAAAGTACCAGGTTTGTAAAGAAAACGTGTATACAAACACAAAATCAAAATAATCATACGTAATGAGTAAGGTTGGGATTTTAATGCCCTAAAAAACCCCGAAAAATGTCATTAAAAAAATGCTTTTATGATCTAAAACGATACTGAACGATATCATCGGACGTCGATTTTACCTATTTAAGATTATTTAACAGGAAATGCGGGTAGAGGTTACTCAAACCATGTCCAATAATAGAATACGAATTACGAGTACCATTTTATAATCTGTTATATTTATTTAAAAACCATGTTGGTGTAAAAATCTTAAAATAAAATTTTAAATTCATAATTGGTTTCCAAAAACTCAAAAAAATGCTCCAAAAACTCTAAAATACCCTAAAAAATTAAGGAAATTACCTAAAAACTAAAAAATGCCAAAAAATGCCAAAAATTGCAGTAAAATGCAAAATAAACTTTCTTATTCTCAATCAAATGTACATAAAACAAATTTGTGACAAGACGAGCATTGCACATTAAGCTTTGGAAAACAATGCAAAGTGCATCGAAATCCCAGCCCTAGTTATGAGTTATAAATAATATTACATTTCTCGTTTCGCTCAGAATGTAATATATTACATGAAATCATAATTTTTCTTGAATTCTAACTTTTATATATAACAAAATGTCTCTTAATAAATTATTATTATACATTCTTTAAACCTATACAAAAATGGGAATTTTTCTATGAATGCAATTTTATGTTAAAATACAGTACATATATCAATACTAGTAGATATAAATGACCATTTTTATAAAGATTCTATTTGTAAAATTTACCGTTCATAAGAGGAGTAGCTGAATAAATGGGCGATGACTCTAACAATCCATTCATTGTTTTTGCAGTTAATTGTATGCTATAGTCAATACTTGGAATAAGATCATTTAAATACAGACCAGTACCTGAAGTTGATAATAATATTGGATATTTGGATACATCGGACATTAATGTCAAAACGTATTCAATAATATTGCATTCATAACGAATAGTTTGAATCTGTAAATTCATTATTTAAACTTAGTATAAATAACAATAAATAATATAAGTAGTATTAAGGAAATAAGACAGTTTATATTTTCTAGTCGAAAATATTTATATCTTTACGTTTTATACTCACACTATCCCATGTGACGTTAAGACTATTTATTCCATTTACTAATTTCACATTGTATTCAGGTATTTCAGGTTCTAAAAATAATATGTTATTCAATCTATTAATCAATAGAATTATTATTTCAAATATAGTTATTATTTATGTCTCAGTTCAATCTGTTAGTGATTTATTTAAAGTACTTACGAATACATGATGTATTATATTGACCGTAAATTATGTCTTGTTCATTAAAATTCCCATCATTTGTTATTAGAAGAACACCAACTACATATGTGGTACCTGGTTCTAAGCCACTTAAAATGCTCGTCATTTCAGATTCATTCAAAATCGAATTAAACTCTGAAGTTTTGTAAGATTCTTCACCTAGTATCTGCAAACATAAACCATTACACAATTGTTTTAATAACAATTCTTAATACAGTAGTATGTACCTACAATTCACATTAATCTAGAAAAAGTGATATGAAAAAAAGAATTTTCGAAAAGTATTTAAATTGCATGATGTGGTAGTTTAATTTGTTCTTATATAGATACGAAATCGTATTTGGTTGAAGTTGGCTGGTCCATTTTATTTATTTTCTATTCTTTAAAACATTTTTGAAAGTTTTACATTTTTAGGTCATTTGAGTTTATTACGCATCTTTTTATATTCATTATCTACAGGATTACATAGTTTAAACTTTAATCGATAAGTTATCAACATTACGTTGATACATACATTATGTATTGTGAAATACTGTAATCTAATTCTATCTATCTGTTTATTGATATTATCAATATGTACCCAATATTCATTCCGATTTACAAATAAAACTACAATTATATAACTGTCTCATATTGTAAATAGTTTTTTTTTTTTAAGTTACAATTGTGAGTAGTGTGACACATTGTAATAAAATACATAATTATTCATTATTTATAACTAGATTGATTCATAACAAATGTTTTTATATTACCTTATAAAATAATTGATAGTATTTCAGCTCTATGTTTGTGACACCGCCTTTTATATTTGTTGAACTTAAATTTAATTTAATCTCTAGTGACTCATACTTGCTTGAAAGCAGTTCAGGCGGATTAACGAGGTATGGATATTCTAAATATAAAAACGAATTAAAACAATTATAAACATGTATTTATTTAGATCGTCAATACGTGAAGCATAATGTGTTTCTAGTCGAGACAGTTAAGAATTATATTGTCATAACAATACGACGAACAATTTTGTTTACAATTAGCACCATATTTGCCTGAGCCGCAATCTGAAAAAAAATATGTTTATTATTGTTATTACCGAATGATAAATGATTAATTTTACAATTATATCGTTTAAGTGTTTCTTCACTCATAATAATCATACCTTGGTCACACCACGGGCCAGTTAGCCCCACTGGACAAGTACAGCCATAAGTCGTACACATTAACATACCACGACACATTCTATTTTTTATAGAGCAAATTCCCTTACAGTCAGCTCCAAACGAATTTGACCCACAACCTGTAATTTTATATTAATTTTACTTACGTAATTAAGATTCTTACAATTTATTTCAAACCTCATGCAATTTATTTTGGTTTTAAATGGATACAGTTATTATTTACCGTATGAAATATTGTAATAATCAATCAAATTGGTAATTAATTAAGTTATAATATATTGTATAATAATATATAGAATTATATTTGTGCGGTATAGCGGAATAGTAAAATACATAATGCATTTTTTATTTAAATGTTAATATTTGAAATATTATCTTTTAGTTGTATTTCGAGTTGAAATGACACATTAAAAATAGGGCTTTTGGTCGAATACATGAATCATCAACAGTGCGAGTTTTGATAAATTTATAAATATATAGTTACATAAAACATTTATAAATTAATTGGCGTTAATGTAACGTACGTTTATGAACTTGCTGAAATGTAGGCATTGAAATAACTGCGATCAAAGCGTCGATTTTAAATGATATTGTGAAAGTATAGGATCAATACTAAAAATAACAAAAGTACCTGTCTCACATAACTGTCCTTTAAAACCAGGAGGGCAAATACAATCGGATTTTAGATTTAATTTGTATCCACCGTTAAGACAACCACTTGTTGTCTGGTTGTCGTTATATTTTCCTGGCTCCTTCGCTATATTAAAACAGTCAATAGAAGGTAATAAAAAATGTAATTGAAAGTATTTCCTTATTAGATACATATTATCTTAAATGTATATGACAAAATGTACCATTATATTAGCGCGACATAAATTATTTCCCATTATGATACTTGTAATTAACAAATACCCAAACACGTTAATACTTAAAGGATATTACAAGATAAAATTATTATTGCCAAAATACAAAAAAAAAAAACTAAGTTTAGGTTAACTAGGTGGGTTAGGGCAAACTACATGTACAGCAGGACACTTTTATTACATCCGCCTTATAATTAAATGAATCCAGGGGCCCAAGCTTGTTTTCCCAATATCTGTATGTACTCTGTTTATCTGTAAAAATATTAATATTTTTGTTTCCTTGAATTTTATAATAAGGGGCCGAAAGAACAACTTAATATCGTATTTTCATTCATTTATCAGCTATAATAACCATTTTCAATTGGTAATTTATATAAAACTGAAGTATGCAACACCTAGGAAATGTCCCCTTCTATTTTGTTCAGTAGTATATTATGGTCAACTTTTGAAATTTCTTCAGAAATAATTTTATTATTTTTATCGGTCAAAATAACGTAAAATCAACCGATTTAATGACAATAAAATGATAATAAAATAATGACAATTGTACAAATTGAATTTGCTTCTTAGGTACAAATATGTTTACTGAGAAAAAATTTTTTTACAAGAAATTGAATTAACTTGTTTTTAATACATACCGACTCCTAATATATTAAATGCATATGGGTGCTCCGTTTTTACATTTTGTAAATTATCCAATTGAGTATAATCTTCGTCTAAAAAATAAATAATATTTTCATTACATAAAGGAATCCTTTACATAAAAGGATAATGTATAAATAAGAATAATGTTCGCTGAACCATTTGCTCATGAAATATACTCTTATATTTTAACTTGCTATCCTAGCAAACGTTGTTTTTACCATACTTTTTTTTTTAAAAATTTTAGCCACACAAAGAGTCCCGTGAAAATAACTGCGAGTTAAATACTCTTAAAAACAGTTAATGTCTAAAATGTTAGAACTAAAATGTCTTTTAAAACATATTAGTAGAATTACAATAATGATAAATATTTTACGATTATTGAAATTGTAATCTATGCGGAACACAAATAACAACAACACCTATACTAACTGAATGCCCTTACTCAATACGAAGAAAAAAGGAAAGAAAACAATATGCTCCACCAACTACAGGAGACCCTAGGACCGAATACAGATGAAATTAATAAAATAATATACTTTTATAAGAATCATAATTCTACAAATGTATTTAAAATGTAAGAATTTTGTGAAAAATAAATAAAAATTTGGTAAATAACATGTAATCGGAAAATTTTATAAAATACATTTGCATTAGCAACTGTAGATAGTTAGTAGCTTACTATTAGATAGGCAGTGCAAAAGGCATTGTCTCTGTTTTATAGGTACGCATATTTGTAAGTGTATTATAAAAAAGGGCGACACTCCTAGGTCGGGTGAGATTCCACGGTAGAGTGAGTAACTGGAATGGACTTAATTATACTGCTGTATTGATCTTTTTAATTTGAAACCAATATACCATTGTTTTAGAAAATACGATTCTGACTGGAATAGATCGGCAGGATCAGTTTAAAATGTTTATATACTAAAAAATTAAAAATCTAATTTTTAAACAGGAACCCTTGTAAAAAATTAACAGTCTTCATTGACAAAGTTGTCTAATTATTGCGTTAGAGTGATCGTTTTTTAATTTCTCAAAAGTTATCCCAATTGAGGATAATTGACAAAAAGTTGGAAAAAAAGACGGGAAATATTTTTTTCATTTTAATTTAAAATTAATTAAACGTAGAAACTTGAAATGTTCAAAAAATGCTCACATAGTAATTTTCTAGATATGGTGTAAGTTTCAAACAGCTTTGTATTTTTTCGTGCTTTTTATAGCCATTTGAAATTTTAGAGTTTTGTTAGTTTTTTTCGTAAAATGCTAATAGAAAAATTTTTGTTGATTTTTAGATTTTCAATTTTAAAACATTACTACATCATCGAATATTTGTTTTACTAATCTGAAATAAATCTCAAAAATCTGTAGTCACATTAAGCGTTTGATTTTGAATTTTTGATAAATATCGATAAAAATAATGAAATTTGCCTAATTTTTGAAGTGGAATGTTGACTAACATTTAAATAACAATACTTAAGACTTCAAAATGTAGTAAAATGTACTGGAAAAGTTATATTATCCAGCGAAAAAAAAAAAATATTTACTGAAAAATTCTAAAAAAAAATGTATTAGCTTTATAAAATTGGGTGTTTTCGAGATATCGATTAACGGTGTTAGTTTTTTCATCTTAACTCAAATGTGGGCTTCTCTATGGAGTGTCTCTATGAAGGGACTTGACATATTAACAGAACACTTATAAAAAAATGTTCTATAGTTTTCGAAAGCAATGATACATAAGTTTCAAATTTAAAGACCAATACAGCATTACGATTCACGTTTCCCTTTAACTCACCCTACCATGGATTCTCACCGACCTAGGAGTCTCACCCATTTTATATTTTTATACTAATCTATTTTTTAAGGAGGTCGTGTCAAATGATTTTTTTTTTTTGTACGTTAGGCTTTTCATTTGTGGGTTTTAGCTGTTATTTGTACATGTTCCGTATGGAGGGCAGGTTATTGATGGTTTCTTCTCTCTGGACGGTTATTCCGTGCAGTAAGAGAAACCACCGATGACTGGATTTAAACTGGTGACTGCTCGTTAAGAACCAGCTTTTTCCTGTTCGGCCATGACGCCTCCCATAATATATAATATAATTACAATATATAATGATGTCACCCACCTCAGCTATATATACAAATCAGTCACCTAAACTACCCACTTTATAAATGTTTTGAATACTAATGGCTAATTATAGCTTAAAAACAATGGCTAATATCGTGTTTTTGATTTTAAACCACCATGAAAACATACATTTTCAAAAGAGTACTTACCAGTTTCAGAACATTGTGAAATCCTTTTAAGTACAAAAGTTTCATGATAACATTGACCATACGAGTAGTGACACTGATAATGCAACGATAATTTATATTTTCGTCCTTTCACTAAGGACATATTCTTTAGTCTTAAAGTTCTTGTACCATACTATGTGTCAAATGTATATTGTTCAAGTCACATACTAATAATCCTTAATATTTTTAGAGCATAAAATATTATTAATATTGATCTTACTTCATATTTCAATGCAGTTGAAATTATTTCAGTACCGAAATATTGGTCGTCAATAGTGAGTTTATAAAAATATAGCTGGTTATACATATAATTTGGATCAACGAATTCATAAGTTAACGTTATACATGTCATAAGTTCGTTTTGGGGTGTCCAGGAAAACGAAAATATATCATTCGTTGTTTGCCGAAAGCCATTATATCTCCAATTAACTGAAAATTCATAAATATACTAGTAAGTACAGAGTATTATTTTATGTAAAAAATTAATTTAAGATTTATTGAAAATAATATAGATATAGATAAAAAATGTATACTTGCATATTCTCTAAAAATAATGATTGATATATGATATTATATGTTGTGCTCAAAATAACTAATACAGTAGCGTCATAAAATTGAAAATTGTATTAATTATTGTTGCAATATCTGCTTTAGTTAAGGTTTAAAATTCTAATGCGCTAACAAAATATTCTACGTATTTTTCATTTAACTTTTAGATGACCCATTAGACTTTTTACTGAACGATGATACATTAACTGTGAGTGAAAATTTCTAGTTTCTACAGTTATTTTTTTTTGAGTTACGAAGGAAAAAAATTGATATTGTTGAAAACTTGTATTTACGGATTTTGGTAAACTTATTTATTATATTTTTTATAATTATAAATTATAAATTATTTGGAATGTGGTTGAGAAATTCAAAAATGACCTTTCGAATGTAACTTCTAGACAAAATTCGTAATTATAATGCAAAATAACGTTGATGACCGGAGTAATCCTCCCGGTCAAATTCGAGTAATTAGACTAAAAACACAAATTTTTTTTGGTCTATTGCAAAGGAATCACAACATTGAACCGAAAATCATGGACTGAAAGAGAATAAAAACAACGAAAAAAGAACTACCCTACTTACCAAAAATCGATAGCATCAGCAAGATTATCATAATCAATAATAACATTTCTACTGATTTAGTGTCATAATAGTATTTTACAAGATATGTGTTGAATTACTAATTAACTTTATCATACATGACATTACTATTATTTACCACTCGTACCTATATTTTAAATTTTAAAAGTATATACAGGGTGTCTCGCCGGGATTTACGCTGAGCGATATTTTGTTGACAACAGTTTGTTAAATATAAGTGTGTTATTAAAATTTACTTTTTATGCTTTATTTTTTATCATTTTTGAAGATAGCCTTTTTATAAGGCTTCTTTTCATGAAAATGTTGAAGGTTTAACTATCAATTTTTATTAACATCTTGACTGTTAGTAAAATTTTTAATTTACAAGAAAATAATGTATTTTCTTTAAATATAACTATATTTTACACAATTTTAAATAATTATAACATAACTTATCAGCAAATTATTGCTGAAAAAATGAGGAGGTGATAAAAATGTACATTATTTATTTTTATTAAAAGTCAATATTTGAACTTCTTCAATAATATATTTATATTTACCAAACTATTGTCAACAAAATTGTCTTTGCCCAGGGATGCCCATAAGAAAAACGGAATTGGATTATCTCTATTAACACGGGAGATACCGCTCTGTGTAAATCTCGTTTGGACACTCTGTATACTCTCTAATTTAGTATTGCATCGAGTGACCAATGCGCACGTTTAACTGCTGCAGTTGTGTTATTATACACGCCTTTTTTCACTTATGATGAAAACACGTTGACGCTTAAAACATGTGTTCCTACATAATAAATATAATAAATCCAAAACAGTCAAATATCGCATCGCAAAAATAATACACTCAGATTATAATTAAATTTAGTACCTTCCTCCAGCTTACCATTTTGTGTCAAAAAAGAAATTTTCCACTCATTTACATTATACGAGATGTTGTCTCTACTAATGCTATTTTTTATCAAGTTTTCATCAAATAATGCAAGTACATCCGATGTAGACCCGAATTTATTTGGTTTGTTAACTGGCATTCCAATAGCGTTTGTTCTCGAATGAATGTCAACAGAATATTTTCCTTGAAATGTAGTCAAAAAATTATTTTTTATAAATCCAGCTAAAAAATCATAATATTTTATATTAATTCTAGTTATTGAAATAAGCTTCTAAATAGTTTTTTTATTTTTTCACGTGATAAAAAAATGTAGATAATAGCAACAAAAATTAACTCTTTTTACTTGGTCAAATTTGTAACATGGGATAAGCTTTTGAATATTTTTTTATGTAAAATTTTCCAGTTTTTTTAGAGAAAACTATGAAGATTAAATGATAAATATTCTTTTAACACAGATTAAATATAATGGCAGATAATACATAATTTAGATTTGATTTAAAATTCCGATTTGAATAGATAAATATACTTGAATTATAACACTTACAGTCCGTAAAGTCACTTAAACGATGTATAAAGTTATCCTGAATTCTATATATCGTGGTGACATCATAATTGGTACCTAAACATAAAATAGTCATTTAATTAATTTAATTACTTATAGGCTATAATAAAATAACTCTATGTAGACATGCTCATTATTTATGTTCAATAAATTTGATTATAGCAGTTGAATATGTTTTATAGTTTTGTACAGTTGATTATGGAATACAGGAGCCTATTATGCAAGCCTTGTACTTCATAACATCGCGATCATTTCATATTTTATTCAGGTTTTGAAGAAAAATAAGTGATGAGTCATAAGATGAGTTTATATTAATACATACCTTATATGAAATAAGATTTGTAATAAATGGTTTGTATTAGTATTATGCGTAAAGCAAACGTTAGGAGTACGCTAGTCTATTTACTTACTTCAAGTAATAATCATGTATAGATTACAATATAATTTACGAGGTTTAATTAATCCTAATACATAAATGAATTTTTATATTTTTATTTTATTCAATTTCTCTAATATTATTTGGTAAGACTTACCATTATCATGAATTTGATAATCCAAGTCTGCACTCCAGACGCTGTTTATACAGAATAACAAGCAGACAAATAGTATTTCGTTATTTCCAAGCATCTTACCATCTCGATACATCTTATAATATCAACTTCGTCTTTATATTATTCGCAGCGGATCTCCACATCTGCAGCTTGCAACAAATTGATATTAACTAAAACAATTTATTTTAATCAGCCATTTGTATTTTTATCATGCATTTTATTTTAGAAACATAATCAAAGGTCAAATTATTCTAGCATATGATAATGATTTTAATGATTTTATTATATTTTTTTTATATTATTTACCTATTCTATTTGATGGCTGGTTTTTTTTAGTATTTCTAATTAACCATGATGGATGTGTCGTGATAAAACATGAGTGTTGAATTATTGTTTTCATTAATTTAACAGAGACCATTGGTACGTAAAATATATAAAGTATATCTTGGTACGTAAAATGTTGCATTAAAATTAAAATTAAAATATATTTATTATAAAACTCTCAAGACTTAAACCCTACAGACATCCAACATAATCATCGACGAATTAACAACTCCATTCATTATTTTGTTAGATTTTTACAGTGACACAATACTGTGGGATTCTAATGACACTGACTACAGAGAAAAAATAATTGAAAACATGCTAAATTTGAATAATATCAACATTCTCAATGGCCAAGCAACACGAATAAGTACTAATGTATATAACTTATATAACACTCATTAATATTATATATAACTACTAATTAGGCATACTTTCTGCTATTGATCTCATCTTCTCATATGCGACAATCATATCTTATAAATTACACATCTGTGACCCCAAATGAAAATTAAATTATGCCAAGTAATAGTTAGATACCTAATAAAGACCGAAAAAAAAATCTTGGACACTGTTACCTCAAGTTTAAATAGTACAGAATCAGCTATAATATTTTGGAAAAAAGTTAAGAACATAAAAGGGATCCATTAACAACCATTTTATCAGAAAATACAATCTATACCGAGCCTGATACAATAGATTATTCCATTGGTCAACACTTTAACACTAACTTAGGACCAAAATTGTTAACTGTTGAGTACAATGAAATACGATTTAAAAACAACAACCTCGATAAACTGTTTGTGTTAAGCAAATCATGACTTTAAATTTTTCTAGTAAGATTTCTCGGTGGTTTCTCTGTTATTACACGGATAACATGCTCAAAGTTAAGCGTAATACACCAATTACTGAAGAAAAATATAAAGTATTCGCTATAATCCAAACACCAATTACATTTGTTATTAGTCATTGCTTATTAAAAATGTTTCATAGGTATTAAGATAATATTATACTCTAATAAAAATATAACCTTAACCTTTTTATAACTTGTTGATATCATAGATGTAACATAGTCAATTTAACTTTAGCTTTTTAGTATAAATTGATATTGAATCATCGAGTCATTTTTTTTTTATATGCTTTTGATAGTGAAGTACTTTAATTTTAAATAAAATGTATACAATTCTTAGTACCTACTATCTAGCAGTTAATTTGTATCATAAGGTTAATATGTTTATAAAATTAAGTTTTTAACAACTCGTAGCCATCGCGTCCAGTTAGCTACCACTTTACGAGTACAGTTATTTTTTTAGTTAGTAACGATTGTTGATATTATGATATTACGTCAGATTTGTATGAGAAACTATTAAAAACTTTTAAAACATAATTATAGATTATTCATCCTAGCCTATATAAGAATAGTGACCAAAATATTAATCTTTAAATTTACAAATTAAGATACTCATATTTAATGTATTTAGTTTCTTGAACATTAGAGCATTTTCAGAATACCGCACATTTTTTTAAATTTTAGTTTATTTTACAGTACACATTTAGACATCGAGCGTTTATCACGCTCACCGAGTGGGCTTCCCTTACTTGTTTGTATAATACATTTGTATTTACAGACTATTTAATGTTACTTAATGTGATTAACAATATTACTTTGTTATCACGACTAATATATAATATTATGTAAACAAAACATTAAATGTTAAATGGACACATTCCGGTCAACCATTATCTATCTATCTAGACTATATATATAATTGTAAGGGTTTTTCTTCGACCGCGCTAACCGAGAAAACTACTGGACCGATTTGGCTGAAATTTTTTTTGGCTGAAACCTGACACTTTGCTGAAGGTTTTAGTAACACTTTTGTCAGTAAAAAAAGTTCATAAAAGTTTTTATACGCATTTTTCCACACATAGTGTTTTATCTAATTTTTTTTTATTGATCTTTATAACAACCCGGCAACTGTTGCCATTAGTTACAAATTACAATTGGTAATAACAATTATTTACAAGTATGTATATTTATATGTCAGTATATCTATTTTTATTATGTGTTTGTATACCTACATTGTTAATCGCTATTATCTAGCATTAATAGCACATAGCTCACCGCACGTGGCATCACGGGCTCAGTCTGAGCTTGGTAGGCGTCGAGTGTAGTTATTTGCTATACGCCCATTACGAGCATAATTTGTGCTTAGTTTTTTCACCTACTTTTTGATTATTCTTATAAAGGTATATTGGGCATGCTAATACAGTTAAATTTCGGGTAAGTGGCCAATTCATCATCATGCCGAGAGCGCCAAGAGCACGCATTGGCAGAAAAACTGCCAATGCAACTCGAATGTATAACAGAAGGCAAAAAGATAATTCACCAGAACGTTCTCAAACACTTGCACAGGACCAACGTAACGCTTTAAGTATGAAATCAGCGTTTAATTATCAATCCGAGATTGATTATTTAAATATTAAAGTGCTTCAAATTGGACGAATGACTATATTATGTCCTAAGTGCCATGCAAAAAAATGGAAAGATGAAACCCATGGACTTTGCTGCGCTGACGGTAAAGTTGTTTTACACCAATTTGAGGATCTTCCAGACCTAATTAAAAGTTTAATCGATAATTCTCACCCTCTATCAAAACATTTCTTTGATAATTCTAGACGGTATAACACTCTGTTTCAAATGACATCGTTTGGAGCAAACGAAATAAGTGAAGGGAACTTCATGCCCTCTATTAAAATTCAGGGTCAAGTGCATCATTTAATAGGTAGTTTATTACCCGAAATTGGAAATAATGGTAAATTTTTACAAATATATTTTATGTCAGAGTCGGATCAAATATCTATTCGAACAAATATGATTCCAAATTTAAAAAGAGGTCTCATTGAATCATTGCAAACAGTTTTGCGTGAAAATAATCACCTCATACAGAGCTTTAGATCTAATCTGGAGTCGAGGTCTTTTGATGAGTTGCAAAACTTTAAGTTAATTATTCATGCTGACAGAGTTCCTCAAGATGAACACAGAGGTCAATATAATGCACTTACCATCGATGAAGTAGCTGTATTATTAGTTAATGAAGATAAAGGTCCCAGAGATATAGTTCTGCATGGTCGGAGTGGACACTTGAGTCGAGTTTCCGAATTGAATAGATCTTATGATGCACTGCAATATCCATTGATGTATACTAGAGGCGAAGACGGTTATCACATTAATATATTACAGGAAAATAACCAAAATCGAACCAAAACTGTATCCTGCATGCAATTTTATTCTTATAGGTTTATGGTTAGAGAAACAAGTCTAAATCATCTACATTATTACAAAACATTATTCAGCAAATTCGCCGTAGATATGATGGCAAAAATGATTTCTGAAAGACTACACTTTATTCGTAACCATCAAAAACAACTACGTGCGGATGATTATGTTCACCTCCGAGATGCTGTTAACAATGATGCAAATATTAATGCTAATAACGTGGGGCAACAAGTAATTCTTCCCTCCTTTTTTACTGGCTCCCCACGTTACATGCATGAAAAAAATCAGGATGCCATGACTTATGTTCGTAAATTTGGCCGTCCAGATTTATTTATTACTTTTACATGCAACCCGGAATGGCCGGAAATAAAAAATGAATTATTTCAAGACCAAAAGTCGTTTGATAGACACGATATAATCTCTAGAGTTTTTCATCTCAAACTAAAAAAGTTTTTGCATGTATTAAAAAATAAATATATTTTCGGAGATGTAAATTGTTATGTTTACAGTGTTGAATGGCAAAAACGAGGTTTGCCACACTGCCACATTCTTTTGTGGTTACAAACGAAAATTCAGCCAGATGAAATTGATAGAATTATTTCTGCCGAGATACCAAACAAAGACAGAGATCCTATACTTTATGAAATAGTATGCAAGAATATGATTCATGGCCCATGCGGCGAGTTAAATATTAGATCGCCATGTATGAATAATGGAAAATGTAGTAAGAAATACCCTCACAAATTGGTCAAGGCTACTCAAACTGGAGATGATGGTTATCCGACTTACCGACGGAGATCACCAGATGATGGAGGTTATACTGCAATATTAAAAGTTCGTGGTCAAACAGAAATCGTGGTTGATAACCGTTGGGTTGTACCGTATTGTCCAGTGCTATCTAGGTGCTTTAATGCGCATATTAACGTAGAATACTGTCATTCGGTTAAAGCGATAAAATACATATGTAAATATATTAATAAAGGATCAGATAGAGCTACTTTTTCTGTTAATCGTGAAAACGATGAGATTACAAATTATTTGAATGGTCGATACATATGTACTTCTGAAGCGTTTTGGAGAATTTTCAATTTTGAAACCCATGATAGAGATCCGACAGTTCAGCACTTGGCTGTTCATCTAGAAAATGGACAGCGTGTTTCCTTTAATGCTAATAATCTTCATCAAGTTATTGAAAATCCAAGAAAAACAACACTAACTGCATTTTTTGAACTGTGTTCACATGATGATTTTGCGAAAACACTGTTCTATCATGAAGTTCCTTCTTATTACACCTGGGATAATAGCAGAGGCTGGTTAAAGAGAAGACGGGGAAAAGATGTTCCAAGTTGGCCAGGAATAAAAATGGACACTGCCATTGGTAGAATTTACACGATTCACCCAAATCAAAGTGAGTGCTTCCATTTAAGATTGTTACTAAATTATGTACAAGGTCCTACTTCATTTGAAAGCTTGAAGGCCTTTGATGGAGTCATTCACGCGACTTTTAAAGCTACCTGTTTTGCTCTTGGGCTTTTAGAAAATGACGAGCAATGGAAAAATACTCTAGCGGAGGCAACTCTTTCAGAAAGTCCTTCAAAATTAAGAGAATTATTCGCAATAATCATAGTTTTCTGCCAACCGTCTGAACCTCAATCTTTGTGGGAACAGTTCAGAAATGATTTTTGTGAAGATATTCTTCATACAGAGCGCACTCGATTAAATTACTTGCAATTTACTTTTTCTGATGAAATATTTAATACAGGTTAGATTGAAATAGAAGATAAAGTTGTATGTCTGTCTGAAAAATATTTAACTGAATTTGGAATGAACTCACCTGTTTGAAATGAAAATGCATCTGATCCTTTTGAATTCTCAATTTTGCGTTCTTACGATAATAACCGTTTACAAGAATTTGTAGAAATCAATTTACCAAAATTAGTAAATGATCAAAAATATGCTTTTAGTGTTATTACAGAAAGCGTAATGAATCATCAAGGAAGAGTTTTTTTTTTTAGATGCTCCGGGTGGTACAGGAAAAACATTCCTAGTTAATTTTTTGTTGGCTCAAATTAGATCCTCAGGTAAAGTTGCATTAGCAGTAGCTTCATCTGGTATAGCAGCAACTCTCCTTAGTGGCGGCAGAACTGCTCACTCGACTTTCAAGTTACCGTTAAATGTATTATTTGATACAGAATACGTTTGTCCGATTCGTAAAAATGGCCCTCTTGGAAAAATTCTTCAAGAAACCTCATTCGTTGTGTGGGATGAGTGTACAATGAGTCACAGATCACATATCGAAGCAATTGATCGAACATTGAAAGATCTTAGGTGTAATAATAAGTTTATGGGTGGCATAACATTTGTTTTCGCTGGTTATTTCCGTCAAACCTTACCAGTTATCCCTAAAGGTACTCGAGCTGATGTCGTTAATGCTTGCTTAAAATCTTCCCCTATATGGAACTATGTTGAAAAACTTTATTTGCGAACAAACATGAGAGTTTATTTATGCGGAGGGGACGATATTTTTCCAGCACAGTTGTTGAAAATTGGAAATGGAACTTTAGAAAATGAAAATGGTTACATTTCTGTCAATCACACGATTGGACGGGTGGTCAATAACGTGAAAGAGTTGATTTCTACAGTTTATCCTGACATTTTTAATATGTCCAATAAATCTTATCAGTGGTTATTTGAAAGAGCTATTATCTCTCCAAGAAATGTAACAGCAGAAGATATTAATGATATCATCCTTCTAAAATTCGATGGACACTCACGTGAATATCTATATATTGATACAGTTACATCAACAGATGATGCTATTCATTATCCACAAGAATTTCTCAATTCTCTTTCTCCTTCGGGATTTCCTCCTCATAAACTAAAATTAAAAATTGGTGCTCCAATTACATTATTACGTAATCTTCAACCACCGAACTTATGTAACGGTACAAGATTACAAATAAAATCGTTCCGAAATAATATTATAGAAACCGTAATTCTTACAGGGCCAGCGAAAGGAGAAATTGCATTTATTCCAAGAATTCCCATGATTCCCTCTGACTTGCCGTTTTCTTTCAAACGGCTTCAATTCCCGGTTAAAGTTTCTTTTGCCATTACCATAAACAAAGCACAAGGTCAAACATTCAAGTACGTTGGCGTAGATCTTCGTACAGAGTGCTTTTCACATTGGCAATTATACGTGGCATTTTCTCGAACTGGAGACCCGAATCATCTTATGATTTTAATTTCAACAGGAAATATAACAAAAAACATCATATACTCAGAAGTCTTATAAAATTCTTATTTTAATTCTTTTTTTTCTTCATCAACTTCAATCAAATTCTTTATCAACCATAAATTATTTCTTTTTTATCTGTACCTATTTATTTTTATCATTTATAACGCTAGAAAAATTTCAATCCGTTTTCATTAACCGTTTTTTATATTTACTTGCCGATCACATTAAACAATAATATTTGAATAAAAAATTCTACATATCATGGTCCGAAGGCAAAATAAACAACCAATCACGGGCGAAGCTGTGACGGGTCGGCTAGTAATGTAATATTTCGAAGAACATTCGGTTTCATAAAATTTAAAAACGCTCTAAATCGGTCCGATTTCATCCGATCGGGTCTAAATATAGTTAAATCGACGTAGAATTTCCTTGCGGTTCCAATGCGATCATTTTCAGCCCTCTAAGTCTTATAGCGGCCTAGAAATGGCGAAAAAACTATTTGAGATCGGCTAAAAATACAATAATATTCCGATTCATAAAATTTAAAAACGCTCTTAATCGGTCCGATTTCATCCGATCGGGTCCAAATATAGCTTAATCGACGTAGAATTTCCTTGCACTTCCAACGAGACCATTTCCAGCCCTCTAAATCTAATAGGAACCGAGTTATGTCGAAAAAACAATTTCAAATCGGCTAAAAATACAATAATATTAGGATTCATAACATATAAAAACGCTCTTAATAGGTCCGATTTCATCCGATCGGGTCCAAATATAGCTTAATCGACGTAGAATTTCCTAGCGGTTCCAAAGAGACCGTATCCAGCCCTCTAAGTCTTATAGCGGCCGAGTTATGGCAAAAAAACGTTTTGAGATTGGCTAAAAATACAATAATATGTATACAATAATTATCGTATACGATAATTATTGTACACAATATTATTGTATAATCTAATATTTCAAAGAAAAATTCGGATTTCTGAAATTGAAAAACGCTATAAATCGGTCCGATTTTATCCGATCGGGTCCAAATATAGCTAAATCGACGTAGAATTTCCTTGCGGTTCTAATGAGACCATTTCCAGCCCTTTAAGTCTAATAGCGGCCGAGTTATGGCAAAAAGACGTTTTGAGATCGGCTAAAAATACAATAATATTCGTATTCATAACATTTAAAAACGCTCTAAATCGGTCCGATTTTATCCGATCGGGTCTAAATATAGCTTAATCGACGTAGAATTTCCTAGCGGTTCCAAAGAGACCATATCCAGCCCTCTAAATTTAATAGCGGCCGAGTTATGGCGAAAAAACTTTTTGAGATCGGCTAAAAATACAATAATATGTATACAATAATTATCGAAATTCTACGTCGATTTAGCTATATTTGGACCCGATCGGATAAAATCGGACCGATTTATAGCGTTTTTAAATTTTACAAATCCGAATTTTTCTTTGAAATATTAGATTATACAATAATATTGTGTACAATAATTATCGTATACGATAATTATTGTATACATATTATTGTATTTTTAACCGATCTCAAAAAGTTTTTTCGCCATAACTCAGCCACTATCTAATTTAGAGGGCTGGATATGGTCTCTTTGGAACCGCTAAAAAATTCTACGTCGATTAAGCTATATTTCGACCCGATCGGATGAAATCGGACCGATTTAGAGCGTTTTTAAATGTTATGAATACGAATATTATTGTATTTTTAGCCGATCTCAAATCGTTTTTTCAACATAATTCGGCCGTTATTAGACTTAGAGGGCTGGAAATGGGCTCATTAGAACCGCAAGAAAATTCTACGTCGATTTAACTATATTTGGACCCGATCGGATAAAATCGGACCGATTTTTAGCGTTTTTAAATTTTATAAATCCGAATTTTTCTTTGAAATATTAGATTATACAATAATATTGTGTACATTATCGTATACGATAATTATTGTATACTTATTATTGTATTTTTAACCAATCTCAAATAGTTTTTTCGCCATAACTCGGTCGCTATTAGTCTTATAGAGCTGGAATTAGTCTCATTGGAAACGCAAAAAAATTCTACGTCGATTTAGCTATATTTGGACCCGATCGGATTAAATCGGACCGATTTATAGCGTATTTAAATTTTTTGAATCCGAATTTTCTTCGAAATATTTGATTATACAATAATATTGTGTACAATAATTATCGTATACGATAATTATTGTATACATATTATTGTATTTTTAGCCGATCTCAAAACGTTTTTTTACCATAACTCGGTCGATAAATAATGCTTCCTTATACCAGTTATGTTATACCAATATATATGTTATTGTTTTTTTTGTTTTTTAGATTAATTAATTGTAATGCTGAAATTTTTTTTTTTATTTTATTAATTTTTTTTTTATTAAAATAGGAATATATACAATCTGTGCTACATGCACACTAAACAAATAAATGAAATTAAATAGATTAATAACAAGAAAATGACTGAGGAGGACCATCTAGCAATGATGTGATCCTGAATCCTGTAATACCTTGGAAGATAAAGGCAAAACAAAAACATCATACACATCATCAAATGGAAGTAAAAGGGTAGGATTAATCTACGCCAAATTCATGAGTTGGCTTGGACTAGGCAGGTAAATTTATATAGCAATGGTACACGACGTCAATTGTTCGAAATGAGTTATGGTCGCTACGTTTTTTTATTAATTATATCAGACACCCATTTCAAGTTTATCCATATTTAAATGTATCAATATTAACATTTAAAAAAAATAAACACGAAATATACTTGCTATAACACTGGAACGAACACACAACGATGATATTACCATACAGCGACACCGATGAGTACCGTGAAAAACTTACAGAAATATTATCTAAAACAGGTGAAACAAACTATGCTCACGAATCACGGTTGTATAAAATACTATCCAACACTATTGATAACAAAATTTTCCAACTTGTGTAGAAATTAACAATAATCAATCTCCAAAACAATTATAATTTATGTGTATATTTGTATGTTCCACATTTACATTGTAATTAGGCTCGCCCGTTTAATTCATAATAAAATTAATAAATAAAAATAATAAATCACTTTATCTACTGTTTTGTTGGGTAACTAGAGAATTTACAAGAAAGTAGCGTTATTTTTATGTATAAGACAATATTGACTATAACATATATTTTTAAGTTAGTTTGTATGTGAGTGGGCTAAGTTCAGGGACGAGCATAACATATAGAAAAAATTACCCTTTTTTCGTCAATGTACGATTGGTGTGTTTCTCAAATTTGATAGAAGTCTGACTGCTTGAGATAGTATCGATTAGGGCAATTTTTAAGTATTCTATTTTATTTTAGTTTCATACCAAGAATGTAATACGCGATACTCAAATTTTTTTGTAGTTTGCCTACCCTATATAAACTCAATATACGGAAGTTGCAAAGGATAATATAAATGACGTGTATGCGGATTAAATAATTCGAATTTTCAAATATTTCAACTCGTTACGCGAAATCGTGTTGGTACTCGAATCATTATAGTTCACGGCAGCCTTGGGAGGGGGAAGGGGTTGCCGTCACAGTGGCGGGCTGCGAAACCTGCCACGGACGTTTCGGGTCGCCGGTGGCGCATTGAAGCCGCCGCAGCAACTTACTGTATAACACCGCGTGGTGACGGTGGCGAAGGTGCGCAAGCCAGTACATGAGCAGCCCGCCAGCCGGTAGTACATAATACCGAGTGTCACATCGGGGTTCACGCACAACGATATCTCCCGCGTTAATAAATATAATCTAATTCTTTTTTTTTTTTTTTATGAGCATCCCTGGGCAAAGGCAATATTGTTGACAACATTTTGGTTCTTTTTTCTGAATATTTCAACGGTTAAACTTTCAGTTTTCATTGAATTCATGATTTTTAATAATTTTTTTAGTTTACAAAGAAGTAATGTAAACTATTATTACCTCGTAATTTTTCCGATAGCGATAAGGTTTACTAATAATGTTATTATTATTTGTACTTGTGTAAATAGCAATTACACTATTTTCTTGTAAGCTAAAAAAATTATTAAAAACCAAGAATTTAATGAAAATTATAAGTTGAACTTTCAAGATTTTCAGAAAAATAAGGCCTATTAAATGTTTATCTTACAATTTTAAATAGTTATAAAATAAAAAGTTAATTTTTTCGCTGAAACATATTGTATAGAGAACATTGAGCCACCGATGCGTTCCGCCACAGACATAATAAAAAAGAATTAATTAATCGCAATCTTTTTTTTTTTTAGTCATCTGAAAGAGCATAAGCATTTTATCATGCCCTCCTTTGGACTTCAAATAATATATGTAATTTGAAAATTTGAACTTTTACTATTATTTAAGTAAACATTTCATTGATATTTTGACTAAATAATTAGTATAGATTTTAAAATTTTAAATTGACGAAGAAAAAAAACAATACATTTTTGTAATGTACTAAAACTAAAGCAAACCTTCATAATTATATGACACGAACTCTTTATAAATGTAAGTTTTGATATTTGATTTCATTATGTTTCATAATTTATGCCCCTCCCTATAATAAAACTTTAGCATCAGGTTAATAAATTAAATAAAACACAACTTTTTTCCGAATTTACTAAACCAGGTGTAATAATTACAGGTTTAGTCCCAGATTTAATAAGTATAAAGTAAAACTTCAATATCGTAATGGAGAGTCATTGGCCATAGATTTTTCGGCTTTAAATGAAAAAAATGTTGCATCTGTTATTGATGAAGGTAAAAATAAATGGAAACCAAAAAACAATATTTTGAACCAAGCACATTCTCAGGCCAAATTACGGAAAATACTTTCATAAATAAATTTCAAAAGGCGGATCTAATATAAATGGGAAGAAGGAGAAAATAAAGTTCAATTTTTAGAAACATTTTTAAAAAGGCCTACATTAACATTAGTTGAAACCAAATTAGTCAATCTTAAAAAAAAATTAAGATTGGAATTTGAATCTATAACCCAACCTGACATGCTTCGAATACTTCTAGAAACACAAAAACAACCAAAAGACGAACAAACAGTAGTATTTATAAATTATGTTGAATCATTATCGATATGGATCCCTTAAGGACTTAATGTATCAATAGGAAATATAACGCAATATAATAAAACATCTAAAACCAGCTATAAGCAAATATATATTTATTAGAAAATAAAACCACAATATATTTAATAATAATCTAATATTCAAGGGTAAAAAATAATATAGAATTAATGATAATTGGTGGAGTAGCTCAAATCTCCTTCAGAAATAAAAATCTCCACATTTAAAGACAGATAAAAAAAAATGACCATTGAACCCAACGATAAATTCAGTAAATTCAATGAAGCTAAAAAT
Source organism: Periphyllus acericola (assembly GCA_949715065.1). Lineage (NCBI taxonomy): Eukaryota > Metazoa > Arthropoda > Insecta > Hemiptera > Aphididae > Periphyllus > Periphyllus acericola. Next base: position 41,411,833 of record OX454266.1, read on the forward strand.
CATATTAATATAAGAAAATATTAGAGGACTGAGTAAATACTAAACGATTAAACTTTTAAAAGTACACGACTTCCCCCTCGGAAAGTACTGATGAAACCGGCATGTTATAATAATTAGGTATTCAAAGCGCGATGCGCTCAAACAAATAACAACGCATCAAAAACGATTCCAAATGTTGGAACAATCCAAAAACCCCTTAGCTACTGCGAGCATGGAGTAGGTACACGACTGCTCGGTGCCACAGTTGTAAATGCAAATCAAAAGTGAGCGAGGGTGGGCTTTTAGCTTTTACTGTCGCTGCGGCGGACCGCGGACGTCTCGGGTCGCCGCCGTAATTACACCGCGTGGCGGCGGCGGCGGCGGCGGCGGCGGCGGCAAACGCGAAGTTGCGCAAGCCAGTACACGAGCAGCCCGCCAGTCGGTAGTACGTACGTAGCGGCGCCCGGCGCTCCGGACCCGAAACGTTGCGCCGCCGTCGCGCTCCGCCGGAGACATGGATCAGCTATTGATTGTGAAGCTCGCGCGGAACACCGTGCTGCCGCTGACCTACGTCGTCACCGCCGCGCTGCTCGTGATCGCAGGCTACTTTTTGGCCCTGAAAACGCAGGTCAGTAACGCGCGCATCGCAGGGCCCACAAGTTGTGGTTAGCGGGTCGGGGCGAGGAAGGAATCCGCAGCAGGGACGCTGATCGACCTTCGGCGTTCACTGCAGACGGCGCGCCGTACAGTGCGATCGTGATTGTATACATATAGTCTTGTAAAAGATACTTTTTAAAAGTATTCAAATACAGATACAGTTACTTGATTTCAAAAGTATTTAAAATACATACTTGAATACTTGATAAAAAAAGTATTCGACTACGACTACAGATATTCAAAAAAATATTCATAGATACTTTCAAATACTTAAAAATATGTCATTATTTGGTTTACTTTAAAATCGCAAAAAAATTTAAACGCATGTATTACATCAATTATGTAGAGGATGTGATAAAGAACCATCGAGATATATACCTATCTATACATATTATTTGATATATAGTATAGTTGTATATAATGTATAGTTTATATATCCTGAAAATGGTCGATAGATTATATTAATATAAATTTAACAATTCATTAATTATTTTAATGTGATAGGATTAAAAAAAGTATTTTAAAATGGTATTTGATTTTAATTACAGATACTCTGGTAAAATATTTAAAAAACTAAGTCTAAGTATTTTTCCGGAAGTATTTAAAATACGTATTTGAGTACTTACAAAATATTTGAATACTTTTATTCAAATACTTTTACAAGACAGTACACATAAGATAACGCGTTTGAGTCGTTTTACCCGCCGCCTCGGCGGTGCACATCCAACCTGGGATACACATACACAGATCCCATACACCGCAGAGGGATATTTAAAAGGTGGTCAACTTTGTGTGTACCATAGTAGGGTCCTGGATTGCCTCAGGTGCTACACCATAGTTGGGTCACAGATCATCACAGGTGCTACAACAATGTCTTCTCAGAATAATGCAAGTTTGTAATATTTACGATTTATTACAATCATCATCGCGTTTTCGGCGATTATATTCAATAATATAATTTGACATAACCGCATAATCAACACAGTATCCAGATAATATCACGTTTCACGTTGATCAGTTTACATAATACTTGTGCCACGTCACAGGATTAAATGGAATTCATCAACGTGTTTATGCCGATTCGTCGAAAAAATAGTTATTTATATTTTTCATAAACTTTTTTTATGGTGGTTACACGACCGCACAAACTTTATGCCCAATGCCCATATTTTTACTATATTGTAAATACTACACGAAAGGTTCACGGAACTATTCACCCGACTATTTATCGTTTCTCCAGGTAATAAGAAAAACTGAAATATATTCGAAAAATTTTGAAATTCTTCGATGCACTTTATTGTACTTTATTTGTACTCTCTAAACTCTAAAGTGATCTCGCTCGACTCTTTTTGCAATGCGCTAATATGATACGGCCGGCTATAATTTAGCACAGAATAAGAATCTCTTGCGAGATATTTAGTCTAGTTTTTTTTTTTTACGCATTAATTGTAAAACAGCTATTTTTTCACTGCGTGTACGTTATGCGTTCGGTGTTGTACAAATTAATTTTTATGTAAATTTTTTAAGTTATCATGTCACTGCAAATATTATCTTAATTTTGAATAGTTTTTTTCCGTTTTACGTTAACATATACATGACAAAATACACGTTACATATTATTTAAATATTATTTTTATGGAATATTCATAGTTTGTTGCATGTTATGCTTTTATGATTATAACGAGTATAACGTATACGTATTATCATATGAATTTTTTTTCTTTATCATTAAACAAGCGTGTGTACTTCAAATCGACTACAGATCTCCCCTTGTCGTTTTATTAATTTTTAACAAAGGTATTATAAAAACAGGAAGTGTTAAAGTTAATTTATAATACTTGAATCTTGATTGTTTGTTTTAAGCTAATCAGAAATACGTAAAATGTTTCTGGAATTTGTATTTAATTTTTAAATATAAATTAAAATTTTGAACTAAATTAATTGTATTATCCTCGAGGGCAAATTTCAGTGACTCTACGTGACTTTGTAACTTTTATTGACTTCTGCGGCTATACCTCAAACTGATATTTACTCTTATATGAAAAATATATGTTATGCTCAAACTCATTAAATAAATAAGTCCAAAAAAGCTTTACGTGTTTGAATGTGTCTCGGTGTAAATAAATAAATTATATTTTGAAATATTATTTTATCATTAATAATATACGGAAAATACAAAATAAATTAAATTAAAGAACATTTTAAATTTAAAAAAAAAAATAGTCATCAGAAGTGCACAAGATAAATAATTCATTATAGAACTAGACCTAAATGATTTATAAATCATTATGCATTACCTACAGCGTTCCAAATATCACATACACATAAATTTAAATTGTATAACTTGTCATGCATATTTGCTTAAAGTATACCAGTTAAGTGCTTAAATCTTGCATGATGTATAACGATGAACGTAATAAGACAAAATTATAATAACAACAAACCAATTTGTGTTTTCAGATAACTCATTTTACTATAAAATATTTAACCATTAGGTATAAGGGCTCGGTTTTTTATGTATTTACATCTTTTTTCTGAAATGCTTAACACAAAATATTCCAAGAGGCAAAATAATTTCATTTACTAACTATACTAATATTTAATTTTTTGACGATTTTGATATTTTAGGACGTTAATTATTTTTTAGATAATTTTTAATCTACATATTTCTAACTACGAAAATAATGAAAACTATAGACATATATACACATTTTGTACTAAAATAATATTAGGTAATCTAGTTTTTAAATTAAACGATTCATAAATGTATCAGAAAAAATTGTATTATATTATATTATACCTATGTTGTATAATGTATAGGACATTTTTTATTAAGGTTTCAGAGTCTAATTAATTTTTTATAGTGCATTTTACGATATTTTTAGGGAATTTTTTGTAGTTTTTAGGTCTTAAATGCATTTTTGATAGGGAATTAAAATCCGAGCACTGCTAAATAATAATATGAGTAGCTATATTAATAAGTAGTAGTAACAATAACAATATAACATTTTGCCTATATTAGAGTACATTTCAATACATTCAGAAAAAAAAGGGCATAAAATGTAAGTGATGCATTTTCTCTTAATAAAAAAAAAAAAAATACAAGCTAATATGTCACTCGTTGTCTGCTTAACTCGTTTGAATGAATAAGAACCATTTCATATGATATTATATACAATATACGTATGTCATTTAATATGCAAGGTAAATATTTAAAAATGTCGTCAAACACATGAATTTGTCTTTTGTTGGATGTTTGTACAAGCTGTGTTTCTTGTTAATAAATAATAATATATTATCTTAATATTAATGATAATGATCGTTGTGTTCAAAAAGCGATGCTATGTTACAGTAACATTGTATATATTGTCTTATATATTATAATTGTACCTAAATCAAATGTGAATATCATGCTCCGTGTTCGTATAATATTTTTGTATAAATGTTTGAGCAGTTAACTTTTCATATGTACATATTACCTTAATTTAACATACATACTTAATAACATATATAACCTTAACATATATGTACCTTTATAGTTTCTTTTTAGGTCCATCAAATATTAAATAACGTACAGAGCGAATACGTAATATTGGATTATAAACACAATCGGCTAAAAATTGTTCACTAAGAGTATGTACCCTACGAAATGTCAAGAATTATTTGTACCTTTCGACGAAAGTTAGATAAAAATGATTTTAATCATGTATTATTATCACTATACAAAGGAATAAACTCTTCTGGTAAGGCCGTGGAGATTATATATACATGGCTGAAGGCTGATTGACTGCTATTCTCTAATCTACGATATAAAAAATGGACACTAGACATTTTTGGGGCAGATTCATTGCCCGAAAATTTGATTCCAGAAAAACAAAATTAAACGTTATTCTAAATGCAATATGTTTCTCGGTGCAATCAAATTCTTTAAAAATACCATTGTAATGTCAACACATTCCTCGTTTCGCGTTCGCCTAGAGTCTACAACTGAAACTACTTGCAACTCTTAAAACTATGTGGAGATCAATTGAACAACTTACTGTTTTATTAATCATGCATAGCATTATATACATTAATGCAAGCAAGTAATTACTAATCGTTTTTGAATACCACAGAACGCAAGAAATTGTACGATTACAGAAATATTCTGTTAATTTGACATAACGGTGCGGTTTTCATGCAGGCCTAGGGATTTTTAAAATTGCTTATAAATTAATCATCCGTATAATCGTTAGTCAAGTTTTTCATAAAAGCATTATATTTTGTGTTATACTTAAGGTATAATTAAACGTCTACTATAAAGTACTAGTTCGAATATAGTACACGAATTGTAACAATTTTATTTTATATTTCTTGTTTTCAAAGTGCATAATATTGAGTTATATTACGAGATTATTGCGATACTTACAAGTATTCAAAAATAGGTGTTCACATTTGAAATGTAACCAACTACCGATGAATGTGCATAAAAATATATAGAAATCAAATCAGTGTCATAGAGGCCCTTTACTTAAGTTTTGGACTCTGTCAATTTACTCGTGAAGGTGTAATGGAAAATTATTTTTGAAATATAATATATTAGACGTTAATGTTGGATTTATAAACGAAAGCAGGAACGAGAAGATGGTAATAGGAGAATATTGCTCTCTGACTTTGCACAAGGCTTCGTTTTAAAAAGTATCGATATCTTTTTTGCAGACAATAGTGGACAAAGGACAAAGTGACATTTGTCCCTACACCGCAAAGTATTAAAACTATTCTAGTCCATCTTTCATCGTCATTACATATTGTTAGGTATCATCTGATATTTATCACTTTATTATCTTAGTTCAACAAGCAGTTAAATTATAATTTTCAAAAAGTTTGAATAATCATAATAAATAGATGATATAACTATCATAAGATATTTTAACACCAATATTTTTCTAAAAATCTTGACTATTTTGAATTTTTTTCAAAACCGTAGTGAAACATTTTTTAATATTAAAATTTGTGGGACAGGTTCTTGAAATAATAGCAATGAATACGTTAATCTTATAGCGTAGTGCAGTAGAAATCATTTAAAAAAACGGACGAAACTCCTAGGTTGGGTGAGATACATGGATGGGTCTTTTAACCTTCAAACCAATACACTATTTATCTCGAAAAAAACGATTCTGAGTGAAAGAGGTCGAGTAGACCAGTTTATTTTATAATATCAAAATTCGTTGAAGCACCCAATTTCGTCAAAATTTAATTTCCTAACACTTATATAGTTATTTGCGATTTTCCGATCAGCCTTTTTTTTTTATTGGCTACAAATAAAATCTAATGAAAAATCGTGTATCTCGATCTTGGTTTGTAATTTTTTTTCTCAATTGTTCGGAAAACTGTTGCGAAATTCTGAAGATAATTTTCTCAAATTACCAACTAGATTAAATTTCGTATCAGAGAAGTACCTGGTCACTTTTTCTAGTAAAAATCGTGTACACAGCACACACAAGAAAAAAATACTCATCATAATAAAACCAGTATATTCCTCGTTTCATTCTGCAAAATATAAAAAAAAAATTAAGTTAAAAGTCTCATGCTTTGTACGAATAAACTACAAGTAGAGAATTATTAATAAATGACAATATCCAATTTACTTTATAAAATGTATATTAATTTAGAAATCTATATAATCTGATATGAAATATTTTCAAAACAAAAAAAACTAAGCGCACATCGTGATAAAAACAGTATATTTCTCATTTGACTTAGAATCTACAAAAGAAAAAAGTAAAAAATAATGAGAAGAACAAAAGTTATAACATTTAACAAATAGTTCTGACTTTCTAAGATATATAATATCTATATAAAGTATATAATATATTATCCATGTCACTGAAGACATTGCTAAGTATATTGATCAGTAATGGTAAAGATAATAAGATCTATAACCAATTATTATTATTCGTATCGTATTATGAATTACAATTATGTATCGGACAAGTTGGTAAACGATATTCTTTCGACTCAAATCGTTGAAGAACAGCTGCGTTCTGCGAAGATACGCACGGTTAATCGATTTTACAAAGACATATACGTATTATTTATTCATCTCAGAAATAACGATCTTTGTGGTACACGCATTTCCCAACCTTTTTTAATTCACGTACCGCTTGGGCCTTGACCACTCTCCAGAGCTTTTCGCGTAACCTCCTATTAATTTCATGACCTATTTATTTTTTTTTTGCATATGCCCACTGTACTATATGAGAAATTAAAGAACAAATTGTTATGTTGTGTGGGACAGAAGTCTTTTATTTTTATAACATGTTAAAATGTAAAACGCTGCTCTATAAAATATATTCTCTACTTAAAGATACTTTTGGGTATAAAATATTCTAAAATCATTATGGATTTGTGTTATAATTCGTCGAGAAGAATTTTATTTTTGAAGTTTTAAAATATAATAATAACAAATAAAATATAACAAAATATTGAGTTATAAAACTTATTGTAGAAAATTGTGAAATGTAATATTTATAAGTGTACGCGCTTAGCAATAAATAATAATTTAATTTATTCAATTTTTGTTTTAGTCATCCATATTGTTTTGCAAAGATGGAAATTTCAAACAATTTCTCATTGAAAATGTACCTGTTGTCAAAGAAAAATATTTACCATCAATTTGGGGATTCAACGGTTATGCACATACAGTATTAGCCACATTGTTTAGAGATATAATTACACCCAGAGTAGTTTATGAAAGGTAAGTTGTGTTGTTTTTTTAGATCTTAATTTTCTTTTTTTCGACACGAGTATTTTTCAAAGAACTTATAAATTATTTATTAAATTTAAAACGGTTTAGAGGGCATGATAAAAGTAAAGAATGCTTTAATGTTTGATACGGAAATTATAATAGAAGAATGTCCAACCCGCGGACCGCGGTAGATTTTAATGCAACCTGCCCTTCAATTTCGAAACTATGGATTATACATGTTTTGAGAAAAAAATTATTTTAAGAATATAAAACTGCAACATATTAAAAACAAAATAATCTTTTAATTTCAAATTAATTTAATATTGAAGTATGAATATACTATTTTTATTGGATTTATTGTCCTTTTAATTATAAATAAATGTAATATTGTAAACATAGTAAAGTTATGCTCACTATTTACTATGGTAAAATTATAAGTAAAATGTATTATTATAAAAATGTACATGACGCAACAATATCAGTTTTTAAGGAGTTTTATGTAGGCAAATTTAACAACATGCAGATAACTTGTAATATTAAAGAATTAAAACTGTTGCCGTAAAAGTGATTTCACGCGGATTTATATTTTACGGTTAATTGAAATGCAAAAACCGAGTGCATACAATATCTTATACATTTTTGATTGATTATCATCACTAATCGATTATCAACACCCACCTTTTTTTTTTTGTTTGTTAAATTAACGCTCTGCGTCTGTTGCGTAAAACATAACACCACACCAATGTAATGGTTGTTTATGTATTCTTTATTTATGTATTTAGAGCACGGGACGAATCCATTAGATATAATTTATTTTATTATTTTTTTATTATTTGATGATGTTATACTATGTTCGCAGGGAAATCCTGACGTTAAACGACGGTGGGGAAATTGCCATCGACTGGCGATACCCGAAATCTGACGGTCCGCAAAGTTTAATTACAATCGTCATTCTCACTGGGCTAACTGGTGACAGCCAGGCTGAATATGTCCGAGAAACGGTGAACGAACTGTTCGAAAAGGGCTACTGTTGTGTCGTTTTCAATTATAGAGGCCGAGGTGGTGTGAAGCTCAAGGTAAAGAACGGTTTAGTATAAATACAAATATTGTTCTGAACTACACCGCGAGTACCAATGTAAGACGTTTTTCCATTTAGCTTACGGACACTAAAATAGTAGAAATAAAATATGAGCCGAGGTATTGTATAGTCTGAACTTGAGGGGTACAGTAAAAATAAATTCATCAAACAATAATGATAGTATTATCCTCTGCTTCATTATGATTGAAATAACGCGGGAAGTAGATTGTAGGTAGGTTGGTCATTATTATAGTCATTTTTTTTTTTTTTAATAGAAATTTGTAATTCTAAAACTGAAATTTATATAAATTTTAGTTCGCCCATAGGAGCGTGAGATATTTTCTTTAAAACATACATTGGCAGTGTACATAAAATTACTATGTAGGTACAAATATGAAATCATAATACATTATATATATATTACATAAATATATAATATGCAAGTACCTACAGAAAAAGAAAATTATTAAAGATGGTATTGCTTAAAAATAAATAAACAGCGTATTATAATAGAAACTTTATTTCTTCGTTAACATGGAATGTTGTTGAAAGTACATTAGAAAATATCCATTGAACAAACAATATGACTAAACTGATTGAATGATTTAATCGTCGCTTTTCAAATAAGTAAATCATAAAGACCCCTTATAGCGGACTTCTAAAGAATAAAAAATTGAATAGAAGTAGCAATCAATGCAACAAAAATCCATTTAGGATAACAATAAAAAGCATTTTAAAATAAATACAATAAAAACTGAAAATTCATGAACCTTAATTTTTTGGCTTACAATTCTGAAGAACGTAAAATAAATGTCATCCCTAACAATTATACTATATTGCCAACATCCTTTAAATGCTTCTGTATAATAATCAATCTTGGAAATAATTAATTTGTTATCAATTGTTTTTTTTCCATTTGGTTTTCCTAGTAGATTGAATGAGTGTTTAGCTAAAATTACGAGCATTAGCTATTATAGAATATAGAGCATCAACCTCACGAATCCCTATTACATTGTTAATAAAATTAAATTTCATAATATGAATTTAAAAAAAAATATTTGTGTAAAGGTACTACTATAAGATGCATTTCCCAATACCCCCACCTTGGAATTCAGGGTTCAAAGTAAGAGCCTTTTTTTGCATCTACTATTTATAAATCATTATTTTTTATTCAATATAATTTAAATTAAATTAATTTCATTGAATAGATAATAGTCCCAGCTGAACAATTTCTTGTGGGGTGAAATGTAAACTGTATATTATTTACAACTATAACAGTGCTGAAATATTGTGTCTTTATAATATTCAAGTCAACAATTTAATGCTATAAAACATACCCACATTATTTTACCTGTCAAAGTTAAAACTTCAAACATTGGGCTATCGGTGATAACCGATAAATATAGTCTATGCGTCGATGATTATTTGCTTTAAATTATAAATCGTAAATTAGATTGGAATTTGAGTACAAATAATGGTACCTAATTCAAATAAATTATTATACTAGTGCTTACCAAAATCAATATATAATTATTATTGTGGCACAGATTTCAATGCATTTGCATATTTTTTCTGAAACGCTTGACACGATGCTTTTCAAGATACAAATGTGTTTCAAGTATAAACTATTTAAATAACAAACTTCTTTCAGGGCATTTTTTTTTTTCAAGTCACCTTTAACATATTTATCGTAATATTACGGAAAATATGAAAATTATTAACATAAAGACACGTCATATTTTTCTAAAACAACATTGTAGGTAATCTGGTTTTTAAATAATATAATTCACAAATTTATCATAAACAATTTTATTATAATTATAATATTATGTCGTAAAGGACATTGTTTAGTACATTTTTTGAGTTTTTAGTTCATAAATACATTTTTTTGAAAGGGCATTTAAATCCGAGTCTTAATTATAATAAAAGAAATACTGAAAATGTTTATCTTCAACTGGTGCAATGCGTTAGTAATCGCTTAAATGTATCACAACTATATTATATCGATAGATGAAATTATACAATAATTAGCTGAATTACACTGCCTCGCTAGGTAAATATTTCACTATTTTAGATTAGAGTAATAACTAATATTTTGATCAAAAAAAAATGTTTGGTTGAAAAAAGCGCACTTTCGTCATATGACCTAATGACATTTATTAGAGAAAATACTTCCTATATGTAACCAAAAAGTGAAAAAATGTTTATATACGACCCAGAGCCAAAACTGTTTAGACCTTTGAAAATGCGGTTTTCGAAAAATCCTTTAGTGTTCGCACATGTAATGAGTACATTCCTTAAACATTTAAAATCAATCGGCATGGTAAGTTTTGGCTGTACGCCGAATCACCCGGATTCGCACGGATCAGTCTAGGATCGGGGCCGACATTTTTTAAAAACCTTTCTTATTGTACATATAGACTATAGAGTATCTATAATATTTAGAGGAACCAATATGTCAAATTTCAAGTTCCTACATTTTGTTGTTTTTGAGATGTATTGACGGCTTGTGAGTGAGCGAGTGAGTGGTATTTTAATTTTTTATAATACACAGATAGTCAATTATTATCTATATATGCTCTTTAGTCTTTAGTTCAATATTTATTATTACTAGGGTTCGGATTGGATTTGATTTGAATGCCTACAAACCATCGTAGAACAGCCTTTCATAAAATGAATTGATGATCTAGAAGCTTCAAAAATGTACTAAAAAATGTCCCTTTATTAGTATTAAGTATATTAGTATTAATATAGTAACATTTATTTATGACAAATTGTAAATCGTTTTATTGAAAACCTAGATTATCAATATTATGTTGTTTAAGAACAAATTGTTTATTTATATTTATAATTTTGATTGTTTTCGTAATATTAATAGAAATATGCAGAAAATTATCTAAAATAATAAACAATACCGTTAAACGTTAAAAAAAGATTGAAATAATGCAAAAAATGCCCAAATAAAAATTCGTAATCAGAACGGTGTGTACCTGAAACACATTGTATTGTAAACAGTATAGGACATATACTATAGATACCTTGGAAAGTATCGTGTCAAGCATTCCGGAAAAAAAGATGCAAAAGCATCGAAATCCGAGCCCTAAATACTAGCATCCAACTGTATGTGCACGAATGTTTTGACAGACTGCCCGTACGTACTCGGCGACCAACATCGAAGACCTAACCGAAGCGCTGAAACACGTCAAGTCCAAGCGGCCAAACAGCCCGATCGCCGGCATAGGATTCTCAATGGGAGGGTATAAGATTATCGTCGTCGTCCTCGACCTTACGTACACGGCCGTAGCTGTAGTGTACACTATATAACCGAGAACGAACGTACCGAAGGTACCACTAACAATATTGGTTTGAATGCGGCATAACAGTTGAATCCGAACGACTGCGGTTTTGTTATATTAACATAATGAGTTGATTTTGATATTATGATTTTTACCGACATCTGTATCGCATGCGCATGCTTCAAGTCTCCGCGGTCTATCCGGTGCATTGGTGTGACGTATGCATAATGTTACAATAAATAATTGGTGTATTAATCATGGCAGACGTTTTTACGAGGTCCGGTCAATGTAATATGTGTTCCAAGCATGTCTCGTAACGTTTAATATAGTTTTAAGACGAAACCGGGATTCCTAACGTTTACCCGAGGAGTTTGAGATATTCGCCGAGTATATATTATAATGTTTGCACTAACGTGTTTGCGTTTGTAATCAAATTTATTGAGATCTTATGCATTCAGTGTTTTGGTAATTCAATTGTTTTCATGAACCTTAGCCTCATTCCAAGTGGAACGTTTTGGTACGTGGCTTAAAATCATAATTAATTATTACTTCTGCGGTAAAGCGATGATAAATTGAATCTAATAGGTGATATATAATGTTTAGACGGGCGCTCTAACATCCACAATGAATTATAATTTTACTGTCTTCGTATTTTAAGTCCAGCCTTAGAAACAAATGAATACATTTAGACGGCATGTGCTTTAATGCTGTTCAGTTTTAAATTATTATAATATAGTCTATAATCAGTCTACTGAATATTTTCGAATATTTCAAAATTATTCTTAAAATATTGACTAAAAATTCCATACTTCAATTTACGAATACAATCCTTACAGTTTTAAGTTACTTATCTTAAATATTTTATATCTGTGATTCAATAAACTAGAATGTGAAATAACGAAAGCTGTAAATTTGTTTTTTAAATTTTGCTTACACATTTATATACGTACTTGCTATTCAATTTTATAAATGTATTGTTTTTACAAATATGTGTTTTTATGTCCGTACCCAAAATTCTACCAAAAGGAGTGCTCTGATGTATTTTTCTGAAAAGAAATTGCGTCTATTCGGTACTTTAAAGGGGTCATTTTTTAAATTTCTCAACAGTTTTCCGATTAATTAAGAAAAGCCGTGCAAAAAACTTCAACTATTTTCGTCTTGCTTTATCCACCTGTTTAATTTTCATGGATATAAGATATTTTGGTTGTTTTGCTATAAAAATGTATCATAGCGACTCAAAATATACATATACTATTGATGTATAGATATTGTATTGATATTTAGTTTAGTATGTCAAATATGTATGTCTAATATACTATATCACCTATCTATAAAAATTCAAAACAGATGTGGCACCCGAACTCTTTCACTCAAAATCGTTCTTTTCAAGAGAAATTACATTGTTGATTCAAGTTCAAGAGACAAATACAGTAATAAACCCATCTTTGTATGTCGGGCCCAACCGTGGATTCTTGCCCGATCTAGGAGTTTTGCCTTTTTTATTATATATTTTTAACTTAAAAATCAAATTATAAATAGCCAGAAACTGCAGGGGGTTGGACATTTGCAGTTTGGACACATACGGAGGCAGTAAATAAAACACTCTTAATTCACTCGTTGTACCTGAATTCTTTATATTCGTTAACATTCAAACTAATCACACTGTTACCGTGTAATATCCAATTGACTGTTGACGTATCGAAACGTTTTTTTATTGATCCACGATATATGAGAAGCGTTTAAAAGGGTCGAAATATAAAATATGTTTTCTGCACGTGTTTGACAATATATTATTTATGTTTTTCACTTGTAAACTATCATATTTGTATACCTATTTCACGTTTCTTTAAGAAAAAAAAACAGCAACCGTATTATATGATATGTCGATGACTGTTTCCAGCTGGTACGTTCTTTCTTGAGCATATTGTGTAGTTATAGTAACTTCCACCACAGCTCGAGTAAGCTTTAGAGTCTTACGACTTACCTCTCTATTGTCGTTGCAGAACGTTATTGGGGACATTTTTGATGTCACGTGAACAGGCGGAAAATAAACACTTAGTCACGGGAATACTGATTTCAGTGCCTTGGAACGTAACGGAGGCTTGTAAAAACGCCGAAGGTTCCTGGCTGATGCGAAAAATGGGCCGAAATTTGTCGCATCACTTGCGTAATGTCGTTTTGAAGTGAGTGATAAGTGCGGTAAACAGACAACAATGTTTTTATCGAATATTGTTGGTAGAAATAAACACAATTATTCGCATCATAGAATTGCCTAGAATTTGTTATAGTATTACAATATTACAATTATTATTATTATTCCTCGTGGAAGTTACAATAATGAATTTTCAATAATTAGGTATTTTGACGTTTGATATTATATTGTTATAGGAACATTGAGTAATGCTCAAGGATAAACGTAGTTTACAACCTGTACCTACTGTATAATCACATTTCGTCCGTTTCTATCCTCAATCAAAACAATTGCATTATGAACAAAATATTTAGTATAAATGCGTTTGATATTATTGTTTTTAATACTTATTTCCTTTATTCGTATTGCTTTTACCTGTTTGCTATTTGCTATTTGATATTTTATTTATGCTACGCAAGAAAATCAGTTCTTATAGTGCGTCCAAAAATACGTATGCATACTTAGAGCACTGAAAAAAAATGCCACATATCACATAATTTTAAATGCTCTGAAAATATTGTATAATTAGTAATCTATATGTTGACGGTATTCTAGGAACAAAGAAGTGATTTTTGATCAAGATAATAACAGCTCATTGGATTACAACATTATTAAACAGGTACGAGAAAAAAAATTTAATTTTGGTCCTTGGCTCGTCTTATAAAATAACAAATCAATATTCTTTGAAACCACGTTAAATTTTAAATGAAAATAATTTACGAAATAAAAATATTTAAATACTAATTTATGCAAAGTTACAATGAGTTGAAAAAAAATCACTGTACAATTATATCTTTTGCTTACAGCTATATTTTTATGTAGGTAGCTACATAAATATAATAAAAATAATACATTAATTTAATTTCTTAATACTAATGTATTTAATTATTCTTTAATATTTGTTTTGTGTGTATCTTATAATTATTGAGTGGAACATGGTATGGTTTTAATTTATTTATTTTTTATTACAATTTAAGTCTTACTACTATATATTATAATACTAATACTAATTTTATAAAAATGTTTATCATTCAGTACTGGTATATTATATTTTGTATTTTCCATTATATCAAATACTATTTGAACATAAACTATTAGTGATCTACTCAAAACTTAGTTTTAAAAAAATAATAAAGTAGTAGAGTAGAGAAATTATAAAGCAAAATATAGCACATTTTGTTTTATAATGTTGAGTTTACATTTTTTAAATTTATTTTTACTAATCATTTTTTACATTGCATACAATATTTTACTTTCATTATCTAATACATATTAATAAACAAAAATTCATTATAAATGAAAGAAAAGAAAAATTATCATTTTATATTGCGAGTGAGTCGAATCAATTTCATTGATATCACTATTTGATGATTAAAATATAATTGGTCACGTCTCATTTTCACCAAACAAAATTCGTAATAAATATTTGGTAAAGTTAACCCTTTGACCGCCAAAAAAATATTAGCATATTATATATGTACTACGATATTGACTATTCGGCTGTACTAAAGATATAGATAGTGTCTTTATATTATCATTTTTTAGTTTTTACTTTGGATAATATGTTTTAGGAATAAAAGAGATTCAAAAACTTCGACTAACAACTTCTTGAAAGTCATGATTAATAATTTGTTTTCTAAACGAGTATTCAACAAAACATTAATAGTCGAGCAAACCATCTGCAGTTCCACTTAGGATTATTATTTTAACGTGATGATTTATTATTGTTGTTACGTATTAAGTTATTAAGTTATTGTAAGTTAGTTATAAACGAAGAAAGCGAGACGAACCAAATACTTCACAGTTCACACTCGTTCGGTTTATCATCCTGTTTAGTGTTTGTACACATATCCTACATAATATGATGTCATTTGTTTTGATTGCTCGATTCTGCTCCCGGAAAAGTCATATCTCATCCCAATAATTACATTTAGGTATGTCCAATCAGATAACTAATATCTGTTATGATATTGAACGTACATTAACTTAACAGTTTGCAAAAGTACTATTTCCTCAACGTTGATACGTCGGCCAATAACATAGTTGCCGTACCTATATATCAGAGCTATACCGCGATACTGCGACTTACACAATATATGTATAGGTACACATAACTACACAACTATTAGCATGTTAATCGCATGAAATCACTGTATACGCCTCATGGCGCGTTGTATTGAATAAATAATACAATGTTACGCGTACGGAAAAAAAACAAATTTCGCTCGTAGATATATCTCGTTAAATAAACCGTCAATGCGTACATAATGATTTTATATCAGGTATATATAAGGTATATACATCTTAAATTTAAATATTACATCCACCTGTTCGATTACAATGTTTAACCATTTGTTTACCCAATCGATTGTTATTTTTATTATTATTATGATGTTGTAGTGTAACACCATCCGAGAGTTCGACACGGCGTATACCATTAAAATGTTCAACTACACTAATGTGTACCATTATTACGAGGACGCGTCTCTGAGCAACAAACTTCATCTGATCAACGTGCCTTGTCTCTGTTTGAGCGCGGCAGACGATCCGTTTCTTTATTTCAGAGGTATATACTTGTACGGTGTCTATATCGCGTCCTTAAGAGCAATGGTGGTTTTTGACCTTTGTATGGTGGAGACCCAAGATATTTACCCAATTTTTCATGCGACCTTTTTGTAGCTAATGTTCAATAGGGCTATACTTATCTTTTACGGTTTATAATTGTTCTCCATGTATAAATACAATGAGTTGAAATTAGAAACCTTTCACATTTAATCGTATTGGTAAATATCAACAGATAAACTATATTTGATAAAGTATTTTTTTTTAAGTTCAATTTTAGTCTTAAGCTAATATGACGCCATACTCACATGAATTACGATGTCTCCATCTTACAAACGTACACATATCAAATCGACGTTCAGCAAAACAAATTTTAAGTTGTCAGCTTTAATATTAGAGTAAACCGACCAATTATCAAACTTAAAGGAAGCCCGGAAGAATCAATATCTGTGTTTCCTTGTGGAATTGTTTTCTATGTATAAATTTTCAAGCCAGTTATAATAGTTATTTAAAATTGTAATAAATGATAAAATGTATTATAACTAGATTGAAAATATAGAATATTATTAGATGTAATCTATAAAAGATTGTAAAAACCCCACGAGAAAACACATATATTGATCTAACCTTGACACCATACCCGCGTCCTCTTAATACTACCTAAATATAGTTAAGCACGCCTCATCCCTGTAGGTGTTGCGTTGTTTCCATCTTATAAACGTATATTTCACGGCACATCAGCGTCAAACTGAACCAGTCGTGGGTTGTTATAGCTCTAATGATACTAGCGTATAAACTGACTTATACAAAACGCTAAGGCGAGAATATTATCTGTGTTTATACGTAGATTTTTCACGATGTATTAATTTAGAAGCGAGTTATGAGTACGCACAATTTTGCAATTTTAAAAAAATAACTCATAACTCGTATCGGAACTTAATTATCGTAAAAAAAACAGACTTACAAGGTGCTAGGATAATGTTTTTTACTTTATAAGAATGATAATTGGTTGGTTTAAACTGTTATTAAAGTTTATTTTTTAAATGGTAATTTTCATTTCGGTAATCTGTTACAATAAAGAACATTAATCTTAATAGACAAACAGTGGCAATAATAAAAGGAAGAACACATTGTAGGAACATATGTTATATCTTGATACTAAACTCAGGTTTGCTATGGTGTACATTTGTAAGATAGAAACAAGTGACGCACACGTATCAGGGTGAATCAATAATGGGCTTTAGGGACGTAGAGAAATTATAAACAATATATATCCTCTCCGAAAAATTTTCTAGAAAGAAGCTAGGTATTCCACCACAGTTTTATGAAATGTTTTCATGTTTATTCCTTTCTTAAACTAGTATCTCAGCCCAGACTTCATCCTCCTCTATTTAAACGATTACCTCGAATGCACTTTAATATAATATATTACATTGGGTCTTATTACACTTTACAGACATTCCCGTGAACGAAGCGGACCAACACGATAATTTGGCCATTCTAGTGACTTCCGGAGGCGGTCACGTGGGTTACATGGACACATTTTGGCCGTTCACCAGCAATAACTTCATGTTGAAGCTCATCCAACAATATTTCGATGCCATTATGCTAGACAAGAATTATGAGAGATTCCCAAACTTTTAAAGCGATTCATTACGCGTGCATGGTTTATCTCCCTAAAGTTTTATACCTATGTATTAAATAATATTACACCGTTTATTTCCATGTACGACCAACGAATAATTACATAGAATTATTAGTATTGCTTAGAGTTATGCTATCGGACGTCGATGTATTTACGGTTCTTTCATCCTTCACGACTGAGTTCTAATTTTAATGGATAAAATATGTATCATCAAGATATTTGATATACATATATGGTAAGGGTGATTTTTCACCACGCTCACCTCCTTTTTTTACCGTAAAATTTTCTAAATTCGAATACTTTTTTTTGTAATGGCCAAGTTACTATACAAGCTATGTTTTCCATAAACTTTTTTTCATACCACCTTTTTTCAAATGGAAACAACCTTTTTTCACTGCTGTATTTCGTTGGGATAAATTTTTTTTGTGAATTTTTATGTGTTCAAATCAAAATTCTAACAAGTAGTTTTTCAATTAGGTTATTCTTATAATACCTATTACCTATTATGGTATAATTTGTAATTACATGTATCGCTAGTTGTTATTGATTCGAGATAACGCAGATTTTATACTTTTCATGCGCGATATCAAATTTTAATAATTCTGAAAGTACTGATCTGAATATTGAATGTTTTAGAACGTTACATGAAAAATTCCAGAAAAATGAACTGAATAATATTTTGTATAAAATATATGGTGTTCCTATTTTAAAACACAAAGTGTGTATAGCCACAGGACACCCTTTAATTGGCGTGAAAAAAATTAAGTTACAGAAAACATAGGTTTTACGGCAACCTGAACATAAGAAAAAATATATCCAAATTTAAACATTTTTACGGCAAAAAAAGCCGTAGTGGCCGTAGTAGCCACGTGAGCGTGGTTAAAAAATCACCTTGTATATAAAATCTATAAATATATATCTTATATCTTACATCGTTATTGTGTTATTTAAATGAAATGTGCATTGAGGGTAAAATATACGTATATTGAACGAAATTTTCAATACGGATAAATAGTATTAAGGTTATTGATTATTGTTAAATGTATTATGCAGGATTCACAATTTTTTTTGTTTTTTTATATAATATTATATACATACAAGGATAATTAATGTTTTTGATCTTAAATTGTAATTAGTTATAGTTAATTTTCATCGTTGCATAAATTATAAATAAAAATAAAAAAATGTGATCAAACCGGTGTCCGATATTTCTTATACACGAATCGCCTACAATTTACATCATGAATATTTTCGAAATAAAAATAGCGCGTCATGATGGGCACTTTTTATAACTTTTCAAGAGAGAACGAAAACGGAACATATATGATAATAGTACATTTTAAATGCTTTTCTAATGTCAAATGAAAAATATCATTATTTTTATGGAAATAATAATATTATGTAAAATAATAATTAAAATAATTTCCTGGTCTAAGACTTATAATTTTAATATCAGCATTCAATAATGAATTATATAGAGTATCTTTATTACTTATGATACGTTTGAATAACAATATTGTTATAATAATTCTTATAATACACTTTGATTGTCGATCAGAATCGGTTTTTTTTGTAAGTGATGAACGATGATTAATCACTGCTTTCGAACGTACACAAATAATACATGACTTACCCCGACAAAAGACAAACACTCGGTCTCAGTGCCATGCTGACCTTTGAACTTTCAACAATAGCGTCACGTCGAGGTAAATTTTGCTCTAATAATAATTCAATGTTATTTATAGATACCATTCGGTTCTTATGTAAACGAATTTGTATAATACCTTTACACGTATTCTTAAAAATTAATGTTTATGAGATAAGAAATCGAAAGTTGAACTCTATATAACACTTAAATAATTTTAAAGGTTCGCATGAAAGTTCTCAAAATTGATGAAACTTTTAGGTTTTAAGAACCGTAATATATACTATTGTAAGTTAAAAGAATAATTTTACCACTTAGTCTAATAAATACAACTCCTCAGTCGTCATTACGCCATAATACAATATGGTCCCAGAATCTCCTCGAAGGATGTCTTACCATTTGATAACACGTGCTCACTTTAATAATACTCGGTCAGCAATTTATTATTTTTATGCATTTATAATGCATGTGGACATAACGCGTATCATAATATATTTGCTTCGATACGATCAATTATGTGTGCGGTGAGTCTCGCGAAACCGGCCAACACGATGAGGAGTTCAATAATATTGTGTCCGGTACGTGGCTGGAATAGCCAATGATTTTTTACCACGATCACTGTTGACGAACCATAGGTCAGTGGAATGAAATACAAAACAAGTGTATATACAAATGTTGTATCGTAACTGCATTTTAGCTGTTCGTTATATTATGTTGATAGCAGAATTGATCTGATAAATATTTGGTTAATGCATGAGGAATTGCATTACCTATAGACATCCGATACCACACACACACACACGCGGTACACGTATCAAATCCGAGGCCGTTTTATTGTGATGGACGTGAGTACTGAGTATATAAGTTGCTTGGATTTTTATTTAGTACATAATATATTTATTGTTATTATTATTATTATTATTATGTACATCATCAGACTAAAATCGAAACAATACACGTACCGTGTGGAGAAGCACAAAAGTTACATTCGACGTCCGGCGTGGTTTAAATCCCGGTTTCTCAATTTCACACTACGATACATTTACGACTCACATATATATACATATTAAACGTTGTGCAATAATCCACGTGTATACATCGTGTTCATCTGCGACGACGAGGTCGAGAAATCATCGAAACACTATTAAGTTATGTACCGATTATGTCGCCTGTAATACCTACGTATACACACCGTTCACTGTCAAATAATAGTATAATACCGTTTCTCGAACTCGTAATGTACACCGATACAGCACCAGCACCACCGCCGCCGCGAGTTGCTCAACGGACGATAATATGATAGTAAGCAGCTGTTAAGGGCATTGCAAACGATCGGTTATCTTGACCAAGACATACCAATCTTTTGTCACCTATAACATTCGACCTGGTCATGCGATAGAAATGTCGAAAACTAATTTGAATTTGGCATCATGTCTACAATTAATTCCACAATTAACCGATTTCGCTCCCTAACCGTTGTAAATCGGATTTATTGAATATTTTCAAACGTTGATTATTCAGATTTTAATAAGAATCCTTCAAATGTGGACTGATCGATCTCAAAAAGACAATTATAACGAATTCAGATCAGTTAGGCGGTCAAATATCGTGTTAATGTTTTGTATCGTGTATTTCACCGACGTCATACAGATCGCGCGTGCACACGCGGTGTATTGTTGTAATAATCAGACGACCGTGTATTGTGCGGTGCGCGACGGCGAGGGACCCCGGCACCATTGTCGCTGCGCACGTTCTCGCAACGCGGAAACCCCCGTATTGTGTTTTCCCAACGGCCGGAATGTCCGACGAGTGCCGATCATCATTTGCATCACGTTTCTCTCGCGTCGGCGCGAATATTTTGTCGTATTGTTGTCCCGAATTGTGCGCGTACTATACCTATTTCATGCTAGGCAATGTACGCACGTGAACCCAATTTTTTCATAATTTTTTTTTTCGACTTCGCCGAGACGAGAATCGTATCACAAACGTAATCGGTAACCCGGCAAATACCACATACAATGGCAAATCGTAACACGTACATTCGGGCCGTTGAGTCGTTCGAAAATTAGGCTGGCACCGAATTGATTCCCGTTTGAAAAAGGTATTTTATTAAGTTGAACCGAACTGGTCCCCGTTTAATTAAACACGCACATTATCAGGCTTAGCTCTGTCAATTTTAAAGTAGGCTTGTTTAAAAACGTGCGTTAACGTGCGTTAAAAAAAATGAATCAAATTTAAAATCGTTGATATTTTGGAAGTCAACTAGACATCACTAGGTTAGATGTACAAAATAAAAATAATAAAATATAGTAAATACGTTTTAAAATTTTTGATTTGCAAAATATGTGAAGCAAACTTTCACTAAACATTCAATCCGCGTAAGCTTCTCATTAATGTACTCCATCTTACAATTTTCCAGGTATTGGTTATTTCTTTCCTATTTGCTCGTAAGTTTCATTGTATTATTACTTCGAAATTTAAAATAATTTAATACCTAAACATAAACGGGGACCAATTCGACTCAACTTAATAAAACACCTTTTTGCTGAATTAATGAAATTTTTTTCAAAACCAGAAGAAATGAGTTTTGAGCACTTCATGTATAAAACATTGGCTGAAAAATATGTTCTCGCAGTTTTTATAAATGTTTAAATTGCTTTACGAATGTATTTATTCATTATGATAACGAACCGTATCGGTAAAGGATCATTTTCACAACTAAAAATTATAAAAAAAAAAAAAAATTGAAGACTACAATGAGTGGAATTCGTCTTAATAACTCGTCAATTTGAAGCATGAGTTATGTTGTTGCTGACGTATAATTTGAAAATACACTAAATAAGAAATAAGTGACATTTCTGAGAAAAAATAATTTACCTATTAATTTAATTGTATTGTACTTTTTAATATTGGTATGGCCATTTAATTAATTATAAATAATAATTTATTTTATTTTCAATGAGTTTATAAATAGTTATTATTTATACAATATTTTTGCATAATAAATTACTTATAATATAAAAACTAACTTTATTTTATTTTAAATATTTTTAGCAAAAAGAAAAAAGGAAAAGGTATAAAAAGTAATTAACTATTATGTTTTCTTATTTCAAACGGATAGTATTAAAAATTGATCTGAATGAAATTTATTTTGTATACATGCTTTAAGTTTAATAAATGAGGTTAAGTAATCATAGCGTATTCAATTATTTCTGTTTAATTCTTATCTGCTACACTGTTGATTCAAATTTAAAGATGCAAATTTCAAATGATTCTCGCAAAAAAACCCTGTTGCCAAAAATTAAAATATATTGACTTTCAGTTTGCGAACTAGATGACCACAGTTGATAAGTACATAATGCCCCGAGTGCTCTGTATAAATTAGCATAAGAATTTTGAACAGTTTAATACTAAAATTCGCTGTTGGTACCTACCTAGTATTATTTTGAATTTTCCTAACTTATAAATTATTTCCAAATTGCAAAGGGAATATAAGTTTACAACAATATTATTGTTCGAGTGATACGTAGTGTCACGCGATATTGTGTTATCTAATATGCATATGAATTATGATTGAGATTATTGGTAGACAGTGCGACGGCCGGTTTTGGTTATCGCTAACCGGGAAAGTAAGAACACGTTGTGATTTGTGTTCTAGTTTTTTCTACCCTTTTTTACCTTTTGTTTTATTTATTGTTTATTACCATTTTTACTACCAACCACCGTTTACCACAATATTGCACCACTAGTCATCACCGTCTTAGTGTATTACTTCCACCACCACCAGCGCGACCAAATCAGGTCAATTATTATTCTTGTGTATTATTGTTATTATTATCCACTGTATGGTTTTTTTTTTATATATATTATTTAATATCCCATAGCTGGCCAGCACAAGTGTGCCCCAACCATGATTAATATTTTTACTAAATAGTACACCATTTAATATTTTTAAAAGATCGTATTTTTTCATACAGTCCACTTCCACTCCCAAACAATTGTAATGAATATAATTTTAATTTATGTGAAACGAAGAATAATTATCATTTATCACTTATATTTCATCACATTTCAGATATTTCTGATAGTAAAAAATGTTAGGAATTTCTAAACATATTCATTTTATTTATGTACATTTGTTTTACACAATTTACATTAATTCATATCTAATAATAATAAAACATAGCTACAATCTGATAGTCCTCGGACACTACGCGAGCCGAAAACTATTCAAACTGACTACCTATATTTTTTTTTAACAACAGACATGTTGAAAACGAATTTTTAGTAATTATAAATCAAATAACATTTAGAGTTCACTGAAAAAGACATTGGTTTTTATGGAATAAAACTTATATTATCTATATGTTGTCATTGTGAATATTAAGAGTCGCACACATTAAAATATTTAAAAGCAATTGTATTTACATATTTAAGACTGTAAATGATTTTGATCTCCACACTATGGTTTATATTCGGCATGAAGTTTATTTCAGCAATATATTTTAAATACTTTAACTTGTCCTAACACATAGCCAAAAATGTAACAAAAATGATCACAACTACTGTTCAACTATAAGAAACTGTGAATTTAGTGGTAACCAAATTATACAAAATATAACTCCAGAGCTTGAAATAACTGAATGTTGTCATTACAATAGATCAAGTAAATGTCGAAAAATGATATTGCATTTATAATTGCAGTATTTATACATAATAATCATTATCTAATGTAATGTATCAGATAATAATCATTAATTGTCTTACTACGTCTGAAATACATTTGAAACATTACTTTTGAAACATTATTGAAACCATAAAACTAGACGTGGGAATAATATTATACAGGTAAGTTTAGGTACTACTTATACCGGCTATATCATTTGAAGAGTAGATAAATATGTACATGCGTCCTTTCAAAAGTATTAGACTGAAGGTCAAGGTTATACCATTGTCAATAGCGAACAATTAAGGGTAGGTGTTTTCCAGAAGAGAAGGTGCAAACGATTATTAATTTCTAGACATAATCTACGGGAACTTTATTAAAACAATGTTCATCGTCTTTTTTCGATTACGATATCAGAACATAATTACCTACAGATAAATCAGATCAAAACTGTATTTTCATGTCGATCACATTCACTGCAGTTCTCGTCATTAACTTCCGCTGTATTTTACCGGGTGTATAGACAAAATCCCAAGTTAAAACAACGACAAAATAAACGTATTTTTTCTAGGATTAGGACTTACTGAATTTCAAAGATACACGCTTGAATCATTAAACGGGTGTGTTTAAAAAATTTCGACGTGGAAAATGCGTCTCAGAAGAAACGTTACCAAATCTAAAATTCAGGAATGAAGTTTTTTTGTTTTGAATTCCACGGGACACCAACTCTCGACTACCTACGTGGGATTGCTCATAATTTTCAATTGTTTATAATGAGTAAATAGAAAAAAATAAGTTAATGACAAGGACCATATTATATGGAGCCGTCATACAATATAAATAAGTAAAAAAGTAAAAATATAAAATATGATCGTCTAAAACAACTTTTTAAACATGCTAGTTTAGTGTTTCATTGAAATTCAGTATCGGACAATCCTGAGCCTGGTAAAGTGTAAAAGAAAAGTTGCTATAAAAACATCGTAATCGTTTCATCCTCACTATTTATTTTTTTCCTTTGTGGTATTTATTTCGGTGTGATTTTGGATGAGGGGTATTCTATCCGATGAGATTTTGGCTGTGAGTTTCTGTCCAAGATTAATTTAATCATACGTTAAGACGATTTATGTAAACTGTGATCTGAACCGTAATCCAAAAAAAACCACGCCCCACGGTGTCCTTTATGTGTTTTAATGCTTCGTTTTGGGGTTTATGGTATCTGCTCGACATTTTGGGTTTGAGCAACTACTGTTGCGACTACTCTGCTCAGACAAGTACTTGGTGAAGTAAAACATAATGATCAGATGAGTTGACTGGTTTTGGTACTTTAATAAGCGTACACATCTAATATGTCATCGTCGTTATTGCCCAGATTACAGCAAATTTTAAACACGCACACACACACACATTATGTCATTATGACACAGGAAGATTTCACCGAAGGTTTTGCGTATAGGCACCTTGAGTTACTTTTTTATTAACTTATAGATGACGGACATGAAATCGTTTCTTTGAAAAAGTATCACAAAAAAATTATAGTAATCTATCGACCGCCGAGATCAATATTATAATTACAACTCTACATTGACGACATTTATAAAAATGATTTAAGCATAATTATTACGAACGTCGTGTATTCAGATTATTCACAATACACTCTTTGATATTTTCCTTGCTATTATTTTATTATTCTATCATTACGATTTATTACTTATTTGCCCTTAAGGTGTTAAGAGTCAGAACTATTTTTAGGAACCGTAGTATTAACTGTATGCGTATGAAATAGTACATTGTCAGTGCATTAAATTGGTGCTGCTCGAAACCATTCCGTCTCAGAGCGTGCCCTTTGAAAAGACCTTGGTATGTTTTATTCAAGTACATGATTGTGTACCAACAGAAATAATAAATGAACAACATTATAGATTTTTATGGCTAAAAACATGATTTTTTTTTTACCAATGAGTAAAAAAATAAAATAATAATACTGTTAATATATTATTTTCATCGCCGTATTACAACAAAATAAACACTTAAAATATCATAAAATTGTGATAATATGCCCTTGGTAAGTAGAATAAAATATTATGTCTATTAATTCAAATCATCATGAAAGTCTAAATCAGTATTCACGAGAGTGATTACAGCTCAAAGTCAAAATGTAAATTGTATAGTTTTTTTTTATTATTTGGATTTAAATATTGTGGAATAGCCCTAGCAAAGTGCCCTAGCAAGTGCTCTTTTAAAGGAGAAAACTATTCACCACAAATCGAATACGATAGACATTAAGACCAGAAATCACTAATTAAAACACTAGCATTGTAATATAACAATAGTTAATCGTGAAAAACCTAAGTTTGTTACTTTGTTATAACAGTCGTTCACTCGTATTGCAATAAACAATATGTACTAGAAGCAGAGCATATTGTATGAAGCAGAATCATTGAAAATATTTAAATCTGACTGGTGTTGGCAAGGGATGTTAAAAATCTCCTGCACAGATCCAGTGTTAAATAAATGTATCATATGACAATATTGTCGCGGTCGTTATCACGACGACCGCGTCCGATGGAACCGGTCTGGCCGACGGCGACGGGTCTTGCCGCCGCGCCGGCACGGCGCGTCGATGTTTGACTTTTGACGAGACCGTCGGCGCGACTGGAACGTACAAAACCGTATTTAAACTTTAGACTGAAATAATCTAAATATTTTTACGGTATAACAAGTGCGTTTTTATCTTCCTCGTATCAATGACACCTACACAATAGTGAATAAATCAAAATGGGAGACAATTGTAGAGAGAAGATATAAGTGATAATAGGACATAACATGATAAGGAATCAGGAATGGGTAAAATTAAACATATTATATTATAGAATGATAAATCAGTAAGACTGGAAGAGGAAGACCAAGGCAGTCGTATAAAGCAAATTATGTGAGAAGAGGATCCTTTAAATTTTAAGGTTAAAAAGAATAAAAGGAAGTTGCTATGAATAGCGAAGAACGAAGCAATACTCAACCAATTTATAGAATTAAAAAAATGAATAAATAAAACATTTTTTTAATATGAATTTATCATCATCATGGCCTCTCCCACGTATTATGTTTTGCAATAAGAAAAATACTGATATTTTACCGGGTTTACCATAACGGACGGTATAAAAACAACGCCCGATAGTTGAAGTGGTATAAAAACAATGCCGAATAGTTGAAACAATAAAAAACAAAATAATTAAATAGCATAAACAAACGCATTTTTGAAACAATATAGTTAATACATGTATATCATAATATCTTTGTAAATACCGCACTGTCTCTGCGTCAAGGACGATTTATACGCGTAATTATTATGCTGGATAATTACATGAATATGGGCAATAATACAGTATTACTATAATAATGGGCTCGCAGATGCGATGCCTGTTCGTGAATCAGATTCCTAATTGATTTATTTATTTTAATCATTGCTCGCAAAACGCAAATGCAACGCTTTTATATAGGTACCGCTGAAGTTGTACCGAACACACCGCAACACGCGCGTAGTATTTAATCTATTCTGTGGTATTAGTTCGAAAAACAACTCCCAGCCGGTAGTCCGCCATTTTTTAATTTTCTAGTATCTAGTGGAATAACCATGGGATTCACCAATGCTTATTGATTTTATAGTTTTCATATACGCCTTCTTATTTTTAAAATTGGTTGTGCCGACGTGCAGTTCCGTCTTCACCCTCAGATCACGCAGGTATTAAAGGGAGTGGGCAAAGTCCGCATGTAAGGATGGCGGGCGGGCTAGGTGCATCTCGCAGCAAACGAATTGCGTCCCAAGATCCCTTTTTCATACGAATTGCGTCCCGATAATATTTAACAACTACACTAATTGCGTCCCGATAATATTTAACAACTATACTAATTGCGTCCAATATAAATACATTATTTTCCTTCCCATTTAATACAGACTTAGGACTGTCAATAGCAACATAAAATATTATATTGCTAAAGGTAGGTTAAAAATATTGTTTTTTATCGTTTCGTAATTATTATGTACATCAAAAATATTGTTTTCGTCGTTAAATATAAAATTTTCAAAAAATATAAGTTAGATTATAAGGTTATAGTTATCACATGTTATTGTAATATTATTTATGGCTCGGTAAAAATTTGAACGATACAGTTTTAACATAATCAAAACGTGTAATTTCGTTAAAGTCGTATTTCATCATTTGATTTCTTAAAAATTCTTATTTTTCACATATTTCACGTCTTATTTTCTTCCTTTGACTACTGCTACGAATTTTTATGAAGTGTCATTTTGTACGTTTTTAAGTACATCAATAAATTTATAGATATTTGGATGAGCAGAATAAAACATACCGTTTAATTTTGAATGGAAAGCTTCACAGCTATTTGTTGTCCTTGTAATTGATCCCGAATACATAAAGAAGGAGGAAAGTCACAATCGGGGGTTATATATGTGTTTAAAATATAATCTGTAAATGTTTCTACTTTTTTATTCTGTGGTAAAATTGATACTATATCATCGGTAAAACAGTTTTCTACGTCTTCAGGTTTCAAAAAAGGGAGACCAAAAAATATTTTTAGGTAATTGCTTATTTCTGAATTTAGATTATATTCATTACTCAAACCTAGAGCTTGAATTTTTCTCCACCAACTCTGGCCTAAATGGAATCGGCATCCTTTTAATTCGACAGATGGCCAAACAAATAATGCGGCCGAGTGAATTGCTTTTTCGAAATCAGCAAATAACATTTTCGGTAAAAAATTAATATTATTTTTTATACATTCTGAATTTAGATGAAAAAATGCTTTCTTATAAGTTTCTACATTTTTGTCAATTAATAAAAAAAAAACTAATGGTATGTAATTTCCATTTGATAAACCGTGAATTGTGAATAATTGTGTAAATAACTTAGGACAACTTTTAAAAGTTCCATCAACAAATATTGTGTCAACTTGACCTAAGAACTTCAAATTAGTGATTGTTGAAAAAACTAGTATATTATTTTCATGGTCGTTAACTAATAGAAACTTTTCATCTTGGTTACTTTTAATGTTTTCTTCTTTCAATGAATTATGTAAATCTAGTATATTATTTGGCAGCTTGGGAATTACAGATGCTCGGGCGGGATGCATATTTTTGCGAATTAAAGTTAAATCATAACTGGTCAATGTCGATACATCATTTGACAATTCCCTATGAATGATTTTTGAGGGCTTATCATAGAGATCGTCTATTGCCTTTCGTTTTAAATTATTGCTTAATTTTTGTCTGTTCAATATTTCTACAGAATCGTTTTCATGGTTATGATCAGTAGGACGTTTCAAAATTTCATTTTTATCGTTTAATTTAGCATATGACTTACATGTTTTTTGACACACTTCCAACGTTGTATATCATTTTTCAATAGTTTATGAAAACAAAATTTAAAATCGTTATCGTTTGAATCCTTTATAGAAATCAATGTTTTATTTTTTTCACTTATCATAACGTCACTTACAATTAAACTCATATTTTTAAATAAAATAGAACAGCGCACAATTGTCAACGAAACGGAATCGAAAGACATACTAACCGATTTTTTTCAGAAATACTCATATAGTCGTATCGATTATTGATTGAGATCATCAAAGGTATATTCTGATGTCAGATAATCGAGACACAATTAGAATAGTCGTATCGAAAACCCGGGACGCAATTCGTATAGTCGTATCGATTATTGATTGAGATTATCAAAGGTATATTCTGATGTCAGATAATCGAGACACAATTAGAATAGTCGTATCGAAAACCCGGGACGCAATTCGTATAGTCGTATCGATTATTGATTGAGATTATCAAAGGTATATTCTGATGTCAGATAATCGAGACACAATTAGAATAGTCGTATCGAAAACCCGGGACGCAATTCGTATAGTCGTATCGAAAACTCGGGACGCAATTAGTATGTCACAAATCGCAATTTTTATATCGGGGACGCAATTCGTATGCAGCCGTGCATCTGAAATACGGTGTCATATTGTAAATTGTAATTATAGTATATTTCTTTTTGGTAATAATTTGGTACATTATGTCAGTATCTACTTGGAGTTTTTGCATTTCGGTAGATTGTCAGATTTTACAAATTACAATTTTACTTCCAAATATAATTTTTTTAACGAATATCAGAGCTTACACTTGTTGAAATTTGAAAAAATTCTGAGTATTTACAAAATTAATACAAAAATGATTCAGGATTCTCAATAGAATGTGTTAATTTCTAATGTCATGTGAAAAGTTTTAAAAAAAAAATTGTAGAAAATTTATATAAGAAGAAAAAAATCTTGTTGAAATTTATCCATACTTGGTACATTGTCATAGCATTAAGAATGATATTATATACTCCAGCTGCACATTTTTCAGCTAAGCAGTCTTTCTCTAGTCTCTACACTTAAAATCAGGGCTCAAAATGGACCGGAACGCACCGGAACGCAGTTCCGGTTCACGACAAAAATTTTTTTAGCGTTCCGTTAGGTAAAAAAAATACGTTTATCGTTCCGGTTCAAACAAATTTTTACTTTATCTACCATATATTGGTAGAATTTAAAAATGTTGCAGAATTGTACACAGTAAATATTTAATAAACGTCAAATTGACCGCGACGCATTAGTAAATTTATTGCTTATCCATACGGACTGTCCACCGATAATATAATTTTATGTATATTCAATATTCATACAATACGTATGGGTATTTTTTACTTATGATAAGAAATACTATTTAACATGGGACGGTGCATATTGCATAAAACGTTTTGACGCCCCCACGTGCCTGCATTTTTGTACATACATTCCCGCAAGTTAGCCGGAAATTTTTTATCAAACGTAAATTCGTAAATGTTTTTGATTTTTCTGAGTGGCAGCACCCCGTGTTCATATACTCGTATGTTTGAATGTTTCTATTAGCGTTCAGTATCGTTTTAGCTGCAGTAATAAATGTATTATCGACAAGTCAACTACTCTTAGCAAATTAACAATATAGTTAGTAAATTAACAATTAAGCCCCCAATTAAATGATATGTACTCAAAAAAAACCGCTCCGGTTCAGAAAATTTTCCATTTCGAGCACTGCTTAAAATAGTTAAGAACTATTGAGACCAACAATGAATAAAGAAAGATTAAATGTATTAATTGTTCTTAACTTCAAATCGGATATCACAAAAAAATTAGACAACAAATATGTTCGGTTCAGGGTGTGAAAAATGTAAATACGGTCCTGCGTGGGGCACGAGCCTAAGGCCCCAACCGACGGAGTCTCTAAATTATATCATTTACGTATTTACGTTGTAGCACGTGTAAAATATTTGACTGTCGGGCTTAAATACTAACTTATAATTTAAAAATAATATTAATATTTATAGAATAACAACCAACATTTTATAAAAATCTTGTATCCATAAAAATGTAAAAACAAATGAACAGTGCGTGATGAAATTTAATATACAAGACGGTGTAGGGTTGATCTAGGTTGAAGTTTTTTGCAATTTTTCTCTGTTTTTCGCAATTATTCGGAAAATTGTTGAGATGTTCAAGAAATTCAAAAAAATTCCTATCAGAAAAATCACCAAGTTTGTACACATCGGAGAAAGCTTTCTGGCCAAAATCGTGTACACGGACACAAAAAAAAAGCACACATTATGATAAAACCATTACGTTTCTCGTTTCACTCACAATCTAAAATAAAAATCTCCGTAGACGGTTTTCGTTTTTTAAGAACGACGGGCGCTTATTTTTATTATTATTTCAACGTAGTCTCAATGCGACCGGTTAGGTTATAATAATATCGATCGACTAGAATACGTAAGAATATAACAATCCGCCGCATCAGAAACCGGTTTTCTTCACGCTGACGGCGCGGATACGTAACTTTCCGTTCACCATTTGTCCGTACATACATGCATTGATTTTAGTATAAAATATTGTGACACAACTACCCGGGTCACGTTAACCTTTTAGTAAACTGTCTCATGTATGGGATATACCGGTCTACCAACCCTCTTGAACCCTGATGAATTCGGCGACGTCGTTCAAGACCGACTGAATTTGACGTAATATTTCAACAGTATTTATATAGTCTCCAATAAATATGGTTCTGAAAAAATGTGCTAAGAATTGCATAATCACCTCGTCATTTTTCTGATGAGGTTTGCTGATAATGTTATTATAATTTAAAATTGTGTAAATAGTACACTAATTCTTGTGAACTATAAAATCTATAAATTTGGTATACTCAAAATGTATAAAAGTTTTTTTTTTTATTATACTAATATTGCTAATATTGACAATGCTCAAGGATACTCATAAGAAAAAAAGAATTTAATTATCTCTATTAAGACGGAAGAAATAGTTCCGTGTAAATTCTGTTGTGACACCTGTATATACTAGCGACAGACGTTATCCTGTTCAAAAAAAACCTATTAACCTGATTCGTCTAAGTGTATACTATAAACTTAAATGTACATAAACATAAAATTGTCTTAAATAGCACGAAAATTAAAACTCAAATCATTGTTATGATAGATATAATTTTTTTTAATGTCCAAATAATTCAAGACAATAAGCCTACTCCATCATAAGGTAAAGAGACGGAAGTAATATATGTTTTAAATTAACAGTAATGACAGTGAAAAAGGGTAATTACCTCTATTCCAAAAACTTCTTATAAAACTTCAAATATACAGCAAGTCAACACAGTACGGTGTCAACTCGATTAGCAATTTGATTATTATGAGCATGAATAATAGAATTATAGAATTTACCATAAATTAGTATACAAACTATTCACGTCAAAAAATGATAGTTATAATAATCTACATATCCATAGATTTTAGAAAAATAAGTATCCACAGTTTTATTACTATTTGGTTCACGGTTATCGATAATAACATCAATATAACCATAGATATATACAAATATTTGTATATATCCATGAATATAACAATATACAACTATATCCATAGATTTAACGAAATAAACTTAATACATATGGGTATGTTACTCTATGTGTTACTCTATGGTATTTATCAATACTAATAATAATAATAATGATTATAGTGATGACTGTATTGTCATAAACTAGTAAGTAAAATTTTTTACTTATCCCATAGACTTTTTAAACATGTTCATTCATGCAAACCTTGCCCGGACAATTACGAACGGAAAAAAAATGAATCAAATCAGTCTGGCCATTTAGGAGGATTTTACATACATACACATGGACAGAATAAATATATATATATACCAAATTTTTTTCTTAGGTAATAAACGTAAACATACTGTGAACAAAAAACATTTCAATAAATTCAAGGGTCAAATGAAGAAAGATTTGGATGACGTCAAGATATTTTTACATTCCACGGAAATAAATCAATCGTACATTTTTATTAAATTTATTCATTTCTGAAATATTAATATGCATAAACATTAAAAATTCAACCTACGTTATTAAGAAATGTAAGGTTTCTATTGTATTGACCATCTTTAGAAATATAATCTGATCCATCCTCTTTCACTCAAAGTCGTTTTTTTGAGAACAATGGAAGATCGTACATTGGTTTCAAGTTCAAAATATTAATACAGCAATATCACTTGCCCATCACTGTATCTCACCCGACCTAAGAGTTTCACCCGTTTTTTTTTCCTAATAACAAAGTTTGTCTAATTGGTGCAAGTGGAGGTTATATTTGAATTTCTCGATAGTTTTTCACAAATGTTCTCATCTGGCAGCGGTATTTTAACCGCTACAATTTCGGAACTTATGGTTAGGGCTAAATGTTTTTGATTCGTTGTCTCTTTTTCCCGTACTCTTCCGGTTATTTTCCGTGGTCACATCGACGTCTAGATATTTGCATTTCAAGAGTCTTCCGGATTGCCTCACCGTCGCCATCCACGCATCATCTATAATATAGTGGTTTTCAACCTTTTTAAAGCTGTCGCCCCATCCCTCCCACTGTGAGGAGCGAAATATTTTTCAACGCACCTCCTAAAGATAAAAATTTACTTGAAAGATTGTAATAAGTTACATAAGGGAATACTACTCAACAAGGTATAATTATTAATATAAAATAGTGAATATTTGGCATTTGTTGGAACAAATGTGATTATTTGTGAACTGGTAATACTTGAAGTTATATTATTTGTATTACAGTTTTATATTTTTCTTCAGTTTTAAGGTTTTAATTTCAACGTATGCTCACCACCACCCTAACACCAAAACAGGCAGCGTATAGAAAAGACCATTTGCGGACTTCAAGGTCTAGTGGATGGATCCCCGTTAAAACCAGTCGTACGTTCGAGTAGGTAGTATGGTACTACGTGGCCGTGGTTTGTTTGCCGTCACTCAGTTCGGTTGAACGAGACTAAGCGGCTTATAGCTACAAACGCTCGAAGTGTATGTAAGCCGTTAAACCCACGGCTCCTATATACATACTACTTTCAGGGCACATGCCCGTATGCCCTAGCGTGGTGCATAAATGCAGGATCGTATCCTTATGGCCGGTGATTTTGATTTTTCAGTCACGTTTAAACAACGTGCGTACTGAAATTGAGTTTTGGTTCGAGCTAAACTCCCAGGTACTTAGCCCGGTCCACGAACTTTACTTGTCGGCCGTCTATCCGGGCTAAGAACCTTAAAAACTGTATAGCTTCGGTTTTCTCCACGGAAAATCAGAGTTTGTTTTGAACCGTCGACTCGTATTCGGAAACTAGCGCTAGATCGGCGTGTCTTGAACTGCTGTTGTGATTTTGCTAATACCACGACAGCCCAATCATACGCACAGCCGAAGACAGTGATACACATTAGTAGACATCGGAGTGCTATGAAGGTCGTAGATGAGGAGCAGCCGAGGCAAACAAGGTCACTGACCCTTGCGCGCAGCCCTTCGACACCTCTATTTCGTATTAACCGCTGTTCCTACTCCGAACGACGCGTGCTATAAATAGGATAACGTTTTCTAGGAAAAACGTTACGACAGACAAAAAGAAGAAAAATCAATTTTAAAAATACCACATTATGGACTGTGGTAAAACGAACACATTCCTCGTTTCACTCAGAATCTAAAATCAAAAATAAAGTTTTTGCATGTTGTATGATGAAATGCAATTGTACTATAACTGTAATTATTTATTTTTCTTGTCCCCAACCAATTCAAACTTCTATTACTACACCGGTTTGTGGCTTATATTATATGAAAACTCTTACCAGCAGGAAACAACATAATAGACTCGTGTTGATACACAAGTACGCATCGTTGGTATTGATTATAATAATATGTAAATGTAATACCGATGTCTGGGAACGGTACGCACACTCATGGTAAAGCCCACGTTCTGCTTATAATATTACGTGTATAACTGCGTACATACGCATCTTTCACCACTATATTATATAGCTGATACTCGTTTATAATATTATAATCCTTCTGTGTCGTCAGGAAAACACGCCTCTGCAGGCTGTTAATATATTGTTTTATATTCATACACAGGTACTAAGGTAACTATTCTCCAATTATTAAATTTAAAAACCTTAAAGGATAAGGAGACGTACCTCTTGTACCGTGATTCCGCAGGAATAACTTTTAAAGAGCTAGATTGGGGATTCCTTCCTTTTAAGTCTGCTAAACTTTAAAATCGATTCTTATAATATACGTCATACGACTATACGAGACAGAAACCTCTTGTATATTACACAATTTTCTAAAAAATATTTAGCATGTTTTTATGTGTTTATTATTTATTTGTTTAATTCAATCTGCTGGTAATAAATTTTCTTATGATAAATTATTTACATATGTTAGATGATATAGTACGTTTGTTTTGTATACTTAATAGGAACTTAAACATAAATTTTTTTGTGTAAAAACTCAATAAAAAAAAAAAATTTTCAATGTTAATTGTAATTGAAGTCATTAAGTTCATTTAATTTAATTGGCTTATATTTTTAATATGCTTAGTAATTTTAATGTACTGTCATTTTTAGCATTATTATATAATTTGTTAATGAATTTGGACTTATGTCCGGTAAAAATAAAACAAACAAACACGCAGCGACCGAAGAAGCACTATTATGTTAATGTAATACATGAGAATAATATTAAATTATATTTTACGAGTAAGCTCCTTAATTAATTTTTACTCTTGACGTTTGATGACGCAACATGTAGAACATTAATATTATACGTCTCGTCGTTGATTAGTATTAATGTTTATTATTATTATAATACTATACGTATTACACCTGTATTATTTTTAATCGACGGCTGGTTTTCACATTAGAACACGGCACAGTGCACATGGACGTCCACACTGTATCATTGGTCCACTATTCTTGCGTTCGCGTACGCAAGTGTATGTATTATTAATTATTACAATATTATGCTCCATGAAATCTAAACACGAAATCAATAAATAATATTGAATATTGGTTAATTGTAAATCGATCCAAGTGTTGGAATAGTAACCCGAACAGAATCATAAAATATCGCAGTGTTAAACATTCGAACTGAGTTCGATGGGAATTATAAGAACTGAATACATCGTATTAACATTAAAAGTAAAAAAAAAATAAAATAAGCCATCGGTTTTAAACGTGTAACAAACGGATGGCCATTTAAAAAAAAACGGGTTTTTCCAAATTTTCTTACTTCTTTTTAAGTCTAAGTAAAGTACCTACTTCGAAATTGTATTCTATATATT
This sequence comes from Periphyllus acericola, assembly GCA_949715065.1. Classification (NCBI taxonomy): domain Eukaryota; kingdom Metazoa; phylum Arthropoda; class Insecta; order Hemiptera; family Aphididae; genus Periphyllus; species Periphyllus acericola. Next base: position 41,449,020 of record OX454266.1, read on the forward strand.
AGCACGTGGTTTTTAAAAATAAAAGTTTAAATAACCAATGATCAAAATGTATTATACATAAATATAATAAAAAATGCAATTTGAGAATTATAGTTATTAGTGTTTCTGCATAACTTAGTATTATATCTTTTTTAGCTTATAAATAAAAAGCCAGTGCGTATAGTTTATATAGTTATTTGTATCCGTCGACACCTACGGTCACTAGTGCACGATGTACTACATTAAAATTAAAAACAAATTACAAATATATTGACCTTCACATATATCTGAAATCTTCATTGATATTAATGTTTAAAAAAACTGTGCGGATACTAATTAGCAATTAGTAATTATAATCACGGATAGGTAAAAAAAAAACCCGATAAAATGAACTTTTTACAAGAATATTCGGAGAAATATAATATGATGTATAAATATAAATATATGATAAATGTTTAAGCACTCGAATATTCAAACGTATATGCGTTTTGTAAGATACCTGCACACATTAAATTTACAGCCCATATAATCACGTTTTGTGTTTCATTACTATAAATCAGAGAGCTGATCTACCAGTCGATCTTTGGCGTTTTTTTTTTTACAAATTTATTAGGCTTCAACAACAATGATTTTTAGCCTACTTTATCTTAAGATTACCATTACTAGTTATGAGAGAGAGAATTTTAGAGAGAGAAAATGTATACAAAAAAAAAAATAAGTAGATAAATAATTAAAAAATAGTAAATAAATATGCAAAAGGAAAGTATTGGATGATAGTTTTACAATTTTTGACTTAATTTTATAGAGTTGAAAAATTTATATATAGCTGTAGTGTTTTCTTCTTTACGGGCTCCTTGTATCGAAGGAGGATTGTTAAGGATTTGGCGGGCAACTGAGTATTTGGGGCAGGTGATCATTATATGTTCTATTGTTAAAGTTTCATTGCAAGTATCGCATACTGGTGCTGGTTCTTTTCTTATGAGATGAGCATGTGTTAAATGTGAGTGGCCTATTTTAGCTCGAGTAATATTTACTTCCTCTCTTCGTTTGGTGTTAGGGGGATATTTTAAATTTTTAAACAATAATTTTACGTTTCTCAGTTTTTTAGAGAGGGGTAGGTTAGACCAAAATGTTTGTCATTCTTCCATTAATTTATGCTGTTTGATGTTGAAAGTTTCGGATGAGGTTAGTGTGTTTAGTTTATGGAAGAAGGAGATGAGGTGGTTTCATGGGCTATAGTGTCAGCTTTCTCATTTCCGGGTATCCCAACATGTGAGGGGACCCACATGAAACTTGTTGGGTTATCTATTTCAGATATTAATTTCTGGATATGTTGAACGAGCTCGTTTTTTGGATAGGGGTTTGATATTGATGAAAGGGCGCTCAGAGAGTCACTGATGATAATGCTGCAATTTTTCGGGCTTGAGGATAAGACAATTTTTAGTGCTTCATAAATAGCGAAAGTTTCGGCTGTATATATACTAGTGGAAGACGGTAGTTGGAAAAGATGATTTTCCTGGTTTGTGATGACAGAGAAACCCACGCCATTTGTATTTTTGGTGGCATCGGTGTAAATTTGGGTGTATTCTGGGAATTGTTAGTGTATTAATTCCAAGAAATGGTTTCGTATAATTAAATTGTCAGTGTTTTGTTTGCAGTATTCAGTCAATGGGGTGTTGATGATTGGCGACCAGAGCCAAGGGGGAAGAGAAGGTTGAATTTTATTTAGTGTTTGTGCTGGAAAGGATAAGTTTTCACTAATAGTTTTAAAATTTTCAAATAATGTGCTTCTAGAAGGTAATGGATTAGGAGGTAATGGATTGTGAAGAATATGGTTGGTGATGTGACCGGACAGATTTTTAATTTTAGTTACATATTTTAAGATATGGTTTGGCGTCTAAGGTGGAGGAGAGCTTCTCCTGCATAGTAGAGTATACTGTCAACTGGGCTCGTCCTAAAGGCTCCTATGGCTAAACGTATATTGGCACTTTGGCGTTTTGTTAGAGTTTGTATTTTTATACACATTGATCGTCACTGGTGATGACTGATTTTAACTCGCCCAATTCTGGTCGACGATTTTTGCTTGTGCCGGTCATCCTATTTCCGTTTTCTCGGTCGATGTCTACTTGAAAAAGTTTTGCCATCCCTGCTATTGGTAGATGTACGAACCGTACTACCGCAGGGACATAGATGCAAAAGGAGCTTTTACTCCAGGGCGTGGTACATTTATAGGGACGGGCTTATAAGTTGTGATGATGTTCGACTAATTAATTTTTATGGAATATTTTTTTTCTCAATGTTAAATCATGTAGTACGGGCTTAGTTATTGAAAATTCCATATTTTTATTCTATGGAACAATACCACAGAGTGTCCTAGTTAATAACATACTTTCTTATCTCATAAACTTAATAGCACTGAATAAAATATATTATGAATACGGACTTTACAGCGCATATTATGTCGCCGAGATCGTAGAATGGTATTTAGTTTACTGTACTTTACGTAGAATTTTGTGAAAAAATTCTTTGAATAAACTATTTTTGTGGTTTTGTCTAATCAATTTGCTGCGCCGTCGACGAATCTGTCGCACAATCGTTGACCAAGCCTATTAATCATTGTTTACAATGTACGGTTAAAAAGTTATAAGCTAAGCGGCAATGAATACCGTAAAAAGGAAATCGAAAAAAACAAAAAAGATAAAAATATTATATAAGAATGCCATTAGGACAGCTTTTTTTTAAAGGCAAGCTGTTACTCGTTTTATAAGCACCTATTTGGAATTGGAAAATTAATAAAACAATGAATACCTAATATAGTATTTTTAGTAAGCTGTTTTCCGAATTCATATGGCATTACATGAAAGACACATGTTCTTTTAATGACTATTTGATTAGAAGTACCGAACATAATATATTGCTTCAGGACGGCCTGACTGTTAGTATCGTTTCACAAACATTTTGCAACACTTTTACCAATCTCACGTATAATTAGGTTATGTTGTAATAACTTTCAATTATAACAAATAACGTGAGTGCCTACCGAAATTATCATAATAATCACTACGGTTCTTTTAATAATAATACAATATCAATTATCATTGAAACTATACAGGGTGTCCCACCGAGGATTTACTCTTTACGATATCTCTTGAGATAATGAAAATAATCAAATTCTGTTTTTTTTTTTATAAGTTTCACGTGTATTAAGACTATGGATATTTCATATATTAATTTAATTTTATGTTCTGCTAAAAAAAGTAAAAAATTTTTTTTTGTTTTATAATTTTTGAAAAATTTGAAGATTTATAGAGTTTTATAGAGTTCTGTTTTATGGACATTTTAGCGATTCAACATTTCATTTTCTTTACCTGATGATTTTTAAGACATTTTTTAGTTTTCATAAAAATGCTGTATTAAACAAAACTTATAAACTTATGAATGAGACGAGGTAATATCAAATCATTAAATTATTAAAAAATACACAATTTTCTGGAAACTAAATAAATTATTATAACAAAAGTATTAAAAATCATCAGGTAAATGAAAATTAAATGCTGTAACGTCAACATTTTCAGAAAAATAAATTCTATATAAAATGACAATCTTCAAATTTTTCAAAAATTATAAAATTAAAATAATGTTCTTAACTTTTTTACCAATACAATAAATTCAATTAAAATATTAAATAGTTGTAGTTCTTGTCCCTGTGAGTCTTATAAAAAATACTGAATTTGAATATCTTCATTATCTTAGGAGATATCGCAAAGGGTAAATCCTCGGTGGGTTACTCTGTGTATTAATATTAAAATACGTAGTAGGTAGATATGGCATAGACAAATGAATTTCCTTGAAAATTTATAAGATAATGCGATTTATTTAAAATTATGAGCCACTCCCAAGTCTCAACGTCCCCTTATATATACTTGTTATTATTAAAATCGAACATTTAAAACTGCTGTTAAGGACACTAAAAGATACAAGCACAGATTGAACACGCAACAATTATCAATACATATATAATGCGTATATATAATAATAATATGTTACTTGTATTTTAATGTACGATTGAAATTATAAAAATAAATATGTTTGGACTACTTTTACTTATCTACCTACCTACTTTTATTATTTTATAACATCGTTAGTTTTTATTAATGATGTTTTTCATTATATCATTTATAATGAGATGCTTCATAACAATTTATTATTAAATATTTTAAATATTTTCATTGAGTCATGCGTTTTATTGCACTATATGCGTGTGAAAAAAAACACGTACCGTACGAAAAATCTTCAAAATAATGATTATAACTATTATTTATGTGCCTATAAACATTAAATACATCGAAAACTAAATGATTGACCTTCACAAAAAAGGCAGTCAAAAAATATCGCTTAAAATAATTTTTATTTATTTTGTTACGCATCTACCACATATTTCAGCAATTGAGCAATGTAGTTAGGTTATGTGTATATATGATAATGTGTATAAAAATCGTACTAAAATGTAATAGTGTACACTGTAGACATAAAACCTACCGAATACCGAGTACCTAGTATGAAATATGTAGTTTATGAAAAATAGTCATAAATCAGTTTATGAATTTAAAATTATTTGATTAAAACGCACACACACATACACACACTTTTACATATAAATAACGGGACCTAACTATAATATAATCATTGATGTTATATTCACGACTAACCGGGCTTATACATAATAAACGTGTATTATTATTGTATTTTACTGCAATCAGTGCAATCCACGTTTAAGGTCGGTGATAGTTTTATTTTTGCATTATTAAACAGTAAAAAATGGACATGAACTGTTATGACGAATAAATAATGATTGAGCTCGTGGTTTTTCTCGCATTGCCTGCATTATACAGCATCTAAACTTGAATAATATATATATAAGTAAAATTTCATATAAATTGAAAAGTCAAAATTTGAAGTTTAAATTAATCCCAAGTAGGACATGAAAAATATCAAAATACACTGTAATACATCTACGAATGAAAATATTCAGACATTTTATAGTATTGATTAATTGGACACTTAATATAATGTTTGTTACTTCAAGTGAATATTTCAATCAAACAGTTAAAATAATCGCAAACAATGAAGATGTACGAGATCATAAGCACAAAATTAAAGAGAAACAAGTGACATTTAGTGACCATACTGATATTATTCCGTTCACGAAAGAAACTAAGAAGTGTAATTATTATATTTTGTCAATACAACTTAATCAATTTATAAAATGTAATTTATTTATAATATATGCCATCTCCGTACATTTCATCAGTAGATGGCTCGTGCTACGATGCACAGAAGCACGTGTACCGCCTATATTTTTTAAGAATATTAAATGGTCTCTCAGCAACATTACATTATATTTTTGAAAGGCACTAATATTAATATACAGTAATTAAAATTATTTTGTTTACTTAAAAAACACTAATTTAACACTATAAAGATATAACTCATAAGAGAAGTACCGTTGGTAGGTAATCAAGTACACTGTACAGACGTACAGATGGTGACTTTGGTACGGATGACGGGCCACCACGGCTGTACGAGTTACAATTTTACGGCGACAGCGTGGCGTGGCGAACATACACGAACCCAAAATGTTTGCTGGGAAAAATATATAATTAATAATTATGATTTTTTTTTTTGTATATCTGCACTAATAAAAAATTAATAATAAATTATAATACCTCCTAAGAATATGTGGATATGTTTAAGAAAAAAATATGAGTAACACTTCAATCAATTTTAAATTCAGTTTTTTAATGTTATTTATAATGCTGTACTATAAGTATTAAATATATTATAATTTATAAAATGTGCACCACCAACTATTTAACCCACGAGTCGCAACTGCATTTTATTTTACATTATATTGTGCAACATTATTAATCACTGTGACATTATTTCATCACATGTACCTACTACAAAAACCTGTTTTAGACCACGGCAATCTTCGAATAATGTAAGAAAGCAAGTTGTTCTTAACTGTTCCAAAGTTTGATTTAATAAGCCAAATCGTTATTGCACCATCGACTTATTATTCAAAGCAAATAATGTAATGTTCGATACTCGTATATTAACGGTTTAATATTTTCTATTACGCTAATATGAGTTTGAATCTCACAACAATATGATAAAACTGAGGTCAAAATATGTTGTACGTTGTGTACGGGACGCATTAAACAATTAACCGACCAAGTATTTTTAAGTACATAACATTATAATATTATGCGTTTCAAAGTCTAAAACATCATTTATTGGTGTACAATATAGCGCGTAAATTTTAAATTTATTGCAATCCTGTTTTGGTTGGCGAATTTTTCAAATCTGATTTGTTACTTAACAAATTGGTATAACCTCCGTGAAGGTACACAAAATATATAGTACAGATATGCGCCACGCGCGTGGTCGTAGTGCGAGCGTCATGCAAAACCGCAGGTAAGTTTGCAAAAATCAAAGTTTTCAACTTTATAATTATAACGCGCGCGCCAATTGTTTTTTTTTTTTTTGTTTAGCACGTGCATATAACCACAATTAATATGATGTACAAATTCTCCGAATTAATTCCTGAGACAACAAAATTTCGATATCGGTAACACAAAAATTCCCGGCTAAAACTGTTCCTACCCCGTGATATATTTTTAAAAGCTCACGAAGACCCGTGTCGTTTTCCCCGTATCGTTTATGTAGAACTTATTGTTCAATAAAATGTCTACTTCACAACGGTATTTTTTGGATATTATTTTAGCGAATATAATATATACATATATTGAATTATTATAATAAAAATGATAGTGTGTAAAAAGATGGTGTGTTCTGCATTTGCTTAAAACACTTGAAAAATTTCAAATCCAGCACGTTGAAACAATTGTTATAAATAAATAAAAATAAAAATAAACCACATGTTTATCGATTGTTAATCACACCGTTGCAATCATTGCCATCAATCATTAAACTTGCGGTGCTGTTGCGCAGAGTGCACCTACACTGCTCGTGGATACACACATAGTATTATTGTTATATATAATATATCCATAAATCATAACAACGTTATTATGGCGTCAACATCGGAATGCTGACTAATGATGACAAATTAGCATAATTATTATGATTGCATACGGGACACGCGGGAGGACTTCGTAAGCATATATATATATATATAATATATATACAGTAGACGCCGCTTATAAGACTCACGGATATAAGGTTCAGTCGCTTATTAGACTCAAAATCGTCTGGAACGGTCCGGACGTATCCAAATACATTAAAAAAAAAAAATCGGTATAAGACTCAACACTTCGTAAAACAAATAGGTAGTAGAAAATAAACTTTTTTGTTTATAATTTAGAAATAAATTGGTATTGAAAAATTAAATAATATTCGTGTTGATTATTTCTAGTTTCTGTTGGTACCTTATAACGTATAATAATTTTTATCGCAGATTAAAGTTCACATTTATCGCAACGATTATCTTTACTATAGTGAGGTATCTGAATATCTGGCGGCTGCACAGTTATCGTAATTAATTAATTAATAATTTTAATATACAATACGAATACGAACAGTATATTTTCGGAATATTAGAACAAAATAAAAAACAAACTAAAATTACAAATTTTTTTCAAAAATCATTTTTCAAAATAAATAATAAATACATTATATGTACATACATACATTCTTTATAATTTTTTATTTATGTATAATTTTTATAATATTTTTATATGTAATACATATTTACCTATTATAATTTTATTTTTTTTTATCAGGATTATTAAATTTATTCAATAATAAAGTATGTAATATGTAATACGAGTATGTGTTAAAGTATTAAAATCAAAGCAAAATATGTAGTAAAATAAAATTTATAAATACGTAATTATTTTTTTTTTCCACTTCGCTTATAAGATTCATTCGGTTATAAGACTCACTTTGTGCTGGTCCCAAAGTGAGTCTTATAAGCGGCGTCTACTGTATATATCGCGGACCGACCGGACAGAGAGTGTGCGCGTGTTATGTATTAATGTGTACAGCTGCGGACGAAGCTCGAACGAATTGACCCGGCGTCGACCTAGGTACCTGGCGGCACACAAGAGATTCGCGGCATGACGACACGCTGGACTGCGTCTGTTTTTATTAGGCCGGTCTCGAGTTTTAAAGTTAATGATAATTCTTCGACGCGTATGATTATGCGCGTATGTATATACGGTTTTCTTTTTTCGCCATTAATTAAAATATTAGACAAGGATAACACACGCCGTTTAGGTGCACGCTATGCGAGCCCATGCCCTGCACTCGATGGGTCTCTCACTAGTCCCGAGTCCACCTCATAAAAAATAATTATGTCCTACGTATAAAACGCCCATCTGCACTCCGCGGTATATGATTGTCCGTGGCAAAATGGTAAACTTAAAAAATAATAAAATAACAATAATACAGTGTAACCTCTTGAAATGTGACTATTATAACTCCGGGTGCACGGGAATTCAGCCACAATGATCCTCATGATTGTTTTTTTTAAGTAATCGATTACGAAAATTAATTATTATTTGACTCATGTTATGTGGGAACCTACTATTATATTTTATATTTATTTAAAAAAAAAGAGAAATGGTGTATTTTATAAATATTGTAAACGAAGCAGGTGGGTAAAATGTTGCCCAATTATCGACCGCCCAAGTATCCGTCTGCGCAGAGATATAATACGAGATATAATACGATGATGATATCAAATTCACCGTTCAGCAAAATTTCATCAGTTGACAATATTATTATTACGTACTAGTCATTACATATTTTCCTTCTCGAAAGTAACCGATTTACGTCTGGACCATATATGATGATTTAATAGCGATTCATTTTACCAAAACGCTTAAACTTTTCACTGAACGTTTTGCACACACCTTATAGGAATACCTACATATTGTTGTCTATTTAGCTGTACGTAAACCTAAACGTTTGAACACAAGAAACAGTGCACAGCTGTTGCTGAATAATCTACAACTACGATACTAAATACAAATACGCTGCTGTCTGCTATCAAAATATGTTCTATTAAACACTGCAGCAATCTATACAGAGCAACGTTCGTCATAATCGTTTTGGCCGACCATTTATCGTATCGCTTTCGTGAAAACCTGAAACAGGTGGCACCGCAAACGAACTATTTGTGTATACATAACGCAATGGATTACGAGGAGATGGAAACGGCGATTTATTAAGTCTGCACGGGGCCACGGTCTTTATTAAACGAGAAAGAGAGAGAAAGAGAATATAAGCGAGTGTTAGAATAGGGTTCAGCTCTTTTTCGGACACGGGTTGGTACATAATATATTTACCTAGATAAAGTACAAAAAATAAAACACGCCTTGATTAACCTCAAAATCAATTATCAAACCTTTTTCACTTGAACATGATATATGTTCTACATCCGTTTGTCTATAATACAGTCGAATTCGCTCATAACGATCTTCAGGGGACCTAGAGAATCGGATCGTTACCATATCCGAACTTGTTTACAACCGGATAGTAAAAAAATTGATTAATAAACCAACAATTTATATTATTTAATCATATGGTATTTGAAAATGCATATCGGTGATTGGACGTGCAGATAATTGTTTGCGCTGTACACCGGGATCAATAGTATTCGAGAGCGAGATAGTGACGAGCGCGAGTAGGTACCGACGAGAACGTCGGTGGACGAGGATAGATAGCGCCGAGCGCGAGTAGGTACCGACGAGAACGTCGGTGGACGATTATTGGAATAAAAATGATGTAGATCGAATAACAAATATATTTATACAAAATGATGAAATAACAATATGAAAAATGTTCGGTTGTAAATCGAACAGTACAACAATTCTACTGCGTGACAACGCGATATCGAGAGAGCGAGAGAGAGCGAGAAAGAAAGAGAGAGACCGAGAGGAAACGAGATAGACTCGACGCGCAGTGTGTCGCCGATATAATGCCAGAATAGCTCCGACTATTATACCATGGAGATACACCGCACGTGGAGCCGGGGACGCCGAACGAGAGGGGACGAGATAGATTCGACGCGCAGTGTGTCGCCGATATAATGCCAGAATAGCTCCGACTATTATACCATGGTGATACACCGCACGTGGAGCCGGGGGGGAGACTACCTTTCCGAGTCGCGTAAGTCGGCCAGGGTAGGTCTTACTACGACTACGAAAAGGTAGTGAATGGCAAAAGTTCATCGGCTGGGTGGCCTTATATATCCATCGCGCGGCGGCGGCGACGAGCCGCCGCGTGATAAAAGTGCCGAAATTAAATTGCTGGAATAGCCGCTGTCTCGATATCGTTGTGTATAATTAATTACAATTTCTCAGGTTAATCATTCGCGATTGTGGCGGCGAGTCGCCGCGTGATAAAAATGCCGCGATAGGTATTGTTGGAATACCCACCGGCTCGCTATCGTTATTTACAGTTAAATTATATAATATATTAAGTTTAGTTTTTACAATTCGTGATTGTGGCGCAAACATACTGCCCACCTTAAAGGCATCCGCCTTTAATGTTGTGGTAGTGGACAGAGTTTGTTGGCGGGTCGTTTGAAGGTTCCGGTCGTTGTTTTGACTGTGGCGACACGGCTGATTCCATCGGTTCCCGGGTGAAGTTGAACGATGCGGCCAAGTTTCCACTGTAGAGGAGTGATTGGTTCCTTGATGAGAACCAGATCATCTTGACGCAGAGTTCCATTGTCTGTAGTCCATTTGGTGCGCTGTTGTAACGTGTTGATGTAGTCGCTTTGCCACTTACTCCAGAAATGTTGGTGGATATCTCGGATAAGTCGCCATCGTTGTAATTTTGACATGGCGATGGTGGACAGGTCCGGATCCGGGAGGGTGGTACTGGGCTCTAAGGTTAAGAAGTGGTTCGGTGTCAGCGCATTGAAGTCGGCGGGATCGCTACTCATGGCACACAATGGTCTGGAATTTAAGGTTGCTTCAATTCGTGTTAGGTACGTACTGATTTCTTCACGGGTGAGTCGATGTGAACCTATGGACCGATACAGGAGTTGCTTTACCGATTTAACACCTGCTTCCCATAAGCCTCCGAAGTTTGGAGCGGATGGGGGGTTGAAGTGCCACTGGATCTGATTAGTGGCGAGATGATTTGTGATCGCGGTTTGATAGTCGGCGACCGAGTTGAACAACCGAGATGCCCCAACGAAATTTGTTCCACAATCACTATGAATCGATTGGATTGGTCCTCGTCGGGCAGCAAAGCGGGTGAATGCCATTAAGAAGGTTTCGGTTGACAGGTCAGATGCAACTTCGAGATGCAGTGCCTTGGTACTCATACATATGAATAAACAGATGTACACTTGACTGATCTTAGAGTTTCGTGCTCGCCTTTCCTTCACGTAGATGGGACCTGCATAGTCTACACCAGTCGTGTAGAATGGTTTGACTTGTTGTAGACGACAGGATGGAAGGTTTCCCATTACTGGTTGGACGGCCCTTGGACGCACCCGGTAGCACGGGATGCATCGACGAAGATGAGACCGGACAACTTGACGTGCTGACAAAATCCAGAACTGTTGTTGAATGAGTCGTTGCAACGTGGTGGCGCCTGGATGACAGTGGATCTCGTGATAATGGTGAATCAATAACGACGTGAATGGATGACGGTTCGGAACTAAAGCCGGATGCTTTTGTTCATAGGGAACAGCTGAGTTCATAATGCGTCCCCCCACTCGAAGAACCCCGGCTGTATCTAAGAAGGGGCTCAATCTTCGGAGTTGGGTGGAGCATGGTTGCTTCGCCGTTAGACGCTGAATAGTTTCCCCAAACTCGTTCCTTTGGACCGCCTTCAGAATGGCGGTGAGGGCTTGCTGTTGTTCGTTCGGTGTTAGGTTGAGGGTTTTGTGCTGGTGCGATTTGAATCTAAAACAGTATCCAGTTATTCTAATGATTTTTGCGAGGGATGAGTACCTCTCGAACAGACGACCGAACATGTCGCTTTTCGTAATTGTTGTTAATACGACCGTAGGCCGAGCTTCCGGTGGTTCTGGATTGGTATTTGGATGAGTAATGGGCCAACGGGTAGGCTCCTCAAGCAGGAACGCAGGTCCTGCCCACCATAGCGGATGGATGAGAAGTTCAGCTGGAAAGAGACCTCTCGAAGCGCAGTCGACAGGATTGAGTTTGGTTGGAACGTACCGCCAGACCGATGGTGCTGTGAAATCGTGTAATTGACTCACGCGATTGGCGACGAACGTGTTCCAACGATGAGGCGATGATTTGATCCAGGCCAATGTTGTCATTGAATCCGTCCAGGCATGGGTGCATGTAATATCCATGACCGGAGATAGTACATCAACCACGGATTTCAAAAGCTTTGCCGCGAGAACTGCACCGCATAGTTCCAGACGTGGAATGGTCACCCTTTTGAGTGGGGCAACTTTGGATTTGCCGGTGATAAGGTGACACACAACACCAGTAGAGGATTTCGTGCGCAAGTAGACGGCAGCTGCATAACCTCGTTCTGAACTGTCGGAGAAGGCGTGGAGTTCAGTCGACTCGCTGTCTCCCGTTGTCATTCGTCTGGGAATGCGTAATTCCTGTAGACATGGTAGTTGATCTCGATATTGTTGCCAGATAGTTTGAGCAGCTGGTGGAATCACGTCATCCCAACCGATACCTGCTGTCCAGAGCATTTGCATCAAATGTTTCGTTAGAAACGTGAGTGGAGATAACAGACCCAGTGGATCAAAAATCCGTGCGATTTCTGATAGCACGTTTCGCTTGGTGGGTGTAACGTCTAAACATCGAATCGTGTATCGGAAGTGGTCATGTTTTGGGTCCCATAGTAAGCCGAGAACCTTGACTCCTGTCTCAGACTCGTCGTCGAAACTGATTGAGGTTAATGTTGATCGTGCTTCTTCTGGTATCGCCGCAAGTACTTCAGGAGAGTTGCTGGCCCATTTTCGTAAGGTGAAATGACCCATTGAGAGTAAGCTGATTATTTGATTTTGGATGATTATAGCTGACTTGATTGATTCTGCGCCGCTGAGGATGTCATCCACAAAGGTGTCGGATCGTAAAACTTGTGATGCTATTGGATGCGTGAGCTTGCCAATGGTCGATAGATGCTGTAATGTCCGAATGGCTTGGAATGGAGCTGCAGATGTTCCGTAAGTCACTGTTCGCAGACGGTACTCTTCGATGTCCCCCTGTGGATCAAAACGCCATAGAATGCGCAGGTAATCGCGGTCTGCCTCAGCAATCAGAATTTGACGGTACATTTGTTGGATGTCAGCCATAAAAATGATTTTATGTACCCGAGACCGCAACAGAATGTGTGAAAGGTCTGTTTGCAATCTTTGACCAGTGTGCAGACAGTCGTTCAAAGAGGTTCCGGCAGAACCTTTTGCAGATGCATCAAACACCACGCGTAGCTTGGTCGTTTGACTATCAGGACGTAGAATACAGTGATGTGGAATATAATAATGATGTGGAGTTGATCGTTGTTGAATCGGCACGAGCTCCATGTGGTTGCTGTCCAAGTAGTCCTGCATGAACTTGACGTAGTTGATACGTAACTCGCTGTCTTTAGCTAGTCTCCATTCGAGTTGTCGGAGACGATGAAGCGCTTGACCTTTCGAGTCACCAATAATTGGTTTAGGTGATTTAAATGGTAGCTCAAGGCAAAACTGACCTGACGGAGTATGGGTTATAGACCGTGTGAAGATCTGTTCCGCGGGATCGGTGGGATCAATCGTTGGTAGAGACGATACCGATGGTTCTTCCAGTTTCCAGAAACGAGTCAATGCGGATTCTAGTTCGGTGTTTGATTGAACTGTGAGAGTAGAAATGGTAGATGACGCTGGTTGATCAGCTGGTCCCAAGATGATCCACCCGAAAACGGTATTGAACGCACTGGGTTGCTTCGTTTGGCCGGTTACTCGTTGACCAGTCATGATGGATGGTACGATGTCGGCTCCGAGTAATACGTCGATTGGACCAGGGGTATTATATGTTGGATCGGCAAGTGGTAGATCCCTTAAGTGTTCCCATGTGGTTGAAGACAAGTGGAAATGTGGAGTTTGGTCGACGATTTTTGGGACTATCATTGTATTTATAGTCACCGTTGGTTCACTTGTTGATACTGCAGACAGAGTAATTGTGACGATTCCGGAAACAACATTAATTGTTGACCCGGCAAATGGTCGGACTTGTGATGTACATCGTCGACGTGGCAGCAACAATTTGTCAGCGCAGCGAGCAGTGACAAAACTGGCTTCGGATCCACTATCGACGAGTGCACGCAACGTATGGATGGATCCGTCAGCTGCCTTCGCTTGAAGTAACACGGTTGCCAAAAGTACGGTAGAACGTTGTGGATGGGATACGAGGCACGTGGTAACTGCTGGTTCACGACTGCCCGTTGGTCCTGGAACATTCACCGGCTGAGCGACCGTCGAGGACTTCTTGGCAAAGTGCAGCATTGAATGATGGTTTTGACCGCATGTCCGACAAGAAAATTTAGATTTACATGTCGTTGTAATGTGGTTTGACCCTAGACAGTTTAAGCATAGACGATGAGTTTTAGTGATATCATACCGTTCGTTAGGCGTCTTGTTGATGAACTGAGGACAATCTTTGAGTCGATGGGTTTCCTTGCAAAGTTGACAGGACTCCGCGCTGAGGGTCGTCGTGAAAACCCGTGGTGCATTAGCGGTACGTGATTTGAACGGTTTTGCCTCTCTTGTCCTATGTTGAGGTGTTATGGTGATAACTTGTTCTGCGCGGATGGCAGCCGACCTGATATAGCTTCGGAGGAAGTCGACAAGTTCATTGATCGTTGGGGACACGGTGTCTCCCACTTTTAACTCCCAACTGGCTCGCAGTTCATGGTCCATGCATTTTTCAAAAATGTGAACCAGTATAGGGCTCCATTGGCGCGTAATGAAATTTAAGTTATTGAGTGCCGATGTGTGTTCATGAATCGTATTGATCAGAACCTTGATAGAATTGGCGTCGTTAATTCGTACTTGATGCGGTGCCAATAACGCGTCGAAGTGGATTCGCGCGAGATCGCGTTTATTCCCGTAACGAGCACGTAGAATTTCCCACGCACTAATGTAGTTAGTGGCTGTGAGCGATAAATGGGCAATGAGGGATCGAGGTTCGTCATGGAGGGCCGTTTTGAGATATTCAAATCGTTCGACGTCGGTGAATTCCGGAGCATGAGATAAAATTGAGTTGAACAAGTCATCAAAACTTTGCCACTCCTTTATGTCCCCCGAAAAAGTGGGAAATTTTCGTTTCGGCATTTGGAACGCCGATGTATTACCCAAGTGCGAAATATCCCCAATGAGTGATTGATTTTGCGTACCTTTAACCGTAGGAATTTGGTGGACTTCGGCGAAGGCAGCAAGGTCGTAATATAAGGTGTCGAAAGATGCACACAAAGTTTCGGCTTCGCTGTGATCCGTGATTGATGACGGAGAGGTGTTGTTTGCCACAGCCGAATCCATAATCTGAAGATCTTTTTCCATATTGTTACGAAGAGGTATGAGTTCCAGCAGCATCTGTGAGAGTTTGGCCCTTTTTCCCGTGTTTTGGCGGTCCTGGTTAAACTCTGCTGATGCCTGTATGAACCCTGTTAACCTTTTTATGCATCGGTTAACTCGGGCCCTTGCCTCCACGTACGCCATGGATGCTGGCACGGTCATGGCAAAGTATTGTCGTTACAAGTCAAGGAAAAATAAAAAATACTCGGGGAACGAGTATTTTGAAGGTAACGACAATAAGTTGCCCTGAGTGGAAGTTTTTGAACGGTCGTGGTTTTCTTTGTAGGAAATCCGGCTCGAAGGACCAATGTTTGCGCTGTACACCGGGATCAATAGTATTCGAGAGCGAGATAGTGACGAGCGCGAGTAGGTACCGACGAGAACGTCGGTGGACGAGGATAGATAGCGCCGAGCGCGAGTAGGTACCGACGAGAACGTCGGTGGACGATTATTGGAATAAAAATGATGTAGATCGAATAACAAATATATTTATACAAAATGATGAAATAACAATATGAAAAATGTTCGGTTGTAAATCGAACAGTACAACAATTCTACTGCGTGACAACGCGATATCGAGAGAGCGAGAGAGAGCGAGAAAGAAAGAGAGAGACCGAGAGGAAACGAGATAGACTCGACGCGCAGTGTGTCGCCGATATAATGCCAGAATAGCTCCGACTATTATACCATGGAGATACACCGCACGTGGAGCCGGGGACGCCGAACGAGAGGGGACGAGATAGATTCGACGCGCAGTGTGTCGCCGATATAATGCCAGAATAGCTCCGACTATTATACCATGGTGATACACCGCACGTGGAGCCGGGGGGGAGACTACCTTTCCGAGTCGCGTAAGTCGGCCAGGGTAGGTCTTACTACGACTACGAAAAGGTAGTGAATGGCAAAAGTTCATCGGCTGGGTGGCCTTATATATCCATCGCGCGGCGGCGGCGACGAGCCGCCGCGTGATAAAAGTGCCGAAATTAAATTGCTGGAATAGCCGCTGTCTCGATATCGTTGTGTATAATTAATTACAATTTCTCAGGTTAATCATTCGCGATTGTGGCGGCGAGTCGCCGCGTGATAAAAATGCCGCGATAGGTATTGTTGGAATACCCACCGGCTCGCTATCGTTATTTACAGTTAAATTATATAATATATTAAGTTTAGTTTTTACAATTCGTGATTGTGGCGCAAACAATAATATTAATGAAGGGGTCTAATAGCTGCATTTGTGTGACAAAAAGAAAACGGGAGAATAAGAGAAGAAAATGCACTTCGTTCTATATTATTTTTTCTCTTTCCGAAAAATTGATTACTTTTCTATGTTCTGAATTTTTCATGACAGTAAATTTTGCAAATTTCAGCGCAACATTTAGAGGCTGATTTCAATTATTTATTTACCAATTTACCTCAACATTCCAACATCCAAATCCCTTAATAATTAGCACTTTCGTTGTACACGACCAAAATGACAGCACATGAGATGTAAAACCAATCAAACACATTACAATTCGAATAATAAGCGGATTCGACAATCGACTGTATCTTATAATATTGTACAATATGCGTATTTATTGCGAATTATAAACCTCGCTCTCCATCTGCGGTGTCTTGCAGCCGATCGAATACCCGTGTATTCTTCCAGACGGTACGTATGACGTGTGGTAAGTAAGCAGATTTTCAAAAATAAAAAAAAATAAAAAAAATCGGTATTTGGGACGCAAAAAAAACCAATATTCATACATTGACTAGCCATCACAATGGTGATATACGATCACAATGGACGTTCGCCTGAACTCGAAGAACAAAAGATTCCCCGAGTATCTTTCTACGCCGTTCCTTTATACAGTTTTGATTGCTTGCTAATTTGGTGCAAACACGAAAGTCGAGCAATCTCGCAGTACGACTGGATAATATTTTGTAAACTCTGAACGAGGCGAGCAATGTGATGATTTTTTTCCCCCCATGGTCGAAACATCCGGCTGGAAACTAGCACGAGCACAATGCACCTATATACGTATAATAACAAATTGTCGAATAATAATTATCGATCTCATAAGATAAATGGGTACCTACTTGCAATTGCTTTCAACACGTATCGAATCGTTTGGCACTTGTCTCGAAATTCTATACCGATTTATAGGTCGATTACGTGCAATTTCACCACCTTTCAGGTAAACCGGCCTGTGAAAGTTTGTGAAGGTGTGACTTGCGAATTTTTGCAAATTACGCGCTAAATGTCGGAATAGATTTGAAGGGGCGATTGGAAATTGCACCAACAGTGAACAGATAGTAAAAACGGGCGTAGTAAATTGCGCTCATCCTAAATGAATTATGATCGATTTCATACACAGTTGTACAATAATTTGTGTAAAAACCGAAAGTTCCTTATTTTATCACAGATAAACAATACCGTGGTTTTATTGTTTATAATCAATATAAGGTTCTATTAATATTAATATGATAGGTACAGGGTCTGGCAGTGAAACGGGATGACTTTAATATTTAATTATTATTTTATGAATGAATTTATTTTGATACTATTTTTTTACTACGATTGCCAAATGACCTCCATTCCCTATGTATGCATCCTTGTAATCGGAACTTGAAGTTTTACATGACATCTCGCAGCATATTAATGGAAATTGCTTCAATCTCGTCCCGAATGTGTTGTTTGAGTGCTAGGATAGTTCTTGGTGGATTGGCCTTAGACACTTTTGATTTAAGACATCCTCATAAAAAAAAAATCACAAGTCGTTAAATCGAGAGATCGAGGAGACCAAAATTCTTGCAGTGTGACTTGTTGCACCGTCCTACTGAAAAAGTTTGTTTTCATTCACTGGAAAATGGGCAAGTTGTGGTGTAAGAAACTTAAGAATCATTGTAAAATATCACCCAGAAATTAACGGCTAATGCATTTTCAGTTTCATTCTCTGGAAAAAAAAATAAGGGCCGATTATTCCATTGGCCGAAATTGCGCACCGTTCTGTAACTTTTTGCGAATGAAGGGGTGTTTCATGATGTAAACGAGGGTTTTCATCTGACCAGTATCTGAAGTTTTGTTTGTTCACAAACACAATTGCACCTCATTGCTCATCCATAAGTTGTTAATTTGGTCGTCATTTTCTTCAAGTCTCCCGAGTATATTCTCACAAAATCGAATTCGTTGTTGATAGTCACCTGGATTAAGAGATTGCATGATCTGTATTTCGTATGGGTGAAAATGAAGATCCAGATGGATAATCCTTCACGCCGATCCATTGTTACTTATCAAAATAATATTACTTGGAAACAGACAAATACGCCGGGCACAATTTTCTACATAAAAATTCGTACCTAAAATGTGGTGGGTGCAATTTACGTCTGCCCATTTCAAGACTTTTGATCAGAATGGGCGGGTCAATTTCGTGGATCTACTACGTAGGGCAACACGTGTTTTTACGAATCGGAACCAGAAAAAGCGTCCGCAATATTTGAAGGGCGGGCCGCTTTTGAGAGGTTTCGGAAACCGATATCTCGCCGTAAAATGATCCGTGTTATGTAATACTATGTAAGGATATACCTACGTATTATTTTTATTATTATCAATTTCTTATGTGTGGATGCTTTCAATGCGTATTATATTCACCATTCTACCCGGACACATTAGTGCTCTATTATGTTATAGACGTTCTTGACACTGAATAGGTATGTAAGTATTGCGTATATATTATTTATTATGTACCACTGTATCTAAATTACACCAAGACACGCAGTTAGTTACGTAACACTTATTAACCGTGGATGATGGTACAATACAATACAGTTAAATTTGTTACACACGAATCGGTTTTGAAATGGTTTGTATACTATATTATATTATATATCTACCTGTCTGCCATCATCATTAATTTTTCACCGTGGTCAGTCCAATCGCAATCCCACCACCGAATTTTTCGTTCGTTCGTATATAATTATTTATGAAACCGTCATTTATCCGAGTATAATGATTCATAATTGATATTTCATATTGGCGTTATTAGGATTTTATACTGTAAGGCGGTTGCGTGTAAATCGTACACAAGTACACGCGGAGTTCTATATTAGCTTTCTACACGCCTTATACCTTCTATTTTATTACGTTTTGTCGTTCGTCCAAACAGTTGATATTATTAACTTTTGCTGCGTTCTACAATCGTCTCGTAAGTACACAGGCGTTAAATGTTTTCCCAACCGAAAAATATTAAAACTCGAAATGTGGCTTAAATATAAGATTTCAAGTAGCTAAATATGTTTACTCGGATCACATAAAATGTAATGAATTATTATTCGCAGCATTTCATATTTTTATTTTGTATTTTTTTATTACTGCGATCATTAGTCGTGGGCATATTGTTTTAATTTTATGATGGATTTAGTACTCCAAAAAAACAAGTAAGATGGTAAGATTATGGAACATCCTACGATGTGTAAGCTGGGATCAAGATGGTACAACGGGTTCAACACAATTATTTGCCACTCTTATATAATATATACTCAAAAAACTTATGATTTATTATTATCAACGTAAAATCTTGCATTTATCGTACAAACAATTATTTACAAAATAACATAATTTAAGACATGCATTATATAGCTTATTACTTATAAAGTAGTATAAAAGCGATATATAAATATACAAAACCATAAATACCTTAAAATATAAGTGTAATTATTATAATGTACTAAAGCTTTAGAGAAAATATGTACTTAAAATCTGTTTGACAAAGAACAACAAAAAAAACCGTTTGAAAATGTAGGACCATCTGAACAGCTGTATAACAGATACTGGTCAATTCGGACATTCGTGCACGGGTAATCTAATCATCGGTGTGTGGATCCAAACCGGTGTCGATGAAATCTTTAACGTTCTGAATAAATTTTCCGGGCAACAGTCTACATAAGTCATAAAACCATACGTTTATAAACAAAACAATTATTATCAAGACACAATATTATGTATTTAAATAATTTTAGTTGTAAATCGATGACAGCCCTAAAATGTAATCAACTAAAAAGCAGTAATTATTTAAATAGTATAACGCGTAAATATTCTTTTCGCTATAGGGCTTTCCCACCAGTATTCATAAGTCAAAAGCGCTCAATGTCAAAAATATATTATTTATTCGACTAGTTTATTATAATTTATAATATATATTCGTAAATCACTGCATAGGTATAACGACCTACCTGGATATTCGGTCAAGAGGCAACAACATCCACGGTATACTGACTTCTTTGTCATTGCGTCTCATTGATTTTAAAATTATATTGGCTACTTTTTCAGGCGATTGCATATCCAACAAGAATGGGAATCGATTTCTAGGTTTTTTCACTAAACCTGTATTCACCATAATCGGGTAAACTGTTGTGAATTTGATTTCCGATTTTTTGTTTCTCGTATCACCAACTCTCAACTCTTCATACAATGCGTCCATGAGTCCTACAAAGCCAGAGACGTAATTATTGTTTAATAAACATCTATAGACTTTTTACTATCACTGTTACAATATTTGAATATAACTTTCAAGTTTCACAAGCGCGCATTCATAGTAATAAAGATTGTAACTTATAACGGTAAATTTAAAACAATTTTGAGATTTATACATTTCACAA
The DNA here is from genome assembly GCA_949715065.1 of Periphyllus acericola. Lineage (NCBI taxonomy): Eukaryota > Metazoa > Arthropoda > Insecta > Hemiptera > Aphididae > Periphyllus > Periphyllus acericola. The sequence continues at coordinate 41,470,219 of OX454266.1, forward strand.
CTTATTTTTATTGATACCTAAATAAAGTATTTAATTGTATATACAATGTTTCCAAGAACTAATAGAAATTAATGGCATATTTTTTACGCTGAAGTTTACGACTAGATTGTAAAAATATTGAATAACTATTTGAAAAAAAAATTTAGCTAGAATCTATAACTATTTATTGCTGTTAAACAAATATGTTCAATACCTAGTCATAAGTTACTGAGTACGTACTACAATCATTTCATAATATGCGTCAACCTAATGTAACACATTAAATTTATAAATTGTTTGCATAATAATTTTGTTAATAATTATAGATTTTTTATTTTAACAACTCTTAATAGATTTTCAGAACAGTAACATATTTGCTGCTTGAATATTACAAATTAATAAAAACGTTGATTATGTATACTATTTTTTCACACATAATTATTGTTTATTAAATCGTATAAAAATGGCTTGCTTCGAAAGAAGAGTTCTTAGAAGGATTTATAGACCTATACTAGAAAATGAAGTGTACAGAAGAAGAACTAATGTAGAAAATACAACAAATTTATCAAAAACCCGGTATCAACGCGTACCTTATAAGTAAACGAATTGAGTGGGCAGGCCATGTATGGAGGTCAAATGGTATTCTAAAGAAAGCTCTGGAAGGAAAAATCAATGGAAAAAGACCTAGGGGTCGCCCTAGACAGCGCTGGATAGACAGGGTTAAAGGAGATTTAAACAAGTGCGCCCAAGGTTTAACTTTAGAAGATAGTATTGACAGTGATAGTTGGAAAAAAGTAGTAGATGCAGCGAAAGTCCTTCAAGGACAGTAAAAGCTGAAGATGATGATGATGAAATCGTGTAAAATATATAGAAAGCTACACATACATTTATTTTGATTTTAAAGTTTATTGGTTCGTATAGGTCAATAAAATAAGCTATCGTTTATATAATCCATATAGTATTTTTTTAAATGAAGACAAATACTGTAGAAATAGTTTTAAATAATTTACGAAAAATATGATTGTATATTATTGATATATTGTTTAGGTTTACAATTTTAAGGATATACATTTTTTATAAATAATGTGTTTTAAATTTTTGATCTTCGTATTCGAGTATTTGACAAAAAATTTTGTTTGCCATAAATTAATTAAATGTATGTGTAATTATTTGGAATAGAATATACAATTAAAATTAAAAATGTTAAAAAAAATGATATAATCAAGTTATAAAAACGTGAGAAATATTTTATACATTTGAATGGATATTTGAATTTATATTACAAAATATATCAGTACATATAAATATGTACATATATTTATTATACAACAACAATATCTGAGTGAAATACTCTCATTTAAAATGACCTTGATCCTTGATTACCTTGAATGTTACTAAAAACTCTGTTGATTTTCAGATTTTAGTCGAACGGTAAAAAGAGAGAGTTAATTTGTTTACTACATCATACATGCACATCATATGTACCTACTACGTCATGTTTTTGATAAGACACTAGATTTACAAAATTATAAAGGTGAACAACCATTACCTCTCACGGCGAATTTTGAAGCGCAATATGGTACGACATTTGGTAATCCAATAACACCACACATTGATGACAAAGCGACGACGTGGCCGTGGTTATTTTCAATCATACTCGGCAAAAAAGCTTCTAAAGCCTGGAAAAACCGGTTTGCTTAAATAAAATATTGTCTACCATTTATGGAATTAACTTTAAACATTGTCTTTACCCAAAAATGAGCTAAAACGTTCACATCAAATATTTTTTCAATAACTTCATGGCTCTGAGAAAATAGCGGCCTACATGGCATTATGCCAGCATTGTTAACCAATACTGTGACGTTACCAACTTGCTGTTTAACTAAAGCTGCAGCATCCAACACTTCCTGTCTTTTTGATACATCCACTCTGTAAAAACATTCGAATATTAATATTAATTACTATTAAAAGTTAAGTTAGTCACATTCACATTAGAATCGTTTTAATATCAGGTTATGTTGAATTATTTAAAAAGCTTAAAATGTTTTAATGAATTTATATTAAATTACATACAATTATTTTGAAACGTTGAAATTGTATAAATTATATATATATAAATATGTTAGGTATAAAAAATATAAAATATTTATTATAATATATTTAAATTGAACAAACTAATGAACATAAAATAATAAATAAATAAAAATACATAATATTGAACTTGAATATATTTTAAGATAATCTTAATTTGATTATTTTTTAATGGAATAAGATAAATATTAAGGTACTGAAGACATGTTACCATTAAAAGTTAAATGTAACCCATATTTTATTTGTTTTAACATAACAAACCTTAGAAATATTCATATTGGGGTGTATATAATACGTAATCTCAGTGTAATTAAGTATTTATTTTTCACAATATATAAATATATATGTCATAACATTCAACTTAAATGATTATCGATGTGATTATAAATAAAGTGGGACGAGAATATTTTTTTACGCGAATAGTAATCAAATACTTTATTTGTTAGTGTCAAAAATAATTGGTGTACATAACTCTTAGAAAATAAATAACATATTAATTAAATTTCCTTTTAAGGTCATTTATTATATATAGTCACAGATGGTCACAGAACTATACCTATTTATATTCTATTTCTATAGAACCCGTTAGATTCCTCGTACTACTTTTACTTTCACCAACAATTTTAGTGTAATAAGTGTACGTATATTGGAGGAATTATTGATGTAGTTATACTAATAATATGTACAGATATACAATAACAATTATAAAAAAAATCACAGGTACACATATTATAATGATTTTCTGAACAATGAACAATTTTTTTTTTTTGATTTGAGAATTTTTTAGATATTTATATATTTTATGTATATTTTATATTTTATTATATTTTATTATATATTTTCACCTTGAAAAACTTAATTTTGAAAAAATAATTGACCGTATAGTTACATCATTCGGATCGCAACAAATAATCTCTATTTTAAATCTCATTTTCAGCATAAAAATATATTACAAACGTTTTGAAATAAATATATGGTATGACAAAAATATACATAAACCAAGTTTACCGAACACAAGCATTGCAATTTAATGAGAACTAACGTATATCAGCTAACTAAAAATTAGATAGCTGATATACGTTAAATGATTTTCAATAATAAATTTAAATCTATACTAGCTTAAACTAGAAATAATAAAAAATGGTTTTGTTAACAATTGGTTTTACTCCTGCACATAACTATTTTTTTTTAGTAGAAAGACGTATCTAATTGATCTAATAATCTAATCAATTATTTAGAATGAGATACACCGTAGACCATTACTCAAAGATTGACGGATAAATCAAAATACAAAACAGATTGAAAGTAATTTTAATAAATAAATACTTAAGTTTGTAAGCCGATTCATTTTCAAATTAAAAACTGTTATACATACGCATACATATTTATGTGTACCTAAAGCAACATTTTACAATTTTACTGAATACGTGTTTAGTAATAAGACATTCTTTTTAGTTTTCTTTTTTTATTACTTATTTTCTAATAATAATTTTAGATTTAACATCCATCTAATCTGAAAATCTATCCTACTCTAACTCGAGATAATTTCGCAAACTTTCGACATGATGCAAAGCGCTTATATTTATAATTGTAATAGTATTACTTTCACCGTTGTATGTATTATCTTAATTTCAAAATATAAAATGTTTAACATTCTGTGACTACCCGAATACCTGTACGTTTTGTGCAATATTTCACTGTGGTTAATTGACAAAATCTGCAAGCATGTACTTTAAAAAGGTCATATTTTAAAGTTCCCAATATTTTAAAAATTCTTTAAGAAAACTAAAATTTTATTAGGAATCATTTGTTTGATTGATAGAAATATCTTAGATGCTCAATCTAATAATATATAAATATCATATATATGCTGTTATTTGGTATTTTGCAAAATGCGTAATTTTTAAACAAAAATAATTAATTTTAAAATAACGATAAATCAAATATTACCGTTTTTTCTTCTTTACGCTAGCGTTTTCTACCGAAAAAATATAAGGTACTTTATAAATACTACATTATATTTTTCTGCGATGACGACTCTCATTATTTAACCTACAATGTTAGAACTTGATTTATAATTAAATATTATAACATTTCTTTCGCATTCAAATCGTCTGAACTCCCGAAAATAAAAGATTTATAAATACTGAATTTCATTATTGAGTAAAATCACATCCAGAAGTGAAATTGATTGTAAGAATGAATACTCCTAGGTCAATGTCTTTCATGTTTCCTGACTATAACAACACAACGTGTTATACCCATAGCTAGGTCACAGCCAAATATCAGTTCAAAAACATAAACAAATACATATTTTACTATGATTATTATTATTATTATTATTATTTACTAATTACAGACCTTGGTTCATGCAATGGTAATTCCATAAGGGGTTTCAAGAGAAAAAAAAAATTATGCAACTTGTAAAAACATTTAAAACAAAAAGATCTTCAGCCAATTAATTATGATTAACATTTTAAAATTATTAACAATCATGAAATACTTAATTGATTTCTAATAAATTCCTATTGTACAATATATTATATAACTCGTATTACTCATAATATACATCAAATATATTACAATCTAATAGAGAATAAAGTATGAATATTTTATAATTTTTCGGGTACTATTTTATTAATGTACAACCTTGGTAAACAGTAGTGATATTTTATGAACAGCATGTACAATTGTTACGAGAACATATGTTTTTAAAGCAATTTATATAATCAGTATAATATCTTGTTTTAAATTAACGCTTAATTAATTTTCACAAATTAGTGTTTCAGTATGTTCGCTTATAATGTTGAAACTATAAATCGTGCATAGCTCGAATTACTTTTCACTTGTTTAATTTATACATATAATTACAAGTACAAGGAATTTTTCTGTCTCAAAGATTAATTACCCATGTATTTCCTGTATTCATTTTAAAATTAGCTAATAATATAATCAAACAAAATACGTTTTAAAAGATTAAGCAAGATTGAATATTTGATAACATTGGTGGGGACTTTATGTTCATAAATCACATAGAACTCCTGATAAGTTTTTATTTTTTGGGCTCTTATGGGTGAGGTTTAACATACTTAAAGGTGCCCAGCCTTCCCAAGAGCCCAAAAATCCACCCTTGTTGCGATAATAACTTAAAAATTAATCATAAGTATTTCTTAATAGAATAATTATACATATACTGCATAAATAGGAAGATAAACTCACTTATATGTATATACGCGTTTGTGTCCTTTGAGCTTAAGAATTTGTTTTGTTTCCTCATTTCCTTTTTCATCTAAATCCCAGCATACAAGTATGGAATTTTGTTTGGCAATTAAAATGGCTAATTCTCTACCAATACCATGGCCTGCACCAGTTATCTAGTAGTAATTAAAATGGTAGTTGTACTGTGTTAAATAATCAAATAGTTTTTGTCCTACTTATTATAATATTTAGCTTATTGACCATTCAAATTCAATGATAATAAACAATTAGCAGCAAAATTGAATAAATTTAAACAAACATTTTATAAGATTAAACTTACTGCAATAGAACCGGACAGCTGGTTATAAAATATTAACACATGCAATATACTAATATATTATACAAATAATTTGTCATTAAAATAAGAAAATAAGGTAAATAATCTTATAATCGATTTTTTATCACTTATAAGTTATAAACTAATAATTCAATAATACAGTTAAAAGTTTAGTAGAAATCGTAATCAAATCCGTAGAAAAATCAAACATAATGGAGAATTCAACAAGTAGGTTTGTATAATATTAAAAATCCTTTTTAATAAATAAAAGTCTTTTAAAACTTAATTTTTAATTTTTATAATGCGTAAATGTATTATATAAAATATTAACTTAATTAATACAGCTGAATCATACGATTCAAGTTTTATACGTTAAACTAATAATAAAAAATACTTTTTAAGATAAAAAACTTTTAAGTATAATACTTTGTTGACTTACTAAAACGATTTCATCTACGAGTGATTTTTCCAACGGTGGTACAAATATACGTACAATAGACTCAATTGTAGTATAAACAAATTTAATAACCAACAAAATTAACTCTAGGAGTAATAAACCAAAATAAGCAACTGAATTGCTCATGGAATTTGGCCTAAAATAGATAAATAATAAACACTTTATGTTTTACTCTACAATATTTAAAAGAAAAATCCATTTCCTACTAACCTGTATCTTCTAAGCGGTGGAGAACTTGATTCATTTATATTTTCCGTCATGATTATTAGTATTTTTAGATTGATTAGGCAGTTTAGAATAAATGTATTTTACTATTCATTTGAATTAATTTTGATTATCTGAAAAAAATAAAAAACTATTCTTTAAATTCTGAACTATTAAAAAATACAAATATTAATAAATATATAGATAATAGATATATTTTTAATTTGTATTGATATCTTTATAAGCTTCGGCTATAATACCATTCCATTTGTTTATGAATAATGTAACGATTGGGGCTGTATTTTTCATGTGTTTTCCCACTTGTGTGATGTTTTATTTTGTAAAAACGTCGTTCACATATCGAGTTAAGTAAAGTCATATCAAGAGCTAGAGATGGTGCATGCAACTTAACCGCAACGCCGATTGACAAATTATAATACAAAATTGCAGTTTCAAAAACGTAGGGGTAGAATTTTCAAAATTCCAGGGTGATGTAACATCACCCTGGCACCAACCTAGGAAAATTCTGCTTAGGGGTGTTTGAGGTAATTTTGGGAAGTTATAAATGATTACAAATTAAATTACATAATTCAAAAACATTTGTTTTTCGCAATTATTATAACGTGGTACCTGGATGACAGAACTCTGAGTCTAACCACCGTGGAGCCTATATTTATATCAAAGGCATTATTTGACCCGCAACGGTAGTCTAACTAAATGATCGGCGTGTCACTACCTGAATGAGGCAATTTTTTCAAAATTCAAATTCAAAGGTTATAGTATGTAACTTTTAATTTAAAAAAAATCAATTTTAAAAGAATAATATAACTCATATTTCATCAGTATTTAGTGCATAATTATTGCATGCATATTTTAAGTTTTCACAGCACCAGAAATAATCCATTCTGTCTTAAAAATCAGTTGACCGGTATCTTTCGGAAACTGCAGTGGTAGCACAGGCTCCTAAGCTGCCACCGTAAAAACGCCTACGATTTTTATATACTTTATGTATGTAAAAAGATATAATTTTATTAAGGCATGTAGATATATTTAAAGTCAGTTATCTTAAATTATTGTTAATTGAATTTAATCATAATATAATATAAATAAAATCTATTATAAATATTATAATTTCTATAGGTATCTTCATTAATGAATAGTTTCATAATTATTTTGTAATATACCTACTCTTTTCAACACATCGATACGTACTAAATTGTTTATTTGCAAAAATTAACTAACCACCAAGATAAATGAAACTGATTAGTTTAACAATACGGTTATTTATATAGTTAATAATTCACTGATCGCAAACTATACATTACATAAATATTACACAAATAACCCCGAGATATGCAAGAAATCTTCATTGAGAAAGAATTAGTGTATTCTTCACACTGTGTGAAATAATTTACTACTAGATACACAATGTATAAGAATAAAAACGTTAATACGTGAATGTGAGGTCGGTTACACAAGTATAAAGTAATCACCGTAAAAATATTCATACATATCTTTAGGATGCCATCTAGATGTTTATTTTATCAGCAATATATAAAAACAAACATTTTCGTAGAAATCTATATAATAAAACGTGAAGCTATGCTTATATTTTAGTAATAATTTATTTTTGACGTATTGTTTTTATTAGTTATAGGTATTTACTTTGACCTAAAATATAACCAACTATTTTTTAATAACTATCGTCATCAATAGATCATTGTTACAATTTAATAATATTTGGGAGATTGGAATTTGGAGGACAAAACGAAACTATGAGAGTATCGAAAAAAAAATGTAGAACAGTTAAGTAGAACACATAGTAAATAATATTATTGAAAAACGTTACATTCAATACCAACGAAAACTATTCTAAACAATTTGGAAATGTATAGGAAATAAGAATAACTAAGTGGTAAAATAAACTAGATACAATTAACAAATGTTTTACACTAGTATTCATTATACTTCAAAATTATTAAAATATAAATTTCAATATTAACGACTATTAAGTGTTTAATCAATTATACATTTTCTAATACCTATTTATTTGATGATTATACATAATTAATTTATAACGATAATAAGTTAAATGTTAAATGATTCGTTTAATGTACTTTGATTTGATTACATTTATAAAAAGAAATATAACCAATCAATATACTCCAATTATTTGTATGCAATACTATACTGTACTGACATAAAAGTAACCTCACGAACATTTTATTCGGAACCGTTTGAGGTGATTTTAACTCCCTTGTTTATAAAGCTTATGAACTTATAAAAGGACAACAGGTGTTTAGCATTGTTTTTTATAACCAATAAAGAAGATAAAATAAGAATTTTAATTACATATTAATCGATGCAAATTCAAAATATTAGAACACCTACGCCTTGAATTTTTATTATCATTATTATATTATTTTTTATTAAATTTTTTTTAATTTTATACTTTTTAAACCAATTCTCTACAGTTATAATCAACATTTGCAGTTATCATAGAGTACATGAAGTACGGTAAATAAAATTACAAGCAAAATTAATTATTCTATTTTAAAAAATTACTTAAAATAAGTTATGCTTTAAAATACTATTTTTATTAAATATTAAAAAAAAAACTAATGTTATTTTTTATATTTGAAATTATTACGTTATTTACGTAATTCAAGTTGTTTCAATAATGGCAAAACACAACATATTGGTAAAAAGGAAAGTGAAATAAAATGTATAAATATATGTTTTTTTAAGATTTCACTTTCCTTAAGATTTATTCAGGAACTAGTCGAGTTGAAGTAAACACCTTCTCGCGTCTTATATGTATGCAATGCAGAATTCATAACATTAAAACCAGTAAAACTTGTATCAGATACTACAAAATGGTAATATTACGTAGGTATTGTACGTGGTGACCGTTGTGGCTTTGTTGTTACAACAAACATATTTTCAGTTCATTTTGTCTTTCATTCCTTTTGTCGTTTGTTTAGCCAAAACTGCCAAAAAAATTTACTATATTTATCTCGTATTTTTTTATTCTATACATTTAACTACCATTAATTTATACATAGATATACGGTGAGCTTAAAATGTTTAATGAATCATTATAACATAAATGCCGTTACGCTCTAATGCTTTTTACAGATATAGTGGTATTTATTATTTAATATTTTAAATGTCAAATAATTGTAACTTTCAATATTAAAAACATATGAAAATGAAAATAATATAATGCAACAAATAGAAAAAACAATGATTACAACTCATTTTTTATAGTATATTTTTGTATTATTTTAATTAAAATTATAAATCAATTCATAGATGCTTTAACTAATTATTCTTAATTATGAATATTTTATTATTTTTAGTGTTATTTTATATACGACAACGACTCTTCAAAATCCACAAAAGCCGTTTAATCAGGAACTCACTACGGCCGTGTGTACATCAAATCTATTCATATAAGATATAAACTACAGTACTGACAGCAACAGTATACTCGTACATCTTATTTTAATAAACGTTAAAGTGTTTTAATAATATTATTATTTTATTATTTATTATAATATTTTCAAACTTAAAAAAAAAATAATAGTATAACACAGTTGGATTATTTTTCCTTCCGTTATGTTCACTGTAAAAACGCCACAGGCATTATAATGACACTATATTACAAGCCTGATGAATATTGTTTCTAACCATGGTCAATGTTTCAAGCGTGCCCGGTTACAGACTTTGAGAAATCGATATTCCGTCCGTAAATACAAACGGTCGCGGGGACCTAGTTCATTACGAAATAACACTATAAACTCCAAACTCAAACGTGATTATCCGTAGTTATTCTTCACTGTAGAGTTTGTATGTCCAAAGCAACTGTACGTCAAGCGATCTGATTTTAGATAAAAACCTTTTTATTTTTTTACGACGCTGAAGATTGTAAAAAAGGATTTATATAAAACTTGTAGTTATTACGAACAATAACAGACTTAAAAAAATGTTCAGGTTACTTACTAAACGCTTTTGATTGGTGAATATTTATATATTTTTTTCTGTTCCTCCGGTTCAGAAGTTTTTTTATTACGAACGTTTGTCACGGTACAGCACACCTGCCAAGCACTGAAACTGGGCGACACACCGCGGTGGCAATACAATCCGCACTGAAACGCTTTCTTGCCCACTAGTCACTACCGGAGTACCGTGCGGTCTCCCGCGACAACAACTTTCCACCTCTTATTTCGTATCAAACCGTACATTAGTTGGGTACCTAGTTATACTCCACGCTTTCCATTTTTTTTTTTTTTTTTCATCACCGACGAGATTTTGCGAAAACTGTAGTACGTACGTTTTTTTTTTTTTTAGAAAATAATTACGGTGCAACGTAACCAAAAGGCGTACACAACATATTACTATTATTACGTGAGTGGTTGGTGGTTATATCATGAACAATTAACATTGAACAGAGTATTATACGTGTTTTATGTTTATAAAGTCGTGTAGTCCAAGACATTTAAATCATTTTGAGATTACAAGTGTCACGATGTTACATTTTGACCGAGAAAATGTACATAAATTACACCATTTGAGGACAGAAATGATGTCAAAATTTGATGCCTGCTGGTCGCTTAAACATCGATGAAAAGAAAATCAATAAAATCTGTGCTGCATCTCGAATTCGGATATTTACGTCAATAATAATGACTAAAAGTTTTTAACCAATATTTTTCAATACCACTATCAGTACTATCTTGATGTATTGTCTATAATTCTAGATATTCAAGACTCGTTAAATAATGTTGTGTATAGTATAATATTGTTCTGAAATACTAATTTTCCGATCAAAACGCACTCTTCCTACGAGTTTATTTGTACCTATAGTATATTAAGTTAAATTATTATTAGTAAAAGGATCATCTTATAATTGCATATTATTTATTCATTAAAAATTGTATTACACCCAAATAATAGATAGGTAAAGTTATATTAATGATTCACTTAATTCAAGAACATTAAAATAATCTCTTTATACCTATTATATAATTATATACGAATTCAACACCCACGTGATTGCAGTTGCGCTAAAAAGTTTATTGGACCAATAATATTCTGATATCAGAATACAATATTGAAAAAAAAAATGTGATATATGAGGCTTGTTAAGGGTCGTGTTTATATTATTTTGATTTTGTGATTTATATAATTTTAAAAATTGTATTAAATTAACATTGATCTGGTTGCAGTTTATTCCGACTCCAAGAAAAACTGAAAATTATGATACAAATTAGATATATTTGAATTATTCTTTAAATTTCGTTAAAATTACCTTGGTACATAAATAAAATCTCTTACAAAAATTAATGTAGGGCGTCCTCCCTCAATAGTTTAATATTTTAGTAAATTTACCTTATATCAAATATAAATAATAAACATAATTATAAGAAGTATGACCTATGTGAAAGATATCGACTATACCACGGTATAGTAGCATAATTACTTAGTTTTCGGGGTAAACAATCTCTGCATTTGCCATCAGTGATGCCACCAGTAGTATATTATTGGTGTTTAAATATCTTACCAATTTATGGACAAGTATTTACTCAATAGATAGTCAAAAATTATATACGCACTAACATACTACGGACATAATATAATATAGAAAAACATCAATATTTTTGTTCATCTAAAGACACGTCATTATATTAATTATTACAGATAAAATACAAGAAATTCAAGTGATACCATACCTATTTAGTATTTAGTAACAACATTTGGCAACATTATCAGTCTAAAGTATATTGAGAATAACAAAAAAAAAAAAAGAACATAGGTAAATTGACAAACTACACAGATACTGATCAATAGTCACATATTTTATCTGTTAAAATAGATCTTAGTACATAATAATTTGGTAATTCATAATCCATATTCACTTACAAACGATGTTTGGAACGATTATATTAAAATAGGTACCTATACCACAAAATAAGTGCATTATAAAATATGTGCAGTTAAAAAACATTTCTTAATATACATTCTTTCTTCGTTTTTTTACACTCTCAATTAAATCCCCAAACATTACCTATTTTATAGTAGTGCGTGTAACATTAGTAACATAATTACTCGTAGTACAAATAATACAATACATTAATTTTACAAAAAATCGTTCATTGGTATATATTGATTCTAACAACTTCAGGTAGTGTTTGATAGTGTTGAAGTAATATTATCACCTTCTGCTTCATCACTTGTTAGATATTCTTCAACTCTATCATCCTAGAAATTTAATTTAATTTAAAAAATCATTATTTTTATTTTATAATACATAAATTTCCTCATGCTTTCACAGCCAACTTTTATATTCCGCTCATATGCTTATTGTTACCTCTTATTACATATTGTATATATATTCTAATGAATGTTAAACAAATATATATATTACATAAATGTTAATGATTAATGAATCCAATTTATTTTGGTTTTAATTTAAAAAAAATTCTCACAAAATATTTATATTTCTTTTTACTGAAAACAAAATATAGGAACTTATTAAATATTTTTACAGTGAGAACATTTAATGTCTACATATTATAATATAAAACCCGATCCGTATTGAGCAATACTAACGCTTATACAATAAAAAAAACCATTAACATTTCCAATTTTGTTATAATTTACTTTAATTTTTTAATCATAATATTTTTTTAACTTTTCAAAAAATTAATCTAGCTTTGAAAGTGCTTAGAACGTATTGTTCACACATTTTTGGGGATGCTTGAAAAATATTTGGTTTGTCTCCGGTCATCTCCTAGGTTCGAGCCCAGAAACAACATGAAAAATCGTTATAACTTACATAATATTTGTAATCTAATTAGTAATTTGTTAAAGAATTATAATATCATTTGATAAGAATATATTCTATTTTTTATTAAATTACATACTATAAACAATAAACATTGTTGTATCTTACTCACAGGTATTAATGACAAAGTGACTTTGCTTGAAATTACTGCTTCGTGGTCCTCGGTTTCTGAAGGAGTGTTGTGTGGGCCATCGCTAATTAAAACTTGAGAGTTCTTTGGAATCATACCAGGAATGATTAAAGAAATGGGTTCTTCAATAAGTGTCGATTTTACTTTAGAAGGTATTTTTTCTTTTTCTGTTGGAGTCCAACAATGACCACCACCAACACTTTCGGATGTTTCCATATTAACCACTTGAATTACCTTTTTACCGGAAATTTCAGAATTTGTAGTTTCATCTTCACTAGACTCAGAAGATAATAAAACGCTTTCCGATTCTTTTGATTCAGTAGACATTTTGATACTGACGTCATCATCTATATCGTTATCTGTATTTTCCGAATATTTCACGTCAATATTTTTTTCATGTATAGACTCCTAAAATATAAAAATAATTTCAACTCGAAAAAATTTGTATAGTTTTTAAGATATATAAAAAAAGCAATTACAAATTAAACTACACAAAAGTAAGGAACAATTTAAATGCACATGCTTTCACAAGCAACTACATAAATAGGTATAACACAGTAGTGGCAGATATATATTAAGTTAATACTAAGAATTAAAAAAAAATGTAATAGGTACTCATATTTATAAGTTATAACATTTATAATGAATATTATTTTAAATATGCTGGTCAAAAAGTATATTTGAATTTTAAAAGCAAGGTTTAAGCATAGATACATAAATATTAGAACAACTTAAGCTCTTTATCCTAAGGGTACCTCATCTTCGTTAATTGTGGAAACTTTTTCATTTTCATTTATAGAAGATAATATCTCTCGATTCACGTCTTCCAACAAAGACGAAAACGCGTTCACGACTATTTGTAAAAAAAAAAATTTAAAAAAAAACTAACTATTTTGTTTTTTTTTTTTAAATTTATGTTAAACAATTAGATTCTGTTCTACAACCATATTTACCATATGGTGTGATTACTAATTCAATTATTAGAAATACTCGTATATTGAAATTTATCAGTTAAATAATCTAGATAGGTAGGTAATATTTAAACAAATATATATTGTTAATTTCCTATCAAAATCTTAACTATAAAAATATATTTCAACCAAGTTTCAACTTCTATGTGTAATGTTTACCTAAATATGGATAAAATAAGTCAACATTATTGTAATTATTTTAGAATTGATTTTATTCAAGGAAATACCACATAACGAGATCAACCCTTAATTTATACGTTATATGTGAGTGCAGTGCTAAGAAAAATTTGCCAATAATATTACACGGAGCACATGCGCATCGAATTGTTTATAAATCTTTCAAACCTTATTCCCATCCATCCCATTGCACTCAGACGCCAATATCATTTGCTTAACAATGCGTTCCATCGCAGCCTCTGTTTCTTCCAGCTTACGACGGAGCGCATCTATTTCTAAATCTCCTACGCAAAACATAAACCGCAATCAAGGGTTCATAATATTGTTATGATATGTAGGTCCAACATATTTGAATAAAATATTATATCAAAAAATATAATTATTACTAATTTATTGATTAATAATTAATACTCATAGTACACATCGACATATTTTTAAACAACGATTAAAATTTAATTTCAAAAAATAGATTGACTTACTTGTATCCTTTTCAATGAATCCTATGTATCATTAAACAGAAAAAAATATTAATTTATTTTTTAAAACTAGAAAATATTTGATTATTGATTGTACATAAATATTTAATATATTTTAATGAATCACCTAATTTTGTAGGAAGACTCTGTGGTTGCAGCTTTGAATTACTGTTTCTACTACAAGAATACGGTGAAGAATATTTACAATCTGTATTATCTTCAATGTCGTCTTTTTTCGATAGCAGCTATTAAAATATTTTATAGTTAAATTAATTAATTAAACTAATACGCCAGGTTGTATAATAAATGAGCTCTAAGTGTTTGAATGTGATCCTTATTCTTAAATATTTAACCAAAACTTAAACATCTAACAGCAATTCACGGTTGATCAATTTCAATTTTAATGGGATGTTAGATTTAACAAATAATTATACAACACGGCAATAATATCCATACAAATAACTATTATGTAAATTTCATATTATTGTTTATACCTTCATCATAGTATACACAAAAAAAAGAAGTATTCCAATTGTATACATCGGCATTAGTATATTCATAGTACCACCACCGTCTCCTCCAGAAATTTTATGGCTAGCACCACCCATACCTCCCATTGGAGGTCTAGATCCTGGAATTGGTGGCTAAAAAAAAACAAATAAAGATTTTTTTCAATAAATAAATAATAATAGAAACCAATCTAAGAAAACAGAAACATTATCTAGAATTTAGATGATAAATATTCTATAAAAAAAATTTTGTTTCTATATAAAATTTTTAATTTAAAATTGAGAAAAAACCAAAACTATAATAAAGAATAAAATGAAACGCGTCAATAGAGTACAAGTTCTATTCTAAAAGCTGATAGTATGGGATAATACAAATATAATGGTAAATAATAATATAAATAAGTAGAGCAGTAAACCGTATAAAACGTTTAGTATGGCATCAATCCAAAACTCAAATAACACGAATAACGAAAATATTGGCGAGTTTTAAATTAAATTTAGAACTAAAAATAATCTTGAATTTTCAAGTTTACTTAAGATATGTTATAATATAATTTACTTTAAAACTGTGAGGAGTAGGACTTCCAGCTCTAGGTCCAATATGGGGTTGAGGAATTGCCCGACCTTTTTCCATTAATGCTGGATGCATTGAACTTTTGGAGGCTCTTAAGTGGACAGGAGTTCGTTCTTGTGGAATTTGATCTGAAATATAGAAAAATCATGAATAAAATGAACCCTCAGTTAAAGCAAACAGACAGTTTAGTTATGTTATTTAACTTCAAAAAAACCCGTATTAAAAATATATTTATAATTATAAGTATGAAAATATTAGTAAAACCAATAAAAAATTATTATTCAGATACAAATGTATAAAAATAACAAATTAGAAATCACATAAAAGTATAATATTTAATATAAATATAACATTAATTTTAGCAAATGTATTTTTACAAACAATTACAATTACTAGTAAGCATATAATTATAATATTCAAAGTAAAAACATTCCTCATTTTTACAAATTTGTTATATTATTTATATTAATAATTACTTATTATTAGTACATCGAACAAAATAAATCAGTCAATAAATTAAAAGTAACACATTAGAATGACACGATAGAAATTAAAAGTGTGGCAATAGTTTTATATTTATCTTTAAAAATGAATTAAACTGTGTTTTATTTATATACATAATATGTATTACCCGAGTACAAAAAAAAAGTTAGTTAAAAAGGTTATACATGTATAATATTGTCTACCTAAATGCAGTATGAAGATAAACAAGAAACCTTAATCATTAATCGATATATGATTTAAAAATGGAAATTATAAATAAGATGTATGATTCATGCTTTGTCAAATATCATACATATAAGATATTCTACAAAATATACGCCGATAAATTACAATACTTTATAATTTATAAAATGTTTATTGTATATTTTGAATTAAATATAGATAAAAATATACATAAAAGTGTATAAAATGTGTCCAAGTTGTAATTCTACATTGTACATTAATATAATATTTTAAATACTTTTGTAATTCCCAATGGCCTTTTTTACCGAGGGTATAGTTAAAAAAAAAAATGTGTCCATTGTGCTCATTTTTAAGCGAATTAATATGTTATGAATTAGCCAATACTCTTCACATGATGAATTAACTAAGACGTATTAATTAATCAATCGTTATAATTTCAGCTATGTCAAAATATTAATTTTGAGTTTTATTTAATAGCAAAATATTAAAATAATCAAAGAGCATTTGTTAAAGATACGCTAAGTTTATGTTAAATCTGTAGATGTAATACTAATTATTTCTTACTCATTATAGGATCATAATCTTTAAGTCTATGTGCAACCCCCAAGCTTGTCAAAGATACTCCGTAATGATATTTTAGACACAGAGATCCATTAATAGATCTTATTTCGTTGATTACACGTTTATTGTATGAAACATCGACAACCTTTTTCTCATTAATTAAATCAGTTATGTTGATTGCACAAGTGTTGAAAATTTCCTGTCGGCATTTTTCCAACTTCGTTTTTTTGTCCGTTTTTTCAACTACGCGATCGCATATATCCGTTACTATCTTAATTATGTTCACGTCCGTACTGGACAATACATTGCAACAGCCTATTTCCCAAACTCCAGTATCGTAAATAACATATTAACACTAAACGAATATGAAAAAAAAATAATATTAATTCACCTGTATGAGTGTGAGGCGTAAATGAACCCTTTAGCATTGGATAGAATAAAGATGGCCATAGAACTGCGAAACATCCTGCTACTACAGCCAATATACATATAGTTTTACTTTGACTTATTTCTGTAGCCATAGTTGATTTTTTTTTCCCCTGAAAAATACAATTATCAACAAATTATTATTATAATATGATATTATAATTTATTGATAAAGCCACGTGAAATCATTGACATCAACATTATAAAATAATGTACTATTATTAATTTATTCGGCTCTCGTAGAACTAATCATTTCATATAAAATAATAGGATTCCCCAAACTAATTTAGGTTCCTTCCTGTGTCCTATGATAACGTCCTCTTTTGATTACAAACCAGTCAAAATGCATGATTTCGTATCACATTGAAAACAAATCTTAGTTCCATGCTAAAACGTGGTACGAATGTTTTATTATTTTAATGTTCTTAGTATCAAACATTTATATTCAAAACCAACTGTGATATTTTAAATACACAATATACCATCGCCTTTGTATAAAGGATTTAACACCAGGTATGCAAAAATAACAATATTTTAGGACATTGATATCCAAAAAACCTTGCTAAAAACAGGTATAAGTAATCAGTATGAATTGATCTTAACAAAATTAATTAACTTAACACCAAAACCAAAACATTCAATTAATTTACCACTATGCATTTTTTTTCCTTTATTATGAATATACAATCTATACCTAAGATGCACAATAAGTACATGTGATAAGAGTGAATTTACATATATACATCATACATTAATACGCTAACTAACATAAACATATATATTTACATGGAATACTGGATTAGAGAAGCCATCCATCAATGACACTCACTTGAGAGTTTTTTTTTTTTTTATCTTTAAATTTGCATGACGGGATCCAGAAGATCACGACACCAACTACGTTTTAGGCGCCTAGGTGGATTGCCAGGGATGGATAGGACTGCTAGTTTGCGTATTAAGGGATTTCGATTATTGGAAAGACGGTTATGAAAACGTTTGTAATGCGCTTTTTCTTCTTCTTGGACAGTCTTAGTTTTTAGATCAGAGTGGATAGTGATGTTCAAGACGTAAGGAGGAGCATTGAATAGTTTCCTGAGGGCTAAGTTTTGGAACGTTTGAATTTTGTTAAGATTAGATTTTTTAGCATTACCCCATAGCTGGATACCGTATGTCCATACTGGCTTTATTAGGGATTTATAGGCCACTATGCATAAAAAAAAAATTATAGATGGCTATTTTATGAATCAACACTGTTTTTTATAACAAATGTTTTTAAAACAATAGATTTTATCTAATATTATTAATCATGAATTGGATATTATTGTAATTTTAGATTCTAAATCAAACGGGGAATGTATGTTTGCTTTTTTGTTTCAGTATACATGACTTCGATCAGAAGGATCAATCCGATCATCACAATCATGGGAGGCTTCTGATAGTATAAAGGAAATTGACGGAAAGTAAAAGAAACGGCAACATTTACGGCATACCTACCGGTTTTCGACGAAATCGATTTTATTTTTTCAATGCTTCTCAAAAAATAATCCAGAAGATTTATCCAGAAGATCACGACACCAACTACGTTTTAGGCGCCTAGGTGGATTGCCAGGGATGGATAGGACTGCTAGTTTGCGTATTAAGGGATTTCGATTATTGGAAAGACGGTTATGAAAACGTTTGTAATGCGCTTTTTCTTCTTCTTGGACAGTCTTAGTTTTTAGATCAGAGTGGATAGTGATGTTCAAGACGTAAGGAGGAGCATTGAATAGTTTCCTGAGGGCTAAGTTTTGGAACGTTTGAATTTTGTTAAGATTAGATTTTTTAGCATTACCCCATAGCTGGATACCGTATGTCCATACTGGCTTTATTAGGGATTTATAGGCCACTATGCATAAAAAAAAAATTATAGATGGCTATTTTATGAATCAACACTGTTTTTTATAACAAATGTTTTTAAAACAATAGATTTTATCTAATATTATTAATCATGAATTGGATATTATTGTAATTTTAGATTCTAAATCAAACGGGGAATGTATGTTTGCTTTTTTGTTTCAGTATACATGACTTCGATCAGAAGGATCAATCCGATCATCACAATCATGGGAGGCTTCTGATAGTATAAAGGAAATTGACGGAAAGTAAAAGAAACGGCAACATTTACGGCATACCTACCGGTTTTCGACGAAATCGATTTTATTTTTTCAATGCTTCTCAAAAAATAATAATCGTAGAGACTTGACATTTTCACTGAATGTTTAAAACACACTATTCGCTATAGATGGTACATTTTCTGTTTTTTTGAAAGATTTTTCTGAGCTATTTATAGGTATTTGAGAATGTCATGTTTTCTTAACTTTATTCGTAAAATGGCGGTAAAATTATTTTGGTTTGACAAAAAGTCTTAAAAATTGAATACAAATTTTCTCATACTAAATCTCTTACTGGTTTTATTTATTTCAAAGAATTTCGATTATACGATTGTAATAGAATATTTTATTACATCCGTCTATAATTAGAAAAAAACAATGCAATTTATTTACTCTAGATGCCTTTTCTTTTTTTATTTTCAAAAATTAGAACATTGAAAGTTTAAAGTAGAAAAGAAATTTTGTTCTACTGCTATATCAACTATCTTTCGAAATATTAACTGATCTACCCGATCTCTTTCACTCATAATCATTTTTTTAAGAGCAATACCATTTGCCAATCCCTATCTTAATCCTAATCGATCGTGGAGTCTCATCCGACCTAGAAGTTTCGCCATTTCTTATATTATTTTTTGTAATCTTTCACATTATTATTAATTTATTACTTTTTATTGCATTTGATTACTTTTGTTTTATTTCTCAGTATATTATTTTTACTTTTTCATGTATTTTAATGAGCCAGCCTCATATCCCAATATTATTAATCATTATAATAATTTAATTAAATTAGATAAATATGAAGATACATAATAACATTCAAACTCTCAAAATAAACCCCATTACAACTTACTAATAAGTTACAACAATCCTAAGTACAGTTATGATTTTACAGATTCAGAAAAATAAGATTTGATGAAAGAAAATATGTTTTAATACATGTATAAAAAATGTAGATTCTATGAGTCCTTGGTCCCTAACCAGGTTAAGTCTACTTTAATTGTTATTTGTTTCGTGATCTATGTTTACTAGGAATTCATAAAGCGCGGGAAAGAACATTAAAGCATTCCATCTAAATAAATAAGTTATGAAATTAATTTTTCCCATGGGATAGCTGAGCATTATAATCTTTGCAGTGATCGTCAATTTTTTTGAAAACCCTAAAATTATATAATCAATTATTATATACAACTAAATTAATACCAGTGAGTGATAATTAACTTTTTATTATAAAATATACTTAAAACTGACGTTGCCATAATATTATTATAATCATGTTTGCCATATTATGTACCGATAAGGTTCTCATATATATTCATCTAATTATCTTATTCTTAACTATAACAACTGTAACTTTTAGGATTATTTCTCTCAAGAAATGATTATTTATGATAATGAGCACCATTCTCAGACAACACAATTACACAACTATCTCCAAAGAAAATAAAAACAAATTAAGTGGTCATTCAAGCCTTTAGGGTTATTAATAATTTTTCATCGCGGCGCGGGGGTCTTATTGAATAATGGAAGATAAATTTCCTCCCCTACCCACACCACGATCTAGTTTATTTTTAAGTAGGTAAGAAATAAGTATTTTATTAGTATACTAAATTGTTAATAAGCTAATTTACATTTCATATTTCATCAACCAACCGTTTTAATAAGAAACATATCCAAAATAAATATTTGTAGATATATAAATATATTATATATACATTTGTAGATTAATGTTAACAAATATTTCTACAATATATGGCCAATGCTGTGCCGCAAGGAAAAGGAAGACGTGACATTTAAAGGACAAACACCCTAAGCATCAATATTTCGGGGGACAACAACAGGGATCATAGGTACTCTTTACCGTTACTATTGCTACACATTTTTAGTTTTATTGCCACGGGTGCAAAATCATTACGGCACAGCTCAGTCTAGGACCATCCAGATAAGGAGCTAATTGCTAATAAGTGTAATAATAGCAGTATTTACGATGAATAAACGAAAAAACAATGAATATACTTAGCGGGGAATGACCGTGATAAATGCTTAGGGCAATAATTCAAAATGATCTGGTTACGCCGCACAATTAGAGCTACAACAGAACTATAGCCCTTGGGGGTCCAGTCATTTTAGTATAATTTCTAATATATATATATAACTATATTCACTTTTAATTATGAACCATATTATCTTACATTAACTTTTATACGTATCTTACGTGTAAACAGGGAAATAGGGTAATATCCTCCCTCCAACATATTTTATCAGTCTACGTCTTATATAATGGTTGGTAGTGGCGTATTTAACGTCAGGCTAAGTAGGCTGAAGCATAGGGCAGTCATTTTGGTGGACATTTTTTTAAATACATTTCTATTTTCGAACATATTCAATGATAATGATAATTTAAGAACAAAAACTTTTGTGATAATTCTAGATGAATAAGGCAATTTCTAAATAGACGTCAATCTTAAAATGTGACAAACAAGAATGTCATTTTGTGAACCTTTTTTCTTTTAATAAGATTATTTGCGTCAATGAAATAAATCAAAAATCAAATGACCTTTGGAATACACCTATATCATATAGAAATTAATCGTGAAGAATTCTAATCCGAGTGATTACATTCAAGAGGACATTTATTGGTTTAATTTGGTCCAGAAAAGCAGTAACCTTTAAAACTTTTGAAATTTATTCACGAAAATGGCTGAAAAAAATTTTATCAAAAATGTGGAAATTGTTCTAAGAGTACATATATATATATGTATATATTTATTTGTACTTCAGCCACAAATATTCTGTAGAAAGGTCGTTTCGTGATTAAAAAAATTAAAAAATTATCAAAGATCAACAATGAGCCAAAAAAGATTGAACGCGTTAATAATATTATGCATTGAGAACAAATTTACGACAAAAATGAAATTCACGAAGACATCATAAAGATTTAAGACACTCTCTGAAAAAAAACCAGACGCAAAGTTATTTAAAAATATTTTTATCAATACAATTTTAGTATACTTGTATTTTTTATTTTCAATAGCTATTATTAGTTATTAGTTATTACTAATTATCTAAACAAGACTAACTTTTAAATATCTAATTAATTGATAGTATACACTTGTATTAAATTCATGAGTATATAATATAAAATTAATATAATAACATAAGTGAGTGCCAACTAATAAGTAAGAAAAAATGTTCATGGTAAAAATGGATATCTAACTGAATTGTGGATCACGTAGTACGAACAAAATTAGGAACTATTGATCTAGGGGAGCGGCTTAAAAAAATTAATTAGGGGCGGCGAAGAGTAAAAATACTCTACCGATGGTAGGTTAATAAACAATTTATTAAACCTATACGATATAAATCTACAGGTTTTTCATAGTTAACATTTTCCAGACCACCACGCGTGTGTTCTCATTCTTTTTCGTTTTCATTACATAATCACTACATTCGACTTCGATGTTTGTCGTCGGCGTAACGTACCTAGTGCAATGCAGTCGATAATTATTTTAAACGGGTTAAAAGGTATTTCAATCTGCAATCGTACGCATATCGATCAGCAATCGAGCCGTTCGTTTGAAAACAATAACACAGTGTTTTATTATATTGGCTATTGATGATTTTTAGTAGGTACCTACTTTTTTTAAATACAAAACAAATAAAACCGCACCGACGGTGTAAACATTCCGTTTACTAGACCGCTCGCTAGCAGTTCAGTTAAAAATATACCTCATTATCGTCGCACCGCGTTCTTCGCATGCGATTAATGCCAATCAAATATTATTACAAATATCTATAATCCTCCATACCAAGCAGGCACATAGCGCTGCCATTCGTCAACATTGGATTATTCTATAGGTAATTATAATACATTATGAATACTTACGGAGTATAATTCGGCCGAACTCGTCAACCAATTCTCGGCATTTCAAAGCGGGATATCATAAGCTGCCACGCACGGACGGCGAATCGAAGCAAATCCTAAAAATAATAATAGTGCTGCAGAAGCCAAAGGGATAAAAACAAATTCACTGCGCGGCCGCGAGATCGCCGACCAAGGGGAATCGACCGACTTTTCGAGACGTGTGACCAACGTAAGGAAAACGTTCGGCACTTAACGATCGGATAGTCAGTTTTTTTTCACGGCCGACGTTCCGGACGTCGGTTTTGAAAACGTTATGTTTGCCGCGATACATTCGTCGTCGGTAACATTTTCACAATCGAATTAAATACCGCGATCATTGGAAATCATTTCTCGTACGACCAGTGTGACCACTGAAAGGGACATTCAGAATTACTAGCCCGTATTTTAGACCACTTACGTTGACACAAGATATTCGTGCCAGTAGCTATAGTGAAGTGAATATTGTGAATGAGTGAGTTGTCTGTAGTGCCAATAATTCGTAAACAGCTTTGAAAAACGTTCACTTTACCATCGACACTGCGTTAAAGTTTGAATGTTACAAGTGTTCGGCACACGTTATCAGAGTGAATAATCGTCTATTTTATTCTGAAATACGACGGGTTCGCGTATCCTTAACGTCTGCTGCAATTGATACTAGTGTTTACCATCAAGTTAGTTGCGCGAACGATGCAAATCAAGGATCCTGAACGTTTCAAAACCTGGCTGACGGCCGTCCTGGGGCCAGTATGCGAAGCTGAACCCGCAGCGTTGGCCAAATATATATTCGCATTGTTAAAACGCGATCGGCCGATAAATGAACTGCAAAAGTACCTTCTGTCGCAACTGGAAGAGTTCTTGAATAATGATACCGAACACTTTACCGTGTTACTCGTTGAAACGTTGAAGAACGAATCTTACTTAAATGATGACCCAGTCGATGTCAAAAGTGAAACTGTTGTCACTTCATCTGGTGAAAAATCTGATACAGGTGAGAAACCGTGCGATAAACCAATTAAAGAAGAAGAAAAGCCCAGGTCGAGATCTCGTTCACTCGTACGATCACGATCACCGAGAACCAAGGACATCAAATTTACCAGAACTAAACGTTATCGTCGAGATGATCACACTAGTGATGAAGATGAAGAAAGAGAATCATATCGTAAGTATCGATACCACGGTCGATCTTGGTCACCAAGACGTTCAAAATCTCCCAAATTTAAGCGCCGGTTTAGGTCTCCCAAAAACCGTTCTCGCTCTCTATCTGGATCACCTATTAAAAAACCTAAAGAAGACATATTTGCTGAATTTAAAAAATCTGAAGGAATTGAAAAAAAAACATTAGGACGATGTATTGATTTTGATGAAAAAGGGTACTGCATGAAAGGTGACTTATGTGTTTATGATCATGGTAAAGATCCTGTAGTATTGGCTACAGGAAATGGTGTTTTAAGTTTCCAAAATGCTGGCACATCTTTTACTAACCAATTAACACCTACATTTCCAGTCGTTCCTATTGTTCAAAATGTACCTGTACCAGTTGCAGTCCAACCTTATCCGCCTGCCCAAAACCAACGTATGTATTATCCTTCTACAGAAGGATCATACTGGGTCCGGGGAAGCGGAGACCAGAAATTCTCAAAGCAAAAACGTGAGTTAGTAAGCGTACCCACCGGTGAAAACCAGAATCGTTTTAAAAGAAAGAATTTTAAAAAAGAAGATAATAACAATTCCAGCAACAATAATAAAAAGCCTAAGTTTGATTATAGACGTTTGGGCCCCAAAGTATCCTCAAATGAAGTACAACTGAAAAATGTTCCAGAAAATTTAAATAACATTAGTAGCTTGAATAATAGTTTTATGAAATTTGGAAAAATTACCAACATTCAAACTAGCAGTGAAAATAAAGAAGCTACCATTACATTTTCTGCTTCTCATGAAGCACAAAAAGCCCATAAAAATATAGAAACAGTTTTTGGTACTTTACCAATTACAGCTAGTTGGTTTTCTGATAATTCAGCTGAAATAAAAACAGTTGAAGAAAAAAATACTACACAAGTCCAAAAACCTAAAATACTGTCGTTGGATAATAGAATTACTGGTCAAACAAGATTAACTAATGAAGCAGCAGTCATTAAATCTTCATTGATCAAAAAACAAGAGGAAGCCAAAAAGTTAGCCCAAGACTTTTCTGCTTCCATTACAAAACGAAAACAAGAACTATTGGACAAACAATTAGAACAATTAAATAAATTAATAAAAGCTGCGCCTAATGTTAAAGGAGAACAAAAGCAAGTGTTAATGGCTACTATTAACCAACTGAAAACTAACATTGAAAACATTCAAGCAGATCTGGCATCTGCAGTAAAGAGACCGCTTGTTTCTCAGGCTAACCTGAAAGTTGTAAATAAGCTACCTCCAAAAACTCCAACCAAAGAGGATAAACTATTAGAAGCTAAACAAGAAGCTTTAAAGAAATTACTTTTTACTGATTTGGATTTATTTGTTAAACAACAACAAGGACAAAGTGATGAAAAAGAACTATTAGATTTGAAAAAAAATGTCATTATTTTAAGAAATAAATTGAAATCTCTTGGAGTAACAACTGCATCTGGGACAGCCAAAACTGCCTATCAAATGAAAGAAAAACTAGCTATTGCTAACAAATTGCTTGAAGCTAAAAATAAAGTACGAGAAACCAAGACTACTAGCATATCAGTTGATCACCGACCAACTCAATTATTAGTGTCGGGATATGAAGTAGATGATGAAGACCAAGTTGTTACACACTTTTTACAATTTGGTAACATTATTGAGTATATATCGGATACAATCATTCCAGCATTGGTAATTAAATATGAAGTGAGGAAAGATGCTGAAACTGCAAAAATCAAAGGTAAACTATTCCAGGATAGACGTTTGTCAGTGACATGGTACAATTCACAACATGATTATGTTGATACTTCCAATGTTAAAGCTGGACCATGCATGGGAGCCCGCTTAGAAGAGATTTCTACTTCAAAACATTTTGATAACTAAGAATTAAGATTAATTGTTGATAGTTTGTTGGTATTTGATTTTGTTGATAAAATGTATTTCCATGCGTTTGATCTATATACCTAAATTATGTACATAATAAATACAATAAAAACAACATAAACCAATGTATTTTAATGCAAACTGTTATCCCAGCTGTATCTAGATTAATAAGTGAATATTGGTTAAGATATTATATTGACTTGATAATTGAATGTGCATTTAATTTTAACAGTATCTGTATTCTATACACAAAATAGATAGAAAACTATTCCGTATTTTGTTAATTAGAATACTTTACTTATTGTTTTTATTCTGTAAATAAATTTAGTATGTGTTCTATTAGATTTAACATAATAATAGAGATAAATCACAAATAGTGTTTCAATAATTTTGGATCGTCTTCTTCTATTCTATTTAAGTTAAAAGAGAAATGATTAAATAAGATAGTAAAAGCACATAAGTTATCTGTTAATTAAGTGATTTTTCAAATTTATCATTGATTATTGTACACTTGTATTTATAGAATTTTCGCAAATGTTTTTACATTTTTTTTAATATGAGACTGAATGTTTATCTTTAAACTATTTTAAATGTTGAATATTAAAATTTTTCTCATTATAATAATGAAATAAATTTATTTAAACAAAACTGTTTTATTGTCTTCATAGTTCATAATAGTAAATTACCTTATAAAATTGTTTAATGATATTTACCGTGATTATATACATGCAGTACAATTATTTTAAATGCATCTATTAAAAATATAATTTTGAGGTAAGATTAAATTCAATTTACTCAGTATAATTGTTTATACAAATTAATTGACCCCTAGTATAAGTGCAAACAAAAAAAAAAGTAAAATGTATCTATTATTTTTTATATTCAATTATAGTTTAGAGAAGTACAACATATTTTATAAAACAAAAATAATACATAACTAATACGTCTTATGACAAAGGGTTACTAATAAAATCAATGGCCAATTCATGTTAAATTTGAGATACATCTACGGAATATAGAAAAATGTTTTCTTATTAATATCAAATGATTGTGTTACTAACTTGAAAATATAAATTGTTATGACTGTAGTAATAAACAGGTATAATTTTTTTTTTCATAGAAATAGTCAATTAATTTTGTAAGTGATGAATACCAACTATAATTAATAATGAAACTGATATGAAAAGTTATAAAAAGGCCTACACCTAAAGTTCAACACCAGCATAAAACATATTCTATGACACCAGTAGTAGGTAATATGCTTATTGCAACAAATATATAGATCATAAAATACTAGAGAAAAACGGAATATCAACATAGTTAAACATTAAAAAGAAAAAATTACTGACAGGACTAAGTAAAAAAATTAAACCCACTGAAAATATATTATGTATAAAAATATACTTATATAGTTGATTTCAACAGTACATAGAAGCTAATAAAAACCTTATAAAACTCGATTATTATAAGCTATTGTATAACTATAAAATTTTTTTAATTTATAGATAAATTACTAATTAAATAACATATAACAAAAAACATGTTTTGGAACATACTACTTCTAAACTGGTGTAAAAACTTTATGAATAATTGTCGGCATAATTTAAATAATTATACAGAGTTCTGTGTAATAATGTGGGTCAAAAACTCAGTACTTTACTTAAAATTAAAAATATATTAAATATTATATATAATATTTTAGATTTTTGGTCAGTGACTAGTGCCGACCCGTACCCTATTAACTCAATATATTAAAGTATAACAACATTAATTTTTTAGTAAAAATGTCATCTTTATCTTAAATAAATAAATGATAATATCAAGGTAAAATAAAAAATAATGATAAAAGAATAAAAGGAAAGTCAAAAAACATTTTACGATAATTATTAATTATTTATTTTTACAACAGTATATAATATTATACAACAAGTTATAGTATAGGTACATTAGGTTCTCTTTTTTATAATATAATATATTATTGTAATATTATTCTACTTTTTTTATAGTAGTGTTGTTGATCATACACTTTTCTACAGTAGTCACATAAGGTCAACACACTTGGGTAATATAATAAGACTATAACTCTTATGACATATCCAATAAATAATTTAAATAATAATGTGTCTGTTTCATTTTGCATTTATAACATTTATTGTACTAAAAAAAATATTAAAAATGTTATTAATTAAACAAAAATGGCAGAACATTTTCCAATACAATAAATATATATATATATATATATACGATTTACAACTTTCTTTAATCTTAAACAAAATAAGCCAAGACCACCGCACCGCACTCGGGTCAAAAGTAGCTCACATAACTATAACACATTTATATCAACCACTCTAGAATACATTTCAGTTTCACTATGAAACAGGCACATATATTTTACTATGCTTGATTTAGATAATAAATATTAATATTGTGGTGTATTTTTTGAATGATATTGTCAGACTAGACTTAAACATAAATTATTCTAAAAAATTTATTTAATTTAAGTGTTAGAACTACTTAATTATTTAATTTTTTGATCTTAAAATATATTGTACATATATATAATATATATATATACATAATACTTTTTATTACTATTAAATAAACAATGATAATAAATTGTTGTTAATCAAATGCGAAATATTTCAATTTTAGAAATCAAGGTCCCTTTTTGTTTATTAAAAAGTTAATGCCAATTTCAATGCGAGAAAAGAACATAAATGACTAGAGTCAATACTGAACTTAATGCAGTATTGAAAAAAAAATTATATTTTGTTACGGTTTAATAATAATAGTAAATAAATAATACATGGTTGGACACGCTTATACACACATACACAAGAACCCTGTTTGATCACCAAAATAGGGTGGTAATATTTTTCGAGATTCGATAGTTTTAAAGAATGATAACAACTGAATTTTAATATTTGACAGATGTAGCTCTATTTTAAGTATTATTTTGAAAACATATGTAAGTCAAATAAATAAAAATAACTGGTTTATTATATTCTTTGCTCTTCACAAATTTAGTATATTTAAGTGTTGATTATAGTTATAAACATTTACAGTCACTACTTTTTAATTTGATTAGTATGGAGTCTCGTCTTATATTTTGCTAAATTGGAAACTGAGAAAAGTTATAAATGAAAAACAATGTTTTTAACAACAGCATTACCAAAAATATACATTTAACAAAATACTTGAAATTAGAATAAAAAATAATAAAAAATTAAGGGATTAAAAATAAGTATAATTATTGATTATTATTAATAATGGGAGATTAATCATACAAAATATGATATTACATAGAACCTTAAAAACTATAATTTTACTAAAAATTAAAATCACAGAAACTTAATAAGTTATGCACAAAATTTTTCTTTTTAAATGTTTATTTTTAGAGAAATAAAAATATATATAATTAAACAATTAAAAAAAAAAAAATTTAACTTAATAAATCATGATTACTGCAAAAACACTACGATGATGGATCTTACCTGAAGTTGGTCAAACAAAAGACACCAAGATAAATGTAATCAAGTGTCCTACTAATTTATATTATACAATAACTGTACCTATACAAATACTTTGACTAGGCTATCTGCTCCAGCACTGGCAATATACGCTTCGGATGGATGAAACGCAACATCTAAAATAGATTCATCTAATTTTTTTCGGTGTGCAGTGATCTCTTGTACACAAGTTTTACTTTCTAAATTCCATATTCTGATGGATGAGTCATGACCTGAAATAAAACAATTAAAGCATAGTATTTCATACTTTTTTTTTAAAAATCACATTTCTTACTTCCAGATAATAAATATAGGCCATTAGGATCAACCGCCAAACTAGTTACAGCGTCTAAGTGGGCAACCATAGAATGAACCATTTTACCAGTATTATTATCAAAAAAACGAATATGATGGTCATCATGAGCTGTAATGGTTAAAGGCAATGTAGGGTGGCATTTTACGCGATGAATCAACTGAGTTGCCATTTCAGCTGGGTCCTATGAAAATAAAAAATATTACTTAGTATATCTACAAAACACAAATTATAAAACTGTTTATTATTAACCTTTGAGCATTCTAATCGAGTTATAGAACTCTTTGTTTCAATATCATAAATAACACAATGAGATGAATTATAAGATGCAACAAATTGACCTTCTACATCTCTAACATAATCAACTGAAGTAGGAGTTTCATCTATACAAAGAGCGTATACACATAAATATATATATATTTTATTATTTATAATATATACTGTAAATTAATGCTAACAAACATAATATTAATGATTTTAAGGGCTTAATTATACCTTGATCAGAAACATAAGATGACAGACAAGGTGCCTTGAGATTTGTTGGTGACCAGAGTTTAACTGAACCATCAGCTGAACATGATAACAACTCTGAACGGCTATGATGAACTGAAATTCCCCAAACTGCATCTTCATGACCTTCCAGAGTATTAATTAGAATATTTTTATCTAAACACATAATAAATATATCAGTACAACCATTTAAGACTTATTTCATAAATAATATTATTAATAGTATACCGTAAGAATCATAGGGATCGATATTGGCTGAAGGCATTGACCAAACTTTGATCACATTATCCAACCCACCACTATAACAGTGTTCACCATTTTTACTAATTGCCAAACAAAATACAGGTCCAGTATGACTTCTAAATGTATATAAAGGTTCTACATCTAAAGACGCTGATCTATAAATAACATAATTTAAAAATTAATCAATACAATTTACATTATTATGTAAAAATTTATTTACTTTTTTGGAGTCACAGTTTTTTGCAGATTCCAAAGCTTCATAGTATGATCTTCACTAGCGGTAATTAAAATTGATTCAGTAGGATGAAAAGCTAAAGCACGGACACCATCAAAATGACTACGCAAAGTATACTTAGAATTCCATGTTTTTCGTGACGCAGTTTTCATATCCACAACCTACAAACAATAATAGTAGTTAAAAATAATATTTAATAAATATACATCCAAATGAAAAAATATTGATCTAACTCACATCTGCATTGCTTTCCGATTCATTATTAACAGTGAGTTGTGCCAATTCTCCTAATCCTAAAGCTAAATCCAAATTACCATCAACCATTTCATCAGCTGGTTCATTTTTTATCCAATTTGCATTATTTGTATTTTTGTTGAACACATCCCTATTTGAAATTTCTAAAATACAAAGTATAAAATGATATATTTGATTTTTAATATAATATAAAAAAATTAACATACTCCAATCACTTTGTTCATTTTCTTTGTTACTTATATCTTCTGTTAATAATTGAAGCTCATTCACAACTTCTTCAGCCTCTGCATCAACATCATCAGGGCCAAACTACAAACATTAAATATTAATACCAATCGTAATATTCACAATTCTGCTTCATAATCATACTTTACAAATAGATGTCATATCAATAACATCATCTGCCATTCCCATTTCATCATCATCTTCATCATCATCATCATCATCAACACCATCATCATCCATGTCTACATCACCAGATTCACTTGTGTTACGCATTGTTGATAAAAAATCAAAATTAGCCATTACAGCGGACTCGACGTCCAGTAATTTCTTTTGGTTTTGTTGCTGCTGTTGTGTCTAGAAATTTTAAAAATGTAAGAAATTATTTAAGTATTTAAATCTCAAACACACTTACTCGCTTAGTAGGTGAGCATTGGCCTTGATTGTCACTAAAACGTTTATTGTAGTTGTTACCATTGATCTGATTATTCTCACTTTGCCCTTGTTCTACACCACTCAAATTATTATTATTGTTTAACCCTAAAAGGTTACGAACACGAGATGATCGAACATCAATTATTGTATCTGTATACCCTATTTCATGAAGATATCTGCAAAAAAGGTACATTAATAAATACATACAAAATTAAAATTAATTAATTAATAATTTACTCTCTAAGTAATTGTCTGCCTTGTTTCCAACTGACATTTGAGACTGATGATAATGGAGCTTCACTATCTGCACCAACTTCTGGTATAGAAGAATATTCATCTTGTGCACTTGAAGAAGCTGAAGGTAATTGCATTTCGGACTGAGGCATTTCTGTACCATATTTTAATTTATGATATTTTGCTCTATAAATTAAAAAAACAATTAATTCAATTTACAAAAATACAATTTTTTGAGAGTAAATATTAAAAAGTAAACATATTTTTCATGGATAAATTGGAGATTATTTTATAGGCATATTGTTATACAGAAAAAATCTATACTTAATTATATTTTATGTCTTAAAAAGGAGAAACAGTATAGATGATGAAAAAAAAAAAACCAAAATATAATATTGTTGAAATGTGTTCTATGTTCTACTACTTAATCTACAATATTAATTAAATGAATATCAATGATATAAATTCTAAAACAAATAAGAATTATTTATTTTATATACCAACTGAATGTTATAGTCTTCCTTACACATAATACAATATATGACATTTACTCAGGTAATCTATTTACTCACATTTAATTAAACTCTTGTGTGCAAATATGTTAAAATCTCAAAACAATGATTTTCAAATATTGTTTAGATAATGTCAGATATCAACAACTTTGATAGTCGTTTATTAATTAATCATCCACATTAAATAGGTTTTTAAAATAGGTGTTATTTAAAATAATTTAATCAACAGTAGCTTTTTTTACCCATCCCAAAGCAATATTTTTTATTTTAGTTATATGTTCAATTTATGTATGGTATAAGCAAGCGTATGTTGTACATAATATAAACAATAATAAATATTAGGTAAATTCAAATTGTATACCACATAGGTAAGTAAGAATAATATAAGAACATAATTTCTAGAGATCAACTTTATCATTTTAAAGTACCTATCTTTAAATTGAAATGTTTTGGTGTGACATATCATTTAACTATTTGTATGTATAACATTATTTATGTCACAAAAATTATATATTAACCAAAAGCAGTGACTAAACTTTTGAATATTAAACTGATACTAGTCATAATTAAGATAATAAAATATCAAACATTTTATGCATATAAATTATAGTTGAATACATAAATTTTTCATTAAAATGTTAAATAAATTTTGTACTCTGTATTTTTTCATAAAAATATAAATAATACCTTTCAGCTCGTAGTGCATGTTCCAACATTTGAATTCGGCGAATTAAATCATTTTTCAGATTGTCTTGACCTTTTCTTTCACCTTGAAGAAATGCTATTCTGGCCTAATACAACAAAAATCAATTAAACCACTAAATGTTGAGTATACTAAAATTGTAATTATTGTTGTAACTATTTATTTCAAAGGACATAATTCAAATTTATCAATAAGATTGATAGACAACACTCTATTTGATAAAAATGTTTACTTCAGCAGATTTCTTAAAATTAGTGAAGTATTCACAAGTTAAATTTAAGTATTTTAATAAATTAAAAAATATAAGCTTTTATACACAAAAATAAAGAAAAATTAATATAAATACAGTTGAAAAATGTAGTTTTTAAGTAAAGATAATTATAAATTAAAACAGGTTTAAATATAATATTCTAAACAATTAATATATATAAGCGCATAGTTAACTTAATTTTATACAATACACTTAATTTATGGAATACCATACACTTTTTAACTGTTTTAAAAACTCCATGTATAGGTACAGAATAAATAAATATAGGACACAAATAAAAATAATGCCAAACAAAATAACATAAAACCTACAATAATGTACAATTTCTAATTTTAAAAAAGAAATTTTAACTAACACTTATCACCAGAAAAAAATAAAGATATAGGAGAAATTTCTAAATTCAATTTTTCACCTCAATTATATTTGATTGTTAATTATTATTGAGAACTCAAATGTATAATAAATCAAATAGTTTTACTCCCAGATTTGAGTTTAATACATCTTGCTCTATAAATAAACAACTACCAATATCATTTTAAATGCATAATACCTTTTTTTCAAGATCAATCATTTACTAAGTATTTTAAGTAATATTTATTTTTAGTAATCTTATTAATATGAAAACAAAATATTATAAAAAAATAATTTTCTTTATATTAAAAACAATTAAGTTTATGTTTTATAAGCTTGATTTCAAATAAAAAGTAAACTACTGAAGTTATAGCTATATTTTATAATTTAAAATATTTTAACTAAAATTGTTAAAATCTAAAAATTACCTATATGAAAGTATAATAAAATACTTGACCCTTTAATGATATCAGTCAGAGACATTATTTATGGATAACATTAGATAAATAAGACAATTGAAAACTTATTTTTGCATAAGAAGTCTACATACTGGTGGTATAAGTTGAAACTTAATTTTGAATTCTCGTTTGCAAACAATTGATCAATCAATTTCTTACATACATAAATGCATTCATACATTATGTATAATAATCAATAACAATAAATATGTACCTTATATGTATGAGTGATTAATTTAACTTATAGTTTCAGTTAACTTATAACAAAATAAAACCCAGCAACAGGTAACAAAAATGAATAATATTAGGTAAAATTAATTCAATCAATAGGTTTTTTAATGAAACTCTAGTCTTCTGTCTTGAGATTCCAAGCATAGTAGTAAAAAACACATACTTTTTTATTATGATAAAATATTGAATTGTATATTATATCACATATTTTATGCAATAGCAAACGAGCTTATAGCCAAGAAATAAAATGATCGAATAGCTAAGATTTAGTGCCACTCAATACTGAAGACCGTGACACTCTTAGACCCTACGCTCCTACCCCGACTAACAAAATGATGCCTGGATGCCTTTTTAGAGAACTGCCTAATGAACACTACAAAGACATTGCAATAACTCACCTGCAATTCGGCCCTGTCGATTTCCCAATGGGACCTCTCCAGCTCGAAGTTGGACCACTCATGCTGAATGAAATGCAACACGCCGGGCATCGTGTACTTCACCTTGTTGTTGATACCGCCACCATCGCCGTTGTCGCCCTTCTGGCCGAAACCACCGCCCGGCTGCTGTTGCAGTTGGCCCTGCTTGCCGCCGTTGTACGACCCGTCTTCCATGTTAAGTGACGGCAAAATAAACGGCGTCAACGCACCCCTCATCTAAACGCCATAACTCCGCCGAACGCGCACACACGCCCCGGACAAATGATAACAATAACGACACACAATCGCGCGCATACACACACACACCCACATACACACACGCGCGCGCACGCACACAGCTACAACATTAATCTGTCGGCGATTTTAGTGAGCAGATGACGACCCTAATGCGAGATGATAAATGTATAGGTACTGATCGAATGGAATCTCGTTTGTTATTATTATTACTATTATTATTATGATTATTATTGTTACTATTATTATTTTTCACCGCCGTGACGCACTAATTGTGTTGTACCGATACGACGAGTTTCCCGTTCGCAGTCGCCGAAGACCGCGGAGTAACCGTAAACAAGATCGGCCGGCCCAACGAGTCGGTGGATTCGCCTCCGTAGCCCGTGTGACGTTCAAACACGATAAAATATATTATAATAAATTGAAGTATAAAAAAAAAACAAAAAATCGTAGTTGCCATTTGTCACGAAATCTGCGGTGAATACAGACCAATGCTGCCAACGGAGGGTGTGCGGCGACCCCAGCCATTGGTTCTCAACATTTTCCCGCTTCCGTGCGCTGCCGCTCTTCGTCCTCTTCCCGTTCGAACTCGACAACACACGCCCTACACATGCGACTTACACACCAGTGACGCTATTGGATGGTCGACGGAGATTTAACCCCTAAACCACTACCACAGTCACCTTGGTTGTGGAAAAGGTGTTCAAGTACGGATTTCCTCCCGAAAGACCCGAAGTACGGTATTATTCGCTGACACTCGTCGCAATCTCTTCCGCGGGGTACAAGTGCACTATAAACGCGGTTGGGGCACGCCACCGATGCACGCGTACACACGAGTAATACGAGTACGATACCTCTGCCCGAGACTCAATATCGATCAATCCGTGGCCCGTGCTGATGGGTGAACTGTGCATTTATTTGAAACAAGAACGGCAGCGACTTTATTTTATTTTCTTGTACGTACATAATATTATAAGCTCTCTATATTTGCGGTGTCGTTTAAATAAATCGCAATATTATGATGGGTATCAGTATTTAATTTTGGTTCAATATATGATGAACTTGAATTACCTAATTTATTTCAAAAACCATTATATTCTACCAATCTTCTACCAATAAACGTGTTTAAAAAGAACCATCCCCATTTCGTACGAAAAACAAACCCTTATAGTTTTTTTTAACATTTTAGACTTTTAGAGGAAGTCCCGAAAACCACCTCAGCATACAGATATTGTAAAAAAAACTGTATGTATCAACTAACGAATTGTGTTTTGCATAATACGAAGTTCGAGATCGAGAGCTGTCCGGGAAGATTTATAAGCACTTAGCTAATTCAGAAAAATATAATATTTTAAAATTATAACCTAGTACCAATGTAATAAATTCTATTATATGTCATCACTGTTATTTTACAAATCAAAGACGTAAAGTTTCTCATTTTTCATGCAATTATAATAATATTTGATTACCAAGATACTTTTGCTATGTCTTATTTTTTATATAATATGATTTATAAACATAAAGTATTGCAATTTTAATGTCGTTAGTTATTAATACTCTCTAACCTCTAGTCAGAAAAACTTGCGCCTTATCATCACTTTTGTTATTTGAAAGTTTAAAGTTAATCGTTGATGTGGATTGGTCAGATTTACGTATTACCACGTTATCCTTATTCCTGGTTAAGCTATTATATTTTCCGTTAATACTTTCTATAAAATTAAACATTGTCTTCGAAATTCAATGATCACAATAGGCAATAACTTACACAATAAATGTTTAACTTCTCTCTTAATTTAAAAAAAGAAATCCTGGAAAAGCCGAGCCTTATTTTAAGCCATATAATATGGATGACTTCACTGACTTGGGACGCACTAATTCCCTTTGACCGCCAACTTAAGCAGTAATGGATGTAGAGAATCCGAGAATATGTGAGGATAAATTGTGAGTGGGCAGTATTTGTTGTAGGTAGTCGTAGTTCACATCATGAGTGCCAAAATTTATTTTAGACGACGAGTTCTAAAATTTGATTTAAAATTTAAATATTCTAATAAGTAACAAAAACTTTTATAGTATTATACGCATTTTAAGAACTAGTATTAGATAACTTAATATAAATTAAACATGAATACTTTATTTACAAACATTATATTATTTATTTTACCTTCATGTACAACACTACAGCAACGTTTTGAATCCGATAATAATATAGTATATTATTGATTTTAAACATAAACCAACAAGAATAATACAACTCACTAATAAAAGCAGCTAACATGATTTGGCAAAGGTACCTCTAAAAAAAAAATGTGAGTAAGACTAATTACAAATTTACAAAATTGGGATTGCTAACAAAAAAATTGGAATGATGAATATCACCAAATTACGTTTCATTGGCATCATCCCTGAACCTGTCACCTACACTGATCATCCATTAGATATCCTTATATATTTCGATAATGAGCAGATATCCGAAGTAAAAACATTCAGGGTCAGTGGTTCAATAATAATTTTGGTGATTTTTTATGTACATTAATAGAATTTTGAGTTTTGGTTAAGTATAACCATTTTAAAATTTTGGCTCACGTTCAACATACTACTTACTACTGATTATGTGATAATACTTACCTAAACTTATTAATGTTCCTAGATATAATAAATAGTTCTACAATTTTTATATTTGTACAAATTATTAATGTTTCTATTACAATTTTTTTTTATGCTTCACTCGATTTTTCTTATGTGTACATGTTCGTTTAGTTGCGTTACTTCTAAGTACGACATAATAATATAAAATCCATCCGTAAAATTCATTCGTGTTACAAACTTTGGCAGGTGTAAGTTTCGACTAGCTTATAGTTTTTGAACTTTGGGTGTACGTGTGACTGTGTGAGATTAGCAGGTGCAACTAGCAACAATTAGATTCGAAGGTTAAGTAAGCATATTAAAAACAACATAATATTATATTTCAAGTATAACTGTTTTAAAATTTAAATTTTTTTCAAAATCATGACTCATATTACATTCATACATGTTAACACAAACATTTTCTATATGAAACCACTATGACTATAGATATTTAGTTGTTAACTTTGCTTTCAAATGTTAATGCCCCGTGGCTCAGTGATTCACTTGATCACTTCATACCTAAATCAGTGGGTATAGTTTTTTTGAACACGATAAGCAAATATTGAAATTTTTTTTTTCAGGCAAAGGATTTTATTTTGTGTATTTTCAGTCACATTATTATAGTTCACGTATCACACTATTCACACTTCAGAAAATTCTCAGACCGTGCTTCACACTTTTTGTAACCCTATCTTTTAAAATACAGTCAATTGTTTTTTCGTCAAAGATCGTGTGATTTGGCAACACTGCCGTTATCCGACGGGAGTTTGAAAAAGAAAAAACAATGATAAGCTAATTTCTTTTATCTTTTTTATGTTAATTAATTCATATGCTAAAGTTAAATCCACTTTTATGTTTCCCCAGTAATTGGATTACACTTTAAGTCTAATAATTACATTAATTGACTATCATTATTCTGTTTCTGATTGATTATTCACATATGTTGATAGTTTTTTGCAACCATTCGCGATATTAAATTTATGTAAGTAAGTTCATTACAATTTACAGTTAAAAATATAAATTTTCATTCATGACATTTCTAATGACATATTATATTATATATTATACCAACAATTTTTAGTACTTAACCTTGTAACCAATTGTCTTGTATTAAGGGACTATAGTAATGAGTAAAATATTGAATTCAAATTCCAACTGGTTCCTTGAAATGTTGTTTGTCCTTTCAGATAATGGATTTAGATGAATAAGTTAATGAATTAGCATTTTGAAAATTGTAAATGTTACGGTTTTATTTGTGTGCAAATTGTGTTCACTGATTATTATTGATTCTAAAATAAATTATGAGCAATTAAAAACTTCAAAATTCTTTGTAGGTCATTTATTTATATTGTCCTATTTACTTCTACTACTTATATATACTAGTAAAATGCGAAAAGGGTTTAGCAACAGCTTTACTACTTTTCAGGGGAGCCAAAACAAAATATTCATAATGTTTTTTACTTGGGTATTGGCGCTTTGGTTTTTATTAAACCTTTAGGAATAATATTATGTATTTTTCTTCCATTGTATATCATGTTAATGGCCAAAAACTAGTTACCGTAAAATTTTACTTTTGTTTTAATTCACAATGATTTAAATTAAAACTTACAATTTTTTATCACTAGGATCAGATTTTTTTTTCATCTGATATTAGGCGCTTGTACTTCATCTTTACTATACAAATATTTTTATTTTGAATGAATACTATTATACTAGGTTTTATTTATTCAAAAACTGTCCTTGATACATATTCATGGATTATAAGTTTACAAAATATCAAATAAAATACTGTGATAACAATATTTTAAATTGTAAGTTACAAATAAAAATTATAAATTTATATTATATTCATGAAATTAGAGAAAAACAAAATGTCAGTTTTACTTTTGCTATAATTAATAAAAAAAATTTTAATGTT
Organism: Periphyllus acericola; assembly: GCA_949715065.1. NCBI lineage: Eukaryota > Metazoa > Arthropoda > Insecta > Hemiptera > Aphididae > Periphyllus > Periphyllus acericola. The sequence continues at coordinate 41,510,626 of OX454266.1, forward strand.
TTAACAAATTAACACATTCCTCCAGTTTCAATGACAGTCTCAAATCTTAACTAGTATAATTAATTATAATTAAAATGTTATTAACAAACTTATACAGTATTTTATAATAAATAAAAACTCAAGTTACCTATGTTAATCATAATTTAATAATAATTATAAATAAAAAGAAATCAATTATTATGAATTATTGTTTATTTATGTTTTTAATTTGTGTTATAGAATTCTTGTAATATGGATGAAATTCATGAAACAAATGCATCCAAGCCAGAAGGTAAATCAAAATTAATTTTGTTGTAGAATTATTGAACAAAATTATAATTAAACTATGTATTATATTTTTTTTAAATAAGACATATTATGAAGAAAACATTTTGTAACTTACAAAATTATATTTTTTTATTTTACTGAAAATTAATTAGTTCTATGCAGTTGCTAATTTTTCCATTTCATTTATATAGTTATAGGTGATTTTCAAATATAATATTGTTTTATCTTTTTAGTAAATTAACAATTATTATTATTCTTATTGATTTTTTTTAAATACATATTTGAATTAAAAATTGTATTATTTTGTAAGTCGTTATTTATTTTCATATTTTTAGGTTTAGAGCAAGACGAATTAATAATTCAACAACACAGAGAAATTGAAAAAGAGGTAAATATACATATTTGAGTACGATACTCCTAAAAAATACATTTTTAAATTTATAATATAATTTTAATTTCTAGATTTCAGATTCAATATTGCTGATTGGTCAAAAAGAAGAATTTACATCTCTTGAAACTGAATATATAAATGACCCTGTATACTTAACTAAAGTTCAAGATCTTAGTAAAAAGTATAAGTGTATGAGACGTGCAAGACCTGATGGCAATTGCTTCTTTAGGTCATTCGCTTTTGCATATTTTGAGTATTTAATAGATCATAATGAAGAATATAAGCACTTTAAAGAACGTGCTCTAAAAAGCAAAGATGAATTAATTTCTTGTGGTTTTACCCAATTTACATTAGAGGATTTCCATGATACAGTAAATTTTCATTAAATCTCTGTTATAAATGGGATTTTAAATAATTTTTTGTATTTTATATTAGTTTATGGAAGTCGTAAATATGATTGGTGAAGGTCAACATGAAAAATTGTATGACACTTTCAATATGCAAGGGTATTCAGATTATGTGGTAGTTTATCTACGTCTCATAACTTCAGGACAACTCCAAAAAGATGCAGACTTTTACAAGCACTTTATTGAAGGGGATCGAACTGTTGTGGAGTTTTGTCATCAGGTATAATAATACTATTTTCTACTAAAATTATTTTTAAAACTATTATTTATGTTTAATATAGGAAGTAGAGCCAATGTTTAAAGAAAGTGATCATATTCATATTATTGCATTGAGTACAGCATTAAATGTAGGTGTTCGAGTAAGATACATGGATAGAGGTGAATCATGTGAAGCTATTGCTCATGACTTTCCTGAAGGATCTCCTGTTTGTGTTCATCTTCTTTATAAGCCAGGCCACTATGATATACTTTATAGTAGATAAGATCTAAATTGTTAAAAAAAAAAATAATAATAATAACGAAGTTGTTTAATTGATACAATCAAATTAAACATCAATACTTAGAAGATTGTTTCATTTAAATATTTAAGATGTAAAATTGATGGTTCATATCTAAATTACATTAATTATTGGAGTACATATAGTATGACTTAATTTGTTTCATAAATTTATAAAAAAAAAACCTTAACACTCATTTTATAATTTGCTCATAAGTTATATGTTTGATTTGTTTTAATATTGACTTAAAACCATATTGTAAATAAAGGCACTATTATTTATAATGTTTCTTGGTGATGTGCAGTTCAACAGTATTTACTTTTTTTTAACAACTTTAATTAGTATACTTAAGAAAAAAAGTTATTTTTTAAACAAATAATGTATTCATTCAAGTGTGCATGGCAAATACTTTTAAATCCATGGCATTGTTTATTTTAATATACATAAATTATCTATTGTTTCCTAATAAATAGTTAAATTAATTTTTATTATACGATATAAATATAATTATGATTAAACTTATTACAAAATTTAATTTTTAAATGTGAAAATTAATCATCCATCTGTCATAAATCATAATAGACTATAAAAGTAAATATTGGTAAAGTTTGTTTGTCATAATCATTTTATAAAACACATTGATTAAAAATTATTATTATCTACTTAAAAATGAACATTAGTCATTTGTTTCATAAATTAAACTTTTTTCTGGCACATTTATTTGTAAGAATACATTACTCAATTAAAAACTATGTATTGATATTTTTAAAGTTCAAATTGAGAGAAGTATTACAAAGGGGTGCTTAGATTGGATGAAATAATATTTAGATTACCCAGCATACTAGTATATCAGTTGAAAATATGATTTGCATTAATTAATTTACATTTTTAATAATTTGTAAATAGAAAAACCTATTTTGTGACATGCCCTTTGAATTATGAATTATTTTATGTCCAATAAGTAAATAAGTATTCATGATTTGGTATTTTATATGGGATAATGCAATAATATTAATTATTATAAAATCAGTATAAATATTTTTGCTTAAGTATAAATTTTCTTTTTTATCTAAGTATTTTCAATAATTGCAATTTTAGTTCTAAAAGGAGTTTACTGTATGTATTTGAATTTTAAATTAAAATAGTACACAACTTATTGTCTTTTTGATCTCGATACTCTTTTTGACTATATAAATAACATTACAAGTTTGAAATGTGGATTATTAAACAATTCTATATACCCAATTCTATGTACCCAATAAAAATGAAAACACTTATTAAGAATCCTTAAAAAAATAGTAAATTCTATTTTAATATTAATAAATAATAATATTTAAAATATTCACACTCTGACATAATAGTTTATGATACCTTAATTAGGTTTATTTATCTATCATACAATTTAATCCCAATCAATTAGTGAAGATTTAAAAATCAAGAAATTTAAAATTTAAACAATATCTTAAATTTAATTATGTACAAAATTATGTTCCTAAAAATTAAAAGTATATAATTGTTTTTACAATATTTTTTTATCATAATCAATTGAATTTAATAACTACATTAAAACAAGACTATCTTCTTTATTATCATAATTTAAAGATGTTTATTACGATACATCTAAACATTGAATAAATATTTATAAATTATTTTATAATATTGTAATTATAAATTATAATATATAAAATAGTACAGCATTAATATTGTTTTCTTTTGAGCTTGTGATACCTTAAAATCATCTTTTCATTAAAGATACATTATCTGAGCACTTGAAAATGTTGCATTATATTTTATACATCTGTTGAATAGTATTCTGTAACTGAGTATAATGTACGTATAAATGGATTAGAGCTACTACCACAGATTATGTAGAACGTTTTATTTAATCTGCGCTGATACATTGGTAGCTGAAAAATATTGAGTTACATTAAACCATATAAAATATACTTCATATGTCTACTAAGAGTTGAGTTTGTTATATTTAAGTAAAATATAGATCTAATATATTTATTTTTATCAAGATTGAAATTGAGTATTGAATAATCATATTTATTATAATTCAAATCCATCTACGTACATTTATTGTTTTTTGATTGATTCTGTAAATTTTAAATTTTTATTTAATATTTTATAATCATTATTACCTGCAAAAACAGTATTAATAAGAATTATTTTAGTATAATTTAGTATACTCGTAGAACTGAAAAATTAAGAATAATATATCCAGAATTATTATGAATGATAAAAATCAAATTAATTATCTACTCTTGTTTCATAATTATCAATTTATGAAATTATAAAAAACAATTGTAACTGTGTCGAATAATTATTTTATTTTTTTGTGACAGTCTATATTCTATAGATCTGGATTTTTTATTCTCATAAAAACAGCTAAAAACTTATCTCCATTATTTCTTGTCACTTTCTTGCCTTCTTCGGAGCTCTCGTAGAGTTTATCGACAACAGGATCATTTTTCTGCAAACGAAATGCATGTTAAATTAAATAGTTATATTTTAAAAAAACAAGTCTAAAATGTACCAAGTTATCATCCTCAACACGTTTGAAAAGACCATGTTTGGAAAAATGCTGAACCATCCATTCATGTAAATCTTTCACATCTGTAACTGTATATACTAAAGCCTACAAGTAAAAACAACTATGTTTAACCATAAACTATAAACATGTATACTAAAAACTATGGGTTCATACCTCTTCGGCCAATACATAAGAATACTCAGACAAAGTAGTGTCATTGATGATCCTCCATTTATGTTTAGATTTTTTAAAGTGGGGATCTGGATACAGGAAAAACATTTTCTTTATCTAAAGAAGATATATGTTATAAGAACATATAAGTAAATTATTATTTACATATTTACAGTACATATTATTGTGTTTTCATGTACTCACTTGACCCTTTTTAAAAAAATTTGGTAAATATTTTATTGCATTTGTTCTAATGCATGCTACATTATCAAATGACCCGGGTTTATTGGCTCTAAGCGCTTTGATCCTCTCTATCACATACTGCGATACTTTAACTCTAATCTCCATCCCAAGAATCATAGCATTCGGAAACATAGGTGACAAAGTAACTGAAAAATCATCAATTATTTTTACAACAAATACACATGATTATAATTATAACTCAATACTTACCCAAGAGACCTCCGTAACCACATCCAATGTCCAACATTTCGACATGCTTGTTATAAATGTTGGAATTACTATTTATTACATCTGGATATAGCGTGGACCAATCATAAGCCTCTGGGCAACTGGGACTAGGTTATAAGGAAAACAATTGTTTTTCAAAACACATTTAATCAAAATAAAAAACTATATTTACTACTTACTAATCAAAATCATGATCCGCAATAGGATTTGAATGTGCTCTTTGTCTATAATACCTTTTCTGAGGCAATGATAACTCTAGCCTGTCATCCTCATCTTCATTTAACTGCCGTTTTTTTTCCATAATTCAGATGGATTCGATAAAAGAAAAATTATTTAAAATGCAATAACATTCAAAGAACTTGCTATTTAATCCAATAGAGTATTTATTAATTTGTGGTTTTTTATAATATGTTTATGCATGTAAGATTTGCAAAAAAAAACTATGTAGGTACAATCAAAAATTTAGTAAGAACATTATAAATTAGGTAATAAAAAAATATAATATACAACCTTAAGACTAAACACGATTGTTTTCAGTTTTATAACATTGTTAGTAGTAAGTACACACTATTAAAATACACTACAGTCTACAATACTACATCCAAATGAGATTTGAAAAAAAAAACTTATCAAACATAAACGGACTGTTATCAACGTATTAAGGTGTCAATATGAAATGTGATACCACGTGGTAATCAGTGTAATCAGATTATATCACATGTATTATCTATGGGTCCATCAGTTCATACCGCGGTATATTGGAGGAGGTAATATTATTGAATGTCCGAATAATGAGAAAAATAGAAAAAATTACAAAAAACTCCAACCGAGATCGAGAAACCAACCCAGCACCGTTTATTATTATTTTCGGCATTCACCATTCACTTATTTATTTTTCATAGGATTTTCTTAGAACATTCAGAGTCAAATTAAGAACCACATCTCCCAGTACACAAAACATTCTAGCCGGTGTCCCTCAGGGAAGCGACATCGCTCCTTTCCTATACACACTTTTCATAGCTGACATTCCTACAACGGAAAACACCCTAATAGGGACATATGCCGGAGACACTGCAATCCTCTCTTCTAGTCAAGACCCCCACGAAGCAAGCGGCCTACACCAAAACTATTTGAACTGCTTATCCCACTGGTTCAAATCATGGAAAAATAAGATTAACGACTCCAAATCTTCTTTCGTCACTTTCTCCCTCCACCCCGGTGACTGTACTCTTATACCCTTGAGAATGCAATCATTCCTCACACAAATGAAGTCAAATATCTCGGTCTACTGTTTGACAGAAGGTTCACCTGGGGCCCCCACCTCAAAACCAAACGTAAACAGCTAAATAGCCGCCTACACATTCTTAGGCCTCTCATGAAATCTAATATGTACATCTCCAACCGTCTACTACTCTACAAATCCCTATTCCAACCTATCTGGTCGTACGGAATCGCTCCTTAGGGTACCGCTAAACCATCGAACACAAGAACCATACAAGCATTCCAAGCCATCTGCCTCCGCATGATTGCTAAAGCCCCTTGGTACATCACTAATGATGCTCTACATAATGACCTCCAAGTCCCGACCGTTAAACAAACAGCTATCAAATACTATCTTGGCCTGCATTCCAATATGGAACATCACTCAAATACCCTCATCGCTCAACTTCATACAAATGCTCTTCCGGACAACCCAGCCAGACGCCTCAAACGTGAATGGCCCAGAGATCTTCTCAACGCACATCAAACTTAATATGTTTATTACTATCTCTCCCTAAATTACCTTCCACGTAGGAATTTCTAATGTGAAACTTCTACTCATTGTCTTTTTCTCACCGCCACTTTAAAATTATTTCATTCACATTTACTTATTGTACCATTATTGTATAGAATATAGATTGTAAATATTCATAAATAAAAAAAAAAAGGATTATCTTTTTTTTTTTGTTATTCTGTAAATATTTTAATCGTAATTCGTAGCGGCTCGAAACATAGGTACTCCTAATACTATCGATACATCGATATTATACAGATCATGGAGTAATTATATTAGCATTTGATAGAAATCTTATAATTTTTGGAACATATTTTTTTTTTTCGCAAAACATAAATTTAAAAGTTTATTCTAGGTGTTAAAAACTTTGATTCTACCGCATATTGTGACCATTTATTGGAAATCAAGTATCAACGTCTGTCTTCAAATGAGTTCTGTCAACGATTGAACGTATTACCCATGTACTATTGTGTATTAATAATGCACCACAGGAATTAAAATATCCGTATTAGTGACTGATGTATGGAGAAATTGAATTTTTGACAAATAATGTAACATGCAATAACGACAGTTATTCTTACAAAGTTGAGCGATATATTTTCAATTGTTACACTTTCGTATTCTAGGTATATGGTAACCAAATACTAATTATTGAAAATCAACGAAATTTTTGTAGACGATTTGCGTGTGTAAATATAATAAATATATGTTCGTCTTTGTTGGTATAATTAATAAAAATGTATATAAAATTCCTAACTGTAAAACTATTAGTTTGAATGCAACGAGACTGAAAAAAAGGAGACCGTCAGGAAAAATATTAAGTAGTATGCAAACGGGCTACCCATTTGCAAAGAGCCTAGTTATTTTACACAAAAAGACTGATTTTCCATATGGCCTACGATATGCAGAGTGATTCAGAACCATTTGACGGTTGCAATAACGTCTGCAATCACTTTTTGTAAAATAGTTCTGAAGCACTCTGTATACATTTCGACTGTAATGTATAGGTTTATTGGCTAGACTTTTCTTTAATAGAGAACTATCGGTTATGGATTGTTGAGTAGACGTGGATGGAATGTGGTGGAAAATCGTGGCAAAACGGTAGGGGGAAGAAGAAAATATTGATCACTACAACCAGGACATTACGACTCCGGGACAGGATTCCTATTATTCTTTTACATGAACCACTAAATTACACCCTCCCTGCGGTGGTTTCTGTAGTCACGGAAATCGGGATGTTTAGAGCGTCAGTGCATGCAACTGAAAGCGCACTCTAAAGCGTATATTATAATTTATAGCAGTGATGGGCAAAGTACGGCCCGCGGGCCAACTCCGGCCCGCGAAAGTATTTAATCCGGCTCGCCGAGGGTCCATTGATATGAATAGTATATGGCCTGTATAGCATAAAAGTATAGTATAAAAAAATTCCCGAAATATTCTGAAAATGATCGAAGAATATAGTTTTAAATAAATGGATTGGCGAGGATTGTGCGTGGTCGTACCCTCACAGGGTGGTTTAGGTAGATACTAAACACTATGATAATAGGTATATAACTTATATTTTTGTTCATATTAATATATTTACCGGATCTCGGTTTGGTGCGTACTTATCGTAGTTTTCGTATAATAATATGTATGATGTACTTATGTGTACGAGTTTAACTATAGTTTTTAAATTAACTATTATTTAAGGTAAAAGGTAATTTGTAACATTTGTGTGTAATGCTGTAATGTTTTTATAATATTATGATTCAAAGCTTTAACACAAAATACTTTTTTCCTATAATTCTGGCCCTCCTCTAGAATTTCTTAAACTTTGTGGCCCCCCATTAAAAAAGTTTGCCTACCACTGATTTATAGTAATATATTCTCAGCTTTACGTATAACATCTATAGAAGAGAGAGAGAGAGAATGAGAGAGAAAGAGATGGCGTGTATTTTTGTGTTCTATGTGTATGTATTTATTATATATGTACATTGTTTATTGCACTATTGTGTACGTTTGTATGTGCGTGAAATACGTTTTTGTTAGGTTTATCTGTGTTGAGGGTTGCATTTAAGGGGCAGATCATGGTTTTTTTTCTTTTATAAGTTTAGTGTACTGCGGGTTGCTTGGGAGGACTTTTTTAAGGGGGAGGACACTGAAGCCGCCTCTTCATCCTACTTGAAACAAAAGAACGAGCTTCAGCTTCACCATGTTATAACGCAGCACGGGCACCCGGGTGGGGGGACAATACAGGGCATTTTCCCCTCCCCCCGAACTTCAAAAATAATATATGATTTTGAAAATTTGAACTTTTATAATTGTTTAATTTTTTAATTAATATCATTGATATTTTGACTAAATTAGTATAGATTTATAAATTTTAAAATTTTCGATAAAAAAAAACAATACTTTTGTCATGTACTAGTGCAGACCTTCATAATGATGCGATAATAACTTTTTTTCAATGTAGTTTTTGGTATTTTATTTTATTACGCTCCTCCCTGGTAAAATTCCTGCGGGTGCCCATGTAACGCTTAGCATTAGCTAATTCAGCTATTAGCATACATTTAGGAGTCATTACTTCGACTGTCGCTATGTGTATGTTATATCGCATTACATAACAACAATTAAAGTATCGAAATTACATCGGTAGCATCCGTTATCGCATTCACAGTCTTTGCTTCGCAACAAACTCAAACGTTGTACACAATTATTCTTTAAATCCCGAATACTTCATATCGCCAGAACAGTATTCCATATTATACACATGTTTTAAATTTGTTTCATCTTGCTTGAATAAAATTCTAAAATTACTTATATCACGTATAAACTGTTTCGGTACACGAGAATAAGACCGCGCTAGGTCGTATACATCAAATTTATTACACCGACCACGTGAAAAATACGAGCGTACTATAGTTTAACCACGACATAGATTTGATCACATGATTAAATATGAATAATCAAGGTAAATACATATTAAAATGTAAATAAATCAATGGCTAAATCTACTTCGCCAAAATCAGTGATAACTACAAGTAACGACAAGCGCAGTCACTCAAGCTCCCCAAAACCTGCGCACCCTCTCCTCAAGTGAATCAAAATGTAAACAAAAAAAATTAATCTCATCTAAAAACCGTTCTGAAATACTATAACAACAACCGATTCTCCATATGAACCCATTGTAAAATATGAAGAAATGCAGTCTACCTCACATTTCTAATAAATCACCCCTCCGCTTTTCGTTACAAAACTAATAGAACTTATAAGTGTCGATAACTTTTTTTGTAAATCGGTTGCTGAACATCTTAAAATTCAAACCTCAAATCCGGAATCTTACTGCAGATCTCTAATTTATTACATAGGAAAGGAAACAGCAGAGTTCCATACGTACCAATAAAAATATGATAAGCCAATGATTGTAGTTATTTCGTAACTTATACTGATCTACTTCGACATACATAATTAAAAGTGAGCTTGAACTCATTTTTATGAAGTTAGACAAGTTGATCTCAAGATATCCACAAAATTAGTAAAATCTCTACGCCACTTCTTTTCGTTGACTTGGAACCGACAGAACATTCAAATTAATTATTCTACTTGAATCCTTATTGCAGCATACTAAAATCAAAATAGAAGAACTACATAAACCTAGAATTATTACTCAATGCCGACATTTTCAAGAATAAGGACGGCCATACTAAATCCTTTTGTGGATATAGCTCTCTATGTGTCCGATGCGGTGACGATCATTCCTCCAACTGCCTGTCCTGCAAATGCATGCCAAGACCCAATGAAATGCGTTCTCTGATCCGGTAACTTCCCTGTGAACTACAAAGGGTGAACTGTTTAAGAATATCTCCAGAAACGTAAGAAACCCAATATAAATAACCATAATCATAAATTACCTGTTAACCCAAGTTATAAGTCTAACAATGTTCAAGAGAGCCATCCACGTAATGCCACATCCTCAAATCTTCCATATGGTCAATCTCAAGTTTATCTAAGTAATTCCCAGTTTATTACATAAAAAAAAATTAATAACTCTGCTACGAACAAGTCTATCCTAATTTTACAATGTAATGCCAATGGTCCTTAAAAGTTAAAACAATATTGATTAATTGCAAAGCGTACTATACACGACAGACGAGTTGACATTGCCTTTATAGCAGACACTCATTTCACCAAATATTCGCTTAATATCTTCATATACCCGGGTATACAGTATCAAAAGTAAATCATCCGGATAATACAGTGCATGGCGGTGTTGCAATTACTACACAACATTTAATTTACTTCTAACTACTCATAGCTTATTGTTAAAATTGTATACAATTATGTACTATGTTAATTAAATCACTATTATACCTATTACCAATTTACCATACCTAGGTGCTTTTTAATTTTAATTCTCCTCCGGGCTCCGGGTCGTAGTATTTCGAATGTCAAAGTTTACTGATTATACTTCAATACATTTTATTATAATACTATTCCACACCTTCACGATGTCACGGTAATAATATCATGCGGTATAGAAATAAATATATATTCCAAATAAATTATACAGCTACGATAAGTAAAAAAAAAAATAAACCATATTATTTATTACCAATACATAAAATGGAATTGTATTTGCTAGAAAAACAACGAGTATTATTGCGTGGTAAATGTATTTTTATTATGTGTTGGAAAAAGCGATGAAAAAATGATTTTATAATTTATGGCGTTTAACTCTTATTTAACATTAACGTCTTGTATTATAGTGAAAGTAGGTGTACCTGTATAGGCAAGCCATTATATTTACGCCCGAAGGCCTTTTGATCATTGTATACGCAAGTATCTATTAGTTATGTACGAGAACGGGAGCAACGACTATTTGTAATAAATATATTATCAATAATATGATTATGTTTTTTAACATCATGCGATTGTGCCTGCAGTAGGGTACATAGTGGATATTTATACACTATTATAGTATATTAATATTATAGTTGCGTAGATCATTTCGATATCTATGAAAACTGAAAGCAACTATCATTGGCATATAAACATTTTAAACGCTTGTTTAACCTTCAAGTGTATAGCATAATAATATTACGCGGACCGATACATCATAATAAAAATCCATTGCTCGCTGTGCGATGGAATCAAAATTTAAACAATACTGTACAAAATGGTACATTGTAGTACAATGCTAAAAAAAAAAAATGCCGTGCACCTAGGTACTTATTTTTCACTCATTTTTTCCCCCGTAGCTCAATATGCTTTATATTCCTAACAATACTCTAATCGGATACTTGAATCATTTTCGTCATGGACCATGGTCAATAAGAATACTTTTAAACATACACGCGTCCATACGACGACCTAATTATTTATTTAGAAATTAACATGACAACATATACATCATGTACGTGTTACATAATACACACCAAAACCAAACCCCATGGTTCGTATATTTTCGTGACTTCATGTACTGCGTATAATATGCCCTTGCAGTGTCCGAATGTTTGATTAACATATTATTATACCAATTACCAGTCACATATGTATGAGAATAATGCCGTCATGATGTTACGATATACTGCAGCAGTATAGGTACCGAATAAGTGTGTATTCGTTTCGGAAGACGCAATAAATAATCAAATAAATAACCATGACAAGACAATATAAATTATTGTAAATTTAGATAGGTACTATTATAAAATCAAAACCGACATAATTACAAATTAATTCTAAGAAAAAGTTGAAGAATAAAGAGTATTAATATGTGTATAGTTAGTTATGTTATTAACATCTTACATTCTTATATAATAAAATATCATTAGTAGTTACACAATAATATATCAAATTTCAAATTATATTATTCAAAATGCAAAACTATCATACTGGCATGGAAATCCAATCTAAAGTCAAAATACTAATAACTGATTTAACTGATTATAAACGCAAACAACAGCTAGTAATTAATACAATGATTCTTCTATTTTTTTTAATTGATTATAGTTATTTAATGTTCTTATTTTGCTTCGAGTATCTATGCTTAAAAAATAGAATATTAAATTATTACACATCAATACTATGTAGTACATGAAATATACACATAGATACATCGTGTGATAAATCGTCATATTTTATTATATTCTTCACATTGCGTTATAATGTGGTTGTAAGTACGTATAATGTAGTAGGCACCTAAACGTTTTATTTGCATTCTTCTAAATATCATGTTTAGGTGAATTTATACTTTTGTATACTATGAAGAGAGTAAAATAAAATTTGTTGGGGCGTTTGTTAAGACTTTTACAGTTCAAAGTTTTGCAATTCCGAGATTTTTATTCAACTTATGACGCCTAAAACAAGGATGAATTATATATTTTATTGTAAATTAGGTAAATACGTAAATTAGGTAAAAATAAGGTATATTTTATAGTTTTTAAAAATATTAAAATTATTAAATGCTAATTAATTAATTTTGGTGACCAAAAGTTTATAATATCTTTAATTCAACTTACTATAGTTTATGAATTCGTGTTGATAGTAGGTAATAACTAATAACTAATATGTATACAGTCTGATTTACAAATATTGTAGGTACTATACTTAATATTTATAATGAATTTAAGCAATAAAGCAAACGTACATAGATTTAAATGATTTAATATAACTTAAATTCAATGATAATAATGTAAGAGTATCTGCCCTATACTCGCAGATGCAATTGGCACATGGATAATATGTAATAATACGTTGAATCCGCCCACATTAAAAAAACCATTATCATCTCTCTTAACCTCTCTACTATGGGACCGTACCACAAATAACAAATTAAAACTTATAAAAAAACTATACAGAAATGGCGATCTCCCACCAACAGCCCGTAAAGTAGATGTTGTCACCACAAGAGCTAGAATTGGACATACACATCTCACCCATTCTTTCCTTTTCAGCCATGAAGAAGATCCAACCTGCCATCATTGTAACCTACCACTGACAATCGAACATCTCACACTCCACTGTGCCATTTTAAACCACCCCTCCAACATCGAAGAAGCTTGGGGAAGGGAAATCCAACACCGATGCAATCTTCTACTTTTTTAATGCCACTAAAATATCCAACTTATTATAATCCATCTCCTAATTATTTTATTTCTTGTTCTTTTGTTTTTTTCTTCTTTCTTTTAGGTATATAATATTTTTCTATGTATAATGTATATAACTATGTATAAATATATCTACGCTACTAAACCAGCCATAACAAAACCATTGTAAACTTCTACAGGCTAATGACCCTCAGCTGTTGAAGGCTTTACTCTTAATAAAAAAAAAAAATATGTAATAATATGTCTTTTACCTAACAGGATTATACACAACACAAATTAGTAAAATTAACCGATCTCCTACTCGTATATAATGACCATTAGGTTAACGACGACTGACGAGTGTGACAACCGGCGTGACGTTTCGGGCAAAAATTGAAGCAAGACCCCCCGGCGATAACACTTATAAGTACATACAGAACCATGTCGATAATGTATTTGTATACGTGTTTGATACTGTTTAGTAAAAAGGATATAATAATAATTATCCCTGTATAATTTCTCGTCGTGTATTTCCACAGAGCCCAAAAGGACTCGGCAGAGGTGGACCCACAAATTAATCAAGGGGGAGGTGGATAATGAAAATGTATCTATTACCAAATTAAGTCGTATTCAACAGGGTAGTACCTACTAATACTTTTTACTATCACTGTCTTAATCGATGCTTATACTTGTACAGTTGTACAGACTTTTCATACTTACACTCATTTTACTGCAAAAATATCAGAATAATGAAAATACACATGTACAATTCAACTAATAATAATATAATAATTTAATAAGGTTACTTGTACTTAAATTTACCAAGTAGTATATATTATGTCAATAAAAAAAAAATATAAATTTAAATTTAAAGAATTAAGTCTAGTCTTCTATTTTTGCTATTTGCAAAATGGTCAATAACTTTATCAGGCTTAATTTCAACGTCATTGGAAATTTCAGAATCACCCAGAAAACAACCAAGTCACAATAACTGCCAGTTTATCAGTTTAATTCCTTCGCGTTACATGATTTTGTTAAATTTGTATTTACTATATATATGTGTATTCTTCTAATTTCTAATCTTTTCGTGAGCCTTTGATGTGGCTATCGTGAATTGAATATTGTGGTCGTATAACAAAAATGTTAAAGTAGAACATAAGTTTAATAAGATTTCATAAATTAATCTCAAAAGGGGAGGGGGGGTATTACCTAATTGCCAGACGCTTGGATCCGCCACTCGGACTCGCTTCAACATCGCTTATTGTGTTCTGTATAAAATTTGCAATTTTACAATAATATTTGTGTACGGATAAAAATGTATGCCAATCGTTTGGACCTCTATAATTATACCGCACGTCACACGTGGTTATGTAACGATCACCACAAAAATGATAATAATAATAATAATAATGGAAATAGTACGGGTATAATATTATTATTCATTTCGTCGACCGTCTACAACAGACGGGCGTTGCGTATAATATACTTTTCATCGCATGACATTCGCGACCCAGAAAATTACGTACACTTATAATGATGATAATATTATGAACATGGCTGTACGTAGTATTTTATACCTATTAAAATATAGTACAACGTATTGCGATGTAGAAAAAAAAAATCTGTGCACGGCCTCCGTACGGCATCACCTTTCCCGCGGCACCTATTCTCCCGTACGCCGCGACTCGTGTCGCAAGACCTTTCGCGCGCGCTCGCGTCCCGGGCTCCAGCCGCCGAGAAGAAGGTTGCGACCGTTTAGAGACCTGTTGTACCACGCGTAACAGCCGCATGTAATACCGGTCGTGACAACCCGTCTCGAGACGACTAGGACGCTGCTGCAGTCGTGTCTCGTCGTCCTTATCGTGCGCAGCAACAGGAACACTGTACCTACCGCACCCGCGCGCGCGCCGTGGACGCACGCAACGTTGTTCGTTTCGATTTTCGAATCCTCGCCGAGACCGCACGACAATACGTACTACAGTTATTGTATACGGAGTATAGTTTTTTAGAACACGCTCCGAGTTAACATGTTTTTCAAAACGATCTTCGCGGTCGTGGTGATCGTGTGCGCCACTGACGCAGCGCTGAAACAGGTAAAACACGTCGAGTGATATTGTGGCGACTACACCCTACGAGGGTGAAAAATCCGTTACGATAACGCGCTTGTCGAGCTTGTACGTTAATATTAATTATGTTGTACCGGCCGTGTTTGTCGAAGAAAAATATGCTTGCTGGTTAGTCGCGCCGGGGGGATCGATCGGAATTTTAGTCAGAGCATTAGGCGATTAAAAAAAAATTTTTTTTTTATAAATCTGATATTTTAAGTTTGATATTATAAGCTGTACCTTGATTGATGGTTTATCTAGCCATATGTTTCTATGAGTTTTTCTTAAATCTATAACAATAGGTATACTATAAAAAAATAGGTAATTGGTGGTAACAATTAATAAGATTAATATTCAATACGAATTTGTAATTTTCTCTTTGACCTCAAATTGAAATCTTTCAACTATTTTTCTATACTGAGGTTTTATGTTCATTTTGATGCAAATGCTTACAATACTGTTAGGTTAGAGAGCCGATCATTAGTCATTAATTGTCTTTGTGGGTTATCGATTCGAAATGTTGGTACACAAACCGCTATTCTATAATTTTGTAGATGGCTCTAGATGCCGTACGTTGTTTATAAATTTAAATCAAAGTATCCTTATGAAAAATTTAGAAATTTTCTCTTAATAGGTTTTTACGTAAATCACTTCTCCTTTTGTAAGTATATTTATATGAAATTCTTTAAAACATTGAAGTTTGTCATAATTTAATTCAATAAAAATATTTTTATCTTCTAAAATCTTGCTTAAACCATTTTTAAATGCAGTTTAATTCCATCTGATGACTTCATGTTCAGTAGAACCTATAACATTAAGCCAGAGGTGCAATGGTTAGGTCTAGGGGGACAACGAACCCCTTGACCTATGGGCAATATTAATAAATTGCAAATCCAACCTATACATTTCCCAATAACCAAAACACATTTTTCTACGTGCAATTTGGAACGTATAAAAAAACTATTGTACGCCGCTGTTTTTTAACATTTTGGAATAATCAAACGAGTCAAACTCCAAATTTAGTTACACGTATAGTATTCACGTTGTATACGACATTGTAGAGTTAACATACCTATATGGTAGAAATAATTATAAAAATCAGATTTAGTTAGCTCCAACTGTAAATAATTGTTAGATGTAATACTGGTAACGTATGAACTAATGGAACTTTGAAAACGCGGATGCGGAACCTACATAGGGACATTATTTTATTATAATTGGTAAGACCTGCAGTACATTGAATAAATATTGTACTGCACATATTGTGTATAATTAGTAAAATTTACAAGCGACGTGTTGCACATGAGTAAGACCGGTAAAGGGAGGGATTGTCCATTGGTGATACCTCGCACTTACGGCATTATATCACGTGTAAATCTCTCATTTTATAATTCCTATGTATTACTGTGTATTTTTTCATCGCACAAGACTGTTATTCTTTCTTTGAGCAGAGACAAGCGTACAGTGGATATTCTAGCGGATATGCTCAAAAGGATGAAAGCCACCAAGATCTCAGCAAGGTTCCCGGTACACCAGGAGTAGACTATCCCATTTACCATGCGGTGCCAGAGACAAGTTTCAATTGCAAAGACGTACCGTACGCCCCCGGAATGTATGCCAATGTGGAGACCGGATGTCAGGTATAGTGTGAATCATTTTGGTGATATACATAAAAAAAACAAATCATCATATTTTTTAAAACAAGATACTATGTAATGGCAATCTCATATAATCTGTGGCGCGGTAATGTCTTATGGACAAGGGCACTTAAATAATAAAATAAAAATAAATCAGCGCCGCCAACTCCGTTGTTTAAACTGCGCTACCAATACAGGCGAATAAAACCATGTGTGTATTATGGTGCAGTCGTTTATCTGTCCAGACTTAATCGGTAATGTAAGTCAGTATATTACCGAAGAATTGAGAAAGAAAGAATTTGCATTCAAATTGTATTATAACATGTTCTGCATAATTTATGTATTAACCTAAAAGTAAGCCTATTTTAAAACCGTATTCGTTACGTTACCAATGACATAATTCCAACAAGTTGATGATTTTGAAAACAACTTTTACAGTGAGGCAGAGATTATTACCGAAGTCTGAGTCTTGAGAGTGTTCTTTGTCTTGCTTTCTTTGTCCCAAGAGCATTCACGCATTATTAAGTTAAAACAGAAGTTAAGTTAGTCTAACTTATTAACTTATTTCCACCTGGTAAATTGATTTAACTAAACCCAACTCATTTCCTTCTAGACTATATTTTGACGTTTTGTTTTTCCAATGTTCCAAATTAAGTAAGTTTTAAATTTTCACAACCAGAAGCATATTTTTGTATAATACCGTGTTCGATTTAAACTTTTAAGTTCATAGAATGTAGAAAATTATCAGAAATATATCGAATTGTTATTTAAAGAAAAAACATATTTGAACATGGTAATAACTAATAAGTAATAACTAATAACGTAATAACTAATAAATAATAGGGGAAACAATAGTGACTCGTCCAAAGACTATTACAGTATTACGCCACGAATTTTATTATAATATTACGATTTACGATTAGTGATTACGGATTTCTAATTGCGAATAGTGGCTGTCTGTAGAAGTGTAGACTATAATATTATTATGTGTAGCTCTTGGTGCTAGACAACAGAATAAAGAATTATTAATGGCCAACTCATCGATCGGTACCATTTGATTGACGGCTTGCACATTAAATTTAATGGTTTTAAAGTTTAAGTTCCAAGTAAACTACAACTTAGTATTTACTGCCCTGCTGTACACGTGGAACGGTTATTCAGTTCTGGAGAATCAACTTTTCAAAACGACACTTTTACTGAAATTCAATAGGTTTTTTATTTAATCACATTCTGATACTACGGTATTAGCTCGAAATTTGTAAAATTTACAATTCGTTTACATTTGTATCCTAGAAAGGTTATACACATTTTTTAGTGGAGCTAAGGGCAAATTAATACATTATAATTTATAAGAATTTAACAATATCTAAGATGTATTTGATATTATGCGTCTTGTGAGTTTGTGAATACTGCATACTTCAAAGTACCAAGTTATTAATACATAATTGAAACTCAAAAGTATTTATAAATGGTTTTTTATGTCTTTTAGTTTATAAATGTTTTTATTTTTTAAATTATTTTATTTTACTAAACTATTTTGACATTTCAAAACAATTTTTTAAAAAAAATTTACTGAACCTATAAATGGAAGTAAAGGGTATTTGTGAACTTAAATATTCAACATGTAAATTAATTTAATCGTTAATTTGCTTGAAAAAAATTAGTTAAATTAATTTAATGAGTTAAAAATATCTTTAACTTGACTATCGATGTTTGCTTAGTTGCTATATACATTAAAGTAAATGTATTGACCTAATTACATATTATACTTATGAATGTGCAAATACCAAATGGCAAGTACTTATATATACATACATATATGTAGACATATTGTACAGTAGTAAACTTCAAATTTAATAATGATTAATGAGCACATATTATGTTATACAACTACAAAAGTGTTTTTAATTCTCGGGCTATTTCAGCTATACATATTTGGTCACTAATCTTGACTAATAAACAGATTATGCAATAGTTATCACGATTTTTATCCATTTCCAACACATATACTGTACCTACTTGGTTACTTGCAATAACAGGTTATTTATGTGTAGGTGAAAGTCTAAAGATTATGCATTTATAAAATAACACATTCGAACAAAGTAATTATTATTAATTATTATAGTTATAACTTATAACTTATAACTAACTATAAATACAATATGTTAAAAATGTGGTGTTACAGTAATACTTTCAAGATAGCTACAGCTAGTGTCCTAACATTTACCCAAACTTCATTAAAATTGATTTGGAAAAATAACTGTTCTTCTAGTTCTATAACAATATCTTTATAAAAAGTCTAACCTAACCTATTCAATTTAATTTATACTATTATTTCTCAATGTGTTATAAGTTATAACTTATACTATTGATCGCTGAATGTATAGATATTTTATTCTGTGATTTAATGATTAGACTTGTTTTTTAGTTACTTATACATCCCCCTCTTGGGGCGACGAGAAGTGAATGTTAATATTAAAATACAGGAAAAATTATATACCTTTAATGCTATAAACACTATCCATTATAATTTATAAGTACAATTAGAATTTTTAACCTATAAATAATAACTATTGATATAAACAATAATTAATAATAATTAATATTTTAAAATCTGAACATCCAATAATTTTTCTATAGCTGTCAAGTATAACAATCGTCATTCAATGTATGATACAATATTATAGCTTTACATTAACCCTTCACTGCATGACTTTTTTTTTACAAACAGTTTTTTTTCTATATATTGTCCTAGGCTCTTAGAACCTTTAAAAAATAATTTAAAAATCAATTTTTATATTCTAAGTACCAAACTTAAGTACTTATTATGGTGTAGCATATATGCTACATATGCGCGAGGAGAATGATTGTCATAATATAGGTAAAAAAATACAATATTATTTACTTTTTGAAAATAATTGTTTTTATTTGTATTGTAATATATATTATCTATATTCTGTACTCACTAATCAGTCCCGAAAATGTATATAATTTTAATTTTTCTTTTTGTGCTACGTGTTTGACATATCGAAATTTACAATTATTAATTAGTAAATGATAATTGTTTACGATAATATTTATTTTATATCATGTTTTTAGGCTTATCACACTTGTCATGACGGCCGCGAGGGTCACCAAGGAGCGTCTTTCTTGTGCGCAAACGGTACTTTGTTCAACCAGAAGGAATTCGCTTGCGACTGGTGGTATAATGTGGATTGTAGCAAGGCTACGTATTATTACGAGTGAGCACACCTACATATATTATTATCTCGATTTTTATAATGTGTTGAAATTATTGTTGTTTAAACTTAACCGGCCGTCGCGTCGAGTAGGTTACATTTCACAAAATAAATAATTTTATACCATACTATACAAATAGTGACGGCTTAAAAAAATGTATACTATCATACATCCAATATCCATGTAGCCGCATGTAGGTAAATACTATTATAACACTTATTTATAAATTGTATGGTCAGTGAGGGGTGACCTAGTGAACGCTTTAGTGAACACTGAAGAAGCAACCACTGGAAAAATTATTGTAACTCAACGAATCCCATATCAGTTAAATGCTGTAATCGTAGCCACACACGTTCCGGCCGGTTTGTGGATTCCGGTTAGATTAATCTAACATTCATAAGTTTCAACTAAAGCCGCGTCCACACTATACAACGAACGTTAGCGAAGGCACATGTGACGACATGTTCGGCATCGTTTGTTGTAGTGTAGACAGGTCCGCGAAGCTTCGTCGAACCTTATCGAATGTTCGTTCACGTTCGATAAGCGGTAAATCAAAGGAATTCTATTTATAGTGTGGACGAAATTTGGTCTGATTTAGTTGTTCACGAACGTTCGATACGATTTGACGTACGATACAATACCTACGTCATTTTATTTTTTCAGTTTCTAACCTTTTTTGTATTTTAATAATGGAAAAAATAGAGAAGTGCAACTGGACTGATGCAAATTGTTTGAAACTTATTCAACTTTATCAAAAGCACCCTATATTATGGGATCCAAAGCATCCAAAATTCAAACTGACAAAACTAAAATATGATTGCACTCGCGAGTAATAAATCGTCTTCGTCACTTGACATTGTACAAATTTGTAAACTTAAAAAGAAAATAACGATATTGAAATTAAACTTGTTAAAAACATCTAACTCCTCGAAAAGATATTAAGACACTAACGATAATATAAACAACACATATGACCGAACGCAAACGAATGCTCTTCGTCAGAATTCGTTGAATAGTGTAGACAAAGATTAAAAATGTTACCGAACGTTCGGGCGTATTTGCCTTCGCTAGCAATCGTTACCATTCGCTATATAGTGTGGACGCGGCTTAACAGGTAGCTACAGTTCTAGATATAGTAGATATAGTTGGATCTTGGAGTAAGATTTTTGTACTCCCCTTGAGGGAGAGTTCAATATACTTTCGCCATAATTAAATTCAGCTTTAATAATGAAGTAACAAATCGTTATAACGTTTTAAATATATTATTATATTTTATCACTATAACTTAATAATAATTACTACGTTTGATGGTTTATGATGTTATTATATAATATTATTAACTATTATTTTAGTTAGGTACCAATGTACCATAAGCCATTATAGTTACAGTTGAAACGATGATTAACATTTTTATACCTAGCTTAGGGGGTCAACGTTTCGCAATCATTCAATTCAGGCAATTTAGCTCTAATGGCAGTCCAATTGTTTGAAATGCTTATGTTAGGTACCGTCACACGGTTATAGATTGTAGTTGCAAGTCAAAGGAGTGTTTTTTTTTGGAAAAATAGTCTGAATCATAATTTTCAAAAGACCAGTATTAATGCTTGTATAACACATATATTATATTATTAATGTACGCCTACTGTATATTTCTTTAGCTTGAACACAGATCCCGCAAAAAATCCGTTCACACCGAAAATCAAGGCGCCAGAGGAACCGTACTACAAGCAGCCATCATATGACAACTATTACCAAACTCCGAAGTATTACTAATTGTAAATTAATTTATAAAATAATTATTTAAACACTTGTTTTATGTAAATAAACTTAATAAAGTGTAAATTGTGAATATACAATATTTAAATTTACGTTTAACCTAATCTTACCTTGCCCTTTAGTCGCGCACATTTAATACTTAATATCACATAAAAAACACTTCGCCTTCAGCTAAGAAAAAAAAAATAAACATGTTTTAAATGCACTCGCCTGGTATTTTGAATCTTGTAAGCATTTCGCATAATAAAGTTGACATTGTAGGTATATTGGTATCATTAAATACTACGTTTACTGCAACGGTTGTAGTGTTGTACACGGATATATAAATTTAATATATAAATTATAATCAATGGTTAAACTAATAAAAACCCTAAGTAATAATCATATTATAAATATATTTATATTTATATATTTATAATAATCAATAATCATATCATGATAAAAGTAAGAATTATTAAAATTATAACTTGTTTAAATATTAGACTTTTATACAGCAAATCACTTCATTGAGAGACTAGATTATTATTTCATCATGACTTAGTTAGCTAATTTTACTTTTTCAACGCCCATCAACATGAAAGCCTCAAGTTTCGAATCTGTTAACTGACTGCGAAGTCTTGTTTTAATATTCTTCAGATGGGAAAATGATCTTTCACATGTAACTTGCATTGAAGGTAATGTTTAGCACATACTTATATGCAAGATAAAGATTTGTATATGTTTGATAGTACTAGTTAAACTTTGTTAAAACAGTATAACAGCACAAAAACAGTTTGTACAACTCGTGCACAATGTTTTTGAATCATTGTCATTTTTTTGTGTGCCTACTAATACTTTTTCTTCATTATTGTTTTTCATGTAACTGGTTGCATATGTTTCAGGGATACTTTTTTTAATTTGTTCCAATTTTCTGCAAAACTAATAAGTTCATTTTTTAAATTTTCATTTGTAGCATTTTTATTAAACCGTTGATGTTTATCACTTTAAATGGTTAATGCAATATCGGATAGTCCGAGTTCAGTTATTTCTTTGAAGTTTGTCGGTGAAAGACATGAAAAATCAGTATATAAGTCTCGATGCTTCAGGAACCTTATTCTCATACTTTCTACAATGGTATCAAGGATTTTAATATGTACATCAACTGTAAATTAATGGAGTTGATCATTAATTATTGTATAATCTGTCACAAACTCTCCTGACATTATTTTGATATTTCGGCTTCTAATTTCAGGAAAATGTTCTTAAAACAATTATATCCAAATTAAACTGATTTAATTCAATATTCACCTGTTGAACATAATCATCCCTACTTTTTTATTCCATCTCTATCTCTTTGAATTTGAATTAATTTTTCTAAAGCAGTGTCAAAATTCTTATATAAATAAATGCTGTTAGTATAGTAGAATATTTCAGTAAGGACGTTCTTATATGATCAGCTTTAACTTTAGTGTCTGATTTGAAATTATCACTGTTAATTATATCACTCACTGCCAATAATCCTTCTATGTAAATACATTAGATGGAGCACCAATCTTTCCAAATATTCTGTTAAGAGCAATTTCTTTATCCCACCATCGAGTTTTGCCAATTGATTGCAAACAACGATTACTTCATACTTGTACATCTTTTGGTAAAACATTCCATTTATTTGCTTTTTTACTCTTTTGAGTGATTGTATCTAAATGATCTTTAATGACTGAATCATAATTACTTAAGAATAATATTAACTCCAAAAAGTTTCCGTGATCATGTAAACTATCTAAACCTAAAGAATAAGCTGCCTCAAACTTATTACCTATGTAGCTTAAAAGCCACCAATAAATAATACACAATCTATTATCCTTTTAAAAATTTCTCTATTATTTTTAACTTCTTCCTCTCTTTTAACTTTTTGCACAGAAAATAAAAATATGTTAATGTCTTGTTTGTTTGTTAATAAAACACAATGGTTGTGAATTTTGCTACTTTCGTGTTCATTGATCCGCTAGTATACATACTTCCAAGAACTCATACCTGTTGTGAAGGAGTTACTTTCAATGGAAAATGATACAACACAATATATTAAATATATACAAATTAGTTAATCTAATTAATTATAGAGTTTAAATTTTAGACTTTATAAGAACCGTACATTTTTATATTTCCTCAATCTACTGAAACCTGACTGACGAGATAATATTATATTATTGTTATATATTTGGAGTTTTTTCTGGTTAATATTTAATCAATAATAACCCTGCAATTTAAAATTTCATCAAATGTAAGTTTATCTGGTATAGTATGTATACATTTTTCCGTGTATAGTTAGTAAATTAATAATAAAACCAAATTAAATTTAAGGTTGTCAAAGTCAGACTTAATGCAATTTATAATAATATAGAATAAAGGTATACTGTACAGCTAAAAAAAAAATGGTTGTTTATTGTTGAAACCAGTATAGCTCTTTGAACATCGAGGTTTTGTAACTTTGAAAGAAAATGACAGCAAACTAGTGAATTATTTTAGTAAAAGTATTCGAGTATAGACTATAGGTATTTAGATACTTTTTAATATAGATTATTGTATTAAATATTTAAATTCCTGACTCCTAACTCCTAAGTAATATAAGTACAATTGTTTGGTATAGATCTAAAACTTTAGTTTTTATCAAAGGTACTTATTTTCAAATAGTAACTCTTAATAGAAATTAAAACAATTTTTACTTATGAATAACAAAAAATTAATTAAATAATAATTTTAAAATATATAAAATATGCTTAGTTTTAACCTGTAATTTTAAATATTGAATAATATATAAGTACTAATAATTATCAAAATATTGCTTGTATTTAAATACTCAAACATAAACATAATTAAATTATTTATAATCAGTAATCACTAATCAACCAAATTATTTTTGATAGTTTAATTTTCCGCATTCTTTTGGTATATCATAATATATTATATTCAATTAGCCTAGGAAAAATTTCTTAAGACACCACACTATGCATACCTAATTATGGGCACAGCTTTTATTTAATTAGAGTTTATAACTTTTAAACTAATTTGTTAAATATTACATGATTAAAATACAATCTGAGTTGTAATAAATATATTATCCCTATAAAATAGGCAAATAAAATTAAAATTATAATATTGGAAAAAGACATTATTCTAATTGTATTAGTCACATAACAATTTACTAATAAAACATAGTATATACATATATAAGTATTTTTGTTTACATACTTGAATAATTATCAATGACTGATTATGTTAATTAAAAATGACATTCAGCCAATTTTGTATAGTATTTCATACTTTTACATTTCTAAATTACATCGTAAATAGCAGGTAACAACCCACTTAAAAATATTTAAATACTTTTTACTAGATGTAAAGATGAATTTAAATGAGGTTATTTACCAATTGTATATTTTTGTTAAAAATTAAAATAGTCATCAAATCATCATCGCTCCCCAAAATGCGATTAAAATAAATTATACAGCAAGTATTAATTAATACTTTCTAGTGCAGTTTTAAAATTCAAGGGGAAAAAAAATATTAAAACTTAACAACATATTCGACATAGTAGTCACATTGAGTCTTAGGGTTTTGGGTCAGTCGTCTTAATACCAATACTCTCAAATCATTGATGTGATGTACCGTTTTGCTCAGTAAATCGGAAAACGATTCGTAGAATATGGGATGTTGGCCTTGGGAGTAAACGTTATCGAACTTCCTCTGGTACCGCCTGTAATCGCAGTTGAACCGCAATGCCGTGTCGAGATCGTCACGGTGAACCCCGTGAAACACAATGTCCTAAAACGATAATGTTCGCACGAGGCGCTGTATGAATGAAAAATCAACGGAGCAACGGGTCATGATCGGCTTCACTCACTTCGTAATTGGTCCGGACCATCTCGCGCCTCAGCATGTACCGGCCGTATTGGAACGGGTTTTGAACCCTTTGAATCTGACTGACCTTCGCGCTGTAAAAATACCGCTCGATCCTCTGGTATTCGCGCGAGTACGATCCCCCGGGCACCGTGAACAACTCGTAACTATAGCTGTACACGGGCACGTCTTCCCACTCGTCCGGCACATGGCGCATCACGAACGACAACATGGACTCTTCCATTGCGCCGGCAACCGGATCACGGGGACAACGGGGACGTGATACTAATAATATTACGATGACGACACTTTCCGGAAACCGGCTGTATCCGCCGCAAGATGGTGTACGGGATGAAACGTCCGGACACGCGGGTAGTTTTGTTTTTCCTATCCAGTACTAAATACTAATGCGACGACGACGCCGGAAGGAAACCGGAAAATGTTTGAAAATTGCCAAGAAAAAAATAAATGCAGTTCGTTTACCAACACCGCAAACACAAGACCTTTTTCCTTATAAAATGTAGGTAATTGTTTTAACAAACCGACGGGGCGGGGATGTTGGTATATTTTAAGACTCTGCAGGGAGCACCGGACGAGCAACCGAGACGCGTGTAGGGTGCAGCAGTGTAGCAAAGGACGACAGTTTCACCGCGGAAACGCGTATAACACACCGTACACGGAGACTGACTATCGAGTACTGACGGAGACGGACGGACGTGTAATGGCGCGCGGGAGCGCGGCTAACAACTAACAAGACTATGACGACGGTGCGAAGATAAGATATCGGAGAAACGTTCTTTGGTAATCACTAATCACGTAGTCATTTTTATACCAACAACACTGAAGACTGAATGCACCGTAGAAATAAATAATCAAAGTTGGTAACTAGTTCAGTAGCGGCTCTAGGATTTGATTTTTACTTTTGGGGAGGGGGCATTAATATAACACAATAACCTTATTTATTTTTTTAACATGCGTATTATTATAAATTATATACCTATCGGCTATCAGTAATATCAAATTTTACTCAGATGCTTCAAAATAATGATACCATAAATTACTTTAGTCTTATTAAGAACAAATGGAAAAAAAGTAGGTAAATGTATATACTATATATACGAAAAAAGAAAAAAACAGCTCATATTAGGATTAACTTTAAATTATATGTAACAAAATAAAAATTTCAAATTATAATACAAAATGTATTCTTCGATTCTTACTTTTTGCAAATCATCATTTACATATATATATTATTATAAATCATACAAATTATTGAAAATAATGTATAATGCTTACTATTGTAGTACTATGGTGCCTATATAGGTTATTGGTAAAATGCGACAACGACGAAGCAAGTAACCAAAAATGTTCAGTTGACAGTTACACAGAAAAATATATTACCTACACGTTTTGATCGGTAGTAGACGTACTATTTTGATTTTTATATGTGATTATTCAATAGAATCTCGTGATTTCATTGGTATATTTGGATTTTGCATAGCTATTTTTAGTGGGTATTAATTATTATTTCTCGAATGAATGACGACGACGGCGATGTCGATAACGTGGCTGTTTTTTAGATTAAAATCATATCATATTATTTGATATTTCCGTTGTTACTTTGATGGTCTGAGAAAATAGTGTTAGTTTATTTTGATAATGTACAGTGTATCTTGCTCGGTCGTATAATAACAATAAGTGAGTATTTATGTACGCAAACTATGGTACACTCTATATTCATATTTTTACATGTCGTTTATTACATGTTTATTTTAGTACTTCGTTCATTTTATCCACGACAAAATTATTATCACTCGGTCCTACCTCGAATATATAGTATTGTAAATTACATTTAAAAAAAACTAACTTCTAACCTCTATTTTAACGTAAGTTACTATTGTATGCAAACTAACTTCTAACTAACTATGTTAGAAATTTGGAAAATTTCAGAAACGAATTCATATTCTAGCTTAGTTTTGATATTAAAGTAACTTAACTTGAACTAGTTGAAAAAAATGACCAACTTTCCCAGATTTGTAAATTATAGTAGCAAATAGCAATAACAATAATAATAGTTTACATTTTATTGAATTATTGTTTCGTGCGTTTGTTTTGGTCGTAACCGCAGAATTATAGATTAAATGCCAACCGCCGCCACTGACAACAATAACACTGCACAGTGCACATTTAATTTTTTTTGAATCAATTCGGGAACGTAATCTGCTGACTCAATTATGCGATAACGCAATAATCGTACGTCGGGACTGTTGGGAGGGAACAAAATGGTCAGATAAGCGAGAAAATGTTTACGTTCTACGATTTTCGTTATTCAGTTTGTATGGGTATTTCTTCGTTTTGTATTATTTGCAAGGTGGATTTATTTGTAAATCCACCCTGATTATACTCTTTAATATTATTTACACTATAATGGCCTAAAGTAGAATTAAATAATTTAGCTCAATTGTTTTTAGAATATATGACGTGTTGTCGAACAATATGACTACATGTCGATAACGTATCCGTGTACGCCGTGCAAAATAGGTGATGGGTACTTACTACTTTCGTACCGATCACCCTTCTATAACATTCATTTGGGTTGAGCCATTGATATTAGAATATACGGTATATGGTATTACGTATCATTATATAATATTATTTATGTGAAAAGACAAAAGTTATATCTTAAAAATTAAGATATAATATTTTGTGTACATTGAATATTGATTGCAGTAAAAATAATTTAATCAATGCCACGGTATACCAGCCAGGTATGTAGTGTGTATTTACTATTTAGCTACTGTAACCGGTATCTGTTATTTATTTGGTTTAATAGTTTTAGTTAAGTTATGTATGTTTTCACCAAAAGCGACGCCATATGCTATATAAAAAAAAAAAATGTAGTGTGTACAGTGTACACTGTACAGAATAATTTATTTTATTTTTTATTATATTGCTTGAATTGGGTTATCTACATTATACATCCACAACAGTGATTAGCGTTTTCTTCTACACATAAAATATAAATACTAAATAGATTTCAAGTTTTTTGCTTATAATTATTCGAATGTTGATAAGGAGGATGACTCTTTATATTCCTAGAAATGCTGTTCTTTAATTCTTTAATCACAATTTTAAATAATTTTGAAATTAGCTTCATTAATATACACAATCTGACAGAGCAAATAAAACATGAGTAATGTTATATTATGTTATGTATAGTGAACAAATGGTATTACCATTGATTATAAATAGTGTTTACTGTTTACTATTTTTACTATTTACTATTTATAATCAATGGTATTACGATATAATACGTTATATAATTTCCAAGTAAACCTTTTTTCTTTCTATTGACTAAAACGAATGAAATCTCAATGTACATAATACTTAGTAAGTTATTATGTTTATGTACTTTGGAGAATTACAATTTCAAAATATAACAATAAACCAAAATTGTCTTATTTATATTTTACGAAAAAAACTGAAAAAATTCTCAAATTTCAAATGGCTATAAATAGTATAAAAAAATCCAAAACCGTTTGAAATTTACACACAATCTCTAAAAAATAGCCATGCAAATACTTGGTTAACATTTCAATACTTTCAACTCGATCAATACTTTTTGAATTACAATGAAAAAAAAAATCAAAATTGACATTGACATGTATGTCACAATTGATATGGCTGTTTTTTTGTCAGTTTTCCACCATTATTGGGAAAACGGTTGAGAAATTCAAAAAATGACCTCCCTACGACTCTACTGCACCAATTAGACAAAATTTGAGACCGGAAGCCTATACTACTATTGATTATACATATGTAATTTATAGGATAACGTTTTCTAGAAAAATCGTGATGACATAAAAAAAAATAAAAAAAAACCCATCATGGTAAAACCAATACATTCATCGTTTCACTCATAATCTAAAAATATTTTCTCTATACAAAATTATTTTCATTTACATATATTCTTTCATTTTATTTTATTTTATTTTATATTCCGTGCGATTTTTAAAACTGGCGATGTTTTTTAAATCGAAACCGGTCGTATTCATTAGTAATTTATTTTTAATTTATTTTTATTTTTATTTATACTATTTATTGTCAACAAGGAACTCCTTAATTGCGCTAAGTATAATGGTTATGGTAAACTATAGAGTGCACTTATCCTTGCGTTAGTGCAAGCCTCAAATAATGTTTCGAAATTCAACAGTATATAAAAATTAGTGTTAAAAACTAGAAAGATTCGATCCTGTAAAATGTCTGAGTAAAATTGTATTATTGAGGTGCATTGGACAGGACGACGAACTTGAACGCAAATTATTGTTTTCTCCAAATAAAATTGAACTCTAATTTGAAAATTAACCCTCTTAATGACATGGTCGTCGCGATAAAATACTTCGATTTTTCTTGGCACACGTCCAACCCTATTACCGCGTCCGAACGGCTTTCAATAATATATAATATAATATGGTCGTTGAAATTCTCCGAATATCGGCAACGACACCGAGAGTCACGTCGGCCGCTCGTTAAGGTTGTTGTAACCATTTGATTGCCATAGGGCGTAGACCGTTCATTGTCAAGGCCAAACTCAATGGGTGACCAAACAAAAAGCCTGGCCGATACATGTGACAACATTACGTGTATATAGAGAATGTGCTTAATTGTTGGACATTTTTGGTGATATTTTTTTCTTTCTGCTACGTTGGCTCCCCTGTTATACACCGGAACACGCTATACACCTATGTACCTACGCTAACTAAATTTTTTTTCACAAATTTATAACCGTTGTATAGTATACTGTATACATAATATATAATAATATACATAACTACCGTCTAAACCAGGGATGGGCAAAGTACGGCCCGCGGGCCAACTCCGGCCCGCCGAGGGTCCATCGACATGGAGAGTATATGGCGTTTAGAGTATAAAAAAATTTCCAAAATATTCTGAAAATGATCCAAGAAAATAGTTTTAAATATGTAAATATTTAAAATATTTACATTTACGCGGTCGTACCATCACAGCGTGGTTTAGGTAGATACTACACCCTCACATATCGGCTAAACTCCAGCAAGCATACCAACGACTAGGGATTCTCTTTCCAATATTAAATAGAAAATCAACTATTAGTAAAAAATGCTCACTTATTATATATAAGCAAGTACTAAGACCTTTAATTTTATACGTAAGTCCTATATGGGGCAGTTGTGCAAATAGTCACATAAATAAAATTCAAATTTACCAAAACAAAATACTCCGCATAATAACTGATGCTCCCTGGTTCGTACGCAACAAAGCCCTGCATAATGACTTGAAAATCCCTACTATTGACGAGCACATAAACCATTTAACAAACAGTTTTTTTCATTCACTTACGAACTCGAATGGCGCCGCCCACTACAATTTAATCGAAAGCCCACCAAAAAATTCGCTGCCTCAAGAGAGGAAGACCCCACGACCGCATTAATTGTCCTACCGCTAATCGATGATAAATCAAAAACATCATGCCTGAAAAATTCTAGTTTTACTTAAGGGGCCACAACATATATATTGTAACGTGTATTATAGACCCTCTGCACTTCCATAGTTTGTAGGTGTTAACGATGTCCGATTTCAATTTTTAGAACATTACTGAAATCATTGATATGTGTACTGTGCATCTACCGGATCATTTAATGAAATATTGGTCGAGAAGTTAACTACTAATTGTTTAATATTTAATTTCTTATACATTTGGTTTAGCTATAAAATCGGAAAAAACGGTTCTTTTTAAAAATCATCCGGTCAATGCACAGTTTAACTTATCCTCTTTAATATTGTTCAGGGGTGTTATACTCAAAAGCTGATTTTTAGACTAAAAAAAAAGGAAATACGGAAATGTGTTTTAACGAAAATTTGAAAAATATATTTTGTGGTATGTGCTGCTGTTACGCCGAGCCTGGCCACGGTCGTCGGAAATCGTGTTATCGTGTACGAAATATTATTTTTAGACAGCTTACCTATATTGTATTTAGCAATTAGCCGTTCCAGCCACTCGCTATCGCGAACATATATAAATATCATTCGAATATTCGATAACGATTGTCGATTACATTATTACATTACGAGAAAGTAGAAAACATGATACAAACAACATATTATTTTTATTTTTAATTTGTACATTGGTAGAAAATATAATCGATACTTTTATCATCAATTTTATTTTTACGTATTTTTCTAAAATAGGTACGATAGAACGATAACATGTTGTCAATTATTTGTCATTGTCATATTTGCAGTATTGTTATTCGTATGCTTTTCAATTTTATATGATTATTTATTTATATAATTAATTTTAGTATTATATCGCACTTATGAATGTAAGAAAGTTGTATGTATATATTATAAATAGGTTTAGATAGCTATTCTAGCTAGGAATGCCTTAATAAAAAAAAAAAAGGTAGATACTAGATAGTAGCATTGATTAAGTATACATAGATAAGCCACGTCAATGGGCATAATGGAAACTAATTAATTAATACCGCAATGTGTCAATAGATAGCGTTTAATGTCATGATTGAACAATTAAATTATTAGGATCGAAATCAAATACTAAAAATAAACTGTACCCAAACAATCGACATCAGTTCAAAGTCCACTGTTCATTCTGGGAAGTTTCAGATAAGAAATAATCTAAAATCGTATAGCAATTATTATTATATTATAATTGTATAGAGGGCATTAATGATAAAGTAAAGCAGAACGCCAGAACATAATATTTAAAATTATTCTTTCACCGATTTTTGTTTTCTATTTGAGAGGATAAGATCATAGGGATAATTTTAATATATCTAAAGAGTTATTAAGAGTTATTAAGGATGTTTATCTATTAAATTCTATCCTAAATCATAATCCTAATAATTATCTCGGATACTAAACTATTAAGCGGCCCCTAGACGATCAATAATATTGACGAGTTAGATTGACACCAGCGTCAATGTACTTCAATCAGCTCGTCAAACACAGCCGTCAACCACCCGATTCGTCGCCAAGCGGTGTCGATAGTTCCGCCATGCTATCTGACTGATAAATGATTACAATTTTGGAAATATTGACAATAAATGCTTCTAGACGTTCAATACGTCCTGTCAATCTTGCCCGTCAATGAGCATCAATCAAAATTTCTATCAATCTCTCTCAATGATTGACAATCCATATCAATATCCTTCTAAACGATCAATACTTGCTTCAATATGGTTCCGTCAATATTATTGATACAAATATTGACAATATTATTGATCGTCTTGGGGCCGCTTTATAAATTGTTATAAAACATATGAAATGGACATTATCGCGACGATATCCCACAATAGTACACAAGAGGACGCTTTAATGTTTAATGTAACACTACATCAACATTGCTAAAAACAAAAATGGATATTGACGTTTTGGGACAGTGTGCGCGTCTTGAAACTACGAATCTTAGTTCACAATTACAAAATATGTGTATGTGTAGGTACAAAATAATTGTATCTACAGAGAACTCATAAGTAAAATAGTATTTCACTTATAATCGAGTACCATATGTTTTTCAAAAAACCAATAATCTACTTCAAAGAATCAAAATAATATTAATTTTGTGTACGGTAATGAATTTCATAATTGATGTATTAAATGTATGTACAAATATGAACACTATGTATCTAATAACATTGTAGTATGTTTGTTATATTTATATTACTTAAAAGTTAAAATGTATAATAATTAACAGTCCATCCAGACTTAAATGTTTGAACCGTTGAATAAACGTTAAAAAATATTTTTTCACCAAACAGTGAAATGGACAAACGTGTATTAGTGTCTGTGTGTAATAAATAATATAAACATGAATATTGTTCAAAGTCGAATAAAGAAATGTAATTTAATAATTTACTATTGTTTATGCGGTCTTTGTGAGTATTGATTATATTTCTACTGGTTTAAAATCAACAACATATTTGATATAGTAGTCACTTTGAGTGGCAGTTTGGCCACTTATCTTAGACAAGATTATTATTATTTTTTTGTTCGTACCGTTCGAAATAGCTTCTGTGACACTAGAAAAAAAATGTGGTTGCTTAGAATAATTGAAAAATGATGAACTGAGTCTTCGGTAGTCGCATGTGAATTTCAATGCCGTTGAAAGTTCGTCCTCCTTAATAACATAATATACCGTCTCCTGTAATAAAAAAAAAAAAATGCGTACGAAGACGATTAACATTAATGTGTTACGTTACCTAACTCTCTTTTTGTATAGTTCACGCATCATCAATAAAGTATGATACAATAATACAAGTATATTTAGCTTCATGGGCTGCACCAGAATACATACATATGGTTAATACCACATTTATTTATTTATTTTATTTTTATTGATATACGCCTGGACAGGCATTAATTTAAGTACAATATTTCAGTAGACTAATAATATAACAAACAGTTGTAACAATGGTATGAAAAAATTAAAATATATATGTTAAATATGTTAATTGAAAAGTATTAAAAGTGACATAGACTAGGCTGAGTTTAGGCTGCGTAACATTCTGTGAAGTGGGTGATTAAATCCATAGGAGGTGCGGTGGTAAGGTAATTGAAAAAGGTAATGATTTCTTGTAGAGTGAGTAGGAACACGGAATGAGATAGAAGAGAGCAATTCAGGAAAATCTAAAGATCCCTCAAGAAGCGAAGAGATAAAATGACGGTCAGCCCCTGCGCGGCGTGATGCTAAAGAAGGGATTCGAAGAGTAGAGGAGATGAGTGAGTAATCGTGTATGGGGTATTTAATTTTTAATTTGAAGGCAGCATAGGACAAAAATCTGTTTTGCACTCGTTCTATTCTTAATTCATCACGGGCTAGGTAAGGATGCCATATCACTACTCCAAATTCTAAAATGGAGCGAACCAAGGAGAAATAGAGTATACGGAGGCAGGAGCTAGATGAGAAGTTGGTGGTGTTACGTTTAACAAATCCTAATATTTTGAGTGCTCTGCCGATTATTATGTTGATATGATGGTCAAAAGAGAGTGTTGGGGTGAGATAGATACCTAGGTCCTTTATAAGAAATACACGATTTAGAAGAGAACCATTAAGGAAGTAGGAATGGTGGAGAGGTGAGGCGCTTCTAGAAAAAGACATTATGTGGCATTTATCGACGTTAAGAGTAAGATTAATACGGCTAACCCAACCCGAGAATGCATCAAGGTCAGATTGCAGAAGACGGCAGTCAGAGAGAGAGTTTATTTTGAAGTACAGTTTAATGTCGTCGGCGAATAAGAGAACTTTAACAGAGGATAAACAATCATTGAGAGAGTTCATAAATAGAATGAAAAGGAGAGGGCTAAGATGTCCACCTTGGGGAACACCGGAAGATATGGTAACAAGATCGGAGTGCATACCATTGATGGATACAAATTGTCTTCTTGATGTTAGATAGGACTCTAACCAGGAGAGAAGAGGGTTACCAATACCAAGACTGTCAAGAGTATCAATTAAAAGACCGTGATCAACTGTATCAAAGGCTTTCTTGAAGTCAGTAAATATGGCATCCACTTGAGAACCAGTTTCCAGATTGTCCAAAATTTAAGAAGTGAATGCTAAACTATTAGTGACTGTGGATTTTCCGGGTCTGAAGCCGTGTTGATTATTGTGAATAATGTGATTGAGGCTTCGTTTAATGGAACAGTAGATTATGGATTCGAAAAGTTTAGCCAGATGAGGAAGAATGGTGATTGGTCTATAGTTAGACACATCAGAGGGGTCGCCAGATTTTAGGATAGGGGTAATGGAGCACGTTTTCCACACGGTTGGAAAGATTCCTTTATTTAAGGAGCGTCTAAAAAGAATGAATAGAGGAAAGGCCAGGGAGTTTCGACAGTTATAATGTAATCTGGCAGAGATGTTATCAGGTCCGTTGGAATGATTATTTTTTAGCGATTGAAGAGCTGAGAGAACATCATCAAGTGAGAAGGAGCAGTTAGAGGGGAGATCATATGGGTAGATTTTTTTGGAGAAGGTATTAGGATCAGCGTCTAACGTGGGTTTGAAAACAGAAGAGAAAAATTTGGAAAATAGGTTTGCCGAGCTTAATGGGTTATTTGCAGTAGTACCAGAAAGATGTACAGAAGAAGGGATAGAAGAGTGTTGTTTCAAGTCTCTCGTGTATTTCCAGAAATAAGATGGATTGGAGAAGAGGTAGTTTTCAGTGGCACTGATATAAGAACGGTAATCTGAGAGAGATAGGCGCTTACATTTTGCTCTTAGCTCAGAAAAAACTGAGTAATCGGAGGCTCTATTTGTCTGCTTGAATAATTTATGAGCGTACTTTTTCCTCTTTATCATGGTTTTTAAGGAAGGAGAAACCCAACGGGGAAATTTCGGGGTTTTAAATATCTTGTTAGGGACAAATTTTTGAATTGAGTTTAGAATAGCATCATTGAAAACTGCAGCAGCATCGTTGATGGAGTAATTAGAAAAGGTGACATCCCAGTTGAATGTGTTGAAGAAGTTCGAAATAGATTCGTAGTCCCAAGCTTTGAAGTCATAATATGAATGAGGAGAATTAGTGCTCGGCTCATTATGGTAGTTTAATTTGATAAGTAGTGGAGGATGGTAAGGGTCAGGATGGCATCACATGGCATATATATATCAGTGGCGTATATAGGATTTAATTTCGGAGGGGGCCGATTATGTATTTAGAGTTTAGGGAGAAATGACGGAGGAGGCACAATGACAAATATTGCTTAAACGCTAAAAGACCTTTGGACTATTTGGACTGTCATCATTACTTCACCAGAGAAAAAATAAACTCATTTTTTTATTTTTTATGAAATGTAATGTAAAAAATGTATAAAAACTCTTCATTGCAGTAAACAATTTTTTTACTACAGTCACTCAAAATTAATTAAGTACATATTTTCTTACAAGAATAAACGAATATTATACATTTTGAATACGAGGTTTTGAATCGACATTTGTCTCTTCATTATGACGAAGCTGTCGTACCCACAAAACTTTAAAGCATATGGCTAAACGACAAACTGTGATACGATATAAATACTCGGAAACACGAAAATACACGTGTCTAAAGCACGAAAGCCTCGAACTTGAGTCTCGGAGATACCGCACACAACTGATGTCTGATCAACGATAATAAATAACAAAATGTTACGGTCACAGAATATATTAATGTTATGGTATAGCAGTGATGGAATGGCCCCGGTGCAGAGTGGGACAAATCAAATATTAATAGAATATACTATCTATTATTATCTATTATCTATTATTATTAGCTAATTTTACAAATACCGATAATTCCTATCTATCTATTTCTATCCGACTACACAGACTACAGGGTATACAATTTTTATTATCTTATCGCATAAGCGATTTTTCATTTCGGGGGGGGGGGGGGGGGGGGCCCCATCGGCCCCCCCCATATATACGCCCCTGATATATATATTATATGATTTTTTGACAGTAGGATGTGAATTTGTAAGTCTGAATTCTTTGCGGTGTTAATATTAAGCAGGTATTCAAAAAAAAAAACAAGTTAATAAATGAATAAACTAAAATTGCATAATTTGATGCTTTATGTTATCATAACACGTCGAATGGCAAAACTAAAAATAACTTGATATACTCGTATATACAGTACAATCTCGGTAATCTGACACATATCAGACCACGCTACTGCCGGATTAACGGGGGTTCACATAAAAACGCATTTTTACTTATTGAATTTTACCTTTTTTACTGATACATATAAAAAAAATGAATTACATTATGTATTATTATTATTTATTAATAATCATTATTATTATTTATTTATTGTCATTATTGTAGAATATAAATAATACGTACATGGTTATATTTAATTAATATTTTAATTAGACAGGTTTAAAAAAATGATTAATTTTTTTGTTTTTTTGTTTGAAATTATACTTTTAATACTTTTTCTTGTAGTCGTTTAAGTAAACTGAATAAAAATAAAATATCTAATAGGTTATACGTATTTAATTAATCTGTAATTAAATAGTTTTATCTAACATTTTAACGTTAACGATAGTAATTTTATATATAAATATATGTATATACGTATATAATATATATATACGAGTATATATATATATATTGGTACGTATAGGTTAAAAAAAGCCGGATTACTGGATGTATCGGATTATCGAACGGCCGGATTACCGATATTGTACTGTACTTAGGAGTAAGTTTTAATGTTTTATTAATTATTTTATTTTTAAATTATGCCGAGTTAATTATTTAAACCGACATAATTTTTCATAATTTAGACATTTCCAAATGGTCAACTATTCATTTATGGTTAAGTCTTATACAAATAGGTATGATTTCGTCCTCTTGGCTCCTATAAGCAGGGCTCGAAATGGACCGGAACGCACCGGAACGCAGTTCCGGTTCACGACAAAACATTTTATAGCGTTCCGTTTGGTAAAAAAAATACGTTTATCGTTCCGGTTCAAACAAATTTTTACTTTATATACCATATATTGGTAGAATTTAAAAATTTTGCAGAATTGTACACAGTAAATATTTAATAAACGTCAAATTGACTGCGACGCATTGGTAAATTTATTGCTTATCTATACCATAGAATATAGATTAAATATACAGTATATTTAATCTATGTCTATACGGACTATGCGATAATCGCCGTCCGCCGATAATGTAATTTTAGGTATATTCATATCTTCCCAAGTGCCATTTACATTGCGTAAACACAACCTCCCCTCGCTCCAACTTCAAGGAGTCGAGATTCCTTCATCGAATCAGGTAAAATACTTGGGAATTTTACTAGACAAAAGATTGACATGGGGACCTCATATAAAGTCCAAACGTAAAATCCTTAACTACCGCCTTCATCTACTCAGGCCGATTCTTAAATCCAAACTATCAATACACACAAAGTCCACATTGTACAAATCTCTACTCAGACCCATCTGGGCGTACGGTATGCAAATCTGGGGATGTGCCAAACCTTCCCAAGTCCGCACTATCCAAGCTTCCCAGTCCATCACTCTCCGGCTAATAGCCTCGGCCCTATGGTATGTAACAAATGGAACCCTACACAATGATTTAAGAATTTCAACAGTTGACCAACTAGCTAAATTATATTAAAACAGATTTCACTTCAAACTGCAACACCATCCCAATCCTTTAGTCACTCACCTAGCATCACGTACTCTTCCTGATAACCCACCACGCCGACTTAAAAGAAAATGGTGCCGTGACCTATTAAATTAATAAACAAAAAAATAAATTACTAGAGGGTACCATCGCTGGATGATTTCCCTCATCATGTGCTTCATGTGTATTTTATTATGTATATAGTGTTGTATCAGTTATCTATTTTACTTATTGTGTCATGTAACACAGATTGTAAATTTTCTAATAAAAAATACGTATGGGTATTTTTAACTTGCGATATGAAATACTATTTAACATGGAACGGTGCATACTGCATAAGGGTAAGCTCACACGGACCACTCGTGAATGATTTTTTGTAGTTAAATTGTGGTTATACTGTCGGCGAAATCGACCACTTTTAAACAACTTTTTTGTGGTCGTTAGAAGTCCGAACCGACGTCAATATAACCACACCACAACCACAAATGTGGCGTACGTTCTTTATTTCTATTTTACACGTTTTGCTATTTCTTTTATAGTGTAAAAATGGACTTTGAAGAGGAAGCACTGTTATTACTTTTAATACAGCGAAGAATGCGGCGTCGTAAGAAGAGACAATTTTGGGTCCATCCTATTAAATTATGCAATTCTTCTATAAACAATTCTGTGTCAAATGCGTCGTCGTTTTCACTTTGTTCAGTCATAATTTATCTCGTATTGAACACAAAACTCGTGAGCATGTATTACTGAACAACAACTGAACCAACTCAACTAATCGACAAACTTCATAACACTAGTCATAAAATAATAATGATAATAATATTTGTATAGATTATACAGATATCAATGATATTTCTATAAATATAAAATAATAATGATTAGTGCTGGTGGCAAGTGGTCGGAAAGTGGTTGACGTGTCGCAACATGTGTTACGCTCAACCACCGACGACCACAATTTCGTGGGTGATACAGTCGACACGATGCGACTGAAGTCGAATCGAAACTGACGGCAGAAAGTGGTCCGTCTGAGTTCAATTGCATTTTTCATATTATTATATATGTTTTTAATTTATCAACCACGAGCGACCACCGTTTTGCGGTCGTAGCGTGGTTCTAAAGTGGTCCGAGTCAGCTCACCCTTATGACCCTTAAGACGTTTTGACGTCCCCACGTGCCTGAAGTTTTGTACATACGTTCCCGCAAGTTAGCCGGAAATTCTTTATCAAACGTAAATTCGTAATTTTTTTTGATTTTTCTGAGTGACAGCACCCCGTGTTCATATACTCGTATGTTTGAATGTTCCTATTAGCGTTCAGTATCGTTTTAGCTGCAGTAATAAATGTATTATCAACTAGGGATGGGATTTTCAACGCATTTTGATGAACTGAATCATTAGACTAGGTTTTTAGGTTCAATAATGCTCAATTCACTAATAACTATCAAATTTGTTGTAGAGTAGATTCAATTTCCATGAACATATACAAAAAAAATATTGTGTGATGGTATTATTTTCCTAGATATAACGCAGGCCTTTGAACGGACGTATCAAAATCACTAATTTTATACTGAAACAATTCTTCCTGGCACAAGCAACAAGCACCAAACAGCAAACCTTATTAACGAGGCCCAACATAAGAATTACTAAATTAAAAATCAATCATAACCATAGGCGCAACTAGGGTAAAAAATCTGGGGGGCTACAGTCCTTCTACCAAAAATATTAACTTAAAATAACCTGTTAATTACCCCTACTCTTATATTATATACCTAATTTTATATATCATCTCAACATATTTTAGACTCTGAGCCAAGTTCGAATACGATTTTACATTTTTAAAGTAAAATATAAGACCTGGTAGGTTTGACCGAGCCTGGGTCCGGGCCCCTCTTTGAGGACTGGGCTTCAGGGCTACAGCCCCTGCTGCCCCCTCCCACTATCTTCAGATCTGCTAATAGTTACGGGTTTGATTGATTAAGTATTACACAAATACTTTAATTTATAACAAAAATAATGGAATGTGTTACCTCCGACATATTTTTTAGCATCTCTTGTCTTAATTTAAATCGACCATACTGAAATGGATTTTGCACTCTTTGTATGCTCTTTATTTTATGTGCAGTTGAGTCAAAAAGTTTACTAATGTTCATGTGTTCTACGCTATCTTGCTCGAGATCAAATAATTTGTAACTCTCATCGTAGTCTGCAGTTATCCACTCATTGGGTTTATGGGATAGTACAAATTCAAGCATTGATTCCATTTTACCTGTAATTAGTTGAATTATTTAATTACAATATACTTATTTATAAATCATGAATAAACATGATAATATTATATTTTACTTTACCGAGGTGGACAAATTAGTGATTTTAGTGAAGTACTGAAGTATGACAGTATTACAATTTTACTAATTTAAGCTTAGTTAAGATATAAGATTAATAATATTACAAAATAAGATAAATAAATTAAAATTAAAAATGTTTAATAATACATAGTTCCTGATAAAAGGTTTATTGTTCGCTTTACTTCGCTTTCACTCTCCAGTTCACTAAAGCTAGACATGTAATTTTCAATCGCGCGATAGTTGCGCAACAGTTGGATCATAACAGCGCTCACAAATGCAACTAAACTGTCATGTTAACACAAAATGATCACATGTAGTTGCGCGATCGAAAAATTTGTGACAAAACACAAACTGATTAGTTGGTCAAACTGATCAGTTGCATTGTGAAGTTTGCCATGTGAAACCGTTGCGCAACTAACTATCGGGCGATTGAAAATTGCATGTCAGCGACTAAGTTGTTTTTCAGTAAAATAGTGCGTCGAAATAATAATAAATAAAAAATAAACAATTTAAAAACTATTACAATACTATCAGGCCCGGATTTTGGCCTAGGGCGGCAAAATTTGAAGAGCGGCAAATTTATTGTATTGAAATAAAAAATAAATGTATTTTATATTTTATTTTTTGTAGATCACATATTAAAAATTGTTCGGGTTTCGGTGTATCATTTTTGTCTACATTTATTCGTAAAATATCGTTTATCATTATATCATACTAATAAA
Source organism: Periphyllus acericola (assembly GCA_949715065.1). Taxonomy (NCBI): domain Eukaryota; kingdom Metazoa; phylum Arthropoda; class Insecta; order Hemiptera; family Aphididae; genus Periphyllus; species Periphyllus acericola. Next base: position 41,553,083 of record OX454266.1, read on the forward strand.
TAATAATACTATATTACGTATACATATAATATGTGGATGCACAATGCACATACGTTTATTGTTGCCACGCTGTGGCACTGCACTATAAAAATAGAATTTGTCAAACAACAAAAATAAGTAGATACCAATATTAGTCGTTCTATAATCTTATCTGTGTTGTGAACTATAAAATCATGTTATTTCTTATTATTATAAATGAAATATTACACACTTTTATTTTATTTCGATTATATACGCGAGTACGCGACCATAATTATTAGTTCACGCTAAATGTTATTAATGACGTGACTCGTGATTATTTGGCAAAACACGGGATAAATCAAAATATAGATAGTGATTTTACGTGTTCAAAACGAAATTATCCCAATAAACCTAGATTTTTATATAAAACATTATTTTATAGAACACGTATAAATGGTGACAGTTACGATCATGGTTTTTTAATGATACTGAAAAATCTACAACCAGATATGAAGCTTTGGCACTTTTAAAACATTTTAACATCGTAGAAATGACGTGTTTTATGATTATTTTTTGGCACGAAGTTTTAGAAAGATTTGATGCTTTAAATGTAAAATGTGTGGTGAAACCAGTTTAATATGTTCGGAAAAAGACCAAGCAGACAATAATTACACAACAATTAACAAAGCAGTAGTTAGTGGAAGTTTATCTGTTGGTATGCATAGAATACATTTATTATATATCCTGTATTTCCTATGCAGTTATTTTTCAAAATTTATTTTTCGTGTTCATATAAGCTAACAAATCGGTGTTTTGCGGAGAAATGTGTTTTTGAGAAAAATGATTAAAAATATTGTATCAGTGAGAATTACTAACTGCATGTGTTCCGTTTGAATGTGCTATGTTGTATAAGTATCAAGTCATCATTATTTAATTTTTATTCATTCGGAATATTTTATTTATAACTCAAAAAGTAATAATGTGTTAAACATGATTTAAAATATATTTTAATAATGATTTTATAATCTATAGGTTGGTGAATACAAATAGGTAAACAGTAGCTATAAATCTTAGTTAGGTAGGCGCAGGCCGCGGACATTAAAAATATTGCAACAGAGTACTATGTCTATGTGTACTATGCACGTATGCGCGTGTATGCATTTCATATCTACGCGCTGCGTACACACCACACGGTATACGAGTATACGACGAAGGTTCATGAAATAATAATTTGAGCTCCCGAACTAGCGTGCTCGACGGACCGGTCCGCGGTCGCCGACTACGAATAATAGGCGTGTCATCGAACGGGCGCGCGTGCTTGCGCATCGCGAAAACACCTAACAGCGCGTTCTCTCGGTCGTTGTAGACGTTTCACTTTCGGTGTGGCGTCCTCTTAATAAGAAACTGCGATCAGTAAATATTGATTTGAGTATGGCTGTTGAGTTGTATGAATCTCTAGAATATTATACCTCTAGAAATAGAGATTCTTATGAATTGTATGAAGAAAGAGCAATACAAATGTGTGGTGAATCACAATATAAAAAAGATAAAAAAATAATTATTAAAAGAAAACGTGATTTTAATGAAACTAATTATGAAATTACACTTACTGGAAAAGAAGATTTTAAAATCAATGCATTTTATATTGTTGTTGATAAATTGAATGCTGAACTTAGAAAGCGTAATAGTTCATATAAAGAATTGTGTCTTAAATTTGAATTTTTATCAAAATTATGTAGTACTGATGAAGAAACTATTCATAAAAAAACTATTGCTCTAGTAAAACATTACCCTAATGACATTGAAGAATCATTTACAATGAATGCCTTCATTTTCGTGATTATCTTTTTTCTAAATCTTATGACACAAAAAAAAACTCTGGAACTGTGTGAAATTTTGTATAAAAATAATTTAGTAGATGTATATCCAAATGTCACCACAGTGTTACGTATCTTTTTATGTACATTTGCAACCCAACTGTTTAGCTGAACGTTCTTTCTCGGCATTGAAGAGGATCAAATCTTATTTACTTTCAATCACAGGCGCAGATAGATTGAATTCAATGGCAATTTTACATATCGAATCAAAAATGCTATATGATATGAATTACGACAGTATAATAGATGATTTTGGCTCAAGAAAAGTTCGTCGTAAGACTTTGTAAACAATGAAATTTTAAAAAATGTTTGTATTTTATTCATCATGTTTACAAATTTTATTTCAATAATTATTATTTAATCAAATTTTTCTTATTATTTTATTTTCAATTCATTAAAACAAATTTTCAATAATTCAAATTTGCTTTTTTTATGATAGGAAAAAATGGAGATATAGGGTGGAGGAGCGGCAAATTTTAATGGTGCCTATGGCGGCACTTGTGCTAAATCCGGCCCTGAATACTATAGTATCTATGATAACCATAATTAGGTATAAACACTGAACTGCGGTGAACAATAAATGAAGGTTTGGTATTTGCCAAAAATGTAAAATATAAAGGACGAGATACAGGAGTCGATTACAGAAAGACTGATATGGGTGAATTGTCCTTATAAATTCAAAATCAATGCACCATTGGTTTTAAAAAAAACAATTCTGAGTGAAAGAGGATGGACGGATCAGACTCTATATTTTAAATCTAAATATAGTTTACATTACTATAGGTATAATAGTATAAGTACCAACCTAATAATCTCTTAATACTATTGATTAAACCAGATTTTACGAAAAAAAATAATCGCATGTATAAATATAATCTTTGAACTTTGATTTAATTAATTCAATATAGACAGTTGAAATTATTGTAATAGTGAACATATATGAATTAGTGATATAAGGTATTCAGTCACTTATAAGATTCAAAATCGCCAGAAACAGTACCAAATACAATAAAAAAAAGTCTGTTATAAGAGTCAAATTTTGCTCAAGGACCCTTTTGGTAATATTTTGAAATTAGTGTTAAAAAAGTTATTTGTGTAGAATACCCCAGTAGTAGTTTCAACGTATGCATTATGTAAGTACAACCAGTGGCTCAACCAGTGGGTGGGTCCCCGGGTCCGGACCCCCCCTTGAACCGTGTCATGTCTTTCTAAAATAATAAAAATGTTTGACAAAAATGAACCGAGCTAATATTCCAAACAAAGATCCCGAAGAATATTTTAGAATTACTGTGTTTCTACCATTTCTTGATTTGTTTGTACAACAATTAAATGATCATTTTGTTAATCATCAAAATATAATATGTGGATTTCAAATGTTACTTAAAAGTTCAGTGTTTGATGAAGAAAAACTTAGAAAACTTGTTGAGTTTTATGCTAACGATGTTGATGATTTTTATCGAGTTAAATCAGAAACAATTTTATGGAATCGTTATTTGACTGACAGTTATATCCAATATAATAGTCTAATTTAAATACTTAATGAATGCAATCCCGATTTCTTCCCAAATATATATAAGGGCGAACTATATTATTGTACAAAAGCAAAGGAAACCCGGAGGATGTAAATAGCTGGCGTCCAATTACTATATTTAGCGCAGTAAGGCGTATAATAGAGAAGAGCATCGACCAAAGTCTCAGACATTACACCAACTTTAGCCGCCACCAAAGAGGGTTCGTGTCTGGCTTATCCGGAACCCACATTAATGCGTCAATAGTTAACGGAGTACTAAAAGCTGCCAAATCCAACAAAAAGAGTTGCAGTGTAGTTATGTTAGATTTAGCGAAAGCGTTTGACAATATTGGACACGCGCATATAGACCACACATTGCAGTCACTGCAAATGCCATCTAAGCTGCGTCAGATTGTGTTCACACTGATGTCTAATAACAGCACAAAACTCGTGGTGAACAAGAAGTGCTCTACTGCAATCACGATGAGGAGAGGCGTAACTCAAGGCTCCCCTTTGTCCCCCACAGTATTTAACCTATGTCAGGATTTCGTTCTCAAACAGATAGCGGACACAGATGTATCCAGTATCCACGGCTTTAAGATACACCAAAACGTAGAAAACATTGCAATAGTAGGTTTTGCCGACGATACCACAATAATCGCCAAGAACTTAGCCAGCGCCACCACTCTCGTGAACATAGCTAAAGACCTATTCTCTACCGTCGGAATGCAGATAAACCCAACCAAATCTACGATCATCAACATAGAAGACGGACAGCTAGTGCCAAAGAGTCTAACACTCTTAGACAATTCAGTAATTCCTCCGGTGGAAAGTAGCACCTGCATAAAATACCTAGGGGTCAATTTTAATGACGAAATAGTTTTTGACAGGAAGAGCTTTCTTTCTCAACTAGAAAAGGACTTTAGAAATTTAGTAACTTCTCCACTATTGCGAGGAGACCAGAAACTCAATATACTAGACCAATATGTTTACCCAAAGTTGATATATCCTATGCAAACCACCCCCATCGACCTTCTTGATAAAAATTTCCTCGAACGTGTGGATATGCTGGTAAGACAAGGAACTAGGGAAATATGTGGCCTTCCCGCTGACACTCCAATTCCGGTCTACTACACGGGAAGAAAATATCGGGGTCTCGGTATGTTAAGAGTGACGTGGGAGGCTTCTATTCAGCATATCGCCATCGCCCAAAAGCTAGCGCTCGTCCAAGACCCACATTTAATGGCAGTTCGCGATTTACGCCAGGAAGAAGCACAGTCTCGCGCACGCTTGGGTCCCATAATCGGCCTCAATCCACGCGCGATTCGAACCGAGTTAAGGTGCAACGAGTTTAATAAGTGGAAAGAGTTGAGACAAAGGGGAATAGGCGTACTATGGTATGGCAGTTGTACCGCGACTAACGCTTGGGTATCAAACAAAGGCGGGCTCTCAAGTGGCGAGTGGACGAACGCTATTAAAGCGTCGATGAACTCGATGTCTAACCGAGGAACAGGAGGTAGGAGTGTCGGCAATCCCCATTGCAGGAATCTAGCCTGCAATGAGAATAATATAATTGAAACCTTGCCCCACATCCGAGGATCCTGCCCCAAGACTGAACTTCTTCGCAACAATGCCCATCACAAAGTCCGTACCATCTTGGCAAACCTATTCAGAGCAAAAAACCTTGAAGTACACGAAGAGGTGTGCTGTGTAGCTGTCGACGAAGGAGCAGCTCAAAACAGAAGGGCTGATATCATAGTGGTAGACAGGGGGAAAGGACGAGGTCTCATCTTAGACCCCACGATTCGTTGGGAAACTAATGACGAACAACAAGACGTCAATGTGCACGAAGAGAAGAGAGGTATATACCTGCCGTGCACATCCAACCTGAGCAACCTCTACGGAGTAAGAGAGTGGGAAGTATTTGGGCTTTGGTTCGGAGCACGCGGAACCGCATCGAAACTCCTGCTGGACTTCTTCAAGAACCACGGCCTGCAGCGTAGAGATCTCGAAAAAATATGTCTGTGCGTATTACAGGACACTTTGCATATAATAAATTATCATCTGTATTCATAACCGTTGTTATTTTTTTTTATTTTTTTTTATTTTTTTTTTTCTCAACTACTAATTTATTTAATTATTATCTTTATTTTATTCTATTTATATAATAATATTCCATATACATTTTAAACCCTATAGGATATGTACAACTGTATTGAACAGTAAACTGTGTCGCAAGGCAACTCACAGGGTGAGCAGTCCGCAATATTTATATATTTATATTTATATTAATAAAGTTGTTTATATATATCTAGTAAAACATTACCCTAATGACATTGAAGAATCATTTACAATGAATGCCTTCATTTTCGTGATTATCTTTTTTCTAAATCTTATGACACAAAAAAAAACTCTGGAACTGTGTGAAATTTTGTATAAAAATAATTTAGTAGATGTATATCCAAATGTCACCACAGTGTTACGTATCTTTTTATGTACATTTGCAACCCAACTGTTTAGCTGAACGTTCTTTCTCGGCATTGAAGAGGATCAAATCTTATTTACTTTCAATCACAGGCGCAGATAGATTGAATTCAATGGCAATTTTACATATCGAATCAAAAATGCTATATGATATGAATTACGACAGTATAATAGATGATTTTGGCTCAAGAAAAGTTCGTCGTAAGACTTTGTAAACAATGAAATTTTAAAAAATGTTTGTATTTTATTCATCATGTTTACAAATTTTATTTCAATAATTATTATTTAATCAAATTTTTCTTATTATTTTATTTTCAATTCATTAAAACAAATTTTCAATAATTCAAATTTGCTTTTTTTATGATAGGAAAAAATGGAGATATAGGGTGGAGGAGCGGCAAATTTTAATGGTGCCTATGGCGGCACTTGTGCTAAATCCGGCCCTGAATACTATAGTATCTATGATAACCATAATTAGGTATAAACACTGAACTGCGGTGAACAATAAATGAAGGTTTGGTATTTGCCAAAAATGTAAAATATAAAGGACGAGATACAGGAGTCGATTACAGAAAGACTGATATGGGTGAATTGTCATTATAAATTCAAAATCAATGCACCATTGGTTTTAAAAAAAACAATTCTGAGTGAAAGAGGATGGACGGATCAGACTCTATATTTTAAATCTAAATATAGTTTACATTACTATAGGTATAATAGTATAAGTACCAACCTAATAATCTCTTAATACTATTGATTAAACCAGATTTTACGAAAAAAAATAATCGCATGTATAAATATAATCTTTGAACTTTGATTTAATTAATTCAATATAGACAGTTGAAATTATTGTAATAGTGAACATATATGAATTAGTGATATAAGGTATTCAGTCACTTATAAGATTCAAAATCGCCAGAAACAGTACCAAATACAATAAAAAAAAGTCTGTTATAAGAGTCAAATTTTGCTCAAGGACCCTTTTGGTAATATTTTGAAATTAGTGTTAAAAAAGTTATTTGTGTAGAATACCCCAGTAGTAGTTTCAACGTATGCATTATGTAAGTACAACCAGTGGCTCAACCAGTGGGTGGGTCCCCGGGTCCGGACCCCCCCTTGAACCGTGTCATGTCTTTCTAAAATAATAAAAATGTTTGACAAAAATGAACCGAGCTAATATTCCAAACAAAGATCCCGAAGAATATTTTAGAATTACTGTGTTTCTACCATTTCTTGATTTGTTTGTACAACAATTAAATGATCATTTTGTTAATCATCAAAATATAATATGTGGATTTCAAATGTTACTTAAAAGTTCAGTGTTTGATGAAGAAAAACTTAGAAAACTTGTTGAGTTTTATGCTAACGATGTTGATGATTTTTATCGAGTTAAATCAGAAACAATTTTATGGAATCGTTATTTGACTGACAGTTATATCCAATATAATAGTCTAATTTAAATACTTAATGAATGCAATCCCGATTTCTTCCCAAATATATATAAGCTATTGCAAATACTTATCACACTTCTAATTACTTCATGTGAGGCGGAGAGATAATTTTCCCCACTTAAAAGAATCAAAAGTTACTTGAGAAATACCACATCAGAAAGAAGACTCAATGGATTAGCTGCTCTCAATATCCACTACGGAGTCAGTGTAACACCTGAGGAAGTAATTAATCATTTAAGCAGTACAATCCATCGCTTAGATTTCATTTTATAAACTCTACAGCATTGTACATACCTACCTTTATTTTTTACATTTAATTATCATTCAATTTTACATTATAATTACAATATTTACATTAAACAAAGAATAAAATAATAATTTAATTTGCATGTTAATTTAAAATAATTATACTTTTGGACCCCCCCTTTAAGAAAATCCTGGTTGCGCCACTGAGTACAACAATCTTTTTTTAAAAGTTAACAGAGTCCCCCTTCTTTAATTTTGCCAAGTCGAGCACTGGTAAGTGGTAAATGGTAATAGTACTAAAATTAGGAAACCAATAAATCCAACTAATAGACATTATAGTACAGTATTCAGTTATTAGTATTATATACATATATTTTATAGGTAGAGGTATATATTTATATAGGTATAAATCTTTTTAGTTTTAATCTTTAAATCTTACATCTTATCTCCAAAACAGTTACCGATTTTTGTAAAACTTTTACCTTCGGCTTCATTATCATTTTTAGAAGATGCTTTCTCTTGGTCAATGGACAATAATTTTGGTTCCCTGATTTCACATTCTTGATAACATCTTGACGATCTGAAAATTAAAAATGAGCTTATTTATATACTTATTCTATACTTATTAAGAAAATCTTAAAAATTAGATTAATACTGGAACATATATTTAGCAGTTTTTAATTTTAAAATTAAACTAAAATATGTTTTTATTAATTGTAATACTCGTAATTATAGATTAAGCTTTATTAAAAATTATTGCAATATCACTAAGGGCATAGATTAAATATAATATAATATATATAATATAATGTATATTTCTATGCTAAGGGTGACAATGCGTCATGTGCCACTATTTGTATTATATTTTTATGAAGCATGGCCACAGTATGCAATAGGTACCTCTTGAGACACAGAGCTCACCTTAAAGGGTAGTATAATTTCAAAGAAACGGTTTATGGTTTTAAAGTTATCGAAGCAGTAAACTGTAGCAACGGATATGATACTCAGCATTTTTATTTTTCGAAATGCTTACAAGGTTGGAACACGGTTTAGAATTTTACATAATTTTAACATAGTTTAATATGATATTAAAATAATGCAATCCATCTATATATATTTTAATAACGCACCTCGCAACCGTGTCGGGTGGGGTGTACTGCCTTTTATATAGAAATGGTACAATTTTAACAATTAATATAATAAAATTGCGGTCGGCCGAACGGATTACTATCACACATGATAACAACCTCGTAATCGCAATCACGCTCTTCGACCGCGAATTAATCACAAACGACACAAATTAATCCTATATTATAGGCTATACTGCTATAGCGATACCAAACAATCACTTAAATACTTTATTTGTTATTAGTTATTACTTATTACTTATTAGTTATTACTTATTACTAATAAGTAATAACTAATAGGCTTGAGTAGGATTTGCTTACTGCACAAGCCGTACTTCAAAATGTTTCAAACTACTACCTGAAGCCAGTATTTTCACAGCGGAAACTCAAGCCATCAAAGAAGCATTATTATTCGCAAATATAACGTCCACAAACAACATTCTAATAATCAGTGACTCCCTAAGCGCCCTTTTAGCCATCGAAGCACCTAAACCCTCTAATGAGATAATCAACCAAATCCATAACATCATCTCCTCGACCCAAAAAGTGATCGAATTCATGTGGGCTCCTTCTCACACAGGCATCCCAGGAAACGAAAAAGCAGATTCACTGGCAATGAGGCAATCACCTCGAACTCGTCTTCACTCATTACCACACTTCCATACCAAGATATAAAAAGAACCATAAACACACACATTACCAACATGTGGCAAAAATCCTGGGATGAAATACCAATGACAAACAAATTAAAATCGATAAAAAAGAAAGTCACCAAATGGCATTCGCAGCCTAATATTCCTAGACGATCTGAAGTCATCAACACAAGAACAAGAATTGGCCATACCAACCTCACCCACATATATACCATAAAACATGAAGAACACCCCCTCTGTAGCCAATGCAACGTACCGCTCTCAATCAAACACATAGTCCTTGATTGCCCGCTGCACGTCAATGCAAGAAAAATCCTCAACCAACCCTCATCGATGGAGGAAGCCCTAGGAGAACACAATACTCACTTAATACATAGCTTCTTCAAATATATCGGAATCGACACCAAAATTTAATGTTAAAAAAAAAAAAAAAATCTCACTACTAACAACTATATTGTAAATATTATATAAAGCTGTAAAACTACTAACCCATAAACATGTAACCCTTATTTATTTACTTATTTATTTACTAATTGTAAACAAAATGTAAACTTTCCGCAGGCTAATGACCTTGGGTTGAAGCCTTAATATCAATAAAAAAAAAAAAAAATAACTAATAAGTAATAACTAACAAGTAATAACTAATAAGTAATAAGTAATAACTAACAAGTAATAACTAATAAGTAATAAGTAATAACTAACAAGTAATAACTAATAAGTAATAAGTAATAAACTAATAACTAATAAGTAATAACTGTATAGCTGGTACATGTACAATGTACATGACCTATAAGTTTGCTACATCTAATAATAATTTATAGTACAAAATATGTTATTAATTGATCTGCACAAACTTCCAACCCACTCACCACCCAAATTTTTAATAAGGGCGACTGTCCAAAAATTAAGATTTCAACATGCCACTGGTCATAGGTATAAACAATTTGCATCCTAATCACCCAGTTGTACACTCAAAGCTTTGTAGGTGATCGCTGAATACCTTTAAAACATCGTCGGCGAAGTGAAAATCGTTCTCCCCTACGTAAAATACATGGATTATCTTAATCGGACGCAATCATGTTACCCAAAACACAAACGACATTTATTTCATTATTTAAAAAATTATAATATTTCTCTAAGAACTTTTTGAAAACGGTCGTATGATGAATAGACTAATGCCCAGCCGTATAACCACGTTTTAAAATTGGATCATTCAAGAGAGAAGACTGCAAGTCCACGTGGTAGTGTGGTACGCAGTCGAACCTAACAATACCTATATTACATTTGTACATAATCTGGCATCCATCTCCTCTACATCTAGCTATATCCACTCTATACAACAACTACGGCCATATTAAAATATGTATCATTATATTATATAAGACATAATCATTTAATTTTGCCCAGAATTTTAAAAAAAATACATCCCTATGCTCTGACAGATTATCGACCTTAACTCATACGGGAAACAAATTAAACAAAACTATACTATACAGAGCGTCTCACCGGGATTCACACCAAGCGATATCTCCCGTATTAATATACGAGTAGATAATCAAATTCGGTTTTTTTATGAGCATCCCTGAACAAAGGCAATTTTGTTGACAATAGTTTAGTAAATACAAGTGTATGATTAAAGAAGTTAAAAACTAACTTTTTATTTTATAATTTTTGTGAAATTCGAAAATAGCAATTTTATAGCAATTCTTTTTCTGAATATTTTGACGGTTTAACTTACAGTTTTCACTGGATTCATGATTTTTAATAACTTTTTTGTCTACAAAGAAATAATGAAAATTATTATCACCTCGTAATTTTTCCGACAAGGTTTGCTGATAATGTTATTACTATTTAAAATTGTGTAAATAGTACACTATTTTTTTGTAAACTAGAAAATGTATTAAAAATCAAGAAGTAAATGAAAACTGAAAGTTAAACCACCAAAATGTTTTGGAAAATAGTCCTATAAAATGGCTATCTTTTAAATTTATAAAAGTTATAAAATAAAAAGTCAATTATTTAATTTCTTTAAAAATACACTTATATTTACCGTCAACAAAATTGCTCTTGCTCAGTGATGTAAATCCCGTGGGATACTCTGTATAGTCTGTTCATCACCTTGCTAATGAGCTGGTAGTATCCAGTTCTTGAAATAAGCCTTTGATGTAAGTCCTGCGTTATTACTTATTTTTATAAAAATGTAATTGGTAATACAATTATGAGGCCTTACAATTACAATACATGTGCCGAATATTCCATATTATGGGGTTCAGACGATTTCAAATTTCTCTTCTCGTGTTCTTCAATACAATACGAAGCTCGGAGATATTTAGGTAAGTCAACACCATTTAAAGTATTCAATATCTCATCATCCGGTTCATTAATCAAATTTAACCATCATTTTAGTTAAATAGTAAAATAATTTCATAGTTAAAAAATTATAGTCATTACAAAAATGTGAATTTAATTTTAATATGAGGTGAAAAAATATTGATTATAATAGAAAAATGATTTTGGTTAACAAATTTATCAAAGGTACTTACGACGGAGATTTTGGGCTATGTATTTGATATGCTGGACTATATATTGGAGATGTTGGTCCGTACAGTGACGATGTTGAACAATGCGATGGAGATGTTGGACTATATGATGGAGATGTTGGACTATATGATGGAGATGTTGGACTATATGATGGAGATGTTGGACTATATGATGGAGATGTTGGACTATATGATGGAGACAGACCATGAGAAGGAGATGTTGGACTATATGATGGAGACAGACCATGAGAAGGAGATGTTGGACTATATGATGGAGACGGACCATGAGAAGGTGATGTCGTTATAGTAGACGGATTAAATAGGTTGTACCTAAAAAGTAAATGTAAGATTAACAAACTTTTTCTATGTTTACCATATTCAGATTGAGAAATACATACGATGGTCCGATTCCGTAGGACGGGCTAGTTGAGGAATAGTTGGTCTTGGGTGATAAAGACACATATTCAGGGCTAGATAGAATATCATTATTTGATGTCACAGAACTAGGACTCGACACATGTGTACCAGGACTACCTCCAGTGTCCCTATTATTAAACATTTTTAATTATTATTATTATTATATTTTAATGAATACAAATAAAAAAAGGACGAAACTCCTAGGTCAAGTGAAACTCCACGGTGCGGTCGCATGACATATAGCCATATAGGGATGGGTCTTTGAAACTTGAAACAAATTTAGGTTGGGTTATTTTAATGTAGGCAATGTACCATTGCTCTTAAAAAAACGATTTGGAGTGAAAGAGGTCAGTTTATACTACTAAAGATGTTCGTTATAATAGTAGAACCAAATACCTTTATAAGGTAGGTTGACCTTTAAATTTCTTTTGAATGTCGATATATCGATGATATATATATGTATGTCTCGAGTAGCTACGAACTACGATTATTGATTATAGAATAACAACCAGATAAAGGAAATATTAAGAAAAATCTTGTACCCATGAAAAATAAACAAATGGATATAGTGCGTGACGAAATTACTAGACGGTGCAGCTAGGGTTCGAAGTTTTTTAAAATTTTTTCTCTGTTTTTCTCTATTATTCGGAAAGCTGTTGAGAATTTCAAGAATTGATCTTCTCAAAGTACCAACTGGAGAAAATTTCCTTTCAGAAAATAACCAGGTTTGTATGCATCGGTTTGTATCCTCTGATCAAAATCGTGTATACAGGCACACAAAGAAAAAACGCACATCAAGATACAATGAATATACATTCCTAGTTTAACTTAGAATCTAAAAATTCTATGAAAAATAAATATTTATTGAATATATTTTTGATTCAACAAAACAACTCTGTTCAAAGTTCGGTAAACATTACAATAATTTATAAAATATTAATCGTGGTTTACTTACATAATATTTTATTCGACCAAAGAAGAGTAGTAGGTATAAACCGTTCAAGACTTGTGTATTTTCTGAATACGAAGTACATAGATAGTTTATTAATTATTTTTGGACGACTGACTTTATAATATGTGTTAAGTCCAATGTAAATTATTGCTGTACGATGAAGAGTCGAATATCAACTGCAAATGTCAAGTAAATTTTGAACAAAATGTGTTTTCGACCAGAACGACACAACACAATTAGAATAATTATTGATGTAACTTTTTAATATAACACATTTTCAATATTGTTAATGTATACCTCGGTGTCCATCGTCTATATGCAAGCAAATACATTTGTTTTCTACGTTTACTTTTCAATATTTGTAAACTGTAAATAATGAGCACGGCCTAGTATCACGTTATATTATAATATTTAATGGCTTAAGATAAAGACATTTGAAAATAACAAAACAATATGTCACAATCGCAGAAGCATTTAAAAAGTAATTTAATAAGCAATTAAAATATCCATGTCAAAAGAAGCAATTACTTCTCATGTTATTTAGTTCATTAGTTGTAAGTGTTGTAACTATTTCGAGAAATGTAATCAACTTTTCCGGCTTCCAAATCTAGATTTTTCGTACAAATAATATTTTAATTTAACTGCTCTACTGCAATGTTGTGACAGTATCGAAATTAATAATAAAAATAGCAATAATAAAACCATTGTGTTAATATATTATTAATATATATAAATTTATTATTTGTTCTTACTCTAAGATATAAAATGATAATATTGTTTAAAATGTAATTGATTTAATCAAAAATGGTTGAAATAATTATTCAACTAATTTTACAAAATGTCAAACAAAATAATAAAATTGTTCATTGGATATTATCATTGATTATAAATACTAGGTTAGATATTATAGTCATATTTATTTAACTCATTCATATTATTATTATTATATTTTTACATGTATTGAAGAAATAGATAATATAAGATAAGATTTAGGTCAATTAATTTTTTTTTTTAATGGGTCTCCCAAGACAAGACAGACAATGATTCAGTAACGCGGAAAAACGTTCGGTAGGTAAATCTCGGGACATGGGCCCACATGTGTTATAGTAGTGGCTGCAACGAGTGCAACGTGTAGGGCGCGGTAAACCTAAACGTCTTCTGAACTCCCGGGCACGCTCCCGGAAAAATATTTTATTCATGTTTTTCACCATAATATTAACAATGATCTAACTATAAAAATTCGTCACAATTAAAACTTGTAAATCAATAAGTTTTTAAAGATTTCAGTTTACAGCACATGGCCGTATTTAGGGAAAGCGACAGAGGGCTATTGGGCTCCAGGTGGCAGATTTTAGGAGGGCAGCTGATTTTTAAGTTTATTATTTACTATAATTATAATATTACCTTTTTCCTACATTTAATTTTAAAATCAAAATATTTTTTATATTAATACAAATTGTAAACTTCAACACTTATTAACATAAAGACGAGTGACCGCAGAACGGTAGATATATGATTTTGTGTACATTTCAGAAAAGATCTATTCATATCGGTATCTTAGATACATAGTACACAGTACACACACTAATGGAACTGTTTACTATACCTAAGTGATTTTCATGAAGTAAATAAAAGAAATGAAATAAAATAAATAATTTTCGTATGTATATTTAGTATATCAAACGATGACGAGCAATATGAAGTGTAAAGATATGAGTATATGTAAATTCTTAAAACTATCAACATTATGGGGTTGTACGTGGATATTGAATCATTGTTAGACACTTTTCGTGTCAATTATTGGTATACTATTATAAATAAACAGTGCATGTATAATTTAATTTTCGTCATAATACATTTTTTTAGTAGGTAGGTATTTCCATTTTGTTTTCACATCGATTATTCATTTTATTGTAGAATATAATTATAATACATAATATACAACCATAATATCCCATGTAGTAGTATTATAATAATATAGTAGTAAAATAATATACTCTGATCATCTAGAATCGTGGTATTCATAAAATTATAAGTTGGAAAGGATATAACAGTGGATACAATTACAAAACAAAAGCGTTTTCGAAATGCCGTTAAAAAAGAACTGAAGATAACCAAACGATAGTTACACTAAAAAATATTTTTCGTTTTAATAACAAAATATCATCTTTTCGCATTCCTAAATATATTTTTTATTATTCTTACATGGATTTGAAAATTAAATTATTTTGAATGAGCGCAAGTGGTACGTATTGTATAACTGTAAAATATCACGTGTAGTATGGTGTATTTATACCGGTGTCACAGGAAATTATTACCCACCAAAATTTTTACCCCCCCCTGGTAATAATTTTCAGGGGGTAATAATTTCCCAGTGTAACAGGAAATTATTACCCCCCTGGAAATTATTACCCTCCCGGTGTTTATTACATTCACTTTATTATTACTTTATAATTCTTTATTTTTTGATTCTAACGGTGGCGGTAATGGAATCGCCAGCGATACCGTCGACTCATTCACATTGCGGCGGTAGCGATTTTCTGATATTATATAATTTATAATAAAATAAACTATATAGTATATCTTATAAATGGTCTTATACTATAATAGTACCATTGATTATAGAATATACTATTTATTCTCTAATCAATGCTATCACAAATCATCATACACAACCGTGTTTTAAAAAAAACAATATAACAATAGACTATTCGACTTCAGTCGAACACAATTGAATATATTATTGGATAGCATTTTCAGTAATGTCTTAAAATAGTTTATAGTTTAGAAGTTTAGATATTTTACAGTAGTAGATAGTTTTATCTATTTCATTCTAACTTAATAGTCAATATCAATAATATCAATACGTAATTACCAAAATCTTAGATCAAGGGTATCTAGGTATCAAAATATAATATTGAATAATAAGAAGTTTAACTAACTCAGTGGTACAAATGGCACTATATTCGTTTTCTAGCGGCCTAGCGCAATGTCTGTGTACACTATGAAGCGGTTATAAATTGTGAGAAGTAAATACCATACAATATATATTTAGATAACCAGAATAAAATCGTTTTTAATTTCATAATTTCCATTCTAAAATTACTATCGATAAGTTTATAGTAATTTTTCATAACATAAATTATGCAGTATTTGATAGCAATAATAACATAATTATATGTTACAAACATGTTTGGCGGAGTTGCTTAAGTATTGATAACGGCGTTGGCAACATCTTCTGCTTGAAGATAGTTGGCGTTTTGGTGGATAGTTTTAATTTAACCGGTGTGAATTCGGATCCTTAACATCATTATAAAGCACATCAAGTATATTAAGTCAGTTACACCTACTCTTGGACTTACGCTCTAAAAGTCTCTAAAAGTCTAAATAAATAGACATTTATAAAAGAGTGACTCTCAAATCTAATTCATTATAAATCATAATTTTATAGTCATGACTCCTGAGGGAAATTTAATATCGGAATTTGCTAATGCAAAAGAAAATATCAAACGTTAATACGCTACGCTGAAACTTGGTGAAGCCAAAACCAGTTAATTTGTTTCACAAACGTTAAAACACCAACAATTTCAGCAAAATTTTCTATTGATTTTTGTTCTAAGACATTTATACGCTTATCTAAATAAGTAAATTCATTTTTGAATTTTTTGAATTTTTAAAAAAACAATATTTTCCCGCAAATAAAAATATTTTGATTGAAAACTGGATTTCTTCCGAGGATGTCTATAGTTAGTTGAAGTCTAAGTATAATATAGATAAACTGAATTAACTTGATAAACTGCGTTTGTGAAATAGATCAACAAAGGCTACAACTTTATAACGATCAACTTATTTTTTTGAGACTCTGAAAGATGACGATTTTTATACACAGATTTCGTTTATCTAAAAATACAGTTATGTATTTACTTACACTTTTGGAAGGAAAACTGGATAGGTAAGTATATTAATAGGTAAGCTATTCAAATGTCGATATTTTATATTTACTCATATATGATTTTGAAATTATTTTAGAAATATACAATAATTTTATATTCAATATAGGTAAAAATATTTACTACAGCATTAACTAGATTATTCATTATTTGTCCGATAAATTTACCGGAAGAGGCGTTCCGTGAGACTGTATGGTCGACCCATTAGGAATGATTGTTAGTTCTGCTATCTATAAAAAATCACAAACATTAGTGATACAAACTAGAGCTATTTTTTTGACTAGCCAATCAAAAGATGTAAATGCAAATAATATAAATATACATTAATAACAATAATAATTATATATCTGCCCTATGAATAATATATAAGCTTATTAATTTTTAAAATATTGAACGACAGAACATTTACTTATTTTATCAAATAAAATACAAATGTTTTCTGGACAAAATTGGACCAATTTCAAATGTTAACAACGTTTACCGTATTAGTATTAGTATTTAGTATTACTACTAATAAAAATGAAAATAAAATGGTTTATTATTGCACCTGGTGTTCACTATACTTGTACATACAATACATAGAGTATTCCACAAATTTCTTTTAGATTTTTGTGTTTAGGATATTTTAGTCAAAAAATCAGCATCCAACTTTAATTGTGCACTCAACACGATTGAAGCGATGTTTCATCATGTTTTCATCATATTGTTATGATAAGTTAATATATATATATATATATGTGTGTTATATGTATAGATATATATGTTACTGTTAAAACCCGAAATTCGTCAAAACTAGTTTTCACAAATCAATTTCGTCAAAACTAGTTTTAACTAGTTAAATTGGAGAATTAAACAGAACTTCAATATATTGATCCTATTTTTAAAGTACAATTTTAACAAAAACCAAATTCAATTTAAAATAAGTATTATTTGTTTTATTTATTTTGACAAGGCAAACTGCCGTGGTATTTTGAGTTACATAATATATTTTTTTTACAAAAACAGCGATTTGTCCCACACGACTTTTTACAAGTACACCTTATAAATCCTTGCCCTAATCCCGTTGATGATTTTGTTGCGGCTGCGCGAAGAGTAATTTGATTGTCAGGAACTTGTTTGACAGTAATAAATACTTATTTACAAAAACTAAATTCAGACCTGAAATAATTTTATTATTTACCACCAAATTACTTATTTTATAATATTTAGTGGATGAGGAGGTGATAATAAACGGCTGTATGGAAAATACAAATAATAATCAAGATTTGTAAAACAAATCGCTGATTGTGTAAGGAAAAAGTACAAATGCCAAATAACTCTTAATATTTCGATATTTTGCCTTGTCAAACAATCAATACAAATATACTAGTATCGACATTGAAATCCTGGTTAATTCTAGTTTTAACTAGTTTTGACTAGTTAAAACTAGTTTTGATGAATTTCGGGTTTTAACTGTAACAAGATATATATCAGATGAAGGATGATTCAGTGATAAGTGTAGTGATGTAACTAATAAATTATGTATTATTTCCATATGATATTATAAAGACCAACTTCCACGTGAGGAGGTGTGTCCAATGTCGTGATTATAGCGGCTGCAACGTCTTCCGGTTTCAGAGCAGGTCTTGAACTGACGACTTGAGAAGAGGGTCTGAATTGAGCGGTATTGAAAATGTCCGTATCCACGCTACCGGGGCTGATACTCTGAAAAACAATTTTGCACAACCCTTTTTATATACATATTAATTAATACCATGTTATTAAAATCTACAAATGTAACATATTAATTTTCGTCACGCTAAAAGTTTTAAATAATTACTACAGAAGGTTACTACAGGTTACTCACAGAAACTTTGATCTTTGAGTTGACGAGGCTGAGCTCGTGCCGAAGACCTTCACACAGCACCGTGATGGCGGTTTTAGTGGCGTTGTACATCTTGTGCGCGTAATACGGAGTTATTGAATGGCCACAAATACTAAAAATACATGCATCGATATATGAGCAAAAAATATACATCTTACCGATATTATTCAATTCATCTCCATTTAAGTGCGTTTTTTAAACTGATATCTACGATCTAGGAGTACGA
The DNA here is from genome assembly GCA_949715065.1 of Periphyllus acericola. Lineage (NCBI taxonomy): Eukaryota > Metazoa > Arthropoda > Insecta > Hemiptera > Aphididae > Periphyllus > Periphyllus acericola. The sequence continues at coordinate 41,572,341 of OX454266.1, forward strand.
CAGTAATCAACAGCAGTAAACAGCATTAGGATAGATATTCTTTAAAAACCCAATGTTTTGAACTAATAAATAATAAATAAGTAGGTACACGGAGGTATGCAAAATAAATATGTTTGAAAAAAAAAATTTTTTTTATTAAAAAATATAATGTTTTGTCTTTTGTAACATCATATTTTTAAAAAGATATTGTACATAGGTACGGCATAATAATACACATGGTGTATATTGTACCTATAATGTGAGATTTTCTCGAATAAATGATTTTATACCTATTTATTTGAACAATGTGCCCATTTATATTATTCTTGGTCATTGATCTGTACGCTTCTCTCGAACACACGCATTGCGCCAACACATTTATGTCCATGAAAAATCTCCAATCTTTCAAAGCCCCGTCTAATAAATCAATAGCACATCGTTAATGATTAATATGCATAAGAACTATCGTACATTCAGTGACCAGTGCCCGGTTGGTCTAAGGTCTAACTTAATTACGTCTTTGAAGTATAATCCTTTCATTTCGGAAGTATTTATAATTTATAAAACGTTTTATTATTATTATTTATTGTTCACAATTCATGTCCAGTTACAATACAAGTATCATTATAATTTATAAGTATAGTTGCATGCGCTTTAAGAATACGTACAGAATACTCTCAGAATTTTCAACTCGGTCCCCCGAATTTCGAATTATCGAGAGTCTACTGATCTTATATACATAAATAACACTCATCACAATTATTTGGCTTTCTATTGGTACGCATTACCTAGGTACGTTTTATAATAAACTACATATTAGTGTTATTATTATTATATTAAGGTATTGAGGTATACATTATAGTTATATTTATGAAAATCTGTATGACTGACAAGAGATCACCCACTTGTAGAAATTTAAGAGAAGGAGAAAACCAATTTATTTACGTTTATATAGTTATATAAGAATGAATATATAGTTCGTAGACAAATATTTTTATTACGATAACAATAGTGTGATTACCCCCACCAATCATAATATAGGACGACAGGTATGAGCTCCGACCAAAACTACAATTAAACAGGGGCGTAGCTATAAATTTATTTTTGGGTAGGCAGTAGGCACACATAAACTTTCCACTGTTAGACGGAAGTGGGGACTAATCCCAATTTTGGTATTGGCCTCCTATTTCAAAGTTATCAATGATTATTTTTATTAATCATTAATAACATAAGGCAAAGTTTGCAGTTTTTATTTATCAGAATACAAGATAATTTTTTTATAATTATTAATCAGGATACAAGATAATTTTTTTATAATTATTAATTTCTATACTCGTAACTTACAACATATACGTAAGGTCCATTTATAACATATTTTCAAAGTCAAAATTCTATCTTCTTTTCTTTATGATACCAAACTCATCAACAACAGCCGACGGATTATCAATAAATTGCTCACTTATTTCCCTTTCTATGAAAATTAACGACAAATCGTTTAGCCTAGGAATTTTTATAGTTGACCTGAGGTATGTTTTCATTCTTCTCATTGTTTAAATACTACTTTTTCTTTTTAGAGAAAATCTGGCTAGGCCCGGGCCTACCAGGCCTACCTACTGGCTACGCCCATGCAATTAAAATACATAGAATACTCCGTGACGGTATACACATATCCATATTAAAATACATGTGTGACTCGTCACGTGTGTGTGTGATACTGTGATAGTGTGATAGAACGTACTATAGACTATTAGACTAATATACGTCTATACGGCACAGATGGTCAGCATAAATATTGAAATAGGCAACGATGTGTTATAATATACCATTGATTTTATAATAACGTACATATTATTATAAAATCTATGATTACATACGTTTCCGGATATACTGTGTTGTGAATATAGTATTAAATATTTAAAAGGTACATAAAGGTTTTTATAAAATCATAATAATAATAATAGTTAGACACTTGCCCAACAGACTGGTCCGCATTATGATACCGGCATTGTTAACCAATACGCTGACGCCACCGAGTACCGCGTCCGTCCAGATGAAAACTTCCTGCACCTCTCGTTCGTTGGTGATGTCGCAAACTTTTGGGTAGAAAATCCCCCGCCGACCTAGCTCTGCAGGTGTGTCAGTAGCTGAAACGTCGTTTTTTATCGAATTCTCAAGACCCTACAACGTCACACCATTATCACCACATATCTAATCGTATTATAATATATTCATGACGCTATACATAAATTACCGTCGTTATATTGACGGTTTTAATTAACATTTTCGTGCGAAAGGTGTTTGTCACAGCCTGACGCTAGTACACGTATTATACGCCATGTACACGCTAAAGTGCATAAATAGTTCAATGGTATTGATTATAATAAAAATGCAATGATACACTCCACTAACATGTTTGACATTAAAACAAGAACAACTGTATATAACTCAATATAACTTATAAGTCTGTTCACGCTGCATGTTTCAATAATGTATACGCATGGACACGCATGATGTACGTATTGGATGATATTGTATTCTACGCGCGGAGTCGTTGGAGATTGTACGTGCAATAGAAACACGTGACGATAACAAAGCTGACCATCAGTAACAATCAGTGGCGTTTTTTTGCAGGATAATGGTGTTGTCCGCCAGTGGCGTACAGTGGTTCCCTCAATTTTTCATTTTTGAAAAGTTAACGATTATTATAGCATTTCATATGTCTAGTATTTAACAGTTTCAAATTATTTTATCATATTCAAACTCACCCACCGTAACTTATTTCCGAATACACCACTGGTGTCTGGATTTCGGTGGACTGAAACATATGGCATTTTAACGTTGTAAATTTAAAAATAAAGAGGACATTTTTGTCATAGGCCATTGAATGGGATTTCATATATACACGGTTCAAGGGGGCTTTCTGCTGACACCCAAGACATCCCCTTTGATTGCGTAACTGGTAACAATATAATTGTTTCCATGTGGATATTTCCTGCATGTCGTTCAACTTTTTTCATCAGACCAGTCTTAGCCGAACCGAATCAGTCGGATTGTACTACGGTTTGTAATAAAAATCGGAATGAACCATCCCTGGGTTTCAACTAAAAATATACACAACACAACTTATATATTTTGGTTGTCCCCCATCATCGTATTTGACTGATTATTATATTATAATACTATTGTACTATTATGTCTTAAATTCTGAGTGAAACGAGGAATGTATTGGTTTTATCATGATGTGTGTTTTTTTTTCATGTCCATGCACACGATTTCGACCAGAAAGATTGCTCCGATGTATACAAACCTGGTACTTTTCTGAAAGTAATTTCAATCTAATATTTCGTCTAGTTGGTACTTTAGAGAGATTATTTTTGAACTACTCAAAAGTTTTTCAGAATTTTTTAGTGGCTCGAAATATATATTTACATATATTATCGATATATTTATAATAAATCGGTATTAGAATTTAAAAGAAATGTCAAAATATTCGAAACGTTTTTCTATTACTTGATACTGCTTGAACTTAACACAAAGATTGCTACCAAGGTATACGCAGGGTCACCAACCTCTCGTCTAATATGGTAAGTCCCGACGGGGGATAGTCATCGGCGTTTAATCCCGGAAGCACAGACCACGTGCCCAGGCCCCTTAATAATCTATATTGATACACCGAAATGATACCGGATAATAAATAATAATCAATAATCACTAGTGCGAAGAGCCGAAGACGGATTCGATGTAACCCGTCGTGGGCGTACACTGACAACCGTATAGTACTCAACTCAAGTCTGGCAGGAGTCTGTAGTTGAAAAATAAACCAGTTTGATTAACAATATTTTATATTACATTGTTCACAATATTATTCAATTGATAACTAAATATTACACCCAAGGTGACATTTTTAATCCACAGTGAATACACAGTTGATGTGTGTGTGTGCGCGCGAGTGTACATGTGTGTGTGTGTGTGTGTGTGTGTGTGTGTGTAGTGTGCGCGCGAGTATACATGTGTGTGTGTGTGTGTGTGTGTGTGTGTGTGTGTGTGTGTGTGTGTGTGTGTGTGTGTGTATCTGTGTTTCAAAGAATTTAAGGGGGTGTAAACATTTTCGAAACGAGAATATATTATAGCGATTGCCTCCAAATTTTTCAAAATTGTACATCGATGAGTGGGCAATGCGTTTTATGAAATACGTGTTCAATTAATTGATTTTAAGAAGTTGTAACTGAATATTAGAGCGTCATAGTTGGCAAACACGGTTTAACCCTCCTTCTTCCTATCGAAATTAGAATTTTCTTTTCGACTATGGTTGTCGTTGTTAGCGCACACGGCTTGTACAAAATAAAGCATCATAAATATTATAAAATGTCATCGTAATACTGCATTATATATAATATAATTATAATAATATAGCATAGCTTAATAAAAAGACATAGACCTCGAGCTTTGCCGACTGGACGTCCAACCCAATTACGTTTACGCCGCGTTTCAACAACTCCGTCGTCGTGGCCGCTCCTATGCCCGAACCAGCGCCCGTGACAACGGCGTTTCGACCTCTCCACTGTTCCATAACTTGATTAACTATAACCACAGATTAAATAATGGTATTATTTTTGTTTTTTCATGAAAGCGCTATAATTTATGAAACATTACAGCACGACATATTATCGGTATTTAGTTAATATACGAGTTGTGAGCGACGACTACAAAAGAGACTGCTTGTGTTAGGATGAATTAAAGGGATGATAGAGCGAGTATATCCAGAGAAGATCGAGAGTTTAGGAGAAGATTATTGTACTTTTTTCGTGATAAAAAAAAACGGTGCAATATCTGTACTCTATTCGTGTAACACGGTGTTTTTCGATTTTATAGTGATTTTTTATTTCATTTTTTACCGGTACGTGTAAGTACGCTGAACGGTTGAACACGCAAAAACAGCTGTAGCAGGTATATGTGTAATAGGCATTAGGTATACTTACTAGGCTGCGACAGTAATTCCCGTATTCGAATATCGTTATCAAATTTATAATATTTAATTTGTTAATAACAAAAATGACGAAAAGCTATTTGGACTTCGGAGTGTACTACTATAAAATATACAATGAAGTCAATAAAAATGTTCAATACATTTATATGTTATTGTTGTTTGACGTCTCGATGATTACTCAGTGTAATCTTCAAATGTTTAAGTGTTCGGTTTATCAAGTACCCGTTGTGCGAACTCTACTCCTACTGTAATCGTATAGCAAATGCGTTCTATGATTCAATGGTTCTCAATCTCAACCGGTGTGTGTGTGTATAGCCAAAATATATGTCAAAATATTCGCATTGCTATTGCCTATAATAGTAATAATAATAATAATAATTTATGCAACTATTATTGCTAATGAATAATAGCAATAAACACTGCTTTTGGCGTACAGTGTACCGTGTACAGTTATACATTGTATAGTCATAGGCACCCGGAGGAAAAGGTAAAATGCGACACTTGCCCCCCTAACTTTTTCAAAATCAACTCATACGACATAATGACAATATTTTTAATTAAGTTTAATAGCATATATATATTTTTTAGGTCATTATTTAATATTTGATGAGCTTTGCAATTCCTATGTCGACAGGCGCCTATGTGTATAGTGTATACCAGGGATGGCCAAACTTTTTCAAATAGAGATCGACCTAGAAAATGTTTTTCTTAAAATGGTCGACGTAAGCGATAAGCAGCAGAAAAAATACAGAAAAAAAACCTACTTGAACTACTTCGATGAACAGTGGTTCATAAATTATGAACATTTATTAATAGTTATAATGCTCAACATATATTTTTTAACCTCCTTACCTGTTTCATAAAGATACAATGAGAATATTTAAGGTTGCATTTTTTAAGGTTTTTGTGCTTATAAATGTATATTTTAGAATTCTGAGAATATTAATTCATTTTTCAGTGCATATTAAAACAATAAATATTGACAAAACGTTTAAGTATCTAGTATTGTAAAAAAATTGTACCAAATTTCAACCGTAACGCCTGGGAGTATTAAAAATCTCTTCGCGATGCTACTGAATCCTAAAAAATATAATAAAATATGATATAATATTAAATACAATTGTAAAGTATACCTAGATACTGCAGTAGTGCAGTACTGAAATAATATTAATCCAAATTCAATATATAATATATATATTATACTAGAGATTCGGTGTAATTGCATAAGCCGAATAGACGAATAAAAACATTATTATAAAACCAATATGCTATTGTTTTTTAAATTAAACTCGAGCCGACTGGAAATATTGGATTTTACTCTTCTATAACTCTTCTATAAAGTCTAAACTCTAAACAATACACAGAAACCACACAAATTTAAATAGTATAGGTAATGATTTTCCCGACATAAATTAAATTATTTATTTATTAGCTGGATTGAATAAAATCAATTTGAAAATCTCAAAAGTGTATAGCGATATAATAAGCACTATAGTTTAAAACGAAACCATTTGAAAATTGAATTTTAACTTTTAAAACCAAATGTTGTTTAATCTACTTAAAAATATCAACCACTCCTAAATTATTTTTAAAGATAAATTTTTTTCAACGGAAAACAATATGTATCAGAAGTCGTCTAACAAGTTGCTATCGGAAATCAATTCAATAGTTAGTTTACAAAAGAGTCTATCGCGGATGACATTGCTGAAAGACTGCGACGCGGAATTTGAATTACGTTTGGGTGAACAGAAAGTACTGAAAGCGCGACTCGATGTTTTCGAAAGTAAGATATAAAGTTGGACGTACGAGCGGAAATATTAGGTCCATCGAGTTAAATAATGGACCGTATGGGTATACGTCTCATTTCATCATTTTGCGACTTACAAGTTTTCATTTTCGTAGGAGAAATGGATCAGGATTCCGAAACCGAACCGTACCTAGCGCGTCGATGTCGGTCTACCGTACACGCCTTGAATAAAATTTGTTCCGAACCGATCCCGCTCAAACCACAGCGACCTAGGCAAAACATTAGATCAGCGTATACAGGGCACGAAGACGCTGAGGTGCCAGCTAAGATGGTGTGCGGAGGAAGGCCCCAGAGGAAGAGACTTCTCGTGCCCGAAGAGCTGAGAACAAACCACGTGTCACGGATCAAAGAACAACAGCCGCAGAAAATTGGTTTAGTGTATACAGGGCACGACGATGAGGCGTCTGCAGCTAAGGTGGCGTCCGCAGAAAAACCGAAGAGTAAGAGACTACTCGTGTCCGCAGAGCAGAGAATGAGCCACGTGTTACTCGCCAACGAACTGCGATCATTGGCACCGCGGCGGAAAGGTATAAGTAACACAAAACATAAACAAAATGGTACACCTACACAGCAGCGAACGGCTTCAAAAAATGTCTAAAGCTTAAAGGATAGTATAATAATAGTGTATAATACGAGTATATATAATATATTATAATCGCTGCGGACAACGAATAACATTTAGTTTTATCCGTGCTTGTCCGTGATATTGTCTTCTCGAGTTTTCTGTAAACACTCGAATACAATGACTTATTGTTTGGAGAAAAAAATAGTATGACCGGATTTTTCTCTACCCGAAAAAAACGGCCTCCCCTCGATTCCTCCCGAACACTGCACTAAATTATATTCACACATAATCGCGTATTACGAGTAACGGTAACACGCGCGAGATATGTACGAAGTGCTATACATTTTACATTGGAGTGTGTCGTTCTCACGTAGGCATGCTCGTGTTGGCGTTGATGCTTATGGCTACAGCAGTCGCGGCCTCGTTGTTCGCATGGCACAGCAGTGCCTTCAGTTCCGGAGGTTCAGTTACATTTTTTTTTTTTTCAACTTTTTCATTTATCCTCTTAACACGTGACATCCGTGTTGTCCACGTTACATTTGCAGATGATCCTCCGATCGAGACGTACTGCGAATCGTTCGACCGGCTTCGATGCGAGAACGGCGGATATCCGGTGGACACGGGACACGGTTTCGCGTGCAAGTGCGCCGACAACTACTACGGCGAACGGTGCACACACGGTACGTCTATAAATATGTAGCGGGCCCTCTGAATAGCGGAAAAAATCGTTAGTTTAGCGAGAGTCGGAATTCCGTCCGCTATGTGGGGTGGGTCAATGCGTTCGAAGGGTAGAGCCGCGGGGTATTGAGGTGTATTTCTTATGTGAACTCAATATATACATCATATTATGTACGTGACCCGTTTTGAAACTTGACTTAAAACTGCATTGCGATTTGCGTTTTCCTCCCGAACAGAGACGTTCTCCTCGGCGGTATTCCGGCACATGCGCGCTTTGTACGATAGCGCAAATATGGACCTGCGCAGAGGTATGCCCCGCATGTGGTGGTCGTTCTTGCCGTTTACCTTGGACCACCAGCAGACGACAATAGTTTCGTGTAAGTTCTCCTTTTACCCATTGTAAATGTAAATGTATATAGGGTCGGTCGTTGTGTTGATCGCAGTTGTGCGTTTTGCAGTTTACCAAGAGCAGATGAAACGGATGAAAAACGGGTTCTCTACGGATGGCGATGGCGATGTTGACCGAGACGTCGCGATTACGAGCACGAGAGTCTTACCACCCGGTCGCCCGTTGTGCTGTCCAGCCAACAGTAATTACTATAACAATATCATATTAATTGCGCACCATCCCTCCCCCGTTGAACATATCACAACAGCATCGACGGCACTTAATGTATAACATAACATAGAACGCACGCTAAACAATGCGTATAAAATATTTTATAATAATATGATTAATACGATTTTCAGGCGCACTACCGCCATTGGATACGGTGTACGACGAGATGTTCCGAAGGAAACCCGACGACGGGTTGAAACTGGATCCGAAACGTCGGAATATGCTCTACCACGCGTTCTACCAATACTTCGTTTTGCAATTTTTCGACGCGCATTTTAACTCAACGGTTCGTTTGTACCGAATACACACACATATTATATGTATACCGCATATTACAATTAACGCCTGCTGCAGCGGTGTATCGTACATTTGTATTACGTCTACGACAACGATTCATGTTGATTTAATATCCGTTTTGAATAATAAACAAAATCACACGTCATACTCCGTCGCAGGTCACAGGCTCTCAGCTGTACGGGGCCGACGAATCCGCTCGGAGAGAGTTGAGATCGTTTTCCGGCGGAAAGCTAAGAACCGAACAACGTCCGAACAACGAGCACTATCCACCGCGGCTTTCGGTCGCTGAAAAGTTCAACCTGGCGTTTTCTCGGATATGGTCGTATGGGCCAAAGTTTTGGGTAAGTTTTTGTAATCATCGCTATTGTACATAGCATACCGTTAGGTGAGGGCCGCGGTATGTGTACGACGTATGTCGATGCAACAATATCATAAGCGTGTCTGACTTAAAGGGTGGATGGTGGTGTCGAAAACCATTTTAGATTCGGAGTGCGATACGAGAAACTTTTTAGTGTCTATGACCTGTGTACACGATTTACTTGTTAATATAACATTTTCCATAAGATTTTCTCTGTAGCCAATATAATTTTTTTTTACCGGAAAGTCGCAAGCAACTTTTACGATCGTAGTTGTAGAAGATTAACTGTCGGCAAGTTGTTTTCACTGATATTTTTGACAAATATGTTCATTTGTCGATAACATATTTGTACGTACGTTAAAATGTATATTTTATAAGGTACCTTTGTACGATATAGTAAATGTGTATTATACAATACTCGGGACAGAAATAGTGCTAAATTGATGTACATTTAATTTCTCCCGCTTGCACCACTGTGCAGAATCATCTATTGCAATAATACGCAGTGGCGTAACTAAGGGCCCGCAGACCCCGCGTTGCGGGGTGGCCCACGGTCATTTTCGGCCTTTTCTTCTTTGTGGCAAGTAAATTTAATTCCCGCGAAAAGAAAAATTGAATAATTATTGCTTTTTTCAAATGAAGTTAGTGTTAATCTGAAATAATGAAATATTTTAAATAATAGTCTATTTCGGGGGAAAATCCAAAATTAAATTTCTTAACAGCACGATTAAATACACTCGACTCGAAAAGTAGTACGATTGACAAATATTCGTCAAATAAGTGATTTATCTATGTATATCAGATTAATGTTTTTAAACTAATATACATAAACAATATTTTAGAGGCACATTTTTATTTTTGCGGGGGGGGGGGGGGCCCAAATTGTTGTGTTACGCCACTGATAATACGTGTGTTGCGACGTGTACGCGTGAATGTAGTTCGACCGGTTGGTCGCGGACGAGAAGGGCCTGGAGGACAACGGGTGGGACGTGTTGGCCAACTACGCGACCGCGCATCACCGGTGGGCCGTGGGTCATCCGTTGTTGTGCACGAACCCTGCGTTGTTCGCGATGCACACGCTGTGGGTGCGCGAGCACAACCGCGTGTGCGACCAACTGGCCGGGCAGTGGCCGGAATGGACGGACGGCCGGTTGTACGACGCGGCCAAGCGGATAGTGCTTGGCGAGATGATGGGCATCATGATGAACGACGTCCTGAACGCGGGCGGGGACGCGTGGCCGCTGAGACACGACCCGGGTGTGCACCAGGGCCGCGTGCAAGTCGTCGACAACTTCGCCACGCCGATAGAAATGCTGTTGACCATGATGATGCCGTCCGGCCTGCCGGAACAGTTCGGCAACGTAAACGAGCCCATGCTTTTCGGCGACAACAGGTCAGTAGTCGAGTTAATAGAACCTGCTGTCATGATGCACATGTCTAGGGGTTGTAATAATATGTACACGCACGCGCTGCAATGGCGTAATCTATATACATATAGGAGACCGCCCCTATTCACTCATCAACGCCCAGAGCAAACCGCTGGGTCTAGAGACTTGACATTTTGTACAGAGGTTCCTTGAGCAATGTAGGGGCGCACTAAGAAAGGATTTTTCAAAATTCAAACTCTTAAGGTGTGATTCCTATGGACGCGTCTGCAGACGCGCCGAGGCGCGGCGCGATTCAAATCTCAGCCGCGTTGCACTAGTTTACTTGTTGATAGATGGAACCGATTCCTATGATAGTCGCTGCGGTGCGCGACCGTCTCACGCGGCCGCGACCGATAATTAGCGACTGCTCCGAACGGAGTCAAATCGCGGACGCGCGCGGCTGTGTGTGCATGTATATTATATTATACATATTGTTTAGTACATATTTTACATTTTTTCATAATTTTTTAAATTTAAAATTTTTAAATATTTTAAAAATGTCACGGTCAACACAAGTTACGTTTTCTCCAGAAGAAGACGTAAAATTAGCAGAGTGGACATCATTGCATTTTTAATGCCCAAAACGCATTGTATAAAAATCAAGGAGTGAGGGATAATGTTTGGCAAAAAATATCTGAAGATATAAACAAGAATGGTAATTATAGCTGCTGATATCGGCTTTGGAAATTTTATACTTGGACTAGTTGTAATATCGTTCTCTATTATATTTAAGACGTACGTGTATTGATCTCTACTTAATCTAAAAAATTCTCGAAATTTACTCTCATCTCTCCACAAATGTTTTTCGATGAGTATACTGAAGACACCTTCTGTTTTCCTAGTTAAAAACATCTCATGTGCCTTGATAGAATTGTTAAAAATTACCCTATTAATAATTGTTTGTTCTTCATCTACTTCTTGTAAAAGAAGTAAATTTAAAATTAACTTTTGTTTTTTGTTTAAAGACATTTTGAAAAAGAAACAGATATTGTAAAATACGTCTTGTTGCTAACAGAGAATTGTAGCAAATGGTTCGTCGCGGTTCGGCGCGGCGCGGCAGCAGTCGCGCGGTTATAGGAATCCGTACCCAAGCCGCGCGGCCAAAAAATCGACAGCGCGGCTGGGATTTGAATCGCGGCGCGTCTACAGACGCGTCCATAGGAATCACACCTTAAGGGGGTAAAAGGGGGTTTTTTTAAAGTTTGTATACATTTTATATAGCTATATATATATGTATTTTTTTCCCGATTGTTAATCGCTGTTTATCGGTGTATTGATTGTGCTAATAGTACGTGGAATTCACAATTCCACAATTATAATCAACTATATAACTGGTGGTAATAAAACCAGTCGCAGGTAATCGGTGACCCGCGATTGCAACACCGATTGAGTTTGGTTTGTTATTTTCGTGCGGTACACGAATAACAAACCGCGTAGAATATTGTGCTGTTTGTCGACCTACAGTTCTTGGTACTTCAATAACTCCTTCTAACATAGATTCTTCCGAATTAAAAAAATATTTGTTTAAACTCAACATCGGCATTTTCTCGAATTTCTTTAAATATTCGACATGCATCTGTTCCTCGCTCATAACTATATGACAAATCAATATTAACTTTTTGTAGTAGTGGTAAAGTTAAAGAAAAAAACTTCTCAATCACATGTAAAGCTTTGATAAACACTGAATTATGAATGGAATTTGGAAAATGGAAGCTGAAAAGCTGTATGTGATGTGTCTATACTTGAACACTCTCCTAATTTTTTTAAAGAATAATAAATAGCTTAATAAATTTATAATTATACGCGGGCAACGACGTATTTTTTTTTTTCCTTTATTATTTTAAAAGTTTTCCTGACTTTGTCATCTAAACTTAGGTATATAAATTTACAATTAGGGCATTTTTTACAATAGATAACATACAGTGGTTAGGTATATAAATAATTACTTACAGAGTATTAATGTTAATATTTACAGATTATCACATTTGTGAATAATTAATTTTTTTTTTTTTGTACAGTTGAGAAAGAGAAGATAATTTAGTTTACGTTTAAAACGTCGTGAGGACGACCTCATAGGAGTCTGCGACTGCTTGGTCGTACATTTAGCCTGTAATGTTGTGGACCACTTGAGTTGTACAGGTGACTGAAGAAGCTTACCGATACTTCCTTGATGTAGTTATTGATAGTTGGTATTTTGAAATCTGTGAGAAGCGCTATGTTTCGAACAAACCAGGGAGCGTTTGAAATCACCCGATGAACTTTTGACTGTAGTCTGTAGTACTTGTAGTTTATTAATGTGAGTTGGGGCACATTTTCCCCAGATAGGGACTGCATAAAGTAGAAGTGGTCGTATAATTTGTTTATATAGTAATAATGAACACTTCCAGCTCAATGATGTTTGACGATTGATTAGTGGATATAATATTCTTAAACGTTGATAACCTTGCTGCAATTTTGAAGATATATGGGGGTTCCAGGTTAGTTTTTTATCTAATATTACTCCTAAATATTTAATATTAGGAGACCATGTAATATTTTGGCCGTTTAGCTTCAGATTAGTATAGTTTTTAGGTCGGCGTAGAGTAAAGATAACTGCTGTACTTTTTGTTGGGTTAAGAACAATTTTCCATTTTTGCGCCCATTTTTGGATTTCATCTAGATAGCTTTGGATGTTTTCGGTTACATTTGCAATGTTTTCTGAACTTGAGTATATGGCACTATCATCAGCAAATAAAGCTACTTCAGTATTTGAGGTCGTGGGAAAGTCAGAAATGTATAGATTAAATAGTAATGGAGATATTTTTGATCCTTGCGTACACCTGCATATATTTGTTTAATATCTGAGTTTGTGTCATTTATTCGAACGGTGAAACAACGGGAGCTGAGAAAAGATTTAATGAGATTTAAAATTACTGTAGGTGTATTAAGACATTTTAATTTGTATATCAACCCGTCGTGCCATACCCGATCAAATGCCTGAGCTATGTCTAGAAAGGCTGCTCCGGTGTGTTGTTTTTTTTCAAACCCGTTGCTTATGTGCTCCGTGATACGGATAAGTTGTTGGGTGGTTGAATGGTTTGACTTAAAACCAAATTGAAAATGGGGAATTGCGTTTGTTGCATTTAGATAATTAATTAGTCGGGTGTGAACAATTTTTTCAAATAATTTTGAGACAGACGATAGTAAACTGATGGGACGGTAATTTTTTGGGTCAGTGTTATCTTTGCCAGGTTTTTTTATCATTATTATCGTAGCTTTTTTCCAATCACTTGGGAAGTAGCTCATTTTTAACAGGGCGTTGAATAAAACTGATATAAATACTATTGCTTTTTTTGGAAGTTTTTTTAATATAGAGTTAGTGATTAGATCATGTCCCGGCGATTTTCGGTTTGGTAGTTTTTTGATTATTTCAGATATTTCCGCTGGGTTTGTGTAAGGTAGTATATTTTGAGGGAGAATGTCTGGTTCTTTTAATTTCTGTGACACCAAGTTGTTTGTTACGTTATCATCAAGTGCATTTGTTGTAAATGTGTTTTCTAATGTTGTAGCGAACAGATTACATTTTTCGAGAACTGTGTTTATAAAGTTATTTTCAGACTTTAAGGGAGGAATTTCATTATTATTGGGTTTGATTAATCTTTTTGTTGCTAGCCAGAGGTTAGAATCTGCAACGACGTATTGGGACAGCTCGTGTCAGTATGTAATGTCGTGGGATGACGGAGATCCGTGGTGGCTAATGAATGCTGCGTGTACGAATAGCGCGTGGAAGATATCTTAATGTCGTAGATAGAAGATAAAAAACATAAGACAATTTAAAAATAACATGCACAAAAATGATATCGGAACAGATTATTAATTTCATCATAAACTGGTAAAGGCATATTGGGTGTATGGTTGGGCATTATGCTATATATTTATATCTGAGTTCCCAAGAAATCTACCGCAGCCGGTTTTATTATAGGCCAGCCTAAGGAGACATTATTCGCTACATATCAAGTGTTTACTTTATGGCATAAGGGGGACAATTGATTATGTTTTTTAAGCGTATGCTAATAATTATTGTATATAATTTTTTTAAATTATAAGGACACTGGAATCTTCAAATATTTTTTTTGTTGAATATCTCTTTTTTACTCGCGATCATGATGATTATTAGATTTTGGCATATCTAAAGCTTTATCATCGGACCCTCCGGCGAAAGGGAATTTTCTAGACCCGAAATTTCTGTTTGTAAAAATTTGATCGAAGAATTTTTTTTTATTTATGTGGTACTATCAACAGCTATGACACAATTTAATGAAGGAAGACATTTCAGAGGGTTGTGTGAGGCTCGTTTCACACTTATACGGTTCGATTCGGTTCAGTGCGTATTCGATTCGTTTTTGGTAGCGCCTAAAACGAATGAAAACTCTTCACACACACTCGGTTGGTATAAGGTTTGTTTTCACGACCGAATCATCGAATACGCGGTCACTCACTTTGCCCACAATGCTCGCTATGGAGAAAAGACAAATTGTTGCCATGTTATTTCTCTATAGAAGAATCAAAAAACGAAAGAGGAATAATGGGTGGAATTTGGTGCATTTTATACCATTTTTCCGAAATTAAGGGAGCACGAACACTAATAGTCAAGTGAATTACACATTGCCAATGTAAATTACAAAGTTTAAAATGAGAAAATGAAAATGAAATAATATTCTATCTTGCCGAAAACGTGACCGAACCGAAACTAAACCGTATGTGTGTAAACGACCAATTGCTTTTGTGAACTCTGGACCCGAATGGAAACCGAACGAAACCGATTCGTGTCGAGGGGGCTTTCGGTTCTATCAGTTATCTATTAGGTACCGAACACACACCGTATCACCGTTTCACACTTTTCCGACGGCTACCGAAAACGAATCGAACACGCACCGAACCGAATCGAACCGTATAAATGTGAAACGAGCCTGAGTGTGACACACGTTAATCCCGCCCCCGAGTGTGAGCCCCTTGGGTTGGAGGTTGGGACTATACACAAGGCGCGCGTTTCCCGTCGCTTTCAAAGTACACACGTTTAAATCAGCGAGTGACAATATACACGATGGTTGCGATGATCCGTCGTGTTTTCAACGTGCAATTACGCGATGGAAAACAGCGTGAACACCTTTTTTTGCGCACTTTCAAGCTATTCATTGGATTCAATTTTGACAACCGCTCGCCCTCGACGACCGATTTCCTAAATCCTTACGGTAGCGGGTAGAGTATACCCACGCGGCACGCTTTCGCAGGCAGATCCTTCATCGCGTCGACTCGGCGATATTGTTACAATACTCGTAATCGTTTAACGTTCATAACGTACTGACGTATACCAATATAATATAGTCGTCTACGAGAGCTTTGAATACCGCGTTGAAAGAAAACATTAAAAACGTGACAATATATCGCGGTGCATACGCGCTTAATGTGATTTTATTCTTTCAGCCCAGTGCTGGGGAGCGGTATGGGCGACACGGTCAGGTCGATGGTGGACCAGCCGATGGGAATGATGAGTAGCAACAACGACGGTGCCGCGACGGAGCCGTTGACGAAAGCCCTGATGAAAACGTCGAGGGAATACGCGGTGCAGAGCTTCAACAGGTACCGGACGCACTTGGGACTACGCGCTTACGGGAGCTTCTACGAGCTGACCGGAAATCGGGAAACGGCGGAAAAATTGGAATCGTTGTACGAGACCGTCGACGACGTGGAAATATTGACCGGAATGCTCGCGGAAAAAACCAGTGACGGCACCGTTCCCACGTTTACGGTGATGGTGAACAGCTTTATCGTGAACTCGATCGTGTCGAATCCGCTCTACAGCAAAACTACGTGGAAGTCGGATACGTTCGACGGCGATCTCGGGTTTTCCGTAGTGAAGTCTGCGAGCATTAGGACATTCGTTTGCAACAACCTACACGATGAATGTGACAACGATGAGTTTATAGTTCATTTTTATGCTAAATAGGTATTACATATTTGCGTATAACAACGCAAGAATTTCCATTTACACAGGGTGGCCCACCGTGATATCCTGATGGAAATTAATCCATCCCCTGATGTTATTGTTTTTTTTTTTTTAATTTGTACGATTTTATAGAAAATGACCGCATTAAACACGTCCTATAGTTGAATTGGTTTTTTAAAATAACTTTAGAATTTTTTATCTCTATAAAATATCTACAAGATTAGAGGTACAAGTTATGATGATAATTTCATTGTATTGTAATCGAAAATAAAAATATTTTCAGTTATGATACATTGGAATTCTCATATTAACATGTACCACAGCAAGTATATTATTCTAAAATTTTATAGAGATTGAAAATACTAAAGTAATTTTTTTCTGTATGTTAAGGGATGAAAAAACACATTCAACTAGGTATAGAAAGTTTTAATTGTAGCATCCTTCTATTAAACTGTACTAAAGCAAAAACATATAAAAAAAAATTATATCTACACCCTAAGAAGATATTTCTATCACAATATTGTGGTGGGCCACCCTGTAGTTTCAATGAGAAATTTATAAACTTATTTGAAATTGTCATTAAGTTCTAACGTTTTGCATTTTTAAACTTAAATTGATTTTGTGGAGAGTAGATGGATAAAATAAAAAATGTTTTATACTACGACAAACTAAATTATGAAATTACAAACATTTTATAATAAAATAAAAAAATCTACAGCAACTCTTTCGTTGTTATAATGATCTATTTTATTTTATTGTTCAATGTGAGTGAAAGAGTTACTTTAAACTTTGTTAAATTACAATTATTGTGTAAAATATTGCATTCTTATAACATGTTAACATAATCAAATGTTGGCATGATATTGAATGTCTTATCTTGTATAGTTCAAACCAGTGGCGGATTGAGACAATTGATATTAGGGGTGCACATATGAATTCACACCACCCACCTAAAACTTAAACACTAACACTACAACCACGGGCGCCCGCTGGAGAGGAGAGGGACCATACTCCCCCCGCTGATTTTTGGCCAATGTTTGTAAATGGTATATTTTTCAAGACTATCTTTTATACACACCTTGCCTCCCCCCTCCACCAGGTGAAAATATCTGTGGGCGCCCATGACTATCATCACTATTTTTTTTAATTAAAATATATTATAGTAGGCAGTAAGCACACGAATTATGGAAATAGGTGTAGTAACAAATAATAATTATTTGCATGTTGTAAATTGTAATTGATTTTTACTCCAAAGAATACGGTTTAATATAATATTATTCGAGCACTTACCTTACCCAGTAAAATATATACAATTTCCAGCTCGATTTCCAGTCTGCGTAGTGATTTATAATTATTAAAAATAAATTAATAAAATAAGAATTCTTAAATAATATAATGATATTATAATCAACTATAACAATGGACTATAGCATTCTATAAGTATAGTATAATTTAATAATATATTAATATCATCATAGTCCGCATAAACAAGTAGTAAATACTAAAATACTACAAACAGTAGTATTAACAATAGCTGTTTCCTAAAAATGTGCCTACAAAAATACACCCACCCCATATTTTTGGGAGTGCAGTGCACCTCTTGTTATTACGTCCAAGCCGCCTCTGGTTCAAACACATAAATTATTATCACATTAAGCGGTAGTTTTATTAGGTTATAATAAAACAAGTACTTAAACAATAAATTAGACAATATATTTTTATAAATGTATGATAATACTGGATTATTACTAAGATTACCAAAAAAATACTTCTTTGTAGTAACTCATGGATCTAATATTCCAAAATGCCTCTATAGGTACTTTGGAAGATTTCAGACTATTAAAAATGTAACCAAATAAGTGTTGACTAAATAACAATATATATGATTTAAAACATTATTTGCTCTTGCTCAAAATTTAAAAAGAAAAAAATCATTACATTGGATAACTAATGGGTCTAGTCTTCACTTTACTCAGAATTTTGAAGTATCAACAAAATACTTTTTGATTATATTTTATCAAGGTAATAATTATGTTGATCTAATCGGATCAAACCAACTAATTAGGTATAAAAATGTAATACTTAATACTGAACATAAAAAATTATCCAATTTATTAAATAAAAAATATGAGTATTGAGTATTGACAAACAAAAAATTAAAGGCATATAAGTTATTTCTTGGTGTGATGTAAAATATTAGACTAACAATTATATAAATATTTTATTTACAGTTCATTTATTAAGTATGATAATAAGTAGAAGTTTAAAAACTCATTATATGAATGAGTATTAATAAATATATTAAAAAAATCATTTAAACATTTTAATGTACAACAATAACACAATTGAAGCTAAAATAATGTGCATTTATGTAAAAATTAAAACTGAAAAAATGATCTATAATGTTTGTTCAAAACTTTTACTCTTATTCTTTTAACTACACATTGTTTTTAATAATGTTTAGGAACTAATACAATCAATGTCAAACAATTTTTATGACACAGTGGAGATCTTCTGCGTTAGGCCTATGTTTTGCTGTAATCTTTAGAAATCGTCTTATCTTTTTGTAATAACCAGGACAGTTCCAAGTGGTATTATGTGATCCTCTTCTAAACCTTACGATTTGTTTTAAAGGGCCACAATATGCATCAAATAAATTTGTCATCATTGCTGGGGGGACTAAGGTATCCTCTTCGCCCGAAACAAATAATATTGGTATTTGCATTTTGCCCATCTTCCAGTTGGACATATACTAAATAGATGAAAGTATTGAATTAAAATCATAAATAAATTGTGTTTCCATTTAAATACCTTATTTTTGTACAAGAATAAAGGGACATATTTTAGAAGTTCAAAGGACATAAGTACTGTTGCCATATCCGGTATACTTGTAAATGTATTTTCAACTATTATACACCAAATTTTTTGAGAGTATTCTATACGAGCTGCTAAATCAATAGCAACAGCACCGCCTATACAATAATATTAATGATTAATTTTTTTTTTTACAAAAATTGTGATAAAATAATTTATTACCTAATGAGCGTCCAAATACTACAATACGGCCAAGATTTAGATCATTTCGAGTTAATATGAAATCCATTGCTGCACTTGCGTCCATATAGAAACCATTTTCAGAAGGCGATCCTTGTGATAAGCCATATCCACGATACTCGAGCATTACTATGTTGCATCTCAGCTCGTTATAGAAGCCTACTACATTAGATAATCTACATGGAAACAATAACAATAATATACACATTGATACATTTTATAAAAAAAAAATTAGAACATAAAATCCAACCTGTGGCCCATATTTCCTGCGTTTCCGTGTAAGAATAAAATAGTGGGAACCATTTTGGAAATGTCACCGGGTTGTTTAATCAAAAACATATGTAACCGTGTGCCATCTAGACTTTTGATAAATACGTTTTCATACGGCAAGCCATACATTGATGGTTGTGGTACAAATATACGTGAATGATCGGGCAGGTCTGGATAATATAATAAGTAATCTTCCGAATGATAAACAAACCCTAAAGAAATTTGAAAAAGTAAATACAAAGACTGCCGTCGGATAGGACAGCGTTTACTCACCAATTACACTCAGTAGAAGAAACGATAGTGCTAGTAAGCCACCGCAGAACCAGTATATCAAAAAAAATGTGATGACCGTAGCACCAGCACTGAGAGCACTGAACGCCATGTAACATTTTGTCGACATGGTTCTCCACAGCGGCAGGCACAGTTTGTCCTTGCGTACCACCCATGTTTGAAATCGTTCCATTTTGATCGGCCAGGGGATTCGACGAGCGGTCTGATCAAATAACAATAATGATTTATCAACGTTTAATGCTCGCGCGGGAGCGTTCGGTCTTGTGTCTGTTTTTCATCTTACCTAGTAGCAGAGTAGAAGCATAGAACAGATATATTCTGTGATAGACCGGTAATTAATTACCGTTTTTTTTCTTCTTCGTTTTCTGTTTCATTTTACATCGATCGATTCACTCGAACGTCTTGAACGCGTTTCGCCAAGTCCCCAACGGCCCGACGGTGCCTACCATGGAGTATAATACGTTCACGTTAAACCATCCAAGTCGGAAAAACAATAGATTTAACTAACTGATAACGAGAAGTGCGCGAGTAAGAGACATAGAAATTATAGAAATAAAAACCCGTACTCCCCGGGCTATCAGCAGCACAATATTGTTGTTTATTAATAGATATCCGTGTTTACGGCGAAACACGGTGTAAAGAAGAATTACAGGTGATAACGTTGTACCAGTTAGAAAGAAATATCACAGGCGCCAT
Source organism: Periphyllus acericola (assembly GCA_949715065.1). NCBI lineage: Eukaryota > Metazoa > Arthropoda > Insecta > Hemiptera > Aphididae > Periphyllus > Periphyllus acericola. The sequence goes on from OX454266.1 coordinate 41,593,355, forward strand.
TCTTGACGGGCACTAATCTAGTTCAAATAAATCCCACCGGTAGCACCTATAATTCACCGGAGGCTTATTACAATCACAAGTGCTCTACACCGAGCGGCTGCTGATGTACGCAACGACACGGATTTGTTCGCTCGCGCGCGTTCACAACGTCCAACAGCGTGTGATACGTTATCGTAATATCGCACATTAATGATTAAGTATAGATCGTAATACTGCCGGGCCGCACTCCGTAATTTCGAACCATTATCGTTCACCGCCGTCGGTCCCTTGCACGGATAACGGGACGAATATTTAATCATTCTTACACATCCGTGGTGGTCCCTCGGCGACTCCTGTACGCGTCTCAACCGGATAGTCTTTAAAATGTGCCGCTGCTTGTTGCTGTCCAGGTCGCTGCTGTTTTCCACCGCGGCTGGTGGTCGCACTCCCAATGTTTTCAGCGATCCCCGTCGGTTTTTCACCAACAGGAACGTTTTGAAACTGAACGAACGGCAAATGCTGCAGAGCTTGTTTCCCGAGAACTCTAGGTAAAAATCGACAAGTTGTCGATCATGTCAATTGCATTGGTAACAGAACAATATTGCTACCGACGGATTAACAATTGGTCTTGGTCTTCCGTCCCAATGGTCCCGCGAATCATTGGAATAACAGCGGTTTACCTAAAACGAAATATTCATCATTCTCCATGAATACGCACAGCAATTAATTATGTTCGCGCAATGTTTATTTGATACCAATGTTTGATTTTTTTTTTTCATCGGGATCTCTATAATTATTATTTTTTTTCAGCAATGAAGTAATAGAATTACTAACCAAAAAAAACCAATGTGTTTATGCCGGATTCGACCCAACAGCAGATAGTTTACACATTGGAAATTTGCTCGTCATCATGAACCTATTGCATTGGCAGCGTGCCAACCATAAAGTTGTTGCATTGGTCAGTATCAATCGACCAATGCGTTTTTTTTCTCGTATTTTAATGTTGAATTTAAATTTATAGATTGGAGGTGCTACAGCTCAAATAGGCGATCCAAGTGGTAAATCCAAAGATAGAGATAAACAGTCTTCACATTTATTGGCACACAATGTGAAAGGTATCTCAAGTAGCTTACAAGCCGTATTTGACAATCATGCTAAGTACTTCTGGAAATCAAAAGATCTTCTACCTGAACCAATGTGAGCGTTTTGAGGTACTCTTTTAAACTTTACCTTTTTAAGTTATATTTGAGCAATATCTTGTACTTATTAATTATAGTAGATATAACTTAAAATATTATAACATCTTTAGTACCACACAGAAACATAAATTGTAAACATTTATTTTTTTCAGTATTGTTAATAATATGGAATGGTATGAAGGAATTGGTGTTATTGACTTCATGAACAACATTGGTCGGCAATTCAGAATGGGTACAATGTTATCCAGGGAAAGTGTTAAAACTCGTCTTTCTGGAAATGGCATGAGTTTCACAGAATTCACTTATCAGGCTTTTCAAGCTTATGATTGGCTGCATTTATTTAAGAAATACAAATGTTTATTCCAAGTAAGTGTAATAATGTTAAATTTAATGAGATGAAATGTACATTATATTTCAGCAATTTGTTTAAGATAGGAGGAAGTGATCAAATGGGAAACATCATGTCTGGGCAAGAATTAATTAGTCGACAAGAAAATACTAGAGTTTTTGGTATACTATATTTCCATAATTAAATAATGAATAACCTTATACAATATGCATTTCCAACTTGTGGTCTTTGTTAATAGTATATTACATCCAATCTGTGACAATGCCTTGAAATTTGGAAATCCAATGATATTTAATTTTTAAAAAAATAACTGTGTTCTTTTATGATTTATGGATTCTTATTTCAGGACTAACAGTTCCTTTAATAACCACAGACTCTGGTGATAAATATGGGAAATCTGCTCAAAATGCTATATGGTTGAACTCTGATAGGACTTCAGCATTTGAACTCTATCAATTTATGATACGTACTGCAGATGCTGATGTAGAGAAATTGTTGAAAATGTTTACATTCCTTTCATTACCTAAAATAAATGAACTAATGATAAAACATAAAGTAAATACCATAAAAATATTGTATATTTATGGATATTTTTATTTCAACTAACTTGTATTTGAAAATTGTTTAGGAAAATCCTGATAAACGAATTCCTCATGAAACATTAGCTCGTAATGTTACAACATTGGTACATGGAGGTATTATTATATTTATTTTGATGATACTATTACAAACATAGATTATAATTAAATAATTTATTGTGTATAGAAACTGGTCTTCAAGAAGCAATAGTTGCCACATCAGCATTGTACGATAACAGTATTGAAACTCTCAGTAAATTAAGCGTTAACGATATTTTCAAAATATTTAGTGGGTCAACTGCTGTTGAACTTATGCTTGAACCGGGCATTACTGTACTGCAAATGGCCATGAAAGCAAAATGTTTTTTGACTGAAAGTAATATTTAGTGTTAATTTAACGTAAATCAAAAATGATCCTTAATTTATTTGTACAGAAGATGCATGTAGGATAATTACAGCTGGTGGATTTTATATAAATCATCAGAGGATAACCAATATAAGTGAAATTGTAACTTTGTCTATACACATTTTGCCCAACAAGGTTTCCTTAGTAAGAGTTGGTAAGTAATATTGTTAATAATTAGTTAAAATATGTAATTATTTCAGATTATTCATAATTAGATATCAATAAGTTCAAAAATTGTGTTGAAAGAAACGTTTAATTTTTCCTTATTAGTAATTTGTTTCACTGGTTGATAAATTAAACTGTCTACCCTTAATTTATTATTTTCAATAATTTAATTTGTTAATGGAAACAAATATTACTTAATCATATTCTGAAGCAAGATAATAAAAATTGAATATTAAATCAATAATTAACTAGGAAAGTTAGTTTTATATGCGCTTTTACTATTATTTCCATGCATTTCTAAATAATATTCATTAATTTATTATTAATCTATTTCATTTTTTAATTTATAAAATTATATAATAGAAATCTTAATCAAATAAATAACAGCAATAAATTCTTTAGTGAAATTAAAAACATATTTAACTAAAACAATAGTAAAAAATAACAATTTGAATAAAGTATGTAATCATCAGTTGGGGTGTTCTTAAATTTTTTAAAAACAGTAAGAGCTTTTTCTGGTTATATTATATTAGGGTTGCTCTTGCCATACATCCCGGTTTGGCCGGAACAGTACTGGTTTTGAGTATAGTGCGCCGGTGTCCCGATTATGTGTTTGGGACAGCATATTGTCCTAGAATAAGACTTCAATAATTTATGTTTGTCTTTCATAAGATACTTGATGGAAAAACTATAATATTGTCATGATAAAATAACAAGTTGAATAATTGTGTGACAAAATATATTTTTAAATTTTGTTTTCCCGACTCTGTGACGATAAGTTTTGTCTATACGTTCTTTGTATTTCCATTTAGTCGACCGTCTCAATAGTTATTTTCTGCCTACGGAGAACACATTGGACACAGATTAAACATTTTATATTTTATTATGTATTCTTTAATTTTTAAAGCTTCAAATATTGTTGTCTTTTTAATATGGGTTACTAATTATATTGTGTAATCAAAAAATGAATAAAAAATTTGTCCTGGTTTTTGCCAAATAAAATATGGTAACCCTATATTATATATAATTACCATTTGGTTGATGCACTACTCTATTAATTTTAACTTTAGGTACTGATATAAATATATATATATAATGTTTAATTTCTGTTATAGTCACTGACTCAAAGATAATAATAAAAAAAAAATGTTCAATTTTTGTACCAGAAAATATATTTTTTTACCGAGTATGAAGTTAAAAATGAATTTAATGTTGTCTTAAGAAAAAAACTTAAGTTTAATAATAAAATATAATTTATTCTTGTAATTTAAAATGATAAAAACTAATTTATATTTAAAAGATGTATTTAAATATATGCAAGCTGATTGCATCAAAATGTTTGACTTTAGGAACTAACTTGATTAATTAGGATAAGAGCTAACTTGAAAATTATCATAATTTATAATTTATTTAATAAATATTTATTGAAACTGTTTTATTCATTCCTTCATGAATGTCATTGTTATGAGTTATATAATCCTTTTTTTTTTGTTAATATCGTATGTACATAATTATGTATACATATAAACCCCCATTTAATAAATAATATTAAATTTTTTTGATTTTAGGAAAAAGGAATTATTGGATTGTCAAATGGATAATGTAAACATTGAAGTACTGGGTTATATTAAAGATAATATGTGACCAATGATTGAGGTAATAAAAAAAAACACATTTTAGAAAAACAAATATAAATTGTTTATTTCAAAGTCCTTTCTCATAATATTAAGATCTTAAGTCTTGCGGCATAAATAAATATATTAATAAATAAAAAAAAAAATTATCAAGTTGTAAAAATAATTTTGCTACTTGGAAAATAACTTAAACCGCATAATAGACATAATCTGTCTCCATTGAAATGGAACACAGTAAAAACAGTCTTGTTCCAAGCAATAGTTAATAACAATATCTCACAATAATTACAATTTAAACAATTTGTTTGGAAATAAATATAGTTATTTAACATTTCGTATCCCACAGTAAAAAAAAAAATGTTAGGAAATCAGTTTTTTTTTTTTTTTGAAATATATTTTCTTCACACAATATATATTGACATTGAAATACATAGTATTCTAATATATATGTGTCATGTGATTTTGTCAAAAAAAAAAAAAGATTCATTAATTCAAATTCTATCATATTTCAATGGTAAGAGTGAAAAAATTTGAACTTTTTATATTAATTCTTTCAATTTTAAAAAAATATTTTAATTTTGGGTACACAATTGATAAATATTATTATCATGTTTTACCGAATGTTTTGTATTAGTTGAATTACATTTTTTAATTTAAGTACTGAAAATTATTATACAACTATTGATTTGAAAATGTTTTTCATCAATTAAACTTTATAACGATTAATATTTTACTGGTAACAATTAAAATTATTCGTTAAAGAAATTTTAATATTTGAAAATTACATTTTCAATAACATACATAAGCTTTGGATGAAATATATGTTATATGTTTTGATACATTAAATGGCCGTAATTTCTTGTTGGAGTAAATCTTGGGGTGAGCCAACTTTGTCAACACATTTCCAGAGGCCGTATGTCTTTCCAATGGTTGTTTGCCACAAACGTAGAGTACCATCTTCAGATCCTGAAGCATATAACTCGCCATCAGGTGAGAAACGGACACAGTGTACAGGACCAAAATGGCCTTTGAAAGATTCTGAAATCAATATTTATCAATAAATGAAGTTAATAAATTAAGATATTATTTATTAATGCTTACCAATTTCTTTTCCGGTGTTATAATCAATTTTATACATTTTAAGGTCTTCACCTCCACACACAAACATAGTCTTGTCTCTGTGCAAAGAAGCTGTATTGACAACTGTAGGTACAGTAACTTCATTTACTTTTGACAAACTGAACAAAAAATGTTTTAATATCAAATAAGCCACTTGATTCAAAATACTTAAAATGATAATATTATTACTTATCAGCATTCCAAAAGCTAACACAGTTTCCATGTGCAATGGTCACAATTGATTCATCTCTAGATACTTCTAAACTGGTCGGAATAGCATTGAATTCCATTTTATGTATTTCCTAATGTTAAAAATAAACACATATTTTAATTTGAAAAAAAAAAATAAAAGCAGGGAAAGTAATTATTATTATTTTACATACTTGTCCAGACAGAGGATCCCAAATTCTAACTGTTTTGTCATCAGCACATGAAATTATCCTTCTATCATTTTGAAAAAACATAACATGTTTTATACCAGATGTATGACCAGTGAATGTTGTAACGGCTTCTATATTTGAAAACATCAAATAAGAAAATATTAGTGAATAATCAGTCCGAAAAAAAACATTCTATATTTATTATACCAAAAATTAGTTAAAATAGATAATTATTAAATAATAATCTTAGAAATATGTAAAAATGTTTTATTTTATTTATGTTCCAAATTAAGCTACTTAAGCTATGAATGTGATTCATACAATGTAGAATAAAAGCACAAAATTTTATTTAGTGTTATATTTGGAATCATTCTTTTTAATCAAGTCTCTTTAATTATTAGCTATATTTAATCAAAATTGAAATATAATATAAATAATTGTAGTATGCTCTTAAGATTTGATAAGCAAGGTGAAATCAACAACAAATTTACCCCTACTTCACCCGTAGACGACACAAGGTAGATATTCTTGCTGAGTTCGTGAATTTATGTATTATATACATGGGAAATTTGGAAACCGTTCTATGTTTCCATATTACTGTTGGAGTCTAGTGTTGTGTATTAAAAATTCAATATTTTGATATATTTTATAATACATTTTATAAACAAGCAACTTCTAAAATGTTACTTAAATAAAATAATATGAAACTGGTTTAATCAATTAAGTTTTAGTTCCAAATTTTAAGTTAATGTCTTGAAAAAAAAAACTTGTTATTTTATTACAATCATACATACTATTTGATTCTATAATAAATTTGAAAAACAATTATAAAAAATATGTGATACATATTATCATAGTACATAGTATTGCATAAATATTATAATAAATGATAAAATACTTTGTTCGGTTAATTTTTGATACTTTAAATAGACTATTATTTATTAAACAGTTGAAGAAACAGCTTATTAGCACAGAAATATATTTAATTTAGCTATTATGACAGTGTTGCTTAAGGCGTTGTTCCCACCAAAGCAACTTGCAACGCGAGCACTAAAATTAATTAATATGTTCTCACTGATTGCAACGCAACCGAAAAGTCATTTAACTTGCATAAAACTTATTTGAAACTGATTGGAAGCAATTCAACATGTACGATTTTGTCACAGTTTCATACAAATTACCATCATATTATATTAATTTTATAATATAGTTTTTAATATATTTAATTTTTATTATGGCTAATGAGCAAGAACCAAATGTTTTGTTTGTTCAACAAGTTGAATATATATAATATATACCTGTCTATATGACATAACATCTGCAAATTATACCGGAACTGATAAAAGAGAAAGTGCTTGGGATGACATAGCTAAACAAACTAACGATTCTGGTTAGTGTATGTTTCAGTTATTAGTTAGTTTTAACTTATGAAATATATTTAAATATAATTTCTAATGGAAATGGGTAAATTATTAATTTTTGATTTCAAATAGTTAAGTACACTGTAAATAAATGTAAAAAAATGATAATTATAATGTACCTACCTATGTATATTAGTATCTAAAATATATGTACTTAAAATTCTAAATTATTGAATAAACGACTATTCAATAGTGAGAAGCAGAGCGAGACTGAACAACACAACCAAAAACAACATGAACCAAAAATAGTTGCTTCAATGAGAACATTGACCGCAACAAAATTTGCAACCCAACAAACTTGTTGTAACTACACAATCTAGTTGCAGTTGTAAGTTGCTTTGGTGAGAACAACGTCTAAAAGTTAAATTACTGAGTGAGACATAATCAAAATATTTACAATTTTTTTTTGTAAATTATTTATTTATTAGTAAAATTAATTTAAATTATAGAATTTACATAGTTAATATGATAACATAATTAGTATCTTTTGAATTTTAAATTTTAAAGGTTCTATTTCATAAACCTAATTATAAAATCAAATTTTTTAAAAAATCTAAAATCACAATAGTTTTTAATTGTTAATTTTAAAAACAAACTTGAATTCCTTTTAATCAACACAAACTTTAATTTTTAATTTTGTAAGAATATATGTACACTTTAAATTAGGTAGCAATTTTTCAGTACTTTTCATTACGTACCAGTTAAAAGAGATCAAATGTGTCTGTTCCTTGAAAGTCATTAATCATTATAATCAATTTCCATTGTACATGGAATATGAGATATAAGAACAATTATCCTAAAATTGTGTTTTAACACTATTGTGTTATAGCATATTTGTATAGTATTATTATACATATTTAATATATTGATTAAAAATTTGTTTTTAATAATTTAAATGTTTAAATAACATTTTATGGCTAGACAAAATGTGAAATAGATAATTAATATTAATATTGTTACAATTCAAAATTAATAGTCTTAAAAATTAAAAAAATAGATGGGGGGTATTTATTTCAGATTTTATAGTTGACAGAATTTTTGTCGAATAAAATGTTTAAAATTAAATCATGTGTAAATTTAAACATTTTGTTTCACATATTTCGTATAGAATTTAAAGAAAAATAAAAATAAGTATTTAAAGTAATATTTATAACGACTCGTTCCAACCGTTGGTAAATTCTTTTTTATTCTACATATAACAGTATTACATTTTACATTTTTTTTTTTAAATAATTTATTAAAATACAAGGTACTTTAGAAGAACCTCAAAAAATTTCATTTTTATATTTTATTTTGTGATAGACATAAGTCAATTTTATTTTTCTTAGAATTTATTATTAGAATGTTAACATTCACATTTAATTGGTATATGATATGCCACTTGATCTTGTGGCCATATAATGAGTAAGAATTGTCAAAAATATAATTTATTTAGTTAAAAAAAAAACTCAGAGAAGGAGACAATTAGATCCCCTCTCCCACAACCCTATGTATTTATTTAATGTTTTCATTATATTATTCTATATTAGATTGGGGGTGGGATGTATGGTCTGCTTGCTAAAATAAAATAATCCAAGGCTAATAGGCCAGTGACAGATCGACCATGTAAAGTTTATTGGCTTGAACTATACTGTTACGAATATTAGAAGTAGTGGACCTTGAATAAAATCATATATACAAATAATAGCTTTTATAAATGCATGAAAACAGTTCCTGATAAGATTGGATAGTACTATGTTGGAAAAATAACAAATACTGTCACTAAAACTCATTATATCCATATATAATATATATTATATACCATTATAATAAATAATGTTAATTAAAATGTATTATTTTTCCTGTATGAAATACTAACCAGTTGATTTGTTGAGATCAAATATTCTGAGTAATTTTTCATTGGAGCCAGTTGCAAGGAAAACGCTGTCTCTTGAGAAATTTACACTTTTTACAATGTGTTTATGTTGAAAAGATTGTACTTCACCGCCAGATTTAGCATCCCAAATCTAAAAATAATAATAAAATTAAATACAAGAAATATAAAAAAATAAGAATACAACAATCATATTTTGAAATCTATTATCCGTTTACTAAATACAGCCGTCAGAACCTTAAAAATATACTATAATTATTCAGCTGTTTTCAAAAATGCAAATTTTTATTAATACTAATTTGACTTTTCAAATGGAAATACTGGTTACTCTTAATTTGTATAGTTCATTAATATTATAGGTAATGATAAATTGTAAAATATTAATTGCTGTACATTATTTAAATGATAAAAACTGAAAATAAATTTAATGGATATCCAAAGAATATAAATGTAAGAAAATAGTTGTTTTTCTAACCATAGGTCATGCACAACAGTCATAACAAATAAATTAAATTGTATATCCATGTTGAACTTGTTTAGTTATCTATATAATAATGAACAGCAATTTTACAAGTTATTATATAATAACAAATTCAAAGAATACAACCATGAGAATTCAAGTTTAATTAAATTACATAATAAAAATCATGTAGGTATACACATAATAAATGTAGATGAAATAGTGTCCAAATAATGTTTTAACACATACCTAAATGGTTATGAAGGCAATTATTTTCCGTTTACACGACTGACCAGTTTTAAAACAAATTATCCATAAGGCAAAATGTTTTTGCTATTTAATTGTTTTAAACCAATAATTAATACATTTTTTTTTATTTATAATTAAGCCTAAATAAAAATACTTTCTTTATTTCGCTCAGTATATAAAAAAAAAAAATAAGAAAAATGACTGATGTAGATTTTTTACCAAAAAATTAAACCTATTATATATACTGAAAAATAGTTTCAAATTAGTCTAGACTTAAATGTTTATGGCTCTGACTAAAAAGTAAATGTACAGAATTTATTTTGAATTGCAATTTCATAATACTATAAATAATTTAAATCAATTTTTTAATAAATTTACTCAAAAATGGTATACATTTTAGTGTTAACCGTTGATATGTAAATACTTTTATAGTAATGGCAAATAATATATATAATTAAGTTTATGATTCTTTATTTTATTTATACATATTTTGTACTTAATAATTAATAATACATATGTTATATAAAAGTAATATAAAAATAAAACAATTATTTTAATTTTAATATAAATCAAGGTTCGAGATCTGTTTGTTAGAACTATATTTATTTATTTAATATAATAAAACATTTAAGTCATAAAATATTTTTATGCTGTTTGAATAAACAAAATTATATCCTGTTCTACAACAATTTATCCTTGATGAATGTAAATCAGTAACATGAGCTGATTACTAATATTAATAACATTATGGTCAAAAACAACAATGATCTATATTTTAAATTAGAATATAAAATGTGTTCAACAAACATCAAATATGTATTTCTGATATGGTTTTTTCATATTAACAATTATAATTTTGAAGTAAATAATAAAAGGTAAAATATATTTATTTTAGCAATGACAACAAAACAATAATTGTCGTGCACAGATTCAAAATCTCAAGACAGCATAATTAATTTTTAATTTAATAAAATAATAAATATATATTAAACCATTAACTTAAATGTAATGTTGGCTGATATATTATTATTTTTTTTGCATATAAAAATTATAGAAAAATATACATATTATTATATTTACTTGTATGAAGAATTACATTTTTGAAACATTAATTTGTGCATACAACAGGGTGTCCCACCGAGAATTTACACATTGCAATATCTTCTGAGATAATGAAGATAAGCATTCTATTTTTTTATAAGACATTTAGGGACTAGGACTACAGATATTTCATATTAAATTTAATTAAATATTTTGGTAAGTTTAAAAAAAATTGAATATATAGTTTATTTTTTTGAAAATATTGATACTATTTAACAATAGTTAATTATATCAGATTATCAAATCATTAAATTATGGATAACTATGGAATTAAATAATACACAATTTTTCTGGAAACTTATAAAATTATTAAAAAGTCAACATCTTCAAAAAAATTAACTATTAAATCGCTATTTTTGAATTTTTCCAAAGTAATAGAATAAAAATATTTGTAGTCCTTATCCCTTGCGAGTTTTCTAAAAAAACAGAATTTGAATACCTTCATTATCTCAAGAGATATCGCAATGGGTAAATCCTCTGTGTCTCACCCTGTACACTTCAGGAGAATTATAAAGTTTTGCTTAAAATAAGAGATCATTTTAACTTTTTTATTTAAAATTTATTTTTTTAATTTTATTTGTTTAAAATATGAAGTTTAGTTTTATTGCATATAATACACTTTATTATACATAGACATTTAAAATTTATATTTAATGATTAAGACATAGAATCAATAGGAGTTGAATGTATTTAATGTATACAGTTTAATATAAATAAGATATATTGAAATTCAACCATTTATCTAATTAAATACATAAATTTAAACTTAAAATAATTATTTACATATTTTTTTTAACATTTTACAAATATTTAAGTAATTAACATTTATATAAGCATTTAAGATTTAAGAATTTCTAACTTTAAACTTAACTTATATCTCTTCTGATTTTTATTTTTCAAATTAAAACCAAGTTATCTAAAATATTATATATAATATTTTAATCTTTTTGAATTATTATTATTATTAAATTAAACATTCTGTAATAAGTATAAAATATTTTATAATTTATTCAATCTCTGACCACTTAATATAATTTTAGATTTTCACATTTGTTTTTTTATCAGATAGAAAATAAAAATGTTAAAATTCTCAAAATTAAAATAATTCTAGTACTAACATTCAAAGATAACTATTTTTGTTAAAATTATTATATAACTATGATAGATAATTAAATCATGATAAATTTTACTTAATTTAATAATAAACTTGGAAATGAACAATAACTTTGTTTAACATATACTAGAAGTATTTGGATTAACATCATACCAAAACAATAACAATCTTAAAAATATTTATATTTTCCCAATAATGCCTTTAATTCATTTTATTTTTTAAAAAGTTTCTCTAAACATTTTGAAAAGCATTATTCAATACAATTTACAGTATTTGATTTTTAGATAATCTATTAAGAATAATTCAATCATATTTTTCATATATATAAAATGTAATAAGTATATTAATTCTTTGAATCCAAAGTATTTTTTTTTTTTTGTAATTATGAAATGAATTACCATTATTTTATAGAAATAAGGAACAATGTCAATATACAAACATGTACTACAATGATCTAGGAAGCAAATAAACAATAAGCACACGAGGAAGTTAAATTCAAGGTCGAAACTAGTTATTAATTTCATTAAAAAAAAACCAGCATTCATACCTTAGCTTCAAAATCTGCAGCACCACTTGCAGCTACTGTCGCTTCTTTGTTCAAGGCTACCCCCCAAACGGCACCTTTGTGGCCTTCAAAAGTACCAATCCAATCACCAGTATCTCCTTGTCTCAACATGGGTTTTCCATCTGTATCAACGAAATAATAACAAATTAATAACCATGCAACGACACAACTTAAATACATTTAAATACCTTTGCACGCGGATATTAAGAAATATCCATAGTCGGTGATGTCGCTGAAATCCAAGTGTACGACAGGCCTGGTGTGTCCACTGCAGGTTAATGGCGTTTGTTTAAAACTCGACATTGTTCACATAAAATATATACAGTTAATATAAAAAATAATAATCTCCGATGTATAGGTGTACAGAACTTTCGATAGGTCGAACGAACTTTAAATTAAAAAAAAAACTTTACTGAAGGATACATTAATGGCAACACGTTACACGGACGCTATGCATACGAGTTACTGAAGTTGTAAATAAATGTGAAAAACAGCTTGATAAAAGATTGTAATATACAGTGTGACCAAGAAAGTGATACGACATATTCTTACATTTACCTTCAAAAACAGTGCATGAAGTAAAAATAAATAGTGAAACCACGATACCTTTATTCTCCCGTTTACAATATTATTGTACACGAGTATACAACAATACGACATACGTTATTAAATATTAATTATTATCAGTTATCAGACTATCACCATTCATCATCAGTCATCACTTCATCATGTCAACAGACACCTTAGGCCTTAGCCCTTTAGGGCTTAGATCGTACTATAATATATAGAGTAAATACAGACACGGACTAAGATATATTCCTCTGTCTAAGTCCGTGAGCACAGATAACACAGAATAGATTAATTATTACCTTAGAACGGTGGTTCCCAATTTTTAAACATTTTTGAATTACGACACATTATTATTATTAATTAGTTATCATAAGTGACGATTGTAGCGGATTAAGAGCATAATCTACTTCATGTTCTAAAAAAAAGTTGGCGCTTGTCCAGGGGCGGAGTGGTAAGATAATTCAGGCCGGGAAAATAAATTTTATCCAGGCCACTTCAACATTTTCATTTATTGAATAGACATTTTGGATTACTTGACTTGATTACTCTCAACCCGTTACACTATTATAGCTGGAGTCCCACAAGGAAGCGACATCGCTCCATTCCTTTACTCGATTTTCACTCATGACATACCCAAGAAATTGTATACATCATTAGGCACATACGCTGATGACACGCTAATAACCGCCTCCCACGAAAGCCACGTCACAGCCAGTGAAATGATCCAAAACCATTTAAATATGTTCAGCTTGTGGGCAAACAGATGGAAAATCAAAATAAACGAAACTAAATCTATTCAAGTAACTTTTTCACTACGTAATCTCGATTCTCCACCTATTACGTTAAACAATATAACAATTCCTAAGGCAAACGAAGTCAAATACCTTGGGCTAACGCTCGACAAACGCTTAACCTGGAGCCCACACTTATAAATACTTAAAAAAAGGTCACAATTTGGAGAATATCATACACTGTTTCTTCCCAAATATTATCTCGTCTTTGTTTTTGTTGATTTGAATGATGGGGGCATTTTAAATTGTACAACTCTTCGTACTCTTGTACAATTGTTATTACTTATTAGCCTTGCAATGTCCATGATATGCGTAATAATAATTATAATTAGAATAATAAATATATTATAATTAAAACACGTGTGTACTGAGTGTCGAAATGCAACAAAATTCAAATGATTAGTGAGGCGAGTGGCGACCAGTGACGACCCGTTGTGACACGCGTCCACTTATCGGCAATCCGTATGATGTCATCCGCACCGGTCGGAAAAGTTGCCCCTTCGATCAATTTCGTCGGCATCACCGACGGACCGATACATGCGATCCGTCCACTGCCGGTTAGTGGACGCATATGTATAAATAGGTATGTTTACACTAGTGCGTTTTCCACTTCAATTTTCAATTCAACTTGCGTCTCAACATTCAATTCTACTTTCAACAAATGCATGTCTTTATTGAATGCTATTGACGCATGCTTTTTTCTGTTCACACTAGCGACGTCACAAAGCAGTCGTTTTGCAACTTGTTAATAAAAATCATGTCGGACTCACATGTACTTCTTGGTGTCAGTGCGGCCTATTTAATGATTGCGAGTGCAAATAAAAAACGTAGGAAAAAGCGTTCTTTGTGGGTTAAAAATGATTTAAAAACTCGAAATTTTGGAATTATAGATGATTTGCAATTATACGAAGATATTTTATTTAGAAACTTTACGCGAATGTCCAGATCAAATTTTTACTCAATATTACAAATAATTGAACCAGAAATAGTAAAACAAAACACTCGTTTTAGAGAGGCTGTTCCAGCTAAAATTAGGTTGTTAATAAATAATAACTCTAAGATATTTAGCAACTGGAGATTCGTTTTCCTCTTTAATGTACCTGCTTAAAGTTTCCAAGCCATTCATATCGATTATGTTGCCCACGGTTTTGAAAGCTGTAGTAATTGGCTAAAAAACACGGCGTGTTGAACGGATTCCCACGGAGCGCGGGAGTCCTTGCGTTTAAGCGTGCGTCACGAAAATGTTGCCGTTCAACTCGAAAGGGCATGCGTTATTGCAAGCTTTTTTATGCAACACGTGGTGCGCTATGACGCATGCATCTAACGCACGTAAAAACGCACAAGTGTAAACATACCTATAATCATCATCATCATCTTCAGCTTTTACTGTCCTTGAAGGACTTTTGCTGCCTCTACTACTTTTTTCCAAATATCTCTGTCAATACTATCTTCTAAAGTTAAACCCTGGGCACACTTGTTTAAATCTCCTTCAACCCTGTCTATCCAGCGCTGTCTAGGGCGATCCCTAGGACGCATATGTATAACTTACTATACTAATAATTCTAAAATCCGTTTCATACGATCCGTACGATACGTACCTACCTATGGACGCGTACCTTTAGGCCGCGCCCACATTGGATACGAATTTGTTTCCTGAAAAACGTAGGAATAGTGGTCGTACGAATTGAGTGCGCACACTGAACACGTTTTCGTCCGAAAAATAGTCAGTGTTTCGGTGATATCGCGTTCGTGACGTCCTGGAACGCAATGGATAATCTGTATCTTCAAGATAATTATTTTCCAATCCGGAGACGACTGCGTCGTGGTCACTAACGTAGAACCGAATGGGGAATATATTTAAATTAAAAGTTAAATTTATTTTTTGTAAAATTTAAAGTAATTTCCATTTCTTTGGATATTTCTTGCCATGCCCTGTGATGAAGGTCACGTAAGTGAAACACTTTGATCCCATAAACATGCGTGTTGGTAAATTAAACTAATACATTTTTCACTATCCATTTTTCATTTATCCATTTCCGACGTACGAACGTTAATGAAATCCGGACAAGTTCGGATTGTTTTCGTACGTCAAAGTTACACGTACGTATACGTACGAACGAATCGCACCCAGTCTGCGCGCTCACATAGTATTTGGTGAATTGGAATCGTTCGTACGTGTACGTACAAGTTCGCAAGAATCAAATTCGTATGAAAACGCATCCAATGTGCTTCTTGCCTTACACGGCAAGAAACGTAGACCTTTTCAGATAAGGTATAAATTCTGGTTTTGAGAAATTACCCACGGTTACAAGATAGAAATATAATTTTGCCACACACTCAATTATTTATTAGTTATTACTTATTTACTATTGAATAAATAAAACTTAACTTAGGCCAATGGGGGGAGGCCCCTCGCCCCCTTAAATCCGCCACTGCTCCCCCCATTAAAAAACTAATTTGGAAATTATGAAAAATTGCTGAATAGTCGGAAAGTTTGATAATTTTACATTTACAGGAAAATAAATAAAATAATTTGAATTTTATTAGTCCTGAATCTGATATGGATCAATGTTATTGGTACTACTCTAAATGGTAAATAGTATCGAAATTGTGGATATGATATGTAACTTTACTGTCTAAATTTCAAAATTTGTTGAAATTGATCAGATGTCTAAAATAAAAAGATTTTTTAAAAAAAAAAACGGAAAATAATTAGATTGAAATCGATTGTCCACACATCGTAAGTGCGTGTACATTTTCTACCTGGGTACCAAAAGGCCTACATTTTTCTATTTAAATTCATTAAACTATTTATATACCTAAGATGTTGTATGATATTGACTCAAATACAATTTTATTACCGAAGTAGTCGGCAAATTTGTATGTGTTAATAACACAATGCACGTATGGTGTTAAATTGCATATTTGTACGCCGTTATAAAATGTCGAAAAATTTCTATCATCGAAATTTGAAATACAATATAACAAATCCTCGTTTGACGTCGAGATAATGTTGTGGAAAAAATAACGTTCAGTAATAAAAAATTGTGAGAGATTCTTTTTACATATATAAGATACTAGCTGAATATACATATAATACATACGGGCTTTGCCCGTGTGTAGTTTTTGCTTTCATAAAATGAAATTGTTAAATCAACACTCGTTGTTGTGTTTTAAAGAAGAAAACAATTTATTTTACTTAATGGTATCAAGTGCTTAATAATAGTAGTAGCTGAATTATAAATAAAACAAAAATTATAATAATAATATTTACAAATGATTTTATACGTAATTGCTCAATTCTTATATGGCTTAAGTCAAAATCTCTTGGTATACCACAATCACAATTTTATTTTTTGGTGCATAAACGTAAATGGTTAGGACTTCCAACTCTAGAAAATGCCACATACAATTGCCCATGTAAAAAACAGTTATTTTCCAGATCTACACCACAATAAGTTAAAGTCTGACCTTGGTTTTTGTTTATTGTCATTGCAAAACAGACTTTTATTGGAAACTGAACACTTCTAAACTTAACTGGAAAATCATTGGGGTATAATGGTATTTTTGGTAAAAATATTTTTTCTCCCTTAGCACATCCGGTCAAAATTTCAGCTCCGATTACATTTTTTGTAAGAGAGGTTACATGGAGCCTAGTTCCATTACATAATCTAGGAGAAATCAAATTTCTCAATAATATGATTGGAATTCTCACCTTCAGTGATATTTTATGAGGAGGCATACCAGATGGTGTTTGTGAATTTAAGAACTCTGTAGGAAAATGTACCGATTCTTCACTATCAACAACTTTATCGATAGAAAAGTAATCCATTTCTAGTGTGTGAAATCCACTAATTATTTGCGAGTTTATTGAGTCAGCTCGGCTATTTGTGGTTGTCAAAATAACGCGTTCGCATAACCATCCACTACTTAGATTTTTCAAATTTTTAATATCTTGGTACACATTTTGTATGAGTTGTTCCAACGAATTTGTCGATACTGCCTAGTTTTAATACACACATATCCAATGGCCAATAGCATCATTTCCAATAGAACCACTATACAAAATTTGGAAATCATCAACGTTCTCAACGGTTGAATACATAAGCGGTGTTTGATAAAATAATACGTTTTGTGGAATAAACGTGGTTTGTAATTTTATGATGTCTAAAAATGCATTTATAACATCGTCGTTTAAATACGAATTGCTAAGGCAGTACAGTGGATTTTACTCATAATGTTGGGAAGTAAATGACAATATGTACTCTTAAATTGTAGTTAAATAATTTAAAGAAACGAAACACAAATGCGCACAATTCAATCGCATTACACTGATGAGTGAATGAGCCGACAATCGGCGCGCATTCGGTGTCTGGTGGATTTTAACACGTTTATCGCATATCTATAAGAAATGTATTACTATTTTTCGATAACGCAATTTTTTTTTTTTACAGGACCGCCGCGCCGTGCCGTACCGTGTTTCCCGTTATCGGTCGACTGCTATTGTTATTATAATATGAATATAGATTTACAAATTACATGTACAAATTATTTTTATCGATTTCAACCCTTTAAAATCAAAATTTTGAAAATCGGGTGACGTGGTGACACTTAGGGAGGTATTTGGAATAATTCTGTGAAAAAAAGTTAGATAGTGTCGTCAAAAAATGGGTACATAAAAAAGGCCTGTTCTTTTATATATATAAGGATAACATGACAACATGTAGTTAACATGGCCTACAATACTATACATATTAGTATATTACCATTGATTATAAATACTAGAATTTAGTTTAGTATTTATAATCAATGATATTAAATATAAATTCAGTCACACTAATCTCACTATAATACAACGTCCCTGAGCCTCAAAGTAAGAAATATGAAATATTTACATGTCTGTATATAATTTACAACCCATTTACAGGAGAAACAGCTTATAAGACTCACGGATATAGGTAAGGTTCAACCGCTAATTATACTCAAAATTGATTGGAGTTTTAAGAAATTTCGGTTATATGACTCAAATTTTGTGAGAAACATCAAAGAAAAAAAACTTTTGAGTTAGTTATTACCTATAACTGGTTTCTAATCTTGCCATAAGCTATATGTGTCAATGTATGTACAACAAATTTTATCACATTTCAAATTTATCACTATGACGTTACAGTAATTGTTGCAGTCGATGGTAATAAGGTAAAATTATGTAAGTTAATATATGTACAATGTACATACATATATATTTCATTAATAATATATAGTATGCATTATATTTATTTAATACTACGTGACACGTAATAGTAAAATTAGCAAAATAAAGAAAATAATTAATTACAATTTTTGTTTGTTTTTTTTCCCATTTCACCTACAAGATTCATTCAGTTATAAGAATCACTTTATGTTGGTCCCAATGTGATTCCTTCAAGCAGCATCAACTGTATTCATTAATCCTCATTTCTATTAAGTAATTATACATATTCTAGTCTGAATAAATTGCAAATGACCAAAGATAACTGTTTGGCCACACAGCTACATTATTAAAATAGTAGTCTGGCCATGGCTTAACTTTAACATAGTTTTCAGCACCATGGTATCAATTGGCTATTTTTATAATAGATAAACAAATTAACAAATAAAAATTAATAAGAAAATGCAAAATAATCATATGCATGTATTAAATGTTTTTTTATTTTAATATATTATGTGTTAGCATTCTTTTTGTAATTTTTTGATATTTTTTTAAAGTATAGTTGAAAGAATTTAATTTAAATCCAACAGTAATGTATTCTTGATTTTCAACTAGTAACAAACCTTGCACTTATTATTATAAGAACAGAGTAGGTAATTTCAATACTAATATTTTACAAATAATATACATACAATAATAAATAATAATAATATTTATAGACATTCTTTCTAGGAACAAACAAATCAGTAATTGTTACAGAAAACAGAGAACATACTAAATAATATAAAATAATAGAAGATACAGTTATTGAAAAAAAAGTTCACAACAATTAATAGTAAAATAAAAATACTTAAAAAAGCTCTGTGGTTCAAAATGATAATCATTAGTGTACTAAATATTATTAGTTAGTAAATGTCAAAGAAATAAAAAAGTGTAATAAAAATTATTTTTTAACGTGAGATCAAAATAGTTAGGTGATTTACTAAATAGACAAGCGAACAAATAATAATAAAACCAATAGACACTAAACACTAAATAACAATAACAATTTAAGTTAAAATGGTTTTCCAATTATTTTTTTAGTGTAAATCGTTCTGAAATAAGGTAGTTGATGTGAGATTTATTCTTTATAATGTTTGCTTGACAGTAATCCATCATTTCTGATTCATCATTAATATCAGATTTTAGTTTTTCCAATAAGATAACCATGGGCTTAATTTTTTCTTCAGACACCCTGTAAACCAAAAATAGTGTGTCTGTTTATAATAAAATGTATTAAACAATTTCCAATTCAATGGTATACCTTTGTTGCAAATCAAGTTTTTCATTGGTTTTTTCAGTAAAATGAGTCCAATAGTTTAACTCTCTATTCATCTGATCAATATTCTCTTGCATATTGTTGATAAGTTTACTTAATGGATTTGCAGATTTTGTTATGTCTTGAATAAATTGTCTAATCGTGTCCATTTCTTTCGTTAACATCTCTTGATCTTTAACACTTTTTCCATCCCATTCCTGTAATACAGTCCAAAAACATATTTTTTTAAATATTTAATTAACGGAATAATAAAAAAAAATTTATACTTACTACTTTTGAAGAATCTGTCTTTTTCAGATTAAAATCCAATTGTGTTTGAAGTATTTGTGATACAAGTTGGCCTTGTCCTTCTTCCTAAAAATCAATAAGCTTATTAAAAAATTATTTTTATTATTACATTGAATTATTGTACGACAAAATGTATTTATAAATAGTATTGTAATAAAAATCATGTTACCTGAGTATAAGAGTCATATGATGGTTTAATTTCATTTAATACTTCAATTGCCACAATATTGTCATCAGGATCATTTATAGGATCATTATTTTTTGAAAAAAAACTGTCAGAATGTTTAGGAATTCTACTATAAAAAAATAAAAAAAATAATAAAATAATTAAGGGTTAAAATTTAATTATATACTCAGTATATGTATTTGATTGTGGATGCCGATTGGGAGCAGGAGGTCTGGAGCTTTTAGGCCTCAAAGGCTTAGTTATATTATGTATGTCACTCAATTTTCGAAGTTGATTATCTTCTTGATTAATTTTTTCTGTTGATTCTGATTCTAGCTTTTCTGGTTTGGATTTTATTGTTAATTGCAATTTAGTTTCATTTCGTTCTCTAAGCAGTTAATTATATTCATATTTTAATAATCATAAAAATAATATATACAGATTTCTAAATTACTCAGTATTAGAAGAAATATCAATAATATTTTTTGGTTCTTCATTGATTGATTTAACAGCACTTTCAGTAGAAGGTATATTTGTTGCATCATATTCAATGTTAGCAAATTCCTCATTTTTAACCACTGATGTTTCTACACTATTGTATTTTTGTAAAGTTTTTTTAGAATCAGGTACAATTAATTCTTTAACTTTTTTTTCTTGTGATTTTGTTTTTTCTAACATTTTTGCCTTATTTTGATTAATAATTTTAGTGGTTTCTAATTTTTTAGGTTTTGTATTTGTTGGTGTCTGTTCTTTAATTTCTTTATTCTGGATATAAAAGTACATTAAAAATATGGATTTCAAACATAAAGAAAATATGATATACCTTTATTTCTATTCCAGAAACAATTGCTAACAGAAGTTCCAAGGTCTTTGTTACTTCAAGTCCAGCTACAATTTTGGGGGGTCTTGCAGATATTGTTTTAGTTGTTGTTGATTCTAAAAACAAATATTGTTACAGTTGGTCACCATGATTTCATACTTATTTTTACATCAGAACATGAATTAACAGTTTTTATAAAGTAACTGTTTAGAAAAACTATAATTTTTTTGGACTTTTCTTAAGAATAATAACTTCTAAAATACCATATTTATTAAAAAAAGGTTGTGAAAGTGAACTAAACTTATATACCACTACATAATATGTTGCATTTATGATCATACTGATGTAGTTAGTATAGAATACATTGGAGTTTGCCTTGTCTCTGTTTTGATTGAGAATTGAGATAAATAAATAATATACACCTATTAAATATTAAATAAAAAATAAAAGTATGAATAGTATTTTTGATTTCAAAATATTTCATTATGATTTGTATTAAATATAACTGGCCAGTAATAATTATAAAATACTTTTTTAATCATACAGATAGAAATATATCACATTTATTACCAATACACTTAGCAGTAAAGTTAATCTCAACACTTTAATTAACAAGAAAATACCCTAAACACTCATTGTGAATAAATATTCAAATTACAAATAATTTTCATATTATATGTCTTAAAAATTTAGTTATAAATATATAAATGTGGTTAATAATAAATATCAATATTATTTAAATTTATGTAAAAATAAATATTGATTTTATATTAATAAAATGCAACTTTTTTTAGAGAAAAATTATATTAACACATAGATTTTCAACATATGTATTTGTGTATGACAAAGTAACTTGCAATATTTTTAGTCTTGTGTATGAAAATAAATTTAATAATTTTAGTATTTTTTCTGTTTGTTACTCAATTTTCTTACGGTTTATTTATTAAAATCAAGTAATAAAAAAATGAATTAAACATAATATTGGTTTTCTAAGAAAAACTTTAAATTTAATGTGGATACTCACATTAAAACTAATTTAAAATTATGTTAAAGATATACAATTATAACTTACTTATAGCATTAATTAGCTTTTCTAAAAACTTTATTTTAGTTTCTTTGGTAGTAATATTTGTAGATATAATTTCTTCATCGGTAAAATCACCAGATAAATAACCAGTATTTCGGATCACCTAAAAAAGTTCAAATTATTAATTTAATTTTCAAAATTGAAACACAAACTCGTACTCAAAATATTTAGTACAATATTTATTAAGAATATATTGGGAGATATTTTTAGGACTAGGATGGTCAAATAATGTAATTTATTAATAAACTGCACCAATTGAAAATAGGAAATTGTATGGTTTTGAACCTAGAACTCTCCAATTCAATAATGTACATAATACAACTGTATTGATTTTAACCATTAACATATTCTTTGTTTTTTGTTATTTCAACGCTATTTATTGAAAATTAGATGAGTATAAAGTAAAAACTGAATCAATTAATAATAAACCTTGATAATAACTTATACATAGTTTAAGTATTAAGTAACTATAAAAAACTAAAGGAACAATATTATGCGTATTAATAAAAAATAAAAATAAAAATAGGGAAGTATATTTAATTTTAAATATGCTGACAATTATTAAATTACATAAAAATAATAAAATTACTTACATGTGTCACAATATCATGAAGGAATTTGAATGGTGGTTTATTTAGTAACTTTTCAGTTAATTGTGGTTTATTGATGTGCTTAGACAGGGATGATTGCACTTGTTTTATAAGTTCTTTATTCGTAGAATCAGCCATAATAATTAATGCTATTGTAAATGTTGAATGAAATACACTAAAATATAGATCTAATACGTAATGTGCATTTATAATCTGTATGACATCAGAATAATTTAAAACTAAATAATAACTTTTAAAAATTATGTATAATTTTAATTCAAAATAAGCAATAACAAAATGTATAAACTTATTATTATAAAATGTTTATGATGAATGTGATGATAAATATTGAAAGTGAATTAAAACATTGATAAGAATTGATATTGATAAGAATATAAGACAAGACATAGAACTTATTAAGTTATGTAAAAAACACTAAGTATAAAGTTTATCATTTCTGAATATTGATATTAAAATGTAAAACAATTATGAATTTCCTATTAACCTAACATAGCAAGTGTCTATCGATTTTAAGTTGCTTGACAATTCTACTAAATATAGTTCTTACATATTTTTTAGTTGAAACATCAGACTTTTTGTCAACAATATCATTTTTATCCTTTTTATTAATTTTTCGTACAAATGTTTTTACAGCATTTCCTGAGACGGCCATATTGTGTAAAGAAGAATCTTCAATTTTTTGATGGTATTCAATATCAATATTTTCTATATCTTCAGTATTCCCATGATAAATATTTTCGTTTAATTTTTTCTTTTTTCTACGTTTTTTTTTCTTTGATTTTTTATACAATGTAATTTGATTACTTTCTTGTTCTTTATGTATAAAGTATTCATTTAAATCTATAGCTGTTTCATTTTGAGAAATATTTACAATATTTTCTTTTGTTTTAAATGTTTTTTTTTCTGCATATTGATCTAGTTGAAATGTTTGATCTATATTTTTATGTTCAGTTGAACAAGACTTTAACCTTTTACTAAAACTCATCAAGGAATATGGTTTGTAGTCAATATTAGATAATCTATTTGATTTAAAGCGTGGACGGTATACATTATATGTTTCAATTGTAATTATGTTTTTATCCACAGCGTATTTTAAATTCATAAGTCTTCTATGGAATGCATGTTCTTCAATAATACCTTTGTCATATTTGTTTTGCCAGTATTCAAAACTCTTGCCAACAATACTGAAACAAATTATAAATAATGCAACAATAGTATGGATGGAATATAAAATACATTAAAATAAATTTTACCTATCATTGAAGCCTAACTCATCCATACCGATAATATTAATTGTTGTATAAAACACAATATATAAAAGTATATTATACCATATAGAAAAAGATCAAACGAACAACTGAATTACTTATTAGGCACACAAATGAGATTACAACATTATTACAACAGTGTACAGTTTTTTTGTCTGCTAAGTACTAAGATTTCACATTTTAAAGTATTGAACAATAAATATAATCAAACTTCGACTACGATATTTCGTAGAGCCATAGAGGTATAAGTTATAACTGTATATTGTATAAGACTGAAACCTGTTATTCGTAGTACTTAAAAATGAAAAAAGGAGGGGATTTTTAGCTGAGATATGGGACACCGATGGTAACTGATTATATAGTGCAATCGTCGTTATCATTTGATAATTGATAACCCTTCTTTCCTTATTTTTTCCGAAACTGGATTTTCCGCGTTATCTTTGAGATCATTTTTTCGCTTGGATGTGTTAGGTATGACGTTTTTTTGAATATAATATTTTCGAATTGTACTTTTACTACGGTTTTTCTCTTCTCGTCGTTCCCTTCTGTGATACCGTCTCGGTTTTGCGCGTTAAATTTATTTTTAAAATTCTGTTGAGACAAAAGTTATTTGTGTTAACTGCCGTTGTAATGATATTGTTTTCCGTCGAAGTTCGCGCTGTTGTGCGTATTAATCGTCTTTGGCGCGGTACTGTCTGAGTGAATCGAACCGATTGTTTGTTGTTATGAAGCTTTATTTCACGGGACAGTCTTAACTATTGTTTAAAGGTATTTCATCAACCATTTTCTATAAATTCATAGAGTTATTATTGGGTATTATAACATAAATTAAGTACCTCTCTCTATTAGTTAATCAATTGAAAATATTAATAATTTCATCAATTATTTTTAAGTTTGAAAATAATACTTATTAACATTATTAATATTCATGACGTTCTTTATCTTGGAATGAATCTATAATGAATGTAATATTATGAAATATATTCCATTATTTAGTTGTTTTATATTATTTGTCCATGTAGGTATTGTTTTAAAATTGTTTATCTTTATATCTTTTAGTTTTTTTTTCAATATCGAGTTTTGTTTCATAAAAGTTATAATAAATTGTTTAATAAAACATATTTATAAATAAACTAATAACTTCCAAAAGCATTTTAGTTTAATATATGTAATTTGATAATAATTTGGGCAAGTTTTTAATTGTTGAATTATCTATCTGTTGTTATAGTTGTATTTATTTTTATAGTTTTTTTATAACTTAATAAAGGAAGATATCCAAATATTTCAAGTTTTTAAGTTAAATATAATTTTAAACTTAAAGTACCTATACCAAGATATTTAAAATCTACATTTTACATATTTTATGTACTTATGTTTTTTTATTTAAAAAAAATATATGGCTTTGCCTTCATTAAATCCTGTAAAATCTTAGACTATAGTATATAAAATTATTTCCTTTAAACTTAACTACTGAAATTTGATTTTTGCAATTATATACACATAAATATCTACATTTGATTAAATATTATAAAATTGTTTACTTTATTTGAAATCTACAAACAAGTAGAAAAATACTCTCCTGTTTATTTTTAATAAGTAGTTAATACTATACATTTCCTGGTTAATAAATGCAATGACCTATTGAATTAGGTTACAGTATTGTCAAAACACCTTAGTTGTTAAATTACCATGTTAGTATTATTTAATAATACCTACATATCAGTTTAACAAAACGTTTGCATTATGGAGTAATAATCTTTATTTCTTCATTCAATTGTAGATAAACATATTAAAAAATGAATTTAAGGAAAAAATGAATAACTTATAATAAAACATATTTAATTCATTGCTAATATGTATCATGTATCTATATAAATATGTGTACAAATAACGACATAATTTATTTAAATAGATATTAAGATTTAATTAGGAACTTATTTAGGTACCTTTTTAAAATCAAAATTAACCTATAGATAACCAATAGTTTTGTTTTCAAATGTAAACTTACAAGTTTATTTGAAAATATGTAAAATAATAATGAATAAATATTATTAAGTTTAAACACAAACCAATATGTAAGTCACCAGTTAAATTATTTCTTTTAATTTTCATGTAATTGTCAAGCAATATTTGTTATAAATAAATATAGCATACATGTGTCTTCTAAAAGGTTTCTAATAAAAAAAAATACATGCATACATATATATTATATAATTTTTAACCAGGGTGAATTAAATTTTTATTTTCAAATAGACCATTAATTAAAATGTTTACACTGCCTTGACCTGGCTACCTGTAACTGTAAACCTATAGTATACATATTGCTTAATTTTTGATGATTAGTAATTCAGTTTGTATTACTTTTTTAATTTCTTTGTATTAAATATGAATTAATGTTATATAAATCACAAGATCTAAAATTTTGATAATTTTATATCTATAGAAAATATGATAATTGTTTGTAGATTTTTATTATATTGTAGATATTTATTCTCGTATAATAATTATTTAACTAATCATTCAAATTTGAAGGTATCTAAATACCTTTTAATTAGTTACTTACTGATTTCCCACTATTTCAGTACTTTTCAAGAAAATCAAAGTACTTGGGATTGGAGAAGGATATAAAAGGATTGAGTATCTCTATTATTTAGAAAAGACAATTTTAGTATAGACACTTTCATTATTTTTCGAAGTGGAACACATGGTTTTATACTTTTTTATTATAATACAAACAAGATATATATATCATACATGGCTAACATTTAAATATATAAATAAAATATTTCTAATTGATTACTTTTTTGATAAATAATGAAAATGTTAAACAATAAAAGTCTAAGCACTTCTTAGTACTTACAGGTTTTTAAAATTCAGTTAGTTGTATGGTACTGAGTTGATGCTTAGAAAAATCTTATAAATTCTCTATTTTTGTAAATAAATGACTAATTATATTTTATTAAATTTGAGTATTGTAATAATCAGTATCATTTTTGTTAATTTAAATATTGTACTTATTATGGAATGAGTTCATTTTGTTTAACAATAACAATGAGTGTTTAAACTATTATGATGTATCTATTTTTATTCGTCTTATTCAATTAATCCAATATATTTGAACGTTATGTATTGTTTTTATATTAAAATATATTTTATTTTTTAATTGTCATAAAATATCTTAGGAAATTGGATTCAATAATTTATGATCAATGAATTCTTTAAGTGTCATGTTATGGCAGTCACATGCTGTAGATAAGTCAAATTATGCTTAAGCAAGATGTTTAAAATCGTTAGTCCGTAGAAAGTCAGGCAGGTGAAGTAAATCTTATATGATACTTAAATCAATTATATGTTGACATATTCTACGTAATATGTAGTATGTATTATAAATAGTTTTATTAATACCTTTTCCTTGCCTTTATCAATATACTGAATAATCCTTTGACATTTTGAATAAAAAACCAATGAGTTTTGGCCCTCTATTATGTTATGAAGAATCATATAAAATAATTGATGCCTAGTCATACTTAAGATAGTATTTTATAAAAATATGCTTCAAGTATTAAGTTTAACATGAGGTGACAAATTTTTTAATTTTTACTAAATTCTTCTTATTTTCTATATTACAATGCAGTATTTGCATTGTTCATAAATTGTTATTCAATTTTGTTGACATTATTTCTTGTGTTTATTTTAACATTTGGAATGTGTATTATTCTTGCAGTGTATTACATCAGCCTATTGTAGATTTATAAGTATATATATAACATATTTTGCTGTAACTTTAAGTTTTCAAATCATTTTTTGGATCACTTTTTTTTACATTGTATTTATTTATGTGTTACCCTATAAGCCCAATCACTGGGTAAATCTAGGTTTTTCTAGTTAATGCTTGGATTGATTATTTATACTCAATATACAAGTTTAAAATCATAAAATTTTATCATAAAATTCAAACTTTAACTTAACTAAAATAATTAATAAATAATTTTTATACATTTGTTTATTAAAATTAAAATTAAAATAATTATAATTATACTATTTATTATTTAGTTAAATAAATATATATATACATATATTTCAATATAAAAAAAATATTAATTTTTTACTATATAAATATTGTTTACTAAAAATTATACCAAAAAATGAAATGGGGGAACCAACCCGCACATCTCCTTCGTAAGCGCCTCTAAGTGCACCAATATACTAAAAATTAAAATACAAAAGTTTGGTGTTACTTGGAGTGATACAAATTGTTATTAACAAATGATCCTTATCTATGATCATTTTTTTTTTTATTTTATTTATAAACAATATTTACAATCTGTGTCAGAATAGCACAATAAGCAAATGTGAAAAATTATATACATATACATACAGTGAAAATATGAAGAGGGAGGGAACCCAACTTGATGCTATTTTAGGTTAATAGATCTCTACAATATTTTCTTTTGAGCCGATGGATGGGATTTATACGTTGAGTTTTGGAGATTTGCGATACTAATGGGTTTGAGTGGGAATTTAGTTTGGAATAAAAAGTCCTATAATGTTTGGTGGCTAATTGGTCCACTGTTTCGATTTTTAGGTCAGAGTGTATTGTCAAGTTAGACACAAACCAAGGAGCGGAGGTTATACGGAGGGCAATAGACTGAAAGGCTTGGATGGTGCGGATTTGGGATGGCTTTGCGCATCCCCAGATTTGGATCTATGACCTTAGATTTTATATTACGTATACTATTTGTTAATGACTGTATTTGTTGTACTTACATTTCTTTATATCTATATATATTTAATAATACGTAAGCCTTGACATCTAACAAAAATATAAAAATAAAATACTCTAAATAACTAGGTGTTAATTGATATTATTGTTGAAAATTAATAATAGTCTGAACAAAACTTTTGTTATTTTAATTTAAAGTGTACTAAATACTACAACTAAACCCGTCTATTTTTATACATTTGAAATGATTGTAGTATACGAGTAATTGTCGTTTGCTGTTTACATATTAAACTCGGGGATTTTATTTATAAACAAATCCATAGAAAATTCAAATAACAAATAAACACATTAGCTTTGCTTAGAATCTAATACTTTTATTAACTTGATTTTTTGGAAAAATTAAAAAGTACTACCTATAAGTAAGTAACCAAATTTATAAATACATCGCCCATGACCCGAAATTTGTAAAATAGTACTCATATTTTTCTGGATCAACGAACTCGTGATTATTTTGTAAATTGTTTTCTCGCGAGTGATTTAATAACATCTCGGTGGGACTTTTGCCAAATTGTACTTATGTCTTTGTCTTAATATTTACTTTGTTGCAACGAATAATTTGATTACAAAAGTCGTCAAACCTCTTGCCGTTACACTTTCTTTTTATCTAGTAGAACGCATATAATACAATAAAAAATCTCCTTTTCTGTTTATTTACAATTTACTATTTTATATGTTAGTATTTTATCAACGTTCCAGATACTATACCGCCAATAATAGTTTTGTACTATTAAGGAATACGATTTTACCAAGGACATTTCTGTTGCTAAACCTGATTTGTAATGGTTAGTGCGAATCACTTTTTAAATAGAATATATTAAAATTATAGATTTCTTAAAATGGTCAGTTATTTCTATTTTGAAATGTTAAATATTAACAATTTAGAAAGTTTAAACTTGGGTTTAATATAATTATTATATTTGCCAGACTTTTGTGAATTCGTTTTATTTAACGTACTTGAATAATTGTTAATTAATTATAGTTTGTCAAAAGTAATCAATTTAATACAAATTTACATTTTGGTTATTTTTTGATCTATATTGTTTTTAAAGAAATTAGTTTGTTAATTTATTCATATTTATATTTAATTATTATTTGCGTATTTATTAAAAACAGAAAGTCGATTATTTCACAGCTTTTATGAGTGTTTTTTTTAAGTAAGATTTTTTTTATCGTCATTCCTTAATCGTTGTTGATTGTGTAAATAACGTAGTATAGCATTAATAACCCTCAAAATGTATTTATTATATCTTGTGAGAACGGTGTAATTTTAACTTCATAAGGAGTGAAACACAACCGGTTGAGTTGTTAGTCATTGAAGGTTTATTCAACTTCCATAGCGCGTGAACAAATTATTCAAAATTGCCTTATTGGGTTTTCTTTTGTTAGGTTTATTCTGCTTTTCGATTATTTATTTTTTACAAAAATTTGAATATATTTAAGATTTAACCATTTATTTACATTTCGAATCTAAATTTAAGTATTCATTATTTGATGATCTTATGAACCTTACATTGGATCATAATTTTATTGTTACTTGTAAAATATAAATAACAGTATAAAATAGTATTCGTGTGTTTTTCGTCTTTGTGTGTTTGTAAATAAACGATACAAAAATGTATTGCTCTTATTATTTTATATTTTAATTTTTAATTTTGATTTGTTAACAGAAAATCAAAAAAAAAATCATGTTGCGAATTAAGAAAGGATTTTCGGAGCAATTGCTTCAGATGGCATTGATATTAAGTCTTATAGGCTGTGATCGTTTGTGGCCTACGTTTGGCATATGGTCTTCGGCACCCTCAGCTGAAATAGAAGTGGGCCACTGGAATCAAGATAGCTATTCACACGGATTTGGTCCATTAACGCAAATTCACCCTAAAAGTGTCGATCGGTATTTGGATCGACATTGGCTGTTAAATGAACTCTTATCGCTGGGCAGATACGGTGATCGATATCCATCAAACATCGAGGCTTATTTGCTTAATGTCGACGGCGACGAAAATGGCCAAGACGATCAACAGCAAGAGCCCGAAGGTCAAGTTGTAAAAACAGAACCTAAAGAAAATGAAAACGAAGACGAAGATGTAGATCAAGTGTTTGGCACAGATATTATTGGAGATGTTCTTATGCTTGAGCCAGAGGTGAGTTTTTCTGTTTAGTTGGTAAAATGTAAATTATTAAGTACATACATCACCGTCTGTATGACTGTATATGTAGTACGACCAAATTAGGTATGTACATACAGGTACAACTATTTACCAATGACTATTTGTTTTTATGGTTTTATTTAACTTCTACTTTTTTCATCGTTCGATATATATATATATAATCTTTACCTAACATATTGTAGATTTATAAAATTCGAAAGCTCAGTTTTAATCATGAGACAAGATGAAATATTTTTAATTTAGTATTTATTATTTTTTGTTTTATTAGAAAATAATGTATTCAATAATATTAAAATATATATATATAAATAATTGATAGATGATAGTACAAAAAGTCCTTTGGACGAATTAGTGGTAAATAGTTGATTGGGAAAACACTTGGAAATATCACCATCAAGAGTATTAATTTTTTTTTCATTTTTTTGTAATTATCTGAAATTGTTTATCTGCGATAACTTTTTTTACCTACAAATAAATAGCTTATTTTTAATTTTTATCAAATAATACCAAATTTAGATTTACATTAGAACAAATCGTTTGAATTGTTTATTATAGAGACAAAGTTTTAAATCATATATGTAATAATTACCTGTGTATAGTTATCTAAGTTTTAAGGGCTAAGATTATTATAGTTATATTGTATTATGGGTATGATATAAAACTTCGCAATATTGTTATACCTGTTAATAATTTTTAAGGGGTTTATATAGGCAATTTTGACAATAATCGAGCAATAAAATAAAAATCAAAAATTTTAAAGATATTTTAATACATCTGAAAGAACTAAGAAGTATATAATTATCATATAGTATTAAAATATTAATATATATCTATGAATTCATGCTCTTTTTACTAATATATAGGTATTTTAACTAATATTTTATAGCTTTGGACAACTTAAGGAATGTGTTATGTATGGGTTATACATTAATGTTTTTTTTTTCTGTACTTTATATTCTTATAAGTTACCTAAGGATGCAGTCACATCGCGAGTTTTATTAAAATAACAGTTAAGAAAGTATATTTATTAAGGATTACTAAAGCACATGAGTAATAATACTATGTATAAAAACAAATTAATATATGTATTAGATATTTATCAAACTTATAAAAGATTGCAACATAGTTTATAATCTGCTAGTATGTCACATATAGGCATATAGCTACAATTAGCAACATTTGTTATTTACGCAGCGCTACGGTATTTCGAATTCCTTATAATATTTATTATAAGTTATTTAATTTATTATAATTTTTTATAATATAAATAATATTAGTACATAATTAATATTAATTCACGAATATTTCTTGTTATATTTATTTTTAACTTAAAATTAAAAATAACGAAATCAATAAACCTAGTCAGGACCTATACCGTTCTTATTATGAAAATAACTTGGGTAATCCTAAAATATTCCCAGAAAGGTATTAACATGTTTATAGCTTGTAGGCTTGAGGAAAATCGTTGCTCTAAAGTCTAAATCACTGAAATATAATAAATATGTA
The DNA here is from genome assembly GCA_949715065.1 of Periphyllus acericola. Classification (NCBI taxonomy): domain Eukaryota; kingdom Metazoa; phylum Arthropoda; class Insecta; order Hemiptera; family Aphididae; genus Periphyllus; species Periphyllus acericola. Next base: position 41,626,511 of record OX454266.1, read on the forward strand.
TGCACTTTGTATCTAAGATTACATTTTAAAGTCCGTGATAAAAATCCCAAGTCTTCAGTATTATTTAATTTTAAATATATTTCCCAAATAAAGGTTTGTGTTGTATAACGGCTGTCAGCAAAATATCCGTAGAACCCGCAGGCCACCGAGTTTTGATAATATTTCTATAAAAAAAAAACTTCATGCATTGGAAATAAATATCCTGTTAGTCGTGAACACGTCACACATAACATTTATAGTAGAATACTATAAACGCACCCATGAGTCAAAAACCATTATTTTCAAAAATGTTTCGTTCCTCAAAATGTGCCTATATTTTTTTTAAATGCCACAATAATTTATAGTTAAACTGGCTATAACAACTTCGTCGAAATTATTCAAAACGATTTTTAAAGTGCGTTCAACACAGATATAAGTAACATTTTTTAATAGTTAAATAAATGTTCAACCTTAATTATTCAACTATACTAAGCCAATTATAATCTATATGCTTTTTCATTCATAATTGTTTATAAATTCTGATGCTTCCCGTAATTGTACCCAAGTTGTCGCGCGTTGTATTGCCGATGTTTTAATTGAAGGGGTTCTCTTTTATTTTTTATAATGGGCGTAACCCTACCGGGTCGTTGGAAAATTCTACGAGTTACTGAAATTCGTAACGCCATCTTTACTTTACGTTTACAATTGAATATATATTTACTACTCATAGATGGCGCTATAATACCACGTTAAAACAAAATGCATTGCCCATGTTCAATAATTCGTGTTCAGCCAAACTATTTAGTTTAAAGTTTTTGAAATATATTTTGTTTTTAATAAATCAATTCTAAAATAAGTGTGAAAAGACACACGTTTCTTCTAAGTTAGTACCTATTTCTGTACCTTTCATTAAAGCACCCTACACCCAACAAAATGTTTTTAAGAATAATGAGGATAACTTTGTAGGTATAACCCTTTTGAAGTTCAGATGTTTTAATATTTTTTAAATAAAAATATTAATTAATATATGTATTTTAACTTCTCTATTGCATGTATATTATATGACACCATTGATTCAGATTAAAAAAATAAATAAAATAGAAGAAACTTCCAAAACCCTGTTTAAAAGATTCCGCTCCCGACTGACAAACCCGTCATATCTATTAATATCCGCTCTAGGTTTCGACACCATTCCTGATAATTCTCCTCAGAGACTGAAGAGGAAGTGGTGTAGAGATTTAAATCTTGATTAATTATATATATATATATATATATATATATATATATATATATATATATATATAAGGAAAAAAGTAAAAACAAAAATAAATAAATAAAAATTAACCTTATCAATTTATTAAGTGTTCGCCTTTGGGCGGCTGCTTTTTTCAAGTGTATTAAGTTATCAATTATATTCTGCATGCATACTTATTGTTATAATTATTTCTGGTTGTACGCCTTATAATAAAAGTTAAAAACAAAAAATTGGTTCTAATAATAATTGCGTCATGCATAATTAATGTTGATGTAGGTTAATTGTATTACGGTACTGCAATATAATGTTTCTTTTGACCCAAAATTAAATATAAATGTTATCATGAAATATTATCGTTAAAAATTGCTTTATCATTGTATTGAGTTTCATTAATTTATATAATTGTAGATTATACTCGTATAACCTATTCTTGTGAATAGTTTTATGCTTTTCCATGTATATTTAAATTTAAGAAGCGGTAAAATTATTTTAGAATTATATCATAAACACGGTTCCTATGCAATAAATATTGATACTTTTGAATATACTGTATACTAGACACCTTACCGAATTTTATTCCATTCTCAATTTATTGTGAATCATGAATAATTTGAAAACCCGATAACAGCAAAGTTATACGAGTGTACCGATGTCGATGCTAAAATAATGAATAGTTAACAACAAATACGTATTTATATTTTATTGTATTTACATATTTATAAATTTTTTGTTTTGTTCATTTTCTTTATTACATATGTATATTTTAATAACATGCAAACGAGTCATTTAGTATGCATGGTATTTTGTTGGGCTTGAAAAATATTTGTTAGTGGTTTATTGTTTCATATATTTCACTGGCTGCATGCTAACTGCATCCCTAGGTAAAAAAATAAAATATGTAGTGATTACTGAATTGCGTGCGCGATATCATAGACAATATATTCGTAAATATAGCACATGTTAGCACATCAGTTATATCGTAGTCAATACTGTGACGGCCATCGTATAATAATGAAAAATCTTGAAATTATTATGATACTGAGTGAAAAAAAAAAATGATGCACTATACTCGTAAATGGGTACACGTTTTCTTTCTAAACATTTTTTATTGTAATGCTTATAAGTTAATAAAAGTATTAAAACATACATTGTTCTGATATTTGTATAATAATATCGCATAATATGTATATGACATAATATTATACTATACAATATACATCCTTAAATACCTAAAATGTTCTATCTTCACCATATTTTTTATAAATTACAGTCCTCAGTCTGTGATAGTTCTAATGAAAATAAGTTATTTTAAATGATTATCAGGACGTAAGTCAGACCTGTTGTTAAAAAACTACGCACGCAATTCGAATGCGCTGATTTCTTTATAGTATTACAATTAGACTTTTTTTAATAGATTTTTAAATTTGATAAATTACTTAGATGTTTAGATTTTTTGTTACAATTGTATTCGTGAATTGTATTCATTTTTATTTGAATAAGTTCGTATTCATAATAAGTACTAATTTCGAGTATTTAGTAGTATTTATAGGTACAACTTTATAAGAGACGTTCAATATGATACCGATGTATAAGTGTTGGATTGTTGTTATTATAGTTTAGCCGCAAGATAAACATGGTCGGAAAGATACTATAACATAGCGGGGGTTAGACCCGTGACATGTCTTTGTGGTGTATACATACGTATTTGATTTATTGACTTGGGTTGAGGGAGAATTCTTGTCGATTATAAAAGACTAATCATTAGCGGCTTTTCCTGTAAAAAAAATCGACAAATTACCCACAACATACACGACAAGATTTGTGGGAACCATTATGATATTCCTTCGTGTCCACTTGTCCCTTGAACCAAGTGAACAACAATGCGACATCATAAAAGATAAGTAATAATGTTAAGGAATTATTGTTAGAAGAGTTAAGGATCAGTTCATGTATATGGTTTATCATTGTGTGCATGGATTTTATGAATATCTCAGCGGGCTTCGCAAAATGCTATTAATAATGTGTATTTTGCAATTATATTACTTTGAAGCCGGAACCCTTTTCTTATTTTTGATCGAGTTTTTCACTAAGGGTTGACCATTAATATATCTTCTTATTTCTTTGGGTCAATTTCTTCACACGACTACAAGTGTGTGCACTGTAGGCATTTATATATAATAAATCTAACTGCTGAGAATATAGTATTATAGTTGATTTAACTCTGCATAATAATTAAATCAAATAGTAATTATTTTTGATTAGTTTTTCTTTTCTGGATGTAAATGCTATTTATTTGTCCTATCTATTTTTTTAATAATCTTGGTTGATATTTCTTTATATGATCATAAAACTATGTTTTTAACAGTGTACCACACAGTATTATTAATTCGATAAGGTTTTTTTGAATTTGTCAAATTGTGATGTTTTGTATTTTTATTCAAATACCGATATTCTTAAGTGTTTTGTTTAAGAGTTCGTTTCAAGTGTTTTGTTATTTATTGATTTTATTATTTTTATAAATTATTATTTTATTGAATAAAATAAAACATACCTACCTATATATATATAAAGATGCATGCATGGTATCGTATAACTGCAGCATAATTAATTAAATTATCTATATGAACTTTATTTTGGGAATTTACCAAAAATATTTTAACTATTTTTTTATTAATTCATATACTAGATTTATTAAATTTTATAAAAAATATTTCAATTTTGAACTTATAATTTTTAAAAATTAAATTGGAAATTGATTAATTAATTGAAAAATATTGTAATATGCGATTTTGGTTATAAGGATTATAAATAAATATTATATTTGTATAAATTGGTATTTATTTAATCAATGCTTGTATATGTGCGTAAAGAATATAATATAAAAGAAAAATTTTCTCGTTCTTTTAAAATAGTATTTATAAAATACCTATTTTTACTATTTATATTTATTTATTACATATGCTATAAAGTCATAATATATTATACATGGATCATTTATTGTTTTTGATTTTTGTATTTATTGAATTCAGTGTATACTCTATGGTAAATATAAATATTTATGTACAATCTTCCAAATTATATCATCGACGTCCAGTGTCCGATATTTTGGTTTGTCATTAGACAAACGTCTAACTTAGACGAAACACATTAAACCATTGGGTACAATTATTATTAAATCTTAGTCGTATAGGTAATAATACGAGTAGTCCCTCTATACGTCTATCCACTGCTAAGAAAACACTCTAAACTTATTTCAAAAAGTAAATTAGTTCTCAGAAAATCCCTTCTTATATAATATACCACTAATGTGGTTTTATTCTGTATTGAAATATGGAGTACTACTAATAAATTTCAATGTATAATATGTTCAAACTTTCATATATTGATCTCATTACGATTTATACACTATCCATTCAGATCTACAAGTACCAAACTGTGACAGAAATATCAAAATTCACTAACCTATTCTTTGGTTTCTGCCTTACAAAGCACTACAGCCCACTATAACCCACTAGTCTTTAGACTCGAGTCAGTCAACGTCCCGAGAAATTCGCCAACGAGGTTTATCAAACAAATTGGGTAAGAACACATTACAAAAAAAAAACCAATTCATGACAAGAATGGTACTGTTATAGCTGGTAGATTTTTTTGTTTTTTATCAAATTATAATGTTGTTAAAACTTAACTTGACGGTTGATACATAATTTTCTTGTTGTAAAATAGTTTACAGATCGAATAAATGAAAACATAAAAATGTATTTTTCGAATAGATAACTGTAATTTTCGGTTTTTGTTTAGTATTCAAATAATACGTATATTGTGTAAAAATATTTTATTTTAGCGATCTTTATAATTATTATAATAAATAGCCGGCAAGACACTAGACGTTAAAGTGTTTATTTTTTGTTGTTCATTGTATTGTCGGTTTTAAAAAATGTAAAAGTAATGATAAATCAAAAAGGTTTATAGAGCTTTTGCATTAATAATACAAGTTTAAAAACCCATACCTGATCTAAGTCTCTGTAGAAGGACTAGTTGCATCTACAATGTGTAAGCTCATTGTATTGGAAAATTTTACGATGTACATTATTTAAAAATAAATCATGGAACTTTCACATTTTTGTTCAACTTTTTTTGTTTATCAAAATTAAATAAAAGATTGAAATCCTAACAACCTGTTTATAAAGTACGTAAATCTTCTATAAAAAAATCCTTATGACCCGATGATTTAATACCCCATATTTATATATATCAATTTATTTCCGACTACCTGAGTACCCATATTTAGTATACTTAATATATTTGCTATAATATAAAAACTTCACGTAAGCACTGGGTATAAGGCTGTTTAATGGAATATAATCGTGAAACCAAATGACTACATCGAATAATATTAATAAACATTTGAACACGATTATGTACACTATACATATGAATATATGATACTGCCAAGTAAGGCCAACACATTAGTAATCGTATCAAACATTTTCGATGTAATAATAAATAACCAAATGTCCACAAATCAGTAAGTTCAATAATAATAAACTTTTAAACTCCAGTATACAAAACTGTTATATTGTTTGTATTCAACAAATTTTTTTTAACTGACGAATATACTATTGTTGTGTGAATAATTTAAATAGTAATAATAATAAGCTTTTAAACACCTCTGTAAAAATACTGTCGGTCCCAAGTCTAGATAAGTGAGAAGGGAAGTTTTAATTTTTTAGCATATATTTAGTATATAATATTATATACTCAGATAGATAGAAATAAATAAATTGACCGCAAATGTCTTGACCGCTTGTCTGCTGACTATGCACTCCATGTAAATCCAATGTTGCTTGAAACACAAAATTATTCGTTTTTATATATTTTAATCTAAAATGATTTTAACAGTTATATCACTGCATCAAAAAAATTGTTTAATTGTTAATATGATATATTTAAATGTTTAATTTTTCTATAAATTTTTCAAGACCTTAAGAAAAAAAATATTTGTAAAGCCAAATCCAAAATAATATTAAATTCAAAAAAACATATATGTTTCCTAATTACTACATTATTTTATAAAAATTATTTTTAATACTAACTTGAATTCAACATTATTTGTAAATTTTTTTTTTAAATTTCAAAAGCTACTGTATACCAAAAAATAAAAAATAAAAATTGCTTTTTAAAAGTTCCGTTTGTATCTAATTTTATAAATAATTTATGAGTCTTAATGCAATTTTACACCCTAAATATCAACCACAGAAAAAAATATATTGTTAAATCGATAAAAACTTAAAAATAATTTGCAATTTTTCCTTATAGAATCTGATATTTATGTAAGATACTTGGTCGTCATTGTTTTATATTGTCTTAAAATATTCCACGTATAAAATGTCTATTGTTGTATTTATAAAAACTAAAACGCAGTAAAAATAATTTTGTATTGAGACACACTGTGCTTATAACAGTGTTGACATAAATATGTGCTAATGTGCAGAGTCCTGTGATGTCGGCTCAATACATATATTTACAATTTTAAATCTTGAAGAAGATTGCGTGTGTTTACGAAACTTTTGATTTTTTCTTTACAACTTACGTAATGATCATTACTGCAACTAAGTTATAATACACGCGCATACAGGTTTTTATAAAGATCATTTATTAAAATGTCAATTTCGCGTGCACATTCGTGGTTTGTATATACGTATGATGTATATTATGTTCCTACCTAATTCTACTACAATGTGCACTTACGTATATGTTCTTCACTGTATGCATTCATGTTTATCTGTATTTCGTATATATATATATATATATATATTATATTACAGCAATAATAACCGTATAACGAAACGAGTGGTGGTGTTTACTTGCGCATCGACGTTCGAACCGGGCGTGTGTCGTCAATAGAATAATTAAAAGGAATAAAAAAAGATGATAATAATAATAAGAAAATATATATTATAATAATGCGCGTTTGTGTTAAGATTAATGCGGTTTTTATTTGTAACGCGCAGTCAAGTTCAGAGTGCGCTCGGTGTTAAACAACAATAATTATTGTTGTTAAAAATATTATCGAGGCCATCATCATCGGCCGCGGCGGTGCGTACCTCACAACAATGGAGTCGTGCGTGTATATATATTATACATATATTCATAATATGCTGCACCTATATTATACATATATTTATTTTTATTTTTTTATTATATTCGATAATCAAATTATTAAATATATATACCAGCTATATGCGTGTGCGTATGCGTGTGTGTGTGTGTGTGTGTGTGTGTGTGTGTGTCTGTGATTGTGAGTAACGAACGTTTACGCCGCCGTCTCCTCCCTTTCTCCCGGTGTGTATGCCCCTCTCCATCGCTGCGTTCCGGGGCATCATTTATCAGACAGTATAGACGTACACCTCTACGCGCGTATCGTCGTATACATCTGGACAACAATATATAATGAGAGAGATATTATATTGTATACCTTAACGTGTATACGTAGGTACGCGTATTATTATAATTACTATTAAATGCTAGGAGGGTCGTGGCAGCCCGTTTGCGAGTGGTAGGTAGGTGGTGTATATAGATAGTAGTGGTATTATAGTCGGCGGGGTACGGTTACGTACACCGGCTCTCGGCCCCGGAGACTGCGACGACGTCGTCGATACTATATACCATAATAACATAGTCGAGTCGGTGACGTATGTATACGCGCGACGGGCATAGCGCGCGGCAGACCTTGGCCGTTCGACAACCGGTTGTTCTTCCCGGGGGGAGGGGACGCCGCCCATCCGTCAACGCCCAGCCGTTTTCCCATTGGACGGTGACGCGCGTCCCCGTCACTACACGTTTTCGTGTGCACGCATTACCACGCCGATCACACGAAACGCTTCGGCGGCCGCCGCACAAGGGGCAACGCACGATACCGCACCCGGACGGGCGGCGCTGCTACGGTGGTTTGCACATCAAAAAGACAACTTTTCCTGCACAAAACTTATCACTCGCGTTGGCTAACAATTAATGAAACGCCGTATGCAGATACTGATTATTTCACAGGCTTGATTAAAAACTATTAGTTTTTCATCAGTATATCATTATTTTATCATAGCATGCTAAAAGTATATGCTCAAGAAACATGCGCTTACAACATAACTCAACCCTAATTCGATTTTTATATTCATATTAAATCAAATATTTTTTCCGAACTAGCAATTTCCTAATGATTTTATCCTATAATATTCGGTTTATTTCACCTGATGTATTCTGTGTTCATATACACTAACTTTAATTTAATAATTAACTCGTAAAGTCAAAACCTAGAATATTGACTTTTTTCGAAGGTTTTTTTTTGTATTTGTGGTTATTGATGTTATTTTAAATGCTTATTTGTTTTGAAAATTTAGAATAACGTGTATTAGTATATTACTTATTATGTTGCACCTATATGTATGGAAAATGTATACATGGAAATGTGGTGTCTAAACTACTAAGACTGTTCGTAAAATTCGAAATCCATTCCATTAATCCGTGAGAATAGCATGATTAGTACGTGTGTATACGAGTACACACTAAAATGCACTAGAATAATTCCCGCGTTCAATTGTTTACCGAGAATTTATAATAGTAACTTTAGAAAGTTTGATATATCATTGATTATTATAACTGTTTACTATTATTATATATTTTTATAATTCATGGTACTAAAAATAACATTTTTACTCATCGGTGGATAGATCGTTCAAATATAGTATACCTGTATGGCTGTATTAAAATATGCGAAGTTAAGTCTCATATTTAGTTATGTTTTAAATTAATTAAATGAGTTCGGTCTTTTCGGCAAAAATATTAATTAAATTAAAATTTAAAAATGTTAGATTACTCGAAAACAATCATTAACAAGTATCAGCGACCAATATATATATTATATACCATTATAATACGCATCACTCACTATATGTTGTCAGTGAGAGGGTTGTGAGTATAAATATATAGTCACGCGCGTGTACGATGTACGTTTACAAATCGTATAATATACATTATATTCAGTACGCACACGTTCTCGAAACTCCCATGTGCTATGACGTGGGGTACCGAATGCATTTTTCCCTTCCTGACGTGATAATCGCGCAAACCTCGCACAACAATACCCGCGATACGTCCAATATATGTATGGCGTATGCCTGCAAATCCGATTGCAAATGTCTGTAGTTTTTTTTTATACGTGCGTCTGCTGCAGTCTGCGCCCAAAAGAAAAAACCCACTTCATATTATTATTATACACGTGAATACATGTATGTACGAGTATATAGTTATCCTTTGTGGCTTTGTATGAACCCCTCAACTGCTGCACGCGTCACATATATTGCGAACCAATTATTATTATTGTATTTCTACGTGTATACGGTGCGTACTTATATTATATATTATTATTGTTTAATTTTTGATCGCGAGCTGCAGCCGTCGCAGAATGATTTAATTACAAATGACATATACGAGTACGTGCATGCTATAATGTTAACGGGTAAATGTATGTACAAACTATTATTTAAAGCCATAAATAAAATATTCTATATATACCTAATTAGTAATTATAGTAGTTTATTTTATTCACCCTTAATAAAATTGCTATTTATGAGTTGCAGTGACCATTTACGGTTTGATTACGTTCAAATGTATACCTATAGCGTTGTACATATTGATATATTTTTAAGTCCAAAAAAAATATACTTTTATTGAAAACAACTGTTAACTGTATTTTTTTTATAAATATCTCTATTCGATTTAACTTTTTAAAAATTAATTATTTATAACGCGTCTGAAGTTAGGTATTGTTTTGTAGAATTTTAAAATCTTATGTTATTTTTATTTTCATTGTATGAATAATACCCATGATTTATATTTTGCAGCACAAAGGAAATGAAAGTCCATATTATTGACTGTTAAATAGTTAAATTTGTAGTTCATCTCTTTAATTTAAGCGTTTGAAAGCTCCATTAATTATAAAATTTCATAATTGGCTATACCTATCGAATATTGGAATGTATAATTTGCAATATGATAAATTAATTTTTGTTATATTTATATTTATTGTTTATAACCGACTTAGATAAATTAATTGTGTTTAATAAAAGTTTGCTGCATTAAAAAATATACCTTATAAAAAAAATGGGGATGTATCAAATGTTGAAGCCATCATGGAAAAACTACAAGTTAACACTTCTCTAACAGTATATACGTAATAATTACTAATTACTTAATATACTATCATATTAACATAATTTATACAAATTTGGTGATACAGATTTATATTTTTATAAAGATTAAGCTTAATTCTCATCTGTGTAGAGCTCCAATTAAATCATACAATTATAAATTTGATAAGCAATTTTTTTTTTAAATTTTGGCCCCAAGACGTTAGCTATTTTTATTTTCCATCAACTTATATGAGTTCTTAACTTAACATTATTTTTCCCGATTTCAGCTAATGATTTCCGTATTTGGGTCTTATTTTGATCGAAAAAACGTAAATATTGTTGGGTTTCTATTAGGGTACCTATATATATTTATAGTAGGTATAAGATATGATTAAATTTAAAAAAAAATAATAATTACTATTTATAATATGCGTTGTATAAATATTAGTTATTATAACGGAGAGCTATTATTAAATTTATGGTCACCAATTTGAAAACATGACATGGTTTTTATATTTGAAATATTATTCGTCATTTATGAATTAGGTTTATTCGTTTGGACGCTTAAGTGTTACACAGCTATTGTACGGTTAAACAGCTTCGGTCGTAGTTTTACGAATTGGTACTATGGGCATTTACCGAAACATCTTTGTTTCTAATATAGTACACTTATATACTGTACATGGGTATACTAGTATTGGAGTTTTCTTGTTGGTAAAATATAATCAGTGGTTTTCACAAGTATTAAGTAATGAATTTTACAATTTAAATATTCAATTTTTATACCTAATTATTATGTTATCGCACATATATATTGGTTTACACCAATTAAAAGTTATATTTATGATGTAACTATCAAGTAGGGAGATGCATATAGGCGCATATAAGTGGAACTTAGGGTGCTTAGCTTCCCAAAAATTTCAATTGCTCCACCAAACGTTAAAAAATTTAAAATTTTAGCATTACTTTAAAATATTATTCAAAATAATATTTAAAAAGATATTGCAGTACATAATAAAATAATATTAAACACATTAAAACAAACAGAAGAATAGACACCACTTTAAAAATTTAGAATAATTTTTTCGATATTCAAAGTTTGTTGACTTATAAGTTATGATTTATAAAAGTAAATAAAATGTGTTTTATAATAATATTATGCTGTATATCTATTGTTATTTTTTGCTCTAAAGCCATACATATTAATTTTTAATATAATACACATATATGTGTTATGTGGTGCACAATGTATACATTATAAAATAGGTATAAATATAATTTGGAAACACCTATTACTATATATTGATAAAATAGTATATAAAAATTCCTAGCTCAAGTGAGACTCCACGGTTGCGTGAGGTACAGGGACAAGTAAAATATATTGCTTTATTTGTTTTTGAAACTTGAAATCCATGTATCATTACTCTCGAAAAAACAATTCTGAGTAAAAAGGTTGATTGGGATCAAAGTGGTAAATTTTGCCAGTTTTTTTTTACTTTTCGTTACTTTTTTACTATTAAGAAAATTATAGGGAATTTAAGAAAAATTACATCCCCTTCCTATCAGGAACCTCCATGATTATGATAATCATTAATCTAAGTAATTCTAGTAATCCTACTGTTTGGAATAGTGTACACAAACAAAAAAAAATAAATAATTTTCTAAATCTTATAAAATTGTTTTGCTACTCTCTTGTATTCAATTTTCAAGTCTTGAATATTAAAATTGAAAGTTTTATGAATTTTTAACTATAAAATGTGTTGAATATTCGTGATTTTTGTCGTTTTGTTTAAATGTAATATTCAAACGCTCATAAAAAGTTTTTTGAAATTCGCGGTAGGTACTTAATATTTTTCATTAACCAGTAATATAACGAAGAACTTTTTATTACATTTTTAAAACTTTGTCAAACCAAAATATTATTATATCGACATTTTACGAAGAAAAGTTTAGAGACCATGCCATTTTAAAATATCTATAAATTGCTTAAAAAATTAAGGTTTATGGAAGGTATTACGTATATGACGTATTGGAAACCAAGCATAGTTAAGAAAATTTTTTTGGTGTTTATTGCTTCCACATTAATGCTCCATTGAGTAGCTAGGGCTTCATCCTCTTCTCCCCCCCCCATCAATTCTCAAACGATATTTGCGCCTATGGGAAGTTGTGAAAGTTGCATGATAAATTAGAATTATCTTTAGTATAACTTATTCTTTTCAAATTAAAAACAATAATCTATAGGTATATATTAAATAATAACAAAGATTGTTCAACTAACATTTATGATTATAAATATAAATTCTTATATCATTAACTAAAATAGTGCAAATGTACTAGGTATATTATATTTTCGTAATATATGGGAATAAAATGTGTGAAAATTTGGTGTATCATTTATATTGTCATAATTAATGGATATTGTTAACAATATAATGACGTGTAACAAAAATAATGAAATAATATATGCTTAAAACAATTATTTGTTGAACATTATATAGTTATGTTTTTATCGTGCTTTTTTTCGGTTGGCTTCTTTGTGCATATTATGATTTACATAAATTGTTCGGTAAATATATTTAATGTACTGTGCACAAGAAAAAACGGGTAGTGAGAAATAATTTATAATGGTTATTTCGATATTATAATACAAAACATGCATGCCCAGTATTTCATATCTACGCGTAAATGAATTTTAATCGGTAAACAAAGAAGCACCCTTTTTTCCGCGCCAAAAGAACGCGTGCCTTCTTGCCGCGAGTGGAAAAAAAAATTAGCTATAATATAATAATTACATTTTTTTTTCCTCGTGGTTAAATTTTCCTACGAACATATAACATCGCGCGGTATATTATTCGTTCCACGGTATTATAATAATAATAGCAAACAATAATAATAATAATAATCTAAATAATTACGCGATGTAGGTACCTATATATACGATAAAAACGTCGGTTATTTCGGAAGAAGAAAAACACGGATGAGCGCAAAAAATAACGCGCGTGATGATGGCAGAACAATCAAACACGTATTACGCGACATCGTGTACATATTTATGTATATATACTCGGAAAACGTAACGGTTGTAAAAAAGAAATAACCGTATAGAAAAAGAAAAAAAAAACGTCGTCGTGTTGTTATCTGTCGTCGACGATGTCGTCGTCGTCGTCGTCACACCTATCGTACCGCGGCTGTGGCCGGATTCACGGGCGTTTTTCACGGCCGCCGAAGATGCCGCGGCGTAATACGGTTTTTTTTTTCTGTGTCGGCGGCGATCGGTCTTTCGCCACCGCCAACTCGGCGTGACGGGAAGGAGTGCGGGCGCGCGCGCGCGACATCGCAAACGCGTTCGTGTGGTACGCGCGACTACCGCGACGACGACGACGACGACTACGACGATTTGATGTGCGACGTAGTATGTACACGTCGTACTCATATTAATATATACATATTATTATATTAGGCGGTGGTGGTGTGTTTGGCGCGACACAATGGGCGACCGATTTTCCGAGCCCGTCACATATATCACAACAATCGCCGGTGCTTTTCGACGGTTGATCGATCGGTGCGCGTCGCGATCTCCGGGGTATTCGCGCTATCGCCGTACGGACTTATGCGGCGGGGGGGGGAGGGGGGTCTCGGCACGTGAGGGGGACACGCACGCAAATGCGCGTCGCCGCGAAACAACGCGGTCGTCTGTCCAAATATTTTCACAACGCTTCGTCTCGATTTCTATTTAAAACGTTTCGCGTGTATATATACGTACACACGTACATTGTAGTGTGCCTATGTGCGTGTTTATGCCTAAATATCTACGCCATTGTGTATTATATGCGGTTCCCGCGGGCGGCACATGCGATTGTCATGCCGCCCAGCCGAGACGCTCGACTCCCATGGGGAAAACCGCGCGCAGCCGGTATATTATATTGTGTATTGTATACCGCGTATATTGTATATCTATGCATGATGTATCCTTGTCTATACTATGTGTGTGTGTGTGTGTGTGCGCGAGTGTAAATGGGAAAAACGGTTTTTATGTGTGGCGGTGTCGCCTTGTTATATATGGGTACAAAATACAAACGTTTGTGTGTGTATATGGATAGTTTAATGCGCGTATATTATATATACATAAAATGAGAGAACGAAATAGTAAGGGGAAAAAAATGAAGAAAAATATCACCTAAAAGAAGCAAAACGAAACGGAGTAAAAAAAAAAGAAAAAGAAAAAAAACTGTCCGCCGCGGCTGATGCCAATTGTTAACGGTGCCCGCATTTTTCGCGCAAAATCAACTTTCACACGGTACATTTATAACGTATATATGTCTGTATGTGCTATAAAATAAATAAATATATATTTGTAATATGAATAATGCGTGTGTTTGATATTTCGTCCAATCATCCGGAAAAGAAACGGGTGCCCGCGCAATTTACACGCGCGTTATGTGAAAATGCACACTGTTTGGCTTTGATTTGATGGCTATAAAGAAACCGAAGCTAAAAATCCGCTTGGGAACAACAATTTTTTTCCCCTTGCTTCGTGTAGTAATGTAGTATATGTATAAAATAAATGTAGGTATGAAAACGTTAAATTTCACCGCGGCCCATAATATTATTTTCATTTATTCTATAGTACACGCATAAATTAATGTATTATAATATCTATCTCTGTGTGATTGGGGACTGCGGCGTGCATTTAAACTTCTCTATATAGGTGAACTTAATTGGTGCTATTTATTCGTACCCATAAATTATTGTTTATTTTTAATTATTATTGCCGATGGCTTGAAGATAATCGTTTGTCCTATTGCGAATTGTACAGATCTATAGGTATTTCAACGTATTTGTGTGTAATATATTGTCTCATACAGTCATACATTACTAATAATTATTATGACTATTATATTGCTCTTTTTGCAAAAGTGGCGTGCTACAGGGGATATATCCCTCCTCTTGAGCTTCTTTTATTTCTCTAAGTGTTTTGCTATTATATAATATTATTTTGTTTGTTATGAAAGTTTAAAATTCTTAAAAGTATATGACAGAAATAAATATTTTACCCTTATTGGATTGAAAAACGTTACAACTAAAAATATGTAAATTTTGTTACTCGAGTAATTAGTAAATATTTACCCCCTCACCAAGGAGAAATATTAATTACGCTGTCTTTGTGTATTGTTTAATATATTTCATTTATAAATACAATATACGTTTATTTTATAGGTTATTTATATTATTTTGTACAGTTATGATATAGCTGTTAGAATGTCAAATTAATAATAATGTACCTACCTAAATAGTATAAGTATAGAGTATAAATTATAATATAAAGTATTAGTATGTACTTGTGCTGAATTCATACATCCGATAAGCCATTTGTTGTTAATTTGAAACTAATGTGTTTCTTAATTTTCGTCTATTCATGATGCGTATATTGATGTTGCAAACATTTTAAACTATGATTTTGATCTTCAATTGTTTCTTGCGCCTTCGCATTCATCTCTAAAACTTCATCACTGAATATATATATCTCATTCAATAGTGTTGGGTTTGCCTAATAGGGATATTTTCCGCTCTATTGAATGTGTTAAGAGATAATAATATTTAACTATTTTAATTAACAATCGCAGCATTTATATAGTTATTGTATAGATATTGATTACTATTCAGTGTACTCAATTTGTATATGATAATGAAATTATAATTTATAATTTTGATACATCGATTTTTTTTGTATTAAATTATTAATATTATGGTTAATAACAAATACACTCATATAATATATGTAGGTAATTGAGATGCTGAGAGGAATACTATAAAATTATATCTACTTAAAATGTGTTACATTTACTCTACATAATTCTATTAGTCAACTTATTTTATCAATTTGATAAACTGTCATCAATAGAAGTTACAACTTAAATTTATTTTCGTAATAAAAAATTTGGTGTAATTTTGAAATTAATTTCAATAATTTATAGAGAATAGAAGACGATATATAATATTAAATATTGATTTTTTTTTTAACATTTATATACACTGTTATAAGTTTTTTTTCGGTTTTAACTCTTTCAATATATTCTGTTATAACAAGGGTAATTAGTAAATAATATACTAAAAATGTATATACATTTAGTTTTCTGATACAATATTATAATAACTGTCCAATTTCCGATTTCATAAAATACCTCTGGTGTATAGTAAGTTTATTTATTTTCTAAAAACATTTCTACCGCATAAATTTGATTGTAAGAAAAATAAATTTTTCGCTTCGCTAAAAATCTTAAATGAGAAGTCTTCCGAAGTATTCTAGAAATGTATATCTAGAAATGTATATCAAAAAATAAATGTCTAGTTTTTAACGTTTGTGTTATCAAATTATTTACTGTTTATATCCAGTCTCGTATTTTACAAATTGTTTATTACTATTTACTAAGTATTAACTGATTAACTGAAGTATTATGGAGGCTCTCGATAAGTGGATGTCATGTAAGAAGTCGTAGACTTACTGATATTTAATGAGACGCGAAAAGTGTAACATTGAATTCTGATCAGATTACAAAAGTCCTCGTGTAAAACATAATATGATTATATGATTTATATAAAATAGGTGTACTCGTATACATCGTAATTTCATACCTACGATATACGAGCGGACAAATTATATAAATTATGTCGTCGCTATGTCATTTATGTTCGCCTGCAGATGTTCCTAGTTCGCGTGGGTATGATAACTTCATTCATCGCGTATTTCTCATTGTGATCGCATTCATATCTATATAAATTCTGAAGTTTTTTTATATGGCGTCCTAAAGACGGGGAAACGACGAAGAGGTACACCTATAATATGTCTATATACACATACACACACATACACATATAGGTATATATAAATGGAATGAATGGAAAATCACACGGGCGAGACGCTTATCCGCTCTGTGTATAGCGGCGACGGCGCTGTTTTTCGTGCGTATTATGGAGACTTGGCTGCCGTGGAGGGAAACGCGCCGCGCGTACAACTATATATGCGCTTTGTGCGTGCTCCCTCGGGGTGTACCCGTAGGGGGGAAGTAGGGGCCCCGGTGATTAATGGCGTTGCGACGCAATCACGACCCCGTCGCCATTAACACAATGCACACAGGGATTTTCACCCTCGTCGTTTCGCCGCCGCCGCGACGGTGATACCAAACATGGCCGCTCCCCTAAGCATATACACGCCAACGTACCACATACACTTTTAATATATACGTGTTTTAATATAAAAATCAAAAGAAGGAAAAAAAAATTTCTAGTGTACAAAATTACTCTCCCGGTCGTGCATGATAATATTTATGTATGTCTGAAAAGTACAGAAGTATATACGCTGTATCAAAATAATGTATTATTGCGTATAAGCTGCTATAGTGCTATACGATGCGGCGGTTTGTTTGTAGACTATCGAGAGCAACTGCTCCTTGACCAAGAAAAAGGATGTACCTAATCTACCATAGCACGAAGAGTGTTTAACTGAAGAATAATAGTATGCAATATCCTGTAAATTAATATTTACAACAAAACGACACGTTTATATATAGTATACTATCTACAGCTGTGACAATAACTACTTAAGTAATCTGTAATAATAATACTGATAAGTGATAATACTTAGGTAAAATACATTTGGTAGGTGAGTGAGTGGTTTTATAAAGCTTGCTCCTTGAATCTTAAAAACAAACAGAAGCTGCCGCTGGCGTATACCTATATTAAACTGTACGTCGAGTGTGCAAAGTTTCACGTGTAACCCGTGCATATTTTAGTTTTCGAATTCATCTATTGTTGTAAGGAGTATGATTTTGCAATAGGTTAGAGAGTTTTTTTAAAGGTTTGTTTCATTAAGTCAACATTTTTAAATTGTTTTCAGGACGCTGAGGTCGTAGAAGCTATATTTAAATACGATTTGGAACAAGAACCGACGTCTGATGAAAGTCGTGGAGCTTCCCCTTACGGTGACACCAACGAGGGATTATTCTTATTACCGGGAGACGAACCACCACAACGCAATTACACTTTTAGCAGTCCTTCAAGTTCGTCCAATCACCGTTGGTTCCTTCCTCCATTAAATAATAGTGGTATATCAGTGGCCTCTAGCTTAAGTTCGGTAAATTATCTAATATTACATAAACATATAACTTTTTAACTTTTATTCATATTTATGTTATAAATATGTAATTTTTTTTATCATAGAGTCGTAATGAATTCACGAATAGCTTAGATGACAGTTTCTGGGAGGTTGGACGTATGCTAGTGGACCTCAGAACAGGTGCGTTACGAGATTTATTAATATAAAAAATACATTTATTCCTATATATCGTCATAACTTCGAGGCGTTATGGGTGTTGTTGCAATTGTGTATGTTATTAATAATAATTAATAATAACTTATTATTTATTATGCTTCCCTACTGAGTGGGTGCGCAATTATTGGTCGCTGTCTGATTGAGTAACACGAAAAATTAATGAGCAATAGTTGAACATATTATTGGTTAACGATTAAGACATAATAATAGGTACTGTTAGGTTTTCTGTTTTATATTTTTCAAATTAAAAATAGATTCTACATGCAAGTAACATAAAACAATATAAATTTTTATTTTTGTTGAGGACATTCACACTTTAATTTATATTGTTTATTTTTTAATGCAACCTATTTATTTTTAAATTATAATATTTAGGGTTAAAATAATGCCAATCCGTAATCTAGGACTTTTAAAATGTGAGAAAAAAAGAGACCCACTGATATATAAAAACCGGAATTTTGTATCTAATTGGTTGATTTTATTTTTATTTTTTGCTAAAACCTATAATATATCACTTTTATATATATTTTCAATATTCAGTATATTAATGAAAATAAAAATAATCTTCAAAAGTTCAATTTAAGCAAAAGAGATTTTAAAAAAAATGTGGTGTGTGATTTGAGTATATTTTAATTGACAAACTATGCCAATTATTTCTAACATCTGATCATTTAAGATTCTGTGATCAAATTTTCAAGTTGTAAATCTACACTAAAAGATTTATATCATATCTTACTAACATTTTCCAAAATGAAAGAATATTTCTAAAACATTTGTTAACAGTTTTAAAATAATTATTTTAATTTGGTCCAAATGGTCCAATAAAAGTTGTGGTTTCTTTTGATGAATTAAGTAATTCGTTATTTTATAGC
Organism: Periphyllus acericola; assembly: GCA_949715065.1. Taxonomy (NCBI): domain Eukaryota; kingdom Metazoa; phylum Arthropoda; class Insecta; order Hemiptera; family Aphididae; genus Periphyllus; species Periphyllus acericola. The sequence continues at coordinate 41,646,131 of OX454266.1, forward strand.
TTTAAAACTTTATGCGAGGTTTATACTTTATACATGTATTTATTTAGTATCACTAAATCCAGTTCAAGTAAATATGCATTGGTGTAATCGTAAAGTGTTGAAGTATAACTGTACAAATACGGAAAAACTGGGAAGGTCTAATACATATCTTGCCACACTTTTAAAATCGTGTTACTTATTGAAAGAGCAATAAGTCTTTGGTAACCTTATAAATTGTATGTATGGATTATAGAAATAATTCTTAATACTATACGATAGTTTGTAAAGATTTATGTGTGCAGTGATGATTATTATAGAGAACTAACTACGTGTTTACGTAATTACATGCTCGAATTCATGTACATGCGCTTATTATGTATTTGGTCATATTTTCTTCCTACTGGTTTCATAAACAAAAATTTATTCAGTTTTCCATTCTAAATAGTTAAGGATTTTTTCGAGCGGCAACTATGTACGTCCGATTTTATGTACATTATTATTCCGTTGCTCACCCTTATGTATATATATGTTGTCAGAATTGAATTTTTCCGCTCATTCTCGAGGAAAATGCGTGTTACATAATGCATGAATAAAAACGTTTTATGTATTAAGTGACTCTGGTGGCTGTTGAAGGGGTGGTGAGGGGAGAGGGTTCGTATCCCGGAGGAGAAGTGCGACGGTGTGTTATGCGCGTGTATACTGCCTCCTCCGCCGAAGAGCGTTGTCGTAACGTCATCAATCTTCGGGCGTCCGTCCTTTTGTTGTTCACCCGCCGTCGCCGCCACCGCCTTCGGTCATCCAGGGATGAGTCATTTGTTGGCCGTACCCTGTCCTGGTCCACCGATTTCCACCGTCTCCTATGCCCCTCTTCTTGCCGCTTAAAATTATCCCCCTATTTCTATTTTTTTTTTTGCCATTTGGCCTCCGGAACGTAATGGAGCGACAGCCGCCAATCCGGGAATAAGTGGTGCGCGGACCCTACGAAAATTCTTCCCCTCGAACAAACAATATACGTGTCCGATCTCGATTTTTCAAACCTACACCATGTATAATATTATATATATATCCGTGAGTTCTTAATATAAAATGGAATATAATAAATATATATATATGTATATGTATAAACGCGCGTGCTTGTATGCGTATTTCTTCTCCCACTGTATTGTCGTGTTTGTAGTCATGGTAACGCGCACTGCACATACATACATACATACGTATGTATAAATATATATTATTATTATACGATAATACTGATGACGGCTACAACTGTAGTATAGTATAGTAGTCGTGTGTATATATTTCTCAATATAAGCGGCGTCCCTTTGATATACATATGTACGTCTATATGAATATATACACATACTGACACATATGCGCATTGTACACCATTGTCGTGTTTTCGATGATTTCAAGTTTCAACCTTTTACTGTGGATCACATGTGGTATATATTTATAATATATAATATGCTTATATGATTCGACATTCTTTGAATTATACGCTTAAGCTTAGGTACACAGTTGACTCGCAGTCATTTTCGTCCAGTGCTACAATAATAAGATGTATTAAAGGCTAAGTGCAATAATATATATTTAGAAACATTTATAATAATATATTTTTAGTAGACATATTAATATTAAATAGTTGTGATTAAAAGTAAAATGTAATCTTCACCAAATAATTGAATCGCTATGTCAAATCTGTGTTTTTACTTTTTAATTTGCTTTTATCCATTTTTCTTGTATTTCATAAATTGTAATAATAAACGTAAGTTATACCTATATGGGTACATATAGTTCCTATAAACTTGATTAATAGTTTGATATTTAGATCATATTATTCTGAATTTTTGACTTATATGAAGTATATGAATAAAAATACAATATTCATATTTGATGTTTAAACCGTTACATTAAATCAGTTGTAATTGTTTATATATTACATTTTCAATTAATATGTAGGTATGTACATCAAACATATATTACAATAATTTGATAACGTATACCTCTGTATAGAATATATATGTATATACTATATATATGTATATAATTTACGTGTTATACACTATACGCCATTACATAAATATCATCATTATGTATGATTCACATTTACATACTATGATTTCCTTGTAGGTATTTATATACTATATCTTATTTAAGCGTTGTAATTAAATTAATTATTTAAAATTTATTGAAAGAATAATCTTCATTTTTTTTAATTGTTATAACAATGACTTAGTACATTTTATATTATAATTTATAACTACATTATTTAAAAGATGATCGATCATTCTTACAGCGCATCCAAAGTAACTAATAATCAAACAAGCATAAAACTATTAAATAGTTAGTTATAAAATTATTAATATTATTATCTGTTCTGACAAATTATATCGTGATTGAGGGTTTATATCAGTGTATTATATATTTGGTTATGATGTTTTTTTTTGTACATAAACAAAACCTTGAATGATCTATTGAAATGCATCATATCTGCTAGCTTCTAATACTAAACGGATAATCTTTTTACGTTCTATTGTTTAATTATTTTGAGAATGTATTTGTATACTTTGACAATTTGCACTTCACCGATTGCCTTGACCGAGTATAATAACTTTTTTTGTGTCGTACTTCACGATCTAGCGGTTTTGTCATAGTTTTTTTTTATTTTAGAAGCTGTATAGTTAACGGGTTGAACCTAAGTAGTAAACCACGGTGTATCGTTTGTACATGCTCTAAAAACGTCATAAAAATTGTTGTTTTAGCGTATGATTTTAATCATTGAAAATTTAGAAAATGTTACGTTTAATTTATTAGTTAGTACAATTGCCTTAGTACAATTGCCTTAGTACAATTGCCTTAGTACAATTGTCAAATTTGATATAAAATTTAAATAAAAATAAAAAATACGTTCACTTAAAAATTGCTTGGTTTTTAAGTAGTATAAATTATTTGTAGGGCGACGATGATATTAAAAATTATTCTATACAGATTATTGTGTTGTCTTGTATCCTTTTCATCGCATTTATTTATATATTATGTTCAGACAACTTCAATATATAGTCTGTCATGATAAAACGATTTTCAATAGCTTTGTAGGTACTCGTACACGGTAATATTGATTTTAATTACGTCGCGTATATACTTGTTGGTGGCTACGTTTTGTATGTCTGATTGTAATGGGTCATTTTGATTCTTATCCTGCGGTAGCGAAATTGCATAATACTCGATGGACGGTTTACTACGTTTGTTGACCGTGTCTGTATCGATAAACATTGTCGTTGTCATCGTATAGGACATAGGTGATAATACATATGTCAAATGCTATTTTTTTAATTTTTTTTTTTATTTATTTAATCTGACGCGGATCCAATGGTGCCAATGCGGTGATACGTGTTCAAATAACACGAGACCCAGTAGCGCATCATAACGGGACATTGTGCAACGTCATTTCACCGGTCTACAATGTCAGACAATATATGTATAATAATAATATTCTCTCGAATTCTACACGCTCATTGTTTGTTTGCATGTTTGTCCTATTTAACAAAGACAAACAGTGTATAGTATAAGCTTACGATTTTAAATAATGCGCAGGCATATGCGTACACACTTGCTTGATAACAGGGTGAGATACTTAAGGGTAACTCTAAAATTTCGCATACTGAACTTCAAGATCTTATTAAATATTTTATACATAATAATAATTTTGTATACACAGGTCGTATCGAAATCGAATGCTAGTACTTATTTGGCTCGGCTATTAATTATAATTAAAATAATAATTATTACATGTATCATCCCTCCTCTACGTGGGAACGATATTTGGGTGCTATAGAGTGTAGATAGTCGCGCACAAAAGGCGGCTTTATATATTATCCGAAGCGTTTGCTCCGTGAATTAAGCCGATATTATATCTGATGGTGGCTATGATGACTAGGCGTTATTCCGTTTGCTGCATGTTGTTAAGTGTTCGAAAGATTTTCGTTTTATATATTTTTTTTCTCTACCTGTTGTTGACATGACCGGTCCGCTGACTGAAATGATGATGAAGGTTCGTCTTAACACAAGCCGACACATATTACACCTATGTTCATTGCATCGTTTTTTTCACACACAACATATACGATTAAAATTAGTAGGATGTATAATATCTTTTGGGATATGCCGGCAAAAGAGCAATGACAAATTTATTTAGAATATACGGTTTAGAAAGACAGCCTTGATTTTGAGCTAGAAATTTTTAGTTAATTATGCACTATAGTTTATATTATAAACTATAGAATATATAATATATGCAGGGTATGTATAAACTCTATATACTTCTATAGCATTCAGTAAACACTATAATCAAATATATTTTATGCGAATGACCTACTAATTAATTTATTAAGTTAACTTAAGCATAAAACCAGTTGATAGTTAATAAAATCTACCTATATCTTATCTTTTGAATTTGTGTTGATTATATTTAATTATGTGTAAAATATAAGTATTTTATGTTTTATATTTTATAATTCATAATAATTTTGATTATAGCATATTTTTGTACATAAACCATTTAATGTAAAAATTAATTTATACATTTTCTTGATTTTAATGGGTAACTACTATAAAGTAAATAGTAAATAATAGTTACCGATTGCCAGTCAGAAACGTAGCTACTTAACGTAGTAACTTATAATTATTTGTATTTTATCTTTAAAGTCTTATATCAGTTGTAGACATTTTTTTTACACATATTGATTTAATTTAAATTTAATACACACCAACATATACAATTCACATAAATAAATAATACTATTATTACATATTTGTGCATTCAATTGATTTCCAAAATAAAACATACGGTGTTGAGAAATAGTCCTTGGTTAGTCTCAAGTTCTATGATCATTTTATTGAAATTTCAGCCTCTATAATCATATATTATGTGTATAGGTAAGGTTCTAATCTGTCTAGTTTTATAGTTATAATATAATCTAGTTCTTTTACTCACTTAGTATTTAATATATTATGTATAAACATAATTCTTCATTGCTTACGATACAATAATAACTATTATTTGATTAATTCTGTGACACAAGACACAATAGTGAATATTTCAAACGATGCAAGTGATGACAAGTAAAAAAAAATTATTTAAAATGGTACAAAAATATAATTTATTTGTTGTTTTTATAAAATGGTAAATAATGACATTGAATTTAGGTGCTATTGTAAATTATTTAGTTAAATTAAATTAAGATTTATAATGAAAGATTATTTCTTAATTTATATGGAATAAGATAAAATATTTTAGTTTTAATTTTATTAACATATATATACATAAATCATTCAGATTAATAATATAATTAAGATAGGTATTACGAGTATATAACTTCGTTAAGACGCTCTCGTAGGGAAAGTCGTCAGATCGCATATGAAACAGAATAAGGGTATGGGCGATAAGGGGTAGTTAGCGAATCTCGTCAATTACGCTTCCGAAGTTTTTTATGCGGGATTCCATTTAATATATTTTTAAATCGTTTTAAATGGATAACTAGACGGAATAATTGTGTAAAAAAAAATCATTGTGTTATTATTTATTACTTAACATTCTATTAATATCAAATACATACTTAATAAATGTACACACAATTATAAGAATAATTTTCAACGGGTTTGGTTGAATGGTCTCATTCCACGATGTGATACTGTTATCGTATACTACTACGGCTTCCACCCACACATTTTACGATAGACAATGCCATGTATTTCTAAATGTATCAAACCAGCCATCAGATCAACCAGAGTCTATAATGTTCAAACTTTTCGAAATTTCGTTTGCTTTATTGGTCAACTAACTTTCACCTTTCGAAAATGCGTTTTTTTTTCAATATCATCCCTATTCTTTAATATGGTTATTACAACGAAAAGTAGAGCAATCCCATTCGTCGGCAGTTCGTTGTTAATTCAACTCGCCAGTTTTTTTGTCGTACTGTCCTCACAAAACGAATAACTGTTGAACGTTCGCCATCACCCTGACCGAATAACATTACGTAATTTTCATTATCTTATTAAACGAGATTTATATTCAGTGTTAAAAAGTTCAAAGGGGTAAGAAATAAAAGGTATTATGCGGGATAACGTATTAAGCAGAAGCTTTTAAGCGTGTTTTCTCAGTGTAAAAAACCTTCAAATATTTGGGACAAGAAAAAATCTGCGTATTGGGCGGGATTATCTTAATGAGTTTCTATTGTATATTATAGTTTTATATACATGAGAAAGAAAATACAGCTATTTTTATTTCTTACGTAAATGTCTGCAATAATAAATAATGAGACTCTACTTTTATTGTCAAATTTCTCATAGGGACTTCTTTCTTTTTTATTTATTAAGTCTCTGCAGACTTTTTTTTGCTGCGTGCTTAGGTATTCGCTATACAGTCTTAATTGTCTTCGACGTATAACCAAGTTTAACTTAACTCTCCAAATATCACTATTTTCAATTCTAGACACAGTCAAATCTGTCTAGGACACGCAAAAACCTATGTAGATGAAAATTGTATTTGTTCCTCACAAATAATTACTGAGTGAAGTTTTTTACCAGAAACATTCCTACTTTCTATCTATTTATGTATATTTTAAAAATGATTTCTAATTATTTAAGTCCTTTAAGTAGGTTTGAAAAATCGAGATCTGACACGTATATTGTTTGTCCCTTAAGTTTTCATAAACATTAGTATAATTATTACATTATTATATTTTAATCTTTTTTGAAATGTATATTTTTATTTTAATATCCGTATTTATTTTTAATTTCGTACTTTAGTTTCCTGAAAATGTCATTGTTTATAAATGGAGTATGAAACAGACATTCAATTAATTATTACATTTTAAATACATACAGTAAAGTGGCAGAAAATTATAATACGCAACATAATGATGTTGTCCTGCATTCTTCTTTTTTCTGAAAATATTAATAGCTTTAAAATATAACTTAAAAATATGTATTCTCTTTAAAAATAATAAAAACATAAAAAACTACTCGTATTATTATAAGAAAAAGTGACTGTATATTTCTTTCTTAGATATATTTTTTCTTTAGAATAATGATTTAAAATTGTGTTTAAATTACATTTTACTTTTGACTCAGAAATGTCTGAGAAAACGATCGATGCGTATAGAGAAAATCACTATCTATATTACAGACATTTTACAAGATGAACTGGAAGCTTTTCATCTAGGAATAATTGTGTATGTTAGGTCGTGTGTAAATGGAAATAAAATTGGTTTATATGAAATATTAAATAAAATCGTAATTATAGGACCAAAAAGTTATGTTTTAGATCACTTTTGGGTTTATACTAAAAATTGTGATGAAGCTAATAAAATTTCCATTTAATTCCGAAAACAAGTTACACTTATTTGTATATAATTTAAATTTTTTACTGAAAATTAATTTTAAGGTATTTCAATTGACTTTATCAAGTCTAATTTTAAAAAAAGTAATCATATTTTCTAGGTTTTTAAGTTTCACTTCATTACGCATTCGATTAATACATTTGTTTGTAGTTTGTTAAAAAAAAGTCCGATTAAATATAAGAATAAATAATAGTCCATGTTGGATATAGTTGTTGACAGGATTTCCGGTGGATTTTATGTAAAAACAATTATTATCTTTAATAATGAATAATAATAAAAGAGATATATTTTAACACTTAAAAACACCTGGAGACCATCTGCTGCAAGTTTTGGTTTTCCTCGCCGTGGGAGCACCAGCATGTCCCTCTCTATATTATATACTAGTAAAATAATGTTGCCTGATTGGTTGATAATTTAGGACAGATGGCTGGGATAATTGAATAATGGTAGCACATCAAAGGGGGCGCATTTTATCGATATTAAATAATTATAAGAATACATATTGTAGGTGCTATATATACATATAAACGTAAAGCATGTATACTGTGTACAAAATAAATATATTAATCCCGCATGTTGTCAATATATATACTACATTTGATGTATAATAAATAAATAAATATATAAATGTTATTATGGACTACGTTGAACCGGGTATGTTTGATTTTTATCAATATATTGACTCTAAATCATCATTTAATAAAGCGTGTTCGGATCAGAATAATTAGAGCAATAAGCGAATTCAATGACCGGAAAAAGTGTGCTTTCTTTTTTCTTCATTTCATTGAATAAGTATTTTTTTTTAACTTCAGTTATATATATATTGGCAGGCTTTAATTTAAAAATCCAGTGTAATACTTAAATAATTAATGTTTTAACAGAAAGCAATTTGGAATAAAAATTTAAAAAATTATTTTGTTGTGAAAGATAATAAAAAGATCGAATAAAATATAATTCCTGTACTTATTAGATCCTGATTGGAACATATTATATGCAATAGATATATTATATATTAATAACTTTTAATAGTATGGATATACTATAAGTTATTTCAATGAAACAATGATATTTTAAATCATGATTCGACATGTCAAGTATAGGTACGACCGGAACAATAAAATAAGTGGGCGACTATTTTACGTCACGAATTGTTATAAAGAAGGTATGACATTTAGAATAAAGATATTTCTTTATGAGAATAATCGTACTAGAAATCGCATGGAAAGATCGTTCACCTTCTCTAATTTTTAAAAATACATTTTTTTAAAGTATATAATTTTTTATTAATATTTTAACTTGTTATAGCTATACTATATTTGATATGCTCATTGCTCAATATATCATAAGTCATATAGTATCAGATTTTCATTTTAGTGGCATTAAATAGTGATATGTATTTTTAAGAATGTTTAAATATAATATTTTAATATATTTTCTTGTTAATATTTTTCTCTTTAATCTACTTAGTTGTTTTTCATAATTTTATAAATTTTTCAAATATAACAATTCCGATTCCGATTTGCGCCATAAATATAGTAAAAATAGAAATGTATGAAAAAGTTTTCTCACTTTATTTTAATGTGATACTATATTTATGATATTATATAAAGTGTATGAAAATATAAAAAAAATACAAATTCAAGCTTTTTTACGGTCAAAAAATGGATGAGCGTGGTTAAAAAATAAACCTTTATGTAAATTAGAAGATTTTACGATGTAAATTACGACGTAAACACAATGTAATTATTATTCTGCACAACTTTTTATATTGGTACATACTCGTATTATGCTTGTATAAATTTAACTATCAAAACTTTAATTACAATATGATATAGGTTACCTATATCATATGTATGTAAAATGTTAAAAATTAATTTGCTTGACTACTTCAGAATTTCAGATACGTAAATTATAAGTATAATTGATAGTTCTTAATATCCAAACTAATGATATTCTTATTAATACAGTTAATATTACATATCCTTATTAGCAATTTTTTATAACTTCTTTTCTTTCGTTAAAATTTGTTTAGATAAAATAAGTACCTAATTTATATATTAAGATTTATAATTATAATTCGTATTCCTAATCAGAATTTTTTTTATTATGCGATGTCTTTAAAGATAATTAAAAAATGAAATACCCATAGTAAAATATAATATTTATTGTAAATTAATAATCTAAACGTACTTGTATATAATTCGAACTAACCGCATTATTCTGTGCTTCACATTTTTTCCTAATCATTGCAACTAAATTATATATACAACATAATATATTCTTATATATTTGTATTTATTTGCATGGTTTATATTAGATTTGTTTTTGTTAATTTTTATCATTGTAGTCTATGCGAGTTATTCGAAAAAAATACGTTACACGTCACCACACATATTATCGCCCGCAAATACGGATCTCCTGTTTTCCACGCAAAAATACAGTGAATTTTTAATGTACCTGTAGTTACGCTATAACACGTATTCTATGGGCGGTCTCGTATTTGATGAGTATTAGTATACGTTATTCCGTATTCGATAGTGCCAGAAAAAAAACTAACATTGAGTTATTATATTGGAACATGCCGGGGCGGATAAGAGGTGGTGCAGATATGGGGACAAAAGCCTTCCCTTTGATTCTTAATATATTTTAAAAAATCTAATTTTGAAACAACTAATCCAATATAACAAAATATGGTAGGGTTTGGCCACATTTCTATCTAGATTTTCCTTATTAACTAATTTCGAATAAAATGAAAATGAAAAATTAAATACTTTATACGGAGGGTCCCACCGAGATTTACACAGAGAAATATCCCGTGTTAATAGAGATAATAAAATTATGTTTTTTTATGAGCATCCCTCGGCAAGGCAACTTTGTTTAAAATTGTTTGGTTAATATAAGAGTATTATTAAAGAAGTTAAAAAATGTACTTTTTATTTTATAAATTTTATGTATATTTTGAAGATAGCCATTTTATAGGGCTTATTTTTTCCGAAAATTTTGATAGTTCAACTTTCTATTTTCATCAACTTCTTAAATTTTAATTATTTTTCTAGTTTACAAAAAAAATAGTTGTAGATTAAAAAAAATATTAAAAATCATGAATCCAATGAAAACTAAAAAATGACCGTCGACATTTTCACAAAAAGAAGCCCTATAGGCAATAAAATAGTTATCTTCGAATTTCACAAACATCATAAAATAAATAGTTAATTTTTTAACTTCTTTAACAGTACATTTATATTTACCAAGGTATTGTCAAAAAAATTACCTTTTCCTAGGTATACTCAAAAAAATAACAGAACTTGACTATCTCTATTAACACGGCAGGTATCTCTGTATGTAAATCCCGTTGGGAAATCTTGTACCTATATTTATAACAATTTAAGGTATAAAATTAAAATTGTAATTACTAATTACCATGTGAAGCATTTGGACGGCCGCAGGAAAAAATTAAATGTGCCGCGGGTTGCCGTTGTCTAGTAGTATAGGATATATTTTTTTTTTACTCTTATCGATCATTTGATATCATTGATGCTTTTCAAACAAACAAGATTCAATGGAAAGCTTTGTGTAGTATTTTTGCTACTAATCTATGATTATTATTTTTATTGTTATATAATCACATTTGATACTTAATATTTTATTCACTACATACACTTTAACTCAATGCTTGTTGCTTACATGTATTTAAGTAAATTTTTTCTTCTTCCACTTTTTCATTCACATAGTATTTATACCAATCATATACATATTCCATATAGGTTATAGGTTACCTGTGCTACATCTATCTGTGAATAGCACGAGCTATTCGCTATACACAGCAATGATTTTCTCTGAACTTTCCAATCTCGATTTTCTTATTTTCCGACTGCGCACAGTGCGACGATGCAAACGCGTTTTGTGCAGATATACTGCACAGTTGTTTTCCATCTGCAGCTGCATTATCATTTATAAATCACAACGATAGGGACCTGCATAGTTCCTGAGTGCGCGTGCAGCTCTTTCTTGCTATAATAGTTGTCGGAAGTGGTTTTCTCCCGGGAAAAGTGTCGCATTATATCTCGTGCTCGGTTCACCTACAGCCCGAAACCATACGATAGATCGTATCCGCGTATAACGTACCCACGCGCGCGCAATTGAGAAGGAGACGTCAGTGCTCTGCACTCGCGGCGTGGAAGTGGTCGTTTGAACGTCTGGAAATTACCGAGGAGGGGGATTAATAATAATAATAATAATAAAAATAAAATATACGTATCGGAAGACCGCCAGTGGTGTTGTGGCAGTGGTTGTGGTGGTGGTGGTGGTGGTCAGGAATGCGGGGTCATGGGAACTGAAGTGACTCGGTGGTACGGCGGCGGCGGCGGCATCAGCGGCCATGTTGAATTGATGGATAATATTATGTCGGAGAGCCTCAATCGTGTTTGGACCGGGGGAACTGTATTTTTTCGGCAGCCCACCGATCAGCAGTCGGTCGTTCGGTTTTTCCGTATCGTTTAATCGTCGTCGTCGTCGCAATCGTTATCGTTATCGTTGTCTACGCATTATATTATGCACATTTGTGCATTGTATTTTTATTCCGCGTAAAAAATATAATAAGAAAAAAAAACAATTATTTTTAAGAAATCTCGATTTATACTCGCCGAATATTGTTCACCTTGTCCATTAGTGCGTCTTTTAGGGCCGAAGGGACCGCCATCTCGGTCGTTATTGTCCTCGATGACTTGGCGTTTTATTCGCTGAATTAATAACAAAATAAACTTAATTTTACCCGATCAGATCCAGGTATATACACAATCGTATCGGGCAATCGGTCTAACTCTTACGCGAATGCTATAAACTATTATTTTTACCATATCGTGTACGTCCGTGAAATAACTTTCAGTGCCGTTATTGTATTTAACTTTTACAGGCGAAAGTCGTTCGGGACATGCGTCTTGTGACAATGATACTAAACCGTCGGATTTGGATGCCGATTTCAAAAGCCACTGGTCTAATAGCAGTCATGCTGCCTCTCCAAGCTTAACGTCAGATTTTCAAGTGAGTACATTTTAACTGCATTACTATTCCTCAGTCCATTAAATAAAATTTTCTTTTCTTACAATAATGTACAGTCATTTTATTTTAGACCTGCAATACTAGTTATTATTGTATAGTAAATGCATCCACCTATGTTGTCTATTCGGATTTTTAAGTAAATCTTAGTTTTACGAGAAACTTTTTTGTTTAAATGCCAGCTTATACACTTTTTTATAAGACAATTTTACAAGTATACATTTTAGTATTTATTATCAGATTTTTGACAGATAAGAAATATGTAATATGAAATAAATAATACTATTATAATCCCACATATATCTATTATTTTTCTGTCTTATTTACTTTATAATTAAATATGTATTACTAAATATATGAACCTGGATAAATACCATTCTAAATATTTTTAATTGGAACATTACACAACTCCATACACGCTTATAGCCTGAATTATCTGACAGGGGTTTATTTTGTTTTTGTTAGTTAATATTGTTGGCTATTGCCTGTTATAGTGCTACAATTTAAAGGTTCAATTTGTATTCAAATTAAAAATACCAAAATTAAGAGATTAAAAATTTGAAAACTTTGGTTTGAGATCAAAATTATTTAACAAAACGTATTTTGATCGCTAACACTCCCAGTTATTATTCAAATAATTGTAATAAAAATACTCATTACTCGCGACGAATTAAATGTTATAAAAGCATAATTTTATGTTACCATTTTCAGTGATGACCTGTAGGAAAATATTCAGGGGTTACTGAAACCAAGTTCAGTTTATTTTCGTCTTTAATTCGCGGCTTATTCTTCACAACCCCACCCACCAAATCCGCCGATAACATTACATGTTTCAAAAGCTCGCCTGACTATACTCCATTGATCCTTTTAATTATATAGTTATACATTTAAAACCCCTTCTTTCCATATTTATAACTTTATAAGCTTCAAAACCCTTAATATATTTAATAGCGAAACTAATATATCCATGAAAATCAAACCGATCGTAAATTGTTTTAAAAATGTAATTCTGTTAAAAATCCATCCCTCATACTACACAAGCACACTTTAAGGTACATACGCAGCCACGCTTTTCTTTTAAGAATGTATTATCTATCCTTGTAGAACGCTATTTTAGAAAAAAAATTATAAATTGTTAAGGAGCTGAGTTCTCTCATACCCCTCCTAATTCGAACTTACGCTTTAAAATTACCTAGATACTAGAAAACATAAAAATACAGTATGACTATTTATGATCTATAAAAATATTATGATTTATGTACACACATCTTCTATTTTATTAAATTGTTCTTATTACTTATATTGGTGTCATCCTACAATTTATCATCTATTATATTTTTTAGCTATAATATGCCTATGTTTATTAATTTAAAATTGTATAACTTTAAACTATGTGTATTAAATATACACACTAATTAAATTTAAAAAAATAATATAATTTATTATAGTTTTTTAATTGTCTTATTTTAATCTTAATTTTATATCAAATAGCATGAAATTAATCATGTTAAAAAAGTCAAAATTCATTAAATATATATTTTTGTAACTGTGCACTACTTTGCTTAAATCAACTACTTCTTACATCTTATCATTTTAATTAGTTGACATTCAATGTTATTTAGCGGAAAACACATATAATTCTACATCCTCGAGTGCGCAATTCATACGATTTCAGTGTAAAATATTTCGATTTTGTCTTAGTAATTTGAAGATTTTATTCATTTTAATTTATGCTTTTATTATTATGTATACTATATAGTTATGAAACTAATATATTACTATTGTACAAATAAAACTATATCTTCATCTTTTTATAAAAAAAAAAAATCGTACAAATTATTATTAAATGTATGAATATCCTGAAATGTATTTCTATGTATTTAAACAAATTAAAAAAGTACCTGTAGTTCATATCTTTAACTTTAACATTTTTTAACATTTTAACTTTTTTTCTTTTAACATTTTGGGATATTATAAAGGAAATTCTTTTGGTTGAAAATGAATGAGAATTGTAAGTGGTTGCAATTATTTGTTTGGACTACTTATTGTGAGCATAAACAAATACATTTTAATTATTTATTATGTCGTATCATACACTATTTTATTTTATAAATATAGTTAATGTTAATCAGCTTATACAAATATTTAAAAAATCTTATTAAATACTATTTGTATATAAAAATGATGATAGTTCAAAATAAATAAAATTTAAAGTTCTTGTGTTAAAAGAAATTTGTGAAATAAAAATAATTATAAAATCTCTAATAATTGACACAAAATTACGAAATAGTTTTGAAAGCATTACTATTATTTTTATATTTCACAATCTTCTAAGTATAATAGCACGTTCATAAATATGATCGTTTTATACTATTATTTTATCATTTTTAAAATCATTATTATTATTTTAATTTTATTTAATAGAATTTTTATAAAAGTTATTCTCATGTGTCTCATAGTGACATAGTATATACTCGCTTAAATGTCATAGTTTTCTTTTTATATATTAAAGATAGTTTATTTTCTTTCGAGATGTACCCTATGGTTTTATTTAATTTCATTTTTTGATCTACTAAACATTTTTGCTAAGAAATAAGTGTGCTATTTATAAACAAAATAAACTTCTTCGTATAGGGCAATTAAAGAAAAAATAATCTTAGGACCTTCAAAATGTTCATTTGTCTATCTTATACGGTTTTATTGGATTTAAATGTGATATATAGGTATTATGTTATAATCCTATAAATAAAAGTTGTTAAAATATTTCATATACAAATAGTTTTTCTAATTTGCTTATTTTGTATTTAAATTAATATTTATTTTTTTTTATCTGAAAATTTAAAAATTTTATTTTGTATTAGTACAATTTAAATTTATAGTACCTAGGTAATAAGTTCTTAAATATAAATCATAAATGATCAATAGCCATGTTAGTTAACATGTATAGTTGAAATTTTAAAAAACTGTAAATATAATCTAAAGTTTATCTATACAATGTTTTAGAATAACAATTTAAATTAACTTATAATATATAAACACAATTGTTAATATTTTTATACATTTTTTATGAATGAAACATCGTTACAATTTCCAAATAAAATTCATATTTTTATTTTGGTTTGTTGTGTTGTGTATATGTAATGTGAACTAGAGAACACTAAAGTAATACAATACCACGGTACATTAGTGGAAAAATCGAATTGTAGAATGGGTGGCGTGTTTTCTCTATGGGATTCATAGTGGATTTTATGTAGCGTGATAGAGAGCCGATCAGAGAAAGATAGAATATAAAAAAAGTCCGTAACCAATGCTCAATTTCCTGTACACATCGATCATCCTATATACTCATGTGTAATATTGTCAGGTGTATATACTATTACGCTTTTTATTGGGTTACATTGTTGTTATTTTCGTGTATTCTATTTATTATTACTATAACGTTTTTTTACTTTGCAATAGGTGAAAAAATCTCCGTTGTACGAACCATCGGTTGAGTTTGACTTGGACTACGAATATTTAGTAGACATGATGCAGTGTTATTCTCAACCACCACCGTCCTCCAGACATTTTCAAGTAAGTTAATCCCTTTTAATTTTATACAGATATTATATATGACACCTTCACAATGAATGGTTTCCTTTAAATATGTACACTTTAAAGGTGTTTTTGGATGGACTCATGTCGTTAAAAAATATATTTTAATGTTACTTGATGTCATTATTAAGGCACATTTTTTAATAAAATTATATTTTCGGCTATTTATTTTAAATTTTTTAAATGTTAAAATATACTTTCTAACTCATATTACGAGGCAGATTATTTTTTTTAAATTTCTGTGCCTGAAAATGAAATGTATTATTGATCCACTAGCTAGAATTATTTACAAATTTTTAAAGTTAGATGTGTTGGGTTATTCTTTAATATTTCTTTGTTGTCGACTATCAATCTATCTGCCTATATAAATTATAAATATTTGTAACTAATTGAATATTGGTTAAACACTCTATTTGTATGTATTAACATTTTCAAAAAAAATATTGGGGTTCAAAATATGAAATTAAAAATGTTTGCAAAGAAAAGGTAAAAATTTAAAATTATTGTAGATAATGAAAATGAAAATAAATTGTTTAGCAAAATGTTTTTGTATAATAATATAATAAAACTATAAACGATGATTTGTTCGTAGTATAATACAAATTATACAAATTATACAAATATATTTTTTTAAAGATTTTAATTTAATTTAAAATACACGTCGGTTGAAATTAAGAAGAATGAATTTTAAGGGCACCAATTTTAGCATTTTAGTGAAAGGAATACTACTCGTATAATCATAGTCGCAATTAGGGAGTGAGACGACTTTGGGGAATTTTCTCTAGCTCTTAGCCCTTTAAAATCAATTAACGATGGGATGTGGTCTGTGGAACTATATAGCATTATATCTTCCAAGATCGAAGACTTAGACGTGCCACTAATAATAGTTTTTTCCTATACAATTAATTGAATTGGATTACATTTTACTAAACATTTATAAAATTAAAAACTTATGAATCTAATTTTTTCCATGAATAATATTTAATTTTAATGCTGTGAAAAGTTGATAACATTATTCTTTTATTATTATTGTGAATTTTAAATAAATACATATTATTTTTCAATTTTGATATGCTTACGATTGATGTAGAATGTATATATAGTGATAGAATATATAGTGGTATCATCGTAAACATATAATGTGTTACACGTTCATGAAAATTAAAAATAAAATGATTTTATTCTCTATTTTCCTACATTAATGTTTTTATTTGGCGTTACAGTAACACTAAATGTATATTATAATTTATTACTATGTTTTCGGTACTTTAATCTAGCGAGTGTAATCACTCACAAGTCTCAATTCCTTCACCTGATTAAAAAAATTGATTTTTTTCCGAATATCCTATTTTTTTCTTACTAGATTAAATTGCTATCGAAAGTCGTGTATTACCAAGTACTCTTCTTCTTTCGGTTACCTGGTTTTTTTTCATCCTATGTAATCCCCGGGTACCTTCACTAAAGTATGAATACATAAATGTCTTTATGAAAATAAATTATTTGGAATCAATAACCAAATCGAGTAGTTGCCCTTACAATACTGAAATACAGCATTGGCGGTGAACTTATAACGCACGCTGTATACGAGTATGTCTATAGCTCTGCAAACGCTTCTCGAGTACGCAGAGCGTGACGGCCGTGCAGTCTCCGTGAGGCTGTAAATACGCCTCTCCGTTACGCCTTCTTTTTATATTATTATTATTATTATTACTACTTTTTTTTCCGCCGTGCACAAAATCACAATCCATAGCTCCGTGTGTGTATTCGACCTATTTCAATAATTTAAATTAAATTTAGTTTATTTTATACGAATTTCAACTTTAAGTCCCGTGTTACTTGTGCTGCGTATATAATATAAGCATAAACACCACCGACATAGACGACGACGGGATGTCTTGATTTGTCCTTATCCATTCATAGTATAGTAATCTGCGTGAATCTATCGATACTATTATTATTATTACTATTATTATTATTTTATTATTTCTATCAACAATCGCTCATTCGTCCATTTAATACACACACGCCCCGTACAACGACATAATGATAACGTGCCGCGCCGTGGCGCGCGCGTATGTTTGCAGGAAGTATATATATTGCAGGACGTCTATTGTGTTCCGCGAATAGAGAAAGTACCGCTATACGCTGCGCGCATTGATATAGGCGTATAGAAAGTAACGTTTTTATTTTATTTTTTATTTTTCGCTTTTTGTTTACGAGCCTTGTGCTTGTTGGCGGTAACGGCGACTCCACGCAAATCAGCACGGTCGCCGTTTGTAATACCCTGCCGGCAACGAACGATGTTTCTATGTATCGTTCGCCAATAACGATCAATAGCTTTGTGTGTATCTCTACATATAAACATAATATGGTAATAATAAATTATTCCTAATAATATTCTCTCCTCTTACGATAATTTTTGCCCCGTTATTGATTAGTTTCACTTTAGATTGGTCCATATTGATTATATCGTTTTTTAGCGTTTGCAGTGTGATGCAACATGTATCTAGATTAAAAATTTCGAATCCTTGGACGACAACGACGATCAAACAATATTATTAAATTATTTTTATGTACCATATACTATCATTATACCCGTTATGTATACATAATATCCCATGACGCATAGATATATCTAGTTTCCTCCTGAATCCCGCCAACAGTATACGTATTTATCATTAATGTAAAGTATGCATTTTTTTTATCCGTATATTGAATCGGTATATGATTAATAATTTATAATTACATTAATTTTATTTGATCTACTATATTTACTATTAAAATAATAAAATTAAATATAATGAAATAATTATTATTTAATTTAGTAATTATAAAAATGATGTGTACATTCATGTTTTAATATTTAATTTTATCCTCAAGTAAGCTGTAATATAAAAAAAAAACAATATATAGCTTTTGTTATTACGTATAACCTATTATATTTATTCAGAAATCAAATTAGCTCATATATATATATATATATATATACATATTACATATAATATTATGAAAATATTATATTACGCATAACTGATTAGCTCGATGTTATAAAATACACATCACTCTTGTTTTATTACAAATGATTCTTAATAAATCATAATGTCTATCGCATATTGCAAATTTAATGTATGTAATAGGTCCTAAATAATTTATTGTAGTGACACACTTCATTAATAAATCGCTTCATATACAGACTATATGTATCTAAACACTACTATATAGACATGTTGAAATCACAAATGGTTGTTTTATTTTGTATAACAATTAAATGCCGTTTAGTATTTTAAACAGACAAATATAATAATCACTTATTATGCAATCTAATATTATTATAAAATATTTTAACATTTTTTCAAAATGTAGGTCCTTGGTTAAAATGTACTCTTTTATAAATCATATATAAAAAGTTAATTTCTTAATATATGCGTGCTTATAATATTCATGTTATATTATATCCATGTATTTATACCTACTTTTTTGTTAGAAATGAGTATGAAGTAAACTGTGAAATATTGTTAAAATCCGTTCAATTTTTCAATTTTTTCTACAATAGCGACGGACGAAATCTTTTCTATGTTTACGTGTAGGTTTATAGTGTTTCGTATGATCACGCTGATTAATATAATCAACTGTTTATTTAAGTAAAATACATTTTAATGTATAAATAAACTGTTAAGTGTTTGACTTGAAATTTTAAATAATTGAATCAAACCACCTTTGTTATTAAAACATTATATGCGGTATCTTCTGCATATTTATATAATAATAAGTATGTACCGTCTTAAAAACTAGTACTTGAAATAAACTTCTTATTGTTGTGGTTTTTCAAACATTAATTTCATTTGTTTGCGAGGTTTTTCTGATTAGGACAACAAGGTCATTTAGTCAAGGTTTTATCCACCACATTTCATAGTATAGGCTTAAAATCATTCAATATTTTTCCGTTAGTACCGTATTCTCCTAAATCGTCGCCCGTCGGAAATACGTCAGTGTGAACGGGCTTCTAGTGTACTCGTGTATAATAGTTGGTATTTTATATACATGTGCGTTAAAAGATTGATTGTTTTATAGAAACTATTACGGTAGTAATTATAAAATTATATACATATATGTATTTATATATTATTGTGGGGCCTGTCTGTGAAAATGATGTCACCAGCACATCCATCATTGGACTAATTACAATTTTCGAGGTTTCAGATTGTATATACCGAGTATATGTGTGAGTGTGTATGTAGAGGTGAAGCAAAAAACACATACGGTAAAAATAACAACAGCGCCAGAAAGGAAAAAAAACAAATACCATTCTTGACGCACAACCTCTTAATTATCGCACATAGACTTGACGTGAAGTTAAAGTTACTTACATTGTATGTGCGTATTTATATTTATATGTTATGTAGCTGTGTATGTTTTTTTTTATACTAAACACGGCCATTAAGCCGACACCTACTGATTTGTGTGCCGAATTTGCCGTTAAAAAATAATGATAATTGACACACATTTGTCTGTTGGCCGCGTAGCGGTGTGAAATAGTTTATAAACGCACACCGTGTACGTATGCCGCCAACAGTTTTCGGATGATTTATCGCGCACTATTTATGTGCGTTGCATCTTCATTTTTTTCACCTCGTGTATACGCTTCAAAACGATAATATAGTATTATACTCGTACATCATATTCGTAAAATTTCAGCATTCATTGCTGTAGAGCTCCTCTAAAATAAACCAAAAGAATATTTTGTAGTATAAGTGCATTGAATTCCCATTTTGCGTAGGATTTCGTTTTCTTCTCTCGTCGTGTTATGTCCGTAGGTGTTTTTAGACCAATTCAGATGTACATATATATTCACACTCACGCTCACAAATTATATATATATATATATATATATATATATATATATATATATATATATATAAATACTTTATACACATACACTGCACGTCGCATTTAAGTCACCGCCACTATATATATATATATATAAATATATATGATTTGTTGTTGGTAGTAGTGTTGTCGCGACAATATTTCGACCTTTTGTGTTCCTGTCTCGTATATTAATAATAACAAAAAAAGAATAATCTCCGGGTAGAGGTACACAGTACGTTCGCTTTTCATTGGTTTTGTCCGGTATAAGTGAGGAGGATATTTAGTTTTGTGTTTTAACCGCTTGAAGTTTTACCATAATGTTTTTCAAATAAAGGCATTTTTTTTTTAAAAAAAACCCGCTTTGATTAATCAAACCAAATCAATCAAGACATTGGTTGGTTGTAGTTTATGTACGTTTTTAGAAATAACGAATTAATTTTAATTTAATTTTAAAATATCAACAACATAGATGCGGTGGTGAATTATTATTATGAAAGTCCTATTATTATATTATTATAACTTATTATTATTATAACTTAAATCATATTGAAACATTTTAAAATACACTATTCAACCTCTTGACTATCTATATTTATTTATTTATTTATTTAAGTATTTCACTTTTCAACTTGATTGTATAATTAATTAGAAATAATAACTATACAAATTAAAGCGTAAAAACGATATTTCGTGGAGCATGAGTTGCAAAAGTCACCCGGACCAAGGTTTTTTGCTACCGGTACCATCCATAATACATGTACATTGTACAAGACATCTTCAAAAACAATTAGACAATAATAATGTTCCTTAAAATCAACTGATGACTTATAATTTTTAATTATTTCTCATATAGTTATTAGTTAAGGATAGTTAGTAGATAATAACTTACTAAATATACATTTTGTTTAAGTTGTATAACAACCATTTATCTTTTGAAAACAAATTATAATTATGTATATATATATAATATATATATATGACGAAAATAAGTTTACTGTTTTATTTTTTTAAGCCTCTCATATAATGCATTCTCTGTAAATTTTATAGTTTTTTTATTTAAATTCCAAACAATTCAAAAAAAAATTTAGGCTGTATATTGGAAATTATTTATGAAGAATGTGATTTATAATGTGAGCAAGAACACATTGAAATAAAGAAATATGGAAAAATAAATATCAATATCGTATTAAATAATTAGTAGTTAATTATAAGAAAATCTATTTTCCGTGATTTTTTAATGTGAAAAAATCTAATAAAATATATTTGGTACCTCTATATGAAATAATATACTTAATTAAAAATATAATCTGTATATCTATTTTCAATATAAATTCGAACCATGGTAAAAATATATTTATTATTCTTGTGAATTAACTTCGAAATAAAAACATTTTAACCAAGAGAAGAGTACATTAAGATAATTAAACTCAATGTTACCACAACGAATA
The DNA here is from genome assembly GCA_949715065.1 of Periphyllus acericola. NCBI lineage: Eukaryota > Metazoa > Arthropoda > Insecta > Hemiptera > Aphididae > Periphyllus > Periphyllus acericola. Next base: position 41,668,476 of record OX454266.1, read on the forward strand.
TAAAATATTTTTATGTTAAATACAATAGCATGATTTCTTTGTTTTATATTTTGCATAGATTTAAAATAGCATGTAAATAGTAAATCCAAACATAAATATTATACATACAATAATATGCTAATAACTGACATAGTTGCTGTGGTTATAAAGCGGTATTGTTAGTAAACTAGAAGGTTTTGTGCGGTACACAAACCATATAGGAAACATTCTAACAAACTTCCATGAGCCTTGGTCATGTTTATTTTGAACGTAAATGTCTTGGACAGTAATTGTTGTCAGGTATTAATTATTATTATAAATATTAGAACAAATAAAGTTATAACCTTTACTTCTATATATTTGTATTAACAATGATGATGATATATTTAATGATATATGATTTTTTTTAAAAATAAATAGTTTTCTTGGCTAGTATTTCTCAAACTCTACTAAGTTATATATCCGCTATAATTTACATTAAATTAAAGCGGTGATGTTTATATGGCTTTCTAAAAAACACAATTAGATTTTGTTCATGTGTGTAATGTGTATGGTTTTATACATTATAATCATTTCGGGTAAATCTGGTGCAGTTTATTACAAAGTAAGGGTACGATTGTGTACAATTATAATTATATCAGTGAAGCTTGGGAAAATATTGTCCATCCATTAAATGAATGGCAAAGTTATCTTTGTAATACACATAAAATGTTAGATTTAATATATTTTTTGTTCTAATTTTGCTTTCGTTGTAATATATGTTGTTAAAAAATGTTGCAACTATAGTTGTATAACTTGGTATAACCCTTGAATTTAAAAAAAAATATATGCAGCATATAAACTGTTATTATATGTTATTTTATAAATATCTAAAGAAAATAACAATGTCATTTATTTAGTTTGACATAATTAAAATATAGTTAAATTAAGATATTTATCTAATTTATATTTACCTTCTAATATTGAATAAGTATTCAATATACTGAGAAAAGTTATTAATTTCGTTTGTTTCTATTCGTAATTTTTCTTCGAGCTTATTATTTTTTTGTTAATGATAATATCATTTTTATCTTTTTAATATTCCATTTTTACTTTGCTCTTTTTTTCAATTTATAATGTTTCTTTTAAATCACTTGACATTTTGACATTCTTGTAGTTTATAACATAATTTTCTATAACTTTATTTGGATGTTTTTATTCGTATACCTACTCATCGTTATTATATTTTATTTTTTTTTTCAATGACTACTTATAAGTTAAACATGTGTACAAAGCCGTAAATATCATAAAAAATAAGTTATATTTATTCGTAAAATATAATAACATTTATTGATACTAATATAACTTGTTTCTCATTCGAATTTATTTATACCGAATATATTATATTATTAGTCTAAAATAGTATTGTAGTTGCTATAAAAAACGAGGAAAGGGTAAATCGATGAGTCCGATAAAAATCACTTTTATACCTTCTCGATTTCGTATTGCTGTCAAGTTGCCCCTCAACACTATAAGGTTATTAATTTATGTCTTACATGCTCGTTTTTTTTTAATAATGTGCTGTGGAATTTAAATAATTTATTAAATGTTTCGGTTCTATTAAGAAATCCTGTTCGTTATTAAATATTAAATATGTTTAATACGTCCATTGAAATAAAAATTATATCTTAACAGTATTAAATTTTAAATTATTAGGAGTATAAATGAAAGATTTTTGTTAGAAATTTATTTCGCTTTTAATTCCTTACTAATAATACATTTTATTACTACAGACACTTGAAGTATATCAACTGAAAATTCTAATATTATTCTTAAGTCAATTTATTCATACAATATGCACATATAATTAATATATATATATATTACAATATATTCATTACAATGGATTATACTGTTTTTAAAGATAAATTAATTAATTTAAAAATTCATTTTTTGTATGGGTTTAGTCTGAATAATTTCCGCTGGTACGTTGTGGTCCTTTGTATAATTTATGGATATTATTAATGTAAAAATAATTAAATAAAAATGTAACTATTCCAGAGACCGCGCATATGTATGGTTATATTTATATAGTTACAAGCAATAACTTATGATTTCGATGTATAAAAATAAAATGTGTATAAGTTAGCTTTACTGTTTAATGTTTCCTTGTCGATGGTGGTGCCTCGTACGAAGCGTATGCCATTGAACACGCAATATAGGTATACCTGTACAATATACATAAACCTATAATATGTATTGAGTAAAAGAAGATAATATTATAAGCGTGTTTATATGGCACGTTTATTAATTTTAAGCCATGAATGTAGATTTATTGCCAACCAGAAGGGACACAGTAGCGGCGAAACGGGCGTTAATGACAAGGCCCTAGTGGACTTTTACGATACGATAATGACCAACCTAAAACTGTTGTGGTTGCGCGCTTTATTGGCAATTTCTTCCCTCATATTCGCTGCATCTATAGCTTATATAGAAATTCATTGTCGGCAAAAACTGATTTTATGACTGTGCCCACCATCGGCGCACCAGGTGGATATATATAAATATACCTTACCGCAAATCGCATTATCCTTTTATATTGTTATTGTCCTACACGTGTACATGCTATTACATGTTACAGTATTCTAAGTTATGGTTTATAGTACCTGTTATGCGCGTTGAATATACTTTTATGGTATTAAATCTGCCGGTCGAATTGCGTACATTTAATAGATAATATCAGTTATGATTGTTTTTCATTTTTTTTTATTCATTCACGTATCGTCGTATGAATTAAACACGTTATATTAGTATCAATATCGATTTATTTGGTCATCACTTTATTGAAATAAAAATAAAAGGTTTTCAGCATTTTCATAATACCGTCTCAACAATAATACAGTCAAGTCTCGATAACTCGAATGTAATGGGAGACAAAAATTAATTAGACTTGTGTATTTTTCGAGTTACATATCTCGAATTTTTTTAAAAATACGAAAAAATTCGAGTTAGATATTATTAATTAAATTTCATTTTTCAGTCTACCACTTTTAGTCACCTCACTTATTATGTTCATTTTTTCAGCAATTGTTCATTCACCAATTTACGTATAAGAGACATAACTACAAATTGTACACGCTACACAATGAAGATATACGGCAACTGTCGATTATTTTACAGCACAATAGTACATAGCGATAGTTTAATTTGTATATTTATGATTGTAAACCGGTAATTCTAATGATAAAATGTAAGAAATTACTTCGAGTTATCTATGCTTAACTATTTTTATATTTTACTTATCGCGACAAATAATGCATTGAGTGTATAGGAATTTCTTTGGGACAAAAAAAAATTCGAGTTATTGAGGTTTTTGATTTATCAAGGTTCGAGCTATCGAGACTCGACTGCATTTATTTATTTTTTTAACAAAAAAATGAAATTATAATATTTACATTTTGTAAAAATGTACCAATATTTACATAGCATCATTAGAAATAAGTTAAAAAACGACTTAATATTCATTTTTAAGGTACTTAGGAAATAGATAATATTGTATCTACGTTATAATGGGTACCGAATACCGATAGATACTATAAATAATCCAAGGGTTTCCTTAAGATCATATTAACATTATCAATCGATTAAAACTATTTCAATCCTTTTTTTCGTTCTGTATACTTTTAAAAAAATGTCAATATCCCTTTAAAAATTATTAATCATTCTATCTTGAAATATATTTAAAGTATTATATCGTAGGCTACAATTTGGTTATATTTAAAGTTTTAACATGAAATGCCGAAGTGTCTACGAGAACAATATCAAAAAACAATTAATATTTGTTATATATGCAGAGATTCGTAAAATAAAGAGGTTAATAAACACTTCACACTTTGTTCATATACAGTCGTTCTTAGACATATAGTAGAGTACGTATAACGAATATAATTTCACACGTTTTTTATTAATTTTAAGTTATTATTATTATTATTATTATTATTATTTATTAATTAAGTTTTCTTGAACGTGCTAAAAGGCATCTATATAGTTGTTAATTACAATGTAGGTCAGGACCTACGTCGTGTAAGGATCGTACTCGTCGACGAATCTTTAAAAGCGTATTTCGGACTTGCGGCAAAGTAGTCGTTGACTCGTTCGTTTACATCGTGGGAACGTGCATGCGTTGTAATGGAATTCGATAAAATAACATTTAAATAATAATAATAATATTCCTATAATAATAATAATATTCCTTGTTCGCAAACATTATATATGATGGAGAAGAGGGGATGTATATATTGTCGTCCAAAAATGTCAAGTGCGCGATGTCGTAATAGTATGCGTGGTGTATGTGGTATGTACCTACATTAATGCGTATATATATATATATATATATATATATATATATATATATATATATATATATATATATATATATATGGTTACCATAACTACTATCATACGCCGTTTACACTATGTACAGGTACTAATGGATACTGTGAGTACTGCATATAAGGTAGACGTCAATGTGGGGTGCGGGGGCGTGCGATGTCGCGTCATGTACGGGATAAAAGAGAAACAAACGGAAAAGAGAAAAAAAGACCAACGTTTGCGTTGTATATAGAGAACGGGGTGCTACACAGAACGCGCAATCGCCACCGCTATACCACCCTGAGGCCGCGACCCCGCGCATTGTGCAACGTGTGGTCGTCGCGGTGCGCGGTGTCGTCGTCTCGGTCGGTCGGTGCGCGCTCGGGGGGCGGATCCGTGTACCGTAAAATGCTGGATTGGTCGGCGGGCCCCGTAGCCGAACAACAATCGACAACCGGCGCGCGATATAAGACTCCGCGCGTTTTCAAAAACAGCCCTCGCCGATTATATTATTATTGCCGCTGCGTGTACGGAGATATGATGTATATACTTACGACGAGAGAGAAAAGAGACGGACGGACAGAGAGATGCGGCGACCTTTTCATCGTTGATTAATGATCAATCGTATCGGATTTTTGAGCGTGCATGTGTGTGTGCAAGCCGCAAAAAAAAAAAAAGAAGGCAAAATCCTTTCCTTTTACTCGTGTCGCGCGCGGCGACGACGGCGACCTTTGATCCCCCGCGCGCACTGGCCCGGTGATTTATTATACCGTGTATACACACGCATAATAATATAATACACGACAACCCAGTAAGGACACGACAACGGCGGCGTGGCGTTCGTGTGTCCGCAACACACCCGCGTATACCCTCGTACACAATATTGTGTTGTCCTCGCGTATGTATACGTAGCGGATGATTCCGCCAAAACGTTATACGAAAAATATTTTAACCCCCAAAACGCCGCGTCTTTTTCACATCATGTTCCATTCGTGTTTACAACAATCGCAGCTATAGTGTACGCGTAGTATACGTATATATGCGTGTGTACATTTTACATAATATTAACTGAATAGTTACTCCTTAATCGTTTGTCCCGCAGGTATATAGTAACAACATACAGTATCGTTAAAAGCGCAGTTCCGACTGTAACCCTCTTTTGCGACTTTCACATAATTTTTACGATATTTCTCGGAATATCTCCGCAATCGATCATATTATTAATATCGTGTGTACAATTTGTCCATATTGAATTATTATTTTGCACGCGCGCAGTAAGGCCCAGTATACGTTTGTATTTAGCAACGGCGCGCACCCGGAACTTTATTTTTATTTTTTTCGTTTCGAACGGTGGTCTGCGGGAGCGCAAAGAGAAACGGTGTCGGTCGACGGTGGTGGCGGCGGATGCTGTGGGCTCTATGGGCTGATGCCGTCGCCGCCGCAGCCGCCGCCGCCGTCTCGTCGCTGCAACCTTCGTCGCCCAGCGATGCTGTGAGATGGACAGTTCGTGACGAGGTGTCCGGTAGCTCGGAAGATATTTCTATTTTTTTTAAATTACGTTCGCCTCCGCATTATTATATTCCGTTCCGCGCGCCGCGATCCGTGTTGTACACCAGTAATTGCGACGATCCTACATCGTCATTATCGTGAAACGAGTAACCCTTGCCATCGTTTTTTTTTATCATCGATCCTTATCATATATTTATTTTCGTTATTACTATGCGTTCGTTATTGTTATTCGTTTCTACGTCGCGTATAATATTATAATATAAGCTCATGGTCGCCTTACATATGTATGGATTAACATGTTAGTCCGTGCGAAATGATAGCCGAAAACGCGTTTAGATACGAAGAGGTGCAGCCGTTGGCGTTTTGCAGGAGATTTGATTTCGCCGATAGCAGTTCTCAAGTATGCATACAATGTTATATATGATTTTATTCAGTGTTGTTGTTGGAGTAGTACACCTATATACCTATCGCGACGCGCCTGCAATACGATACGAGCGGTTGTTTAAGTCTCCCTCGGAATCTTTCGTTTTATTCTGTCTTTTCGTTTCTTGCTTAAACAAAATATCACATTAGATTAGGTATTTTAGAAGCGTTGCCGCTGAAAAATGTACTTATTGTTATTTTTAGTTAAACAGATTGTCGATTGTCTTAGTAAAAATAAAAAACTTACCACCTATTCAACAAAATAAGTGCGTGTCTTTCCGCCGTACGTAATTCGTACTTTATTTTTGTTTGATTTTTTCAACAAGTGTTTCGTGTAATTTATAGTACTTAAAGTAATAATCATTTTTTAACTCAAAATGTTCAGTAGTAATTTCGAAAATTATAGTATCTTAGAGCATCACACGTATTATTTATATTATATAAACTATACTGAGTATCCTACGAGTATTTACTAAATAAGTTAAATAATGTATTCTTGTGTTAATATCTTTAATTTATTTTTTTTTTTATTTTGTTATTTTTGTACAATATTTGAGGATAGTGTTTATTTTTTTTGAAATGTTGATGGTTCACGTTCTTTTTTTATAAACTAAACAATAGTTTGTTATTTAATTTACTGAAATATAATATATTGTTTAATACTTATTATTTGTGTTATAATATTTTCACAAACTTTTTTCTGATAAGTTATTATGAATTTATTGGGTGTGAATTTATTAAGTGGTAATAATTAATATACACAACTACTTAATTGAAAACTAAATAAAATACATCATATCTAAACACAGAGTATTTCAGTTTTAGTAAACTTTTGGATATGAATATTGATTTTGAATACAAGGGTGGTCTAAATAATTCAAAATGATTGTGACTATTATTACATAAACATTGTATATTTTTCACCCCAAGCTACTATTTTAGCAAATGATGATGGCTCTTCCTCTTTTTGTATCTATTTAAATCAAACTATTAATACAGTATATTATTATCTGGGCTTTAATTTACTTATGTTCCTGATACGTTAATTTATTCGGTATTTTATTCATTTATAATTATATCCTAATATATACTATCCAAATACTATAATATACTATGAATAGTCTACAATTCAAATTTATAAAAAATTTTAAATAACTATAAAATAATTCAATTTCAATTGTTGTTATAAAATAAATGTAGTGACACTTAAAATATATTAAGATTTTTATCAAGAAATTGCTTTTTGGTTCATAATGTCATACAGAAATGTATAAGTTGTATATATATGCAATGTTTTTGAATACTAAAATTTGGAAGTAGTAAAACCACGCAAATAAATTCCTCGTGTAAATGATTAATACAATTATAGTAAAAGGACGTAAAGCATGATAATTTTGGAGCTCAGATCTCAGAGTTTAACTTTTATCTTACTTTTTTTATAACCTTATATTACGTGAAATGCCATTTAAAAGTTTTTATCTACAATGAGGATGTACAACTTTAAAGTAAATGATAGTTAAATGTTCTGAAAGTAGAAAAAAAATAACCGTTTCAAATAAAAACAAAAATAAAGTTACTACGCGCTCTGCGATTAACGAATGTCTATACTTATAATAATATTGTTATTATTATCATTATAAGTTATAACTGTTACTATAAGGGACATGGGCAACGTGTCGGTCATTAAACGAGGGAGGCGTTATAATAAAATACGTGCACGAGCTTCGTCGACATGGTTCACCATGTACGTACGTATAGATGTTGTACTACACCGCCGCGCGCTTAGGTTATGTTATATTATCAGAAGGCCTTAAATTACACGTAGTACAGTTTGTGTGTATGGTGTGCGCGTGCATGTACACCGTGCGTCTATTAAAGTAATTAGGCTTTGCGCAAACGGGTCGGCCACGGGTTTTTTTTTTCTTCTCTCGCTTCTTTACTTTTTTAATTTATAGTCGGCCGTCCTTCAAACCGACCGACCGAGCACCGCGTACGCCGCCGGCCATCGACTATTTGATCTACACAATTTTCCAAATTATACACGCCCCCTAATAAGTCTCATAATCAAATTCGAATAAGGCGCCGCCGCTCTATTTGTCAACGCGAACTACCGCAGGTATAGCACAACGCCGCGCCGTGTTAAGAGAATTTCCCATAATAGGTGTATATTATTATTTATTACAAATGCGTAGAATTCGATTGATGTCCCCTCGAAAATTCGTCAGAATAATCACGTCAATGCAACTATATGTAGGTAGATTATATTTATTGATGTGTGTGTGTGTGTGTGTATGTTCTCGTTATAGTCATCAACATAACAATAATAACGACGACCTTTACTACATAATTATTATACCAATTACAATTTGACCGACCAAGGACTCGTTAAATAATTTTTTACCCTACCCGTAATAATAATAACAATAATAATTTCGATAATGTGACAACAATCATCAGCGAGCACTTCGATGAGGCAATATGATGACCCGAAATTGTTGTGCGCTTTATACAATATATTAACGGTTATGCACTTGCGTATGTACAGAGAATAGGTGAAATAACTAAAGTATTATTGCGTTTTCCAAATTTATATTATGTACGTATTTTTTTTTTTTATATGCTTACGAATATTTTTAGATTTTTAGCTATAGCATAAATCCATTTGATTAATGATTCATCGATGATTTAAAATATTTGTACCTACTATATTTTAAAATATATTTGTATAGGTACATGGTTTTAATTATATCAATTAAAAGTCTGAGATTGAATAACGTACATATTTTGTGTCATTTAACGTGTTTACCATTGAGTCTTAACCAGAACCATAGATGGTTGTTCCAATATTAATGATATTAATTGAAAATCAGTTCACCACTTGGCTGAAACTTTTTAATTCGTGGCGTTCGTGTTTACATTATTATATTATTATACGAATATATTATACACTTTACGTCCAACACGTGCGACGAAGTATATAAGACAATATTGTTCCCTTTTCTCTGTTAATAAAGGAAATACATTAAACCGCCAGCGTGAACCCTATAAAATCCGCATACGTACTTAAGTGAACACGTGAGCGTTATTATTATTGTCTGTGTAATATAATTTTAATTTTTTCTTTTTACGATCATCGATTGGCATTGCCGCGCTTGTCGCGTCGTACCGTCTACAGCCTGTTGCTGTATTACCGACCATACCGTAATACACACACTTATATTTATATATATATATATATACATATACACAAAACATATTATATGAATATACGTATGTGTGTGCGTGTGTGTGCAATCTATTGGGAACCAATGAAGGTCTGAAAGGTAAAGGCATTCATATAAATGCCACCGAGATTATGATTTATTCGCTTGATGTTGTATGGGTGCCTTGTAGAAATTATATGGGCCTCTCGCATTCAATAATGTTCCTGTCCAACAATATAATAATGACCGCAGCCGCCGCGTGCGTAATAATAATTATAATGATAAAGTTACCTGTTTATTATGATAGCTCGACTCGTGGTTTGGTTGTTTGGTGGCTATATACTATATAGTGAGGTACCACTGAGATACCGCATATAAACACTATCCCACGAAAAACTCCGGTAAAAAAAAAACAAAATAAAATGCATAAATACAATGACACGTTTCTACCATACTCGTCAAAAGGATTAATTGGGTTTACTTTAACTACCTGTGTAATAAGTTTTAACTTTTTTTTTGTTTTTCAAAAAATCGGTAACATTATACTTGAATGAGTATATGTTCAGAGGGAGTAATAAACGACGTATGAGTGTGTAAATGCGTCCTTAAAAATGTTAATGCGCCATTATTTACCTAAGGTCGTTGAAAAATTACGATCGACCTTGGTCCGTCGTCGAAAAGCAGGCATCAATCAACAAACTCTCTCGCGTCCGCGCGATGCTTCTTGTACGAGCAAAACACACACACACATACACGCGCACACACGCGCATATACCGAGTACGCGGTAGTTGGTATTGCGCGAGCGAGGAATATATATACGTGTCCTGGTCGACGTCATCCTCCGCTATGCGTTTAAGGCGTACGATGAGAAAACGGACTGTTCACACTTCACACAAACTATTAACCATAGCCGCCGCAGCATCTGATCTCGCGTGAAAACTTAATTAGCGTCCTACACACGGGCCCCGCGCGCGATTTATTTAAGATAATACCATAACGCGCTAATGACGCGCGCCGCGCAATGGTCGGCGGCGGCGACAGTAATGGGCTCTGGAGGAAAATAATACACACACATACACATAACAAACAAATTATGCTCTCCGGCTAACCGCTCTCCGCCCGTATTTCTCTGTATTCTCTTGTTGCAGTTAATAAGGACTTTTTTTTCTCCCAAAACGGTGCGTAAAATATTATTATTACCGCGCTTCGCCGTGAGAGAGAAAGAGATAAACACCGCCGCCGGATTATTATTATTATTATTGTTGTAAAACTTATGACAAATTATACCTAGCCACGGGTTCCGCATTGTTCTTCTTAAACCATGTCCACTATGTACAGCGCATACGCACACATAATATATCTCGTATTGTTGTAGTATGTGTACACACATTATAATAATAATATGACGTATTAGTCCATATCGGTCGACGCCTCTCTTTCGGACAGCTAGCCCGTCGGCTATTTGCGAAACTCTCACGCGGTACGACGGTGCGACGAGCTTTCTCCCCGAGGTAGAGGAAAAGCAATCGGCTCGTCGCCCACACTGCTGCGGGTCAGTCACTGCTGCAGTGTACCGTCGTCGTGTGGGGGATGACATATTATATGTGCGATACAGATTTATACACATACTCACTCATACAAGTTGGTGGTAGATATGCGCATATTTGAAAAAAAAGACTGCGATGGCGGTTATTTTAGTAACCAATGTCAATCGTTGTACGTATATATAATGTTATGTGTATAGTGACTGTGAGAGCGCACGTATATATGGTCGCTCGCGTCAAGTGGGCACGAAATTATTTAAGAATTCTATTCAAACGACTTGACGCGTCGTCCACTTTACCGAATAATAATATTGTGTGTATGTGTGTGTGCAGGGGGGAGGGAAAGACGGAAAAACGTCAGTCACATATTAACGACGTGCCGCGATGTGTGTGGAGGAGGACACGTAAATGGTAGCAGTAGGAAGAGGAGCTGTTAGAGAGACGACGGGCAAAGATAAATATTTACTCAAATATACTGCGCGCTTGGATCGGCAGCAGCAGGTAGACTTTTGTATATGCACCACTCGGACAAATGTGTTGACTCCGCGCGTGATAATTATCATAACCACTTCAGACGACGAAATTCACCTCGGAATGGTAAAATAATAATCCTATACATAGCTATAGAAATGCTGTATGTGACGCGCTGTACACATATTATAAATACATACTCGTTTTTGTTATTATTATTTTTTATTTTCGGAATTTCAGGGTTGACCTGCTGCGCTGCACCACTGCTGCTCCGTGTCGAGTGCATCCCTTTTTGGGGGTTCTATCCTCTCATAATGCGCGCACATAATAGGCCTACCGTTTTTGAATTCGGATGGTTTTATTGTTATATTATTTCACAATCACGCAATCAGCGTTCGGGAATCGAGAGGAAAAAATTTATATTTCACTGTCATATTGTGTTGTCGCTTCAGGTAGATAAACATCGTGTGTCTACGCTACCTGCCGCACAAAGACCAGCATTTCAAGTGTCCATCCCCTTCAAAGTCGTTTAATTGTATTTAATATTATGAATCACTTATATATCTGGACGATTGAACAATGGTAAATGTCAAATCTATAATACCATTTATGCATTACATAAACGTATAACTTAGGTATTATTTTTGAATATGCTTCTTATTCGTATTTACTATAAAAAATATTGATGTCTCGAATATATAGAGTAATATGCTTTCATGTATTAATTTACTATTAAGTTATTAAAAATAGTGCCAATAATTGACTCGTTCTCGAAATCTAAAATTTTGAATTAGTACGTAATATCTATAATGCATTGATGCACTTAATAAAATATTCAAATAAATGTACAGCTTACTGCTTCCATCAAAAAAAGTCAATCTTGCATTGATGTAAATATAATTTGATGTGATTTCTCTATCATCACTAATAATAGTAATATAGTATTATTATTTTCAATTGAATGTATAGAAGTATTTAACGAAAATGTATATTTTGTAATTTATTAGTTTACACAGTTGGTGATATATTATTTTTATTTTAAAATCTTAAATATTAAGTGTCACAGTTATTTAAAAAAACAAGTGTTATTACAAGCAATGGTAAAACTATTTAGCATGCGCCTGGATAATATATTCTTGAAAGTCAATTTTAAAAATTAACACGTTATATTCAAATATGTTGGTATACTGTAGAATACGAGTATATGAGTAGGCCAAAGATGATACGTATGGTTCCTCAGTTTCCTGTATGCATTTTATGATTTATTCTTGTTTTTTAGTTTTATACAGCCCAAATCTTATTTCAATGTTATTCTTATTAATTGCAGTACACTATGTTTATACCACAATAACATATAAGTACCTAAATAATAATTTCTTGTGGGTATATTATAGATGTATAATAGGCATAATATTATATGGACTAAGTTTGTGTCCATTGTAATGTTTTAAAAATCAAAGACTCATACAATTATTAAAAACTATTAAAAAATACTCTATTATTTATTACTTTTAGGCACTATTATTTCTCCAATTGTATATGAGGTATATATAATTTAATAATTATAATGTCCTACGTGAATCAAGAAGTAAAAATTGTATTTATCTAACAATAACTGTTTAAAAATTGTATGTAACAAGAGTTATTTTCTTGTGTCAATCCATTTAACAATTCATTTATGCGGCAGTAAAAAGATATAATATATTTGTGATATCTGTTTGGAGTTTAACACATACACCTATAAACATTTAATAGCCGTAAAAGTGCGAATAACTAATTTATTAATCATAAAGAAGGAACGGATTTCTAAGTCGATAAAATGTGGCCGATCAAAATGTAGTAAATCATTTTATTGCCAATATTGTTTTCCTCGTACTTACGTACTATAAAGAAAGACAGGGTTTCTCAAAGTTTTTTAAAAATGTCTAAAATATGTACTACGTAAAACAATTTTTGAAGTTAACGTTAAGCACCTCTATGTTTCTTATAAATGTAGCCGTTATATATCTTTTAGTAATAAATAACTGCACAAAATGTTGACAAAAAAAATAATTTTGTCTTTGTAGTTTCAACTTTTCTAAATTAATTTTATTATTAATTATTATTTATTTCAAATACTTCAGCATACTATTTTTCTAAAAAATTATTAGTTAAAAAATAAAAATATAATATCGAACGTAGTAATAGTAATAGTAAAAATACAATGGTATTATATTATAAGTGAGTGTAAATGCATAATAAACTAAAATCATATTTCTAATTATCTATAATGTAGCAATAGTATTATTACATTAGTTATTATATACACTATCTAAATAATTTATAGTTCTGAATCTTAGATGATTTAGAAATTCAACATATTGTGTTTTATAATAATAACATAATAAGTAATGACTATCAATTTCTTTTGTTTTATACCTGAGTTAGTACCAATTATACCAAATTAGCAAAACGTGAAAGTTAAATAATAATTGCTAATTATGTCCAGTATTCTAACTTTAGGTTTAATATAAACTTAAAATTGTATTTCTGAATATATTTACTGAAAACAATATCAATAAAAGTGTATTAAATATATTTTTTATTCATTGTAATTCGTTGAAGACTTCGATGTTAAAATATTGAAATTAACGAAGTACCTATATAGTTTTGTTTTTTTAATAAGAACATTTATATGGAAGATATACAATCTAAAATAAATTTTATACAATTGGTAATATGAGTAAAATATAACAAGGCTGGACGGCTTGATTGAGTATATTATTCTTAATTATGTTAAAAAATATAAATATATTATGTGTTTATTCATGGAAATTTAAACAAGTAAACAGAATCATACGAGTAATGTACTCGACAACATCTCCTGCAGGTTAAAAATTCCTTAATAATTTGTCGCCTAGTTAAGTTAAATATATTGAATTTTACATCACAAATGGTTAACACTTTTAAACAACTCGTGGCAAATTCTAAGTACTTAATGAGGTACAATAATTGTGTAACAATAGTTAAATTATCAATTACATTAATGTCAGTAAAGCAATATAGTATAGACAATGTAATACGCTTAGTAGTATATGCCAAGAAATATCGGTAAATTATAATATATTTGTATGTTTTTAAAAATGATGCAATTTTATGTCAATAATAACCATCGAATTGACACAGCGGGCACATAAATATACGATATAATTTCGTGCTGAGTAAAATAACCTAAATTGTATACTAACTGCAGGCGGCTAGAACCGAAAAGTTTTGCGAATAAGAAAGTTTTCAAAGTGTTTACGACATTATAACATAATTATACTTATACGTATTGTAGTGCTACAAGTTTACGAAACCAGATATCGTTTAATATATCGATTTGTCGGTAAAAGTCCAATGAATTGAACAATCGAAATACAATTTGCACGTAATTCAAACGCTTGAGGTTAACTGTAATAAGTTTCTAAAAAATACGTTTCGTATAGGCTCGAGCTTATCGGATTTTATATTGACGTTGTCCGCGTATACGTAGGTTCTCTGTACGACGAAATTTATCGATAATGTCGACTTGTGTTTAACACCCGTACTTTAAAACTGCGCAGTACACAGCACTTATTTGATGAAAAAAGTGTTATTTTTTTTTTTTGAACAACGATCATATTATTAACAAAACCTATGTTTGCTTGGATGCAGGGCAGGATGGGCTATACGAGAACCGGCAACGGCATGGACCAGCGGGGCTGGCAGGACTTGGCGTGCAGTCCGATGTTGGCGTTCCCGAGCGAAGGACAACACCACCAGCATCACTACGGACAGCATCCTTCCAACGCGACGCTCAACTACCCGCCTGGGCCGAGCATGTACCATCATCATCACCATAACCACAACACCGGCAACAACGTGCTGCTGCAGAACGTCAGTCTGTGCGCACCCCCGCCACCACCACCGCCGCCGCCTTCGACGTCCATCGACATGGGCGGCAGACACGCAACCACGTCGTCTTCGTCCTCGTCCCTGTCACATTATCACCACCACTCGTCGTCCATTGGTAAGCTTCCGGTTGTGTCACATGATCCACTGCAGTGTACGACGCTGCACGAATCTATATGTGTAATATGTTTGAAAACCACTTGTCGTGCACCAGTAACGATGACAAATATTTTAAACGTTTCCACGGCCTGTGTATAATGCGTCCGTCAAACACGGTCAACCGTATAACATCATGTTTCGACTTTATTTTCTTGAAATATGTTTATTAAAAATATGTCATCTCATGTTTAATTGTTTCTGTCTATCTATCGACTTGCGGCATAACAAAAGCATGCTTCATATAGATCATAAATTGTGACATGTCAAGTTTAAGGTTGATGTCCTTTTTGAAGAATTTAGAAGTTACAGTTATAGATTATATTATTTATTATTATACATTCTTTACTTCTTTGTCAATCAATATTCTTCAAAAAAGATATGTCGTGCTCAGAAATATTCTTTTTAAATTGGATTTAACTCTACTTCCAAAATAAATTACAAAATTGTATTTTCTAGTTGCGTGTTTTTGCTATTGTTACACGTTAGATAGACTGTGTCAACTAAACATGGTATCAGAACTCATCATAAAAAAAAACAATCACCGGGGCCCCCTTAAGGAATTTAAAATGTAGTTCTTAACATAAATGCATTATTACATTCTCATTGATAAATTATTATTTCTGTGTAAAACGGTTAAAAAATACCTTCAGTCGAGTGCCGGTCTTAATAGATAACATAATATATAAATTTAAAAAACCGATAAGTATCCATGGTATTAGTCGTGTTATGGCTGTTACTCTATACCTATTACCTGTTACTATATACCTATATAGCCAGTGCAATCGATAAGTAACTGGAAATACTTATTAATTTTTTTCCACCGTATTGAGCTATAATCAATAAATAATAAGCTTAGATCATAAATGTAATTAAAAACTGTGAAATTTTGTTGAACTTAATACAAATCTGAATGCTAAATATTAGTTATTATTTATATTATTTATACCGTATTAGTTATACCAGTTGAATTTAGTTAATTCTACGATTTATTTATCAAACAAAATTCATATTTAATATTAAGAATTTTAAACAAATTTTTTCAACTTTGCGTTTTATATTTTATTTTAGTTGTATGAATTATTATTTTTTGGGTAAAAAGAGTGTTTTAAAAGTGAATTGTAGTAGTTTTCAACTTTTGGGTTATGTGAACTTTAAAACTGAGTCACAATGTACTTGTTCGTTGGTTATGCTATTAAATATTTTAATTTTTGTGTAAAGGTGAAGTTGTTTTAGATTCTGAGTGAAATGAGTAGGTACTTCAGTAACTAGTTTTACTATGATGTTTTTTTGCAACCAAACTTCTAAGTAATAAATTTGCACCAAAAGTCAGTTATAGATATAGTATCAAATATTACAATCGGAAATAGTACACAATGTGTATACTTGATTCATAGTTTGTGAACGGTTTGATTCAAACCTATTAATCGATTGAAAGTCTCAATTAATTAATCTTCAATATTTCAGATGCCTAAATATGTATTTTTTAATTTTTCATAAGTATATAAATACGTTTTTAGTTAACAATTTGTTTTCATCGCGTACTGATGTAATAATATATAATATGGACTCAAAAGTTCGTTATACTCGGAATTGTTTGCTCGTTATTCGAATGCGACGATTTATACAATTCGTAACTTCTGCCTCCTTTTTTTTCGTCAAATGTTAACTATATTGTTGATACTACTAATTAGGTAATATACTACCTCTAAAATAATAGTTATCACTGCATCGCAATGAATTCACCCCTGAAAATAAATTGTGGTGTAAAAAAAGAAATACAGAGTAGCGGAGCAAAAATGATCACATTGTACAACGTTTCTATTCTCGTGCCACAGGTGTGTCGAGTAATTGCAACTTGAGTTCGGCCGTCGCCACTTCGCTCCACTTGGCCGGCAGCTCTTCGGAACAGCCCCCCGCGTTCAAGGCGGAACCCCATCAACACGAAATGATGTTTCCCTATCAGGTAATTAATAATATTGCTTCTTATATCTCTGCAGTTTCGGAATCCGTTCAAGATTTTACTACTCGTACGATATCCACGCGTTTTATATTCCGTTTTTCTTTACTTATAGAATCACAATAACGAAATGGCCCCGTCATCGGACGGGCTCTTATCATCGATCCTGAACGATGATGACTTACAGCTCATGGACCCGGCGATGGGAGCGGATGGTAAGAACTAAGAACTTTGAAAATCAAAGACAATAAAATTACACGTGTTCGCGTAGTAGTTTAAGGTGCCGAATGCTGATTGATCCCATTTTTTTCAGGTGGCCTGTACCCTGTGCGTATGATGGACAGTGCCAACAGCTCGGTGGCTTGCAACAACAACAACGCAATGAGCGGTACAACGACGATGGTACAAAGCAGCAACGCGGGCGGTGACTCGGACAGCGCCGTCAGTTCAATGGGATCGGAACGCGTACCGTCCCTGTCGTCGGACACCGAATGGATGGAAACGAATTCGGACAGCGGACACAACGACGGGTATCCGTCGCATTCCCACCAAGAATACGGGTAAGTCCCATTTCCTCTTGTTTTTTCGTACATTTGTATGTATACGGATGTAAGCGTGTAATATTCCTTTATTTGAACATCAATCGTTTCCAGGCGTGGATTCAGGTACAGACAGGGACAAAGGGTGAATTACATTTTTTATTAGGCTTGAATTTTAACCGAAATACCTTGGCGTCATAAACATACTATTATTTATTTTTTCAATATCTAGTCTGTTGATATAAGACTGTGAAAGAGTTATCTCTTTCCAGAATCCTCTCTATTTGATTCTGAATGAAATTCTATCATAATGTATGTTTTTTTTGTCTTTGTACACGATTTAGACCAAAAAGGGTGCTCCAATGTATATAATCCCGGTACTTTTCTGATGGGAAATTTCGTCTATTTGGTACTTAGGGGGGGATCTATCTTTTGAATTTCTTAATAGTTTTCCTGATCATTGAGAAAACGGTAAAAATTGCAAAAAACCAACCGAGATCGAGAATCAAGCCCTGCAGCGTCTAGTATCTTTCGTCTCGCTCTATCCACTTATTTATGTTTCATAGATACAAGATTTTTCAAAAGATTTTCTTTGTGTGCAATAAAAAAAAATTTACTGGAAAATAGCTATCTAATTAATTTAGAAAATGAAATTTTTCCGAAACTGAGTATTACAACGAATTTTGATTACACGATATTAGTTACTTGGTTGTTATTCTATAAATATTAAACTTAGCATTCAATAAACAGTGACGACCTTAAATTGGGTGAATCATTATTATAATTATTATTCTTAAATTAAATGCGTATACGTGCGATATCCGATATCGTACCGTCATCCGTTGTATAAAGCCGTCGATCGAGTCGAACACCGGCCTATGCGGGGGTATGCACACACGCTCTCCTCGTATCACCATGGTCCGGACAATACCCTGTGATAATGAATGTTTTATGAATATCGGCCACTTAATTAAAAACGACGTCCCTCTCTAATTGTCTCCGTCACCCGTCGCCTTTTTCGAGTCGTGTGCAGCTGATTAAGCTGGCCGGTGACGGCACTTGTCTTTTGTCCGCGGTTCCAATAAGATGCCGAAATAGAAAGCCTTTTTTGCCGTCGCGCCATTGGGCGGCTTGTTGGACCATGTTGTTGGTGATGAATTTTTTTTTTTTATTTAGATTTATTGTATGTTGAAAACAACCGTGGCCGGTATTTGTTTATTTGTTTATATTATTTATCATTATTCTTCTTATTATACATCTTGAACTCGTTTCTCTCAGTCCGAGTTTTACGCCAGTCGGCTTCCTTGGCACTAACCTCATAATAAAATTACCTATAAAAAGAAACGTGTTTTGTTTATTATTATTATTTTTATGTTATTTAACCCTCAGTGTATAAAATCCCGCGTGCTCCGGTGAATACCTCGGACGCGGGTTGGCGACCCTTCCAATTCAACTGGTCCGTCACACGACGCTCGTCGTTCATACCTCGAGACATCGCAAACATTTCATAATTTCCGAAACTTTTATTATTAAAATTTGTTGTACTACTAAATGTATATCAACTCAGAATATCTTGACTCAGTCGAGAACCTCACATTCTCTGTCTATCGTAATTGGTATTCATTTGTTAGTTGTTTTTTTTATTGTTATTCAAGTGTAGCTATTTTAATATTAGAATATATTTTTCTTTTGAATGCCAGATTCTGTTTTATAAGACTTAGAATATTAATACAAGCCTTGTCTAAAATTATTTTTTTACGTGATACATTTCAATTATAAATATCGATGACTATTCTCTGAACTGTCCCTAATCGCATGGTACCTATACTTTCTACACATATATATTATGCACATGCTACATTGTGTATCGCACACAGGGTTTTAATTATTATTATTATTATTATTTCATTTTTCTCCAGAAAAATGAGGTGGTTGGACAATTATTTATATTCTGGAAGTCGCAGTCACTCGGCGGCTGCTCCGCAAAAGAAATACCAGTTGTATGGACGGCGTTTGGCAGATCCCGTGCCAGGTACGTCTTTTTTATAGTCTTAACCAGTGCAACTTCGTTGTAATATTACATTTGGTATATATTTGTAATATTTGAAAAAATTACCATACGATTAGAAAATAATTTACTCTCGTATTTTTAGCGGCGCCAAATTCTACTGAAACGGCTAGATCAAATCATGTCGGTCATGTTCCCGATGCTTTGAATTTACCTTACGACATGTCTGTAAGAGAAGGTATCCCCGTGCCCGGTTCTTCACAGTTTTCAAGGCACATGGCCGGTACGTTTTATTATGTTTAGTTGATTTCATTGTAAAATATCAGTATATACGTATATCTAGCTCGTGTATTATTAATGTAATATTATTATAATATATTCAATATTGATTTTTAAAGGCTGCTCACGAGTAATGACGCCCGAACATCAAGTGGCCCTTAATCACACGTACGCATTGCCGGCAGAAGTACCCAGGATACCGCGTAATAAGCTCAAGAGTTGCAAACGGAGTGAAGAAGAACAGTTGACTAGAGACGAAAAGAGGGCGAGGAATCTTAACATTCCCATCAGCGTTGACGATATAATCAATCTGCCTATGGACGAATTTAATGAAAGGTTGTCCAAGTACGACTTATCCGAAAGCCAGTTGACATTGATCAGAGACATCAGACGTCGTGGAAAAAACAAGGTTTGTTATTTTATATTTGTTGTTTATATAAGTCATTATTTTTGCTTATATTATCATTACTGCGAATAGGTGGCTGCCCAAAATTGCCGTAAGCGTAAATTAGATCAAATTCTTAGTTTGGCTGATGAAGTAAAACAAATGAAAGATCGTAAGTTTAATCTACTTCAAGAACGCGAGTACTTAATGACCGAACGGATGAGAGTTAAAACCAAATATGATTTACTCTACAACCATATCTTTGCAGTAAGTCATATAATTTATATATACAAATTTTAAGAACTATCTAATAACATTGTTTAATATTATTACTATATTTAGAGCTTAAGAGATCCTGATGGTAATCCATACTCGCCGTACACCCATACTTTACGTGAGCAGCCTGATGGCAGTGTTAGTATTGTACCCAGAAACAATGGGACCCAAACTGACCGGAACCCTCGGTCCAATAAACATAAGGACAAGTAATTCAAAAAATTACTTGGTACCTGGTTATATTTTTATAATTAAATGCTGTGATAAAAAATATTGGTGGTCAAATCACCTCGAAATTATCAGGGAGCCGTGTCTACTATAATTTTGCTCAAAAATAATATTTTACAATTTTTTACATATTAATCCCAAAGACATCAGATTAATTCTAGATCCCTCCTTGATAAAAACTTTATTAATTTATTCTAAAATAAGCTATTATTTGTTTTATTAAAAATAAAACTATAAAAATAATTTAATTATTAACGAATCTTGATATTTTTTTTTTTGTATATTTCATCACCTTTTTATTTGACTTTGTAAAAATATTTCACTAAACAAATATTTTGCTAAAGAGTCAGATAAGAAACATTTCTCATAAGTTTTATTGTACTCTTTTTTTTTCTTAACAAAACTTTTGACATTTCTTGAATAGGGAAACGGATGGTATTGGTTGAATTTCGCAAATTCTTTGTAATTTATTTTTAACTTGGTGAATTTCTACAATTTAATGTAAACAATTTTTTTTTCTCTAACCGCAATGTGTTGAAGATAAAATAATATATCGTAGTTTTTGGTTAATTAATATTTATAAATATTATATTCAAGTTAGTGATAAGGCGGTTTTGTATGACATTTGAAAATCTTTGGTTATAATATTTTGTATTTGTACTGGTGACAATTAGGTTGGTGTCTATATATATATATATATATATTGTAATATTATTTATTTTGTGACTTAAAAAAAATGTATAATTCTTTTGTATATTATTACTTGTATTACGTATAATTTTAGTCTAATTAACAATTTTAATAATATTTTCCTTTTGCCTAATCAGAACAACCTATTGTTGACTACTATTTAAAATCTTTACTTGTCGTAATATATGACTTACATTACAATGTATTTGTATGTGTATGTGTTTGCTTGTTTATGTATATTCAATATGGAAACAGATCTTTAATATGAAAATCTCTACGCACATAGACTATAAAAAAAAATGCATTATCTTTAACATTAATCGATAATAACTATTGTGTACTTATCTGTTTATTTTTATAAATTATAATGGATAAAAATATCTATTCTCAATGAAGATTTTATTCAAATAGCAAGTTATACTGAATTTTACATTAATTTCTGGTATTGATTTAAGTTAATAATTGTATACTATATCAATAATTTAAAATACATGTTTTGTACTGTAATGAAGAAGTCAATATAATTTATAAATTAACTTCCTTTCAATTCTCCAAAATATTCTTCGATAATAATATTATCTTTTTGTTGTTCCTTATATTTTAGGGCATGTACTGAGAAGATCTAAAAAAAACCTTACCGGTATAACAAAATGCCTTCAGTAAGTCAACATCTAATTTAAAAATTTCCCCATGAAATATATTTGGTGATTTTTACATCCTGAATAAGTGTTATAAGTTAATAAAATAAAATCATTTAGAAAACAGATAAATGTACTTCTATTTTGCTTTGCCCAGAGTTAAAGGTTGTCGGGCTCTTACCTCCACAGTCGTTTACTACCACAACACTTTATAGTCTAAAAATTTGGAAAATAAATATTGTGATATATATAATAATAACTAGGGCTCGGAAATTATGTTTTTTTTTTTTGAACTGTTGGATTTATTGCTAAGTGAGCTTGAAATGCATTCCATGATACTACAAATAAAATATCAAAAGTTTATTGTGCACATTTAACGATTTTTAGTTTTTAGAGCATATTTGATAATTCATAATAGCTGTTTGTAAATTTGCTAATTAAAAATTAAATACCTTCATAATGTGAATTCTCATCTGATATTCTTGTATCATATTTTCAAATAAACCTATTTGACATTAAAAGCAAATTTTTAAACTGCCATCATAATATTGCGAATAATTTCTATAAATTATTTTCTATGAGAGTAATTCAACTACTATAATTTATGCCATTAATATACTTACCCTTAATAGGAATCCCTTTATAGGAACCCCTTTAAAGCTATTTATTAATTTTTTTTTTTGTTTTTTTTTTCTAATTATGATTAAAAATAATACAATATATTCTCATAAATGAACATTTTGTGTAAAAATATTAAATACAAGTGCTTATTTTTAATTTTTAAAGCATAATTAGTACTTTTTAATGACATTAAATTTCAAGCCTTAATAATAACTATGTCTATTGCAATTTATCAGTCAAGTTGCTTGTTTTAGTTTATTCTGATAGATTCTGAATGAGGGTCATTGTGTCAAATCAAGGTAATTTGGCCAAATGTGTGACCTACTAATTACTATTTTGGTTTTTTATTATTGTAACGTTTTTGAAAAAAATTAATACCTTCTTTCATAAATTATTTATCTTTTATTGCTAAGAAATGTTTATATTTAGTTTCCTGGCATGAAAATGTATTTAAATTACATACGACAATGTGCCCTGGCTTTGAATACTTCTAAAATATGTAAATGTTATTTGAGTAACTATTTTTGAAACAGATATACAAACTGCAAGAATAAATTTGACTAAATCCTTTTTTTGTTGATGATAAATCTATGTTTGTAATAATTACTTATTAATCAAAGCAATGAAAAGCAAAAGAATCACTGGATGAAGACAATCCAGAAACTAGATTTTGCTTGAAACAGCTGCTTAGCATAGAACTGATTAAAATACTGAATGGAGAAAACAGATCGGTGTAACAGAAATTAAAATAGCAATAGATGAAGTGAAAAACAAAAGTTTCACCACCATAACTCAATCAATAATCTAAACATGTGAACTTAGAAATATTATTGTAAATAATATTTTAAAATAATATTATCTACATTCATTATAATCACCTACACGGCGTACTATGTAGGCAAATAAAGTACGTTCGAGTGGTCGGGTCTTGAATCTTTATGAAATATTATTAATCCCAACAAAAATGCATTATGGTCTGTATAAGAATGTATCAAAAACCTATTAACATTGATTTTAGAATATTCTAAAATCAATGCTATAAAATATTAAGAAAGTTTAAATGATGATTTTACGTGTATTTGACTTATACCATAGATTAAATATACATAAATAGACCATAGGTATAGGGAAAATGGCAACCAATTTATTTAGTTTAACGATGTCTCAACAGATAGCGCTGCTCGTTTCGTCAATCGATTATTTGAAAAATATTTATAATAAAATTACTTTACCTAGGTAAAGGGCCTTGCCGTTCGTCCAAACCGGTTTTTACTATCTAGATTTTAGAGTTCTAGACCATAAAAGATAAAACCGTTTGAGCCACACAAGAGCGTTATTTCAGGTGATTTACGTGGTTTTCATTTTTTCTATTATTGCATTTTCAAATTATTGTATAATTAAATTTCGTTCCATAAAACACTTGCTTGTTACATTCCATATACATTCATTTTTTTCGATTTCAATTATAAAAAGTTCAGTATCGATCATATTATTCATATTTTTGATATATATATATACAATAGTCAATATATGTACAAAAGAATAATTTTAATAAACATAAAAATGTAAAAAAAACGGGGTGGTAAAAACGCGTTGGACAAAAACGCAGTATAGCGCTCTCCATTAAAATTTCAAAACAATATGTTATTGGCATAAACGGCACAACGCGCTGTCGTCAAACCGCCGTGCGCAGCGGTTATTGACGGCGAGTGGCGATAAAACCGTTGTAGTATAGCTCGATCAATTTAATTATACCTGTTTTGGGGATGTGAAAATTGCGACTTTAAAACCATTGGGTCTGAACAGCGAAAAAACCTCTGTGTGGCAGGGCCCTTATGTTTATAACGACTTTTAGATGGCGAAGAGAGGCGACCGTGATGCATACGGGCCTAATTGGCGTTCTTGTTCAAAAACTAATTTATTGCAAATTATTAAGACATTTTAATTGGACTTCTAAACATATTAAAGGCCATTCCAATACATCTACCCAAAATAAATTACAAAATTTTAAAAAATGTATAGGTTTTTATATTTTAAACTATCCAGTAAAGTAATAATAATAACTAAATGTATTTATATTTAAGAGTTTATAGTGGTACGTCACTAATAACTCTCTCCACAAAGATTTAAAAATTCAAACTGTCCAACAATTAACCCAGTGTTTCTCAACCTTTCTTAAGTTACCGCCCCCTTGAGCAGCAATCAATTTTTTAACGACCCCCTATGTGAGAATTCTAAAATTTAAGATAATACGGTGTAATAAAATATAATGGGTACGCACAATCGCCAAAATAATAAAGATAATAAATTGGAAAAAAATCAAAGATAATTTATTGTGCATTGCTCAACATTGAATATAAATACTAGTATTTATAAATATAGTATCTATTATTTTTTTATATGGATGCTTGCCCGGTATGCGGAAATTGTGCATCCTTGCACACCAAAAAAATGCAAATTGTACAAAACAAAGTCCTAAGAATAATTGCAATCTCCATAAAGACTTTCAAATCCAAGAAATCGAAGATCATATAAAATTATTAGCAAAAAACTTCCACTGCTCTCTTCCAAACTCATCTGGTGCAATTCACTACGACCTTCTCACCCAACCAACTCATCGTCGTTTAAAAAGAGGTCGTCCCCACGACCTCCTACACTATAAGACACTTCTCAACATTCAAATCATCACCACACATGCGCTTCTTCCAGATCTGTTACTTATAGTCATTAAATTATTGTAATTATCGTGTTAATACCTGTTAAAAAAAAAAATATTAGTAAATTGTCAAATATCCATAGTTGTAGATAGCCTTTGGCTAGGAATGTCTTAATTAAAATAATAAAAAAAAAAAAAGTCAAGTATGTATTATTTTTAGGTCGCACCATGTACAACGTTTTTGCATGTACACCCTCGTCGCCCCCTTACCACCCAAACCTAGTTAACCACCCCCCTACCGCCCAAAACTAGTTCATCGCCCCTCGGTAACCCTTTACCGCCCACTGGGGGGCGATATCGTCCCCGTTGAGAATCACTGATCTAAACTCTAGAATGTGCAAATGAGATACCCCCAAAATTACGCCACTGGTGTAAATGTGAATATAATTAAATAGTATTAAATATTTAAATATAATTAAACTTTTTTGATGTGATGTATAAAATATATTTGGTTAGGTATGTAAATACATTATATTTGGCAGGCGCCGAGTGAACAATATAAATAATATAGTAATGAATATGTACCACACTTAATAAAATATCAGTAAATTTTTTTAATCAGATAATACACAAAAACATTATTCTTATAAAAGTACATTTTTTCAATTTAATTTAATACTTTTTACAAAAAATGTATCAAACTATCTAAACTTAATTGTTACATTTTTATTTGAATCAATTTGTGTTGAGATTCATAATAAAAATATCAGTGAATACTTTACTTTGTTTTTCCTAGGTTTAGTATTTTTTTTTTTGGTTTAAACAAAAATATAATGAACAAATGTTCCATAACTAATGTTTACCAACAATAAAATAAAAACACATGGGAATGTAATTATAAATTGTTAATTATTCATAAATTAATGGTATACTATAAAATAACTTAAATCACAATGAATGTATAATGAATAATGATGAACTAAATGTAAATAAACTCATAAAAAAATTAAGTTGGAATATTTACATTTAGTGGTGACATAATACTTGTAAAGGATTTGGCAAAACTCGTAAATTGTATACTAAAAAAATCTACTATTTGGCTTCAGATACACAAAAGTCCATCTTAATATAAATTGATTGTTATTGATAATTATTACATCATTTTTGCTCATAGTTCAAATTTTTGGACTTAAGCACTTCTGTATGGCTTGATTGAACACTTGATAATTAATCATTTATCACATTAAAAAAGGATTACAATTTAATTTTTTTTTAACACATTACTATAACAAAACACAACAAAATATAATAGTATTGCACATATTACGTGGTTGACTTAAAATTTATAACACATTTAAACATATTGTATACAAATAGCTTATTTTAAATGATATCAATAGTCAGTTGAAATTTGGAAACATTGAAGTTGGTTTAAAATAAACGCTTAGTAAGTTTCAACACATATGCCATCTAAAATAAAAATAAAAATAAAAATCAAAACGTTTTTAAAACTTTTATCAATATTTTTCACCAAATTATCACAGAAAATGATCATTTAAAAAAATATCATCAAGAAATACTGATGTCCACATTCTAAAACCTGTTTTTAATTTGGACTGGTTAACTGTGGATGACAAAAATATATTTATTTTTAGTCTATAGTAAAATAGGGATATATTCACTAAATTAGTATTTAAACTTATACTAATGTCTAATGTGTTGACCCTGCATTCATGATCTTTCCTAATAAAAAATAAAAAGAATATCATAAACAAATGTTTGAGTTATAAAAAATATAGCATTAAATCAAGTAAAAACATAATTTTATAGCATGCAACATAAGACTCAACTTTAAGTATAAAAAAATACTTTTTTCTATCAAAATAGATTATAGCTAATATCATGATGAATATAATAAGTCATATGAACACTATTTATATTACCAGTAATTTTAGGGAATTTTATATTAACAAGTAGTCTTTGAATGCTTTTAAGGACTTAAGCTGTTTACGTAATGCTGATATTAGATCGGTAGGTTGAACTAATAATGATATGTCTAGTCCGACTGCATTCAAGCGATCTCTAACTTCAGTGTCTTTAAATATCAAGTTTAGAGGGCGAGAATTGATCTCAGTTAATGTCCAAGTGGTAAGTGATAATCCATCTAATGTAGGAGTACGAGGAGATAGACCATGAGCAGCAGCTAAACTATTTGGTAATACATCCTTTATTTCAGCTGTACCACCTTCTTGTAAAATACCAAGGTCTTGGCCTTGTTCCTGCCGCCGAACAACAAATACTCGACCACAAGGAACACGTCTAATAATTAGTTCAACCTGGAAATTTAATTAAATACTTAACTATTTACAATCATATTAAGTAATAAGTTATTTACTAATAATTAGTTATTACTAATAACCAATATGTCCAAATATACACATATACAGTATGCAAACACTAATTGAGAACACTCAGTATCTTTGCGTAGAGCCCTGCAATTTTAATTCTGTTTTTTGGTAATATAAAAATACACATTTTGATGACCTTGGATTTTTTTTTAACTTAACAGTAATGGTTGTTCTGTTTATTAATAACACCATAATTCATAAACTTAGTTTCATCTGTCCATAATATTGAATTTAAAATTAATGGATTTTTGTTTAAACAGGTTATCATTACCATGTAACAAACACAAGTCTATGATCTGAATCTACCTGACTCAAATTTAACTAAATCAAGTTGATATAGATGCATTTTATACCTTTTTAAAATCTTACAAACTGTGGTATGAGATATTCCACAAGCTCTTAACCACTGTGCCGTGTTAAAACTCTGGGATGTGCTCTAACATAGGCTAATAGTTGTTCCTCGACCTCTTCACCTGAAGCATCACCTCGTCTATATTGTTGATTGTGTACCCTTTTAGAAAATTATTCATAGGTTCTAAGATTCCATTCTATGTTATGAATAAAACTATGGGCAGGATGATAACTGAAGTAAGTTAAAAAAAATTCAAAGGTCATAAAAATATGTTTTTTTTGTGATTAGGACGTCCGAAAAAAACAGAATTAAAATTGCAGGGTTCTACGCAAAGATATTGAGTGTTCTTAATTAGCGTTTACACATTGAATATACATGGAAATGTTACTTACATAAAGACTTGGCCATGCTCGTATGTATTTATGAGCGTCAGTTGAACATGATACAGGTTTTCCAGCAACACTTAATACCTGATCACCTATGTGTAATGCATTATGTAACATGGGATGTTCCTTTTGTTTCCAACCAGCAATCCAAACAGTTTGAAAGACGTCAACCAAAGCAATAGAATTAATGCAATCCTTCCTTCTCAATTGTAACCGAACCCCTGCAAGATGAGACATTTCTTTTCGGAGTTGCAAGACTTGCTTTTCACGAACAGTTAACCGACTTGGACTAAACAAATCTCTAGTTTCTGTCTACATATTAAATAAAAACTCAATAAGATATATGTTATGATTAATATTCATAAAATTGCTTACTGGGATGTAAGGTGTTGGAACTGGCTGTAACATACGTGGACTACTACTATTAACTGCAACGCGTATTCGATCAGCTCCTACTGCAGAATGTGAACTATCATTATTTACTTTACGACGAGCACCACGACCTCGACCAATTGGTAACTACAAAATAAACAATAATAACTAATAAGAAATATTTTTATTTGTAAGAAATGTAAAAGTAGTTGGACTTTTACTTGAGGTCGTGTTGGTAACATTGCAATATCTGTAGGAACAAAATTGGACATAGAAGGCTGGGGAGTTCTTGACTGCATGGTCGTAGGTAATACTAAATGCTCATAATTGCTTGCTAGTTCTTGTTCAGTTGTAGGTGGTACAACTTCTTGTCTCTTTGGTCTCCTTCTGGGCCACCCATCTTCTGATTCAGTCATTCTGACTTTAACTCGTTGACCTTCATTTGGCACTTCAGTTGTAGATCTTTGTGGTATTTCATCGTTTGTTCTATCATTGGATTCTGAATGACTACTACTAGATCTAGCACCATTTACTGATTCTTCTATAACAGATGTATTACGAGTTTGATGTCTACTAGACTGCCTTGGGGAAGCACCTGCATTTTCAGGTGTACAAGAATTTGTTGATCTACCAGGCCTAGGAGAATTAATCATAGACTCAGATGATGTTTGAGGTATTTGCTCGTTTGTTTGACTTAGCACTTGCTCCATTTGATTGAAATTGAATACTTGATTATGATTATTTACTACTTCAACTATGGTAACATTATTCACTAGTTCACTAGGACTTCAAAAAATACATGATTATTATAAAATGTTAAAATGTATAAATAATATTTTATGTCAATGTACTTACATTGGGTTAGGGCTAATAGGCGGTGTTAAAAGTATTCGTTCAATTTCAGAAGAAGACCCTTCTTCCCTACCTGATAAAAATAAGAAACAATATAAATTAAAAAAATTAACTTTTATAAAAATGTAATGATGAATCATACCCATTGATTGAACTACAGAAATGACAGGTTCAACTCCAGGTAAAACGTTTGTTGGTAAATCGCGTAATGGAGGTGGGGGTAATGGCGAGTTAGGGTCTCTAGTTGGTAACAAAGGAGGCCTAGATTCTGGCGGTTTGGTGTACACATTTTCTTTTGGAGATAATATATGCATCTCACGCAATTTCATGTCTAAACCTTGTACCCAATCCATCATCTGATTCCTACAAAAGTAAAGCAATTAAATAAATATAATATAATTATTTTAATAATAGACAACATTGATAATGAATAAATTAATATGTACCATGAAGGAGCAGCTAGACGTATAATATCCGAAGTAAGGGTTACAACAAATTCATACTGGTACTGTTGTTGATGATCGCCGGCCATCACTGGCAAAGGACATATAGTAGCAGAAACATGGACGGTATCTGATAGAGGTACGGAATTGTCTGGACGATGGGCGGCTGCTTTCTTTTGATCTACATAGAATTCTAACACTGGTTCTGTATCATCGTGTATACAAAATACAGTCCATAATTTTTGTCCACCAGTCAGTTTCAAAGCAGACTTTTTGTCAACACCAGCCGGAAGTTTTCTCAACCAAGAGTTTTTGTGGATCTCCCTGAACTGTACTCCACTCATTGCTGATTTATCGACCGTAGAAAAGACTCACACAGACACAGAACACTAATACGAATAACATAGCAAATTAATGTAGGACTGGTATATTTTCTCAGTTAGACTGTAAGAACAATGCTACATGAGTACACGATACCCATGACCCACCAACAACTTACAACTAATTAATGACTCCAGATTAATGATGAACATTGTGTTCAAATAAAAGTGGAAGTAAGGAACATATGTTTTTTTTTTTAATAAAAAAGAAAGTAGAAAAGGAATGTACTTACTATCATTATGTTGTTTTCACAAATCAATTTGTCAATTTAGTTCTAAATATTGTCTTTCACACGACTCGGACTGAGTTAGCCATCGTGTTGATTCGTCGACGTCCGACAAATAATTTGTTTGGATCAATGAAAACCATTTAAATTTATAAAAATAAATCGATTTAGTAAGAAAAGAGAAATAAAACTTTTTAATTAACTCGTTTTGTTGTTTGGGATTTATCGTTTGATTAGCGGGTTGATATCTATCAAGTTATGTACATGGCTACACTGATAATAATTTTGATAATAATTTTACAAGCTGTGATAATCACATTTACACGACAGACGACAGTAGTAATAACATCGAGTGCATTGTTCAGTGATCAATGTTCACTGGTTCACTCGTTCGCTGAGTGTTGAATGTCGTTTATTGATTATTGTTGATTTTAATATAGAATAAACACTTAGAAAATATATAACTAATATCACTCTAGCTCAGTATCCCGAGATTTCCATCCAGTTGATTGAATTGAAAAAAATATTGAATATGAGTTCTACTAGTTCGACCAGCAACAGTGTTCAAGATAAAAAAGCGGATCGCTTGAAGAAACTTCGAGACCTTCACATAAAAAGAGTAATTATTATAAATTTATTTTATTGTAGCTATTAAAATTATTTATATAAAAATAAATACACGGCCTAACATATTAATTTACAAGCTGAAATAAAAAAAAATCTTTAAATTGTTAATTTTGATTAATTTGAAACATCATATTAATGTCTAGGGTTTATGCTACATATTGTCTTTACTAGCCATATTTTACTAGATATTATAATAAATACAAATAAATTCATATGAAATTGATATTCATGATAAAATATTTGTTGTGAATATTTTTTAATTAATAAATTGATAACAATTTTAACTCTCTGTTAAAACTGACTACTCAATATTGTTGTCTAATTTAAGATATTTTTACTAAAATACGCTGAAATTTTTAAATTAGCTGAAGCCTCTGTCAAAAATTCTTACGCTTACTTTTATAATTTATCAGTAATTTATTCATAGTTAAGGAGTAATGAAAAGCATTAGTTCAACACTCACATAAGTTATTAAGTTATTAGTATAGAAAAAATTCATACAGTGTGTCACATAAATTAAACTAAGTAAAATTTAAGTATTAGAATATGTTTCACGGCATATTTTTTACGATGGTTTTGATTTGAGGATAAATATGTGTATAGTGATGTAGAGTAGACAACAAATAAGCCTATTAAAATAGTAAAATTATGGCTCAAAAAGGAAAGTACCAAAAATATTATAGTTAATTTTATTGTAAAACTAAATCAAATTAAATATATTGTATGCAGACAAATATTAAAATTATCAAAATTTATTTTAAAAACAAAACCAAAATTTTAGAATTACGATATTGTATTTTACATTCTGAATGAAACGAGGAATGTATTGGTTTTATCATGATAATCATGATTGGTTTTATTTTGTCTATGTACACAGTTTAGTCCTGAAAGATGTATACAAATCTGGTACTTATCTGAAAGAGAACTTCTTCTTGTTGGTACTTTGAGGAGGTAATTTTTTTAATATCTCCATAGTTTTCAGAATTGGGTAAAACAAAAAAATTTAGCTTCAACCAAGTATTGAACCTTGCACCGTCTAGTATTTTCATGACACGCTATCCACTTGTTTATTTTTCATAATATTTTCTTTATTTGGTTGTTATTCTTTAAATACTTATTGTATCAACTCATAACATTCGTATATTATCAATATTATATTGGTTTTAGCATTCAATAGAAATTTTCAAAATATTTATTTTTTTCTTTGCAAAAGTTAGAAAATTAAAAGTTCAACCTACCTCATTAAGAAATTTGATTCTAATATTATACTGACCATCTTTAGAAATATAAACTGATCCAACCAATCAAATCTTTTACTCAAAATCGTTTTGTTGAGAGCAATGTTTTCAATTGGTTTCAAGGTTAAATGATTCATCCCTAAATCTCACCCAACCTAAGAGTTTTGGTCTGTTCTTCATATTATTCTTGTACAGGAATTGACACGTAAAATTAATTTTAGTGTATAATATTACATTTTACATTTATGAATATAGAATGAAGCAAGAGTGAACAACCATCAAGAAGTTATTGAAGAAGATAAACTTATGAAGTTACCATCAAACTGGGAAGCAAGACAAATGAAAGCTGACTGGCTATTAAATGATGATAAACTCAAAGCAGAAGCTAAAGAAAAGGTTAAAAACACTATTCATGAAGTGTTTGCTGTAAGTTATAAATGTACTCTAAAAATATTCGTTATAATTTTAGGGACAAGATTATGAACGTTTAAAATTATTAAACATGACTGCAATGGAAGCAGATGCTATTGATAGGAAAAAAAAACGCAAAAATCCTGATCCTGGATTTTCAGACTACGAACAAGCCACTGCTCGTCAATACAACAGAATGATATCCAATATGAAGGTTGACATGGAATCCTATGATAGACAGAGGGAAAAATTGGGCAAAGCATTCTATGCTGAACCCAACACTTATTTGCACGATAAAGTCAAAGATTCAAAAGAAGGAATTGATAAGATGGTCGATGACTTAGAAAAACAGTAAGTTTCACTATTAGAATTTTAATTTTTTAATATAAATCTTTTGGTTTTTTTTTTAAAGAATTGCAAAGCGTAATAAATTTAGTAGGAGAAGAACACATAATGATGAAGCAGATATTGATTACATCAATGAGAGAAATATGAAATTCAATGCAAAATTGGAAAGGTACTATGGAGAACATACTACTCAGATCAAACAAAATTTGGAAAGAGGAACTGCAATTTAAATTTAAGACAACCATTATTCATGTATTGTAAATTTGGTTTTTATTGTATATATAATAAATTAAAAATGTAATAACCAACACACAATGTATTGCATCAACCCACATTCCAATTAAAATTGTGTACAAAAATAATAATAAAAATACAGAGTTCTATTTGTTCTAATATGCAGTTGTATGCAAAATATGACTTTAATCTTTCATATTCTTTGTAAATTAATGGTAAATGTAATTTCCATACACATATTAAATAATATAGTCTGTAATAAATTACTTAATTAACAAGATATCAAACATATTAAAACAGCATATAATTGTGACTTATTGATTTCTCAAATAAAAAGTATTTTTACCCTTAATATAAATAGAGACCGACTTAAATTGGTTTGGTAAAAAAATAAATAATGAATATATTATACAAATTTAACTATTTTGTAATTATAAAATTGTTAAATTTTGATTATTTAATTTAAACTTTTTAAAAATAAAATATATTCATTGTAGTAATAACTTATTTAAATACTTTATTTTACTCCTTTCACTTAGTAAAAATATTTTCAACTTTGGCAAAAATGAAAGAAACAAAGTAGCTCAGTGTTGATCAATCCCTAATTAATATTAAATTACAATGTTGATGAAAACAAATACATTATTTGATTTAATAAAAATATCTTTAATTAGATTTCCTCAATACATAAAACAACTATGTAGTATGTACCTTCATAACATTTAATTTTGAATCGTATAAAAAGTATTTCAACATTAGTATACAAAAAATAAATGTTATTTGAATGACGTTTGTAACATAATATATGTAAGTATATATAATATAATGCACATTAAAAAAATCATTTGGGCACGTCACAAATTAACTCAAATAATATAGTTAGCCCTTTAATTAAATGTATCACATGGCATTAGGTGTTATTTGATTTCATCAAATACACCGTAATTGAGGTTGCTGTTGTGTGCACCAATTGTCATTTACCTAAAGTACTTCAATACAAACTTGTAGTTTTTCCTGTACAAAAATAAAAAATATTTATAATTAATTATTAGTTATTTATTTAAAAGTAAAACATTTTTAAAGTTTAATTGAAACAATACATCATTACTTGTAGTTCATGAAGTATAAAAGGTTGTGCACTATTTGACTACTTCTTTAACCATATACCAACTTACTTTGATGATTTATGCGATGAGTAACTCTTACGTGAATATTCCCAAGATACGGTTGAGGTTTTCCTAAAAAATAATTTCATATCTTATTTAATTAAAAAAATCATAACAAATTTGAGTATATACAAATAAAGATACGAAATGTACACAGCAATAATCATAAAATAGTTTAGAAAACTACATTAATTATATTGTATACATAATATACTGTTTAACAGTGTTTCTCAATCCTATTTGTTATGCAGCTCCAAAATGTAATAGCGAAATTTAAAATAATGAAGGTCCCCTGATTCTATGGCTTCGATTTTTTTGAGTAGGTACATCAAAAAAAATGTTATGGACCTCTAAAAATACCTTAATTACTCAGCAAGTTCATAGTTTTAGAAAAACTGATGTATGTGGCAAATAAAAAAACTAATATAATAGTATTGAAAAATTCTAATACGTCAAACCAGTTATGTTATTTTCATAAAATTCAGAAATTTAAACTGTATTAAACACATCTTAAAATTACTGAACAATTTAAACAAAATCAATTTTTTTCACAAAATGTCAGTCACAAGTTTATGTTTTTGTACTAATCAAAAAGTAAACATGTTAGTAATGTTAAAATTCTCACCATAACACATTGCAAAAATGTCACACTTATGTTAAGCATTGTCTTGTTAAATTTGAAGTTAATTTTGTACACAAGGGTATATTGTTGTTCATGACTGACGTAGTTGTACCTAGATCAAAACGAGCCATATCACACTGTTCACATCTTGGTAATATTGGATGATTTTGGAATGTGCACATCGGACAAACCCAGTTTTGGCTTTCCGAATGTTCTACAAAATATATTTATATAAAAATATTAAAGATCAACAGGTATGTGATAATTAATAAACCTAAAATTAAACTATCATGATATTCACAAACCTTGATATTCATTGTGCATTTTCCCAAAAGAAACCTTTTGTCCAGTATAAATTTGATTATAAAATTTTTCATTTGTTTCATCCAATAAAACTATATTAAAATAGTAGAAATATTTAAGCAATTTAAATACATTTAAAAAAGAACATCAAACAAATCATATTACTACCTAATAATATCAAAACATAAAATTTAAATTAAGACAACAAACCCAACATAATTTATCATAGATTTCAAAATAATCTCATCTATCTCATAAATAATACCACCATAATTCATAAAGAAGACTGAAAATAATAATTGGGGCAGTACACATATATGTTAAAAGCAATTTTGGACTACTGGGCATTTTGAACTGCAAATATAAACAAATAATTTTAATACTTATTATTTATATTATACTTCCCTAAAATTATTGTTTTTCCATATGGTCATATCGGATTGATAAAAGTTATAGCTATGTTGATAAAATTGGTCAACAATATATGACCAATAATTGATATTTTTGGTTAACCAGTACACAAATAGGCAAGTAAGCAAGTTTCAGAAACAATCAGATTTTGTAATTCTAAATTTCATTCCAGTTTATCTTTTACCAATAAATAGACAATAATTCTAAAATATAATAATAATTAAATTAATTATAATTGTTTTAAAATATTCAGAATATAATTAATATGTAATAAGTAATAACTAATAAAAAAATTATAATAAATTATAAGTAGTAATAAATTTAATAAAAAATAATGAACAAAAAGTTATTATTATTTGTTTGTATTCATGGTCCAAATTCCCCAGGCAATGTACACATTGTTCAATATTCCATAATGCCTATAACGTATCCTACATTTCTATCCATTATAAAAACTTAAAAAAGATAGAAGATGTAATCCAAAAATAAATAAAAATTTAACATGGTTTTAATATTTTGAAGCACTATTATATCATATTACTATAATTCAATTAATCAGCTTACTTTATTTTCATTGAAATTTAAAAATAATGAATATACTTGAAAATAATATTTAAATTAATTTCACATAACAATAAACATTATTAACATTACTTAACATTCACAATTACTTTAAACCTACCTCGATTTCCTGCCCCTGAGTCTACTTGAACAGTTAACTTATTACATTCTAATTGTAATAATTCAATATCATTTCTTAAGCGTTCAATCTAAAGAAAAGAAATAATAATTATAAATAATAATAAACATAAATAAAATTATAATTTAAATAACAAACTTTTCTGGAATATGTACGTCTTCTGGCAATATCTTCTTCCATCATAGCCACATTTTTTTTCATAATTTCTAATCTTTGTCTTTCCATTGACAATTCTGAAGCCAATCTCCGTTTTCTTTCTAGTTGAGCATTAATTACCACTAAAAATTTTCATATTTTAGATTTTTATTTATAAATAATTATTATTATAATATGCATTCAATATATACATCATAATGTAAAGTAAAAGTTGAAAATAAATACTTACTTTTAGTTTTAGGTAAAATATTGTCAATTTGATTCAAACCAGGAATTTGACCTTCAGCCATACGATTAATAGGTTTGATATTTGTAGGTAATACCATAACACGAGATGTAGTCACAGTAGTTTCACCTTCTGGATCAATACTTATATGAAGTCTTGATTGGTAGCAATTTTTTGGATCAGTTGTAGGATCAAAAGAACAAGCTGTGTATGTGAGTTCAGATCCTCCTCCCGTTGATAAATCTAAAGGAGGTAAAGGATCTTTGGTAGGTTTTCTCAGGGTCAGACTTACAGAAGTGAATGGCCGACATTGTGTATCAACAAATGACACAGAATCTAATGAAAGACTAGATTTGTGCCTATGTTCTTCTTGAGGCCGCTGTGAAGGTGTTGATGGTGCTGAAATAGATGAACACTGGCATCTATTTAAATTAAAATCTATGTCTAAAATTTGAGTATTATTTGAATCACTTTTATTTGAGTTTATCGAATCCTTAGAATCATTAGGTGTTTGTGATATATTTGAAAATTGTAATTTGGGTAAAGAAAGATTATTTTGTGGCATTTCAAGAGACTTTGGTCTGTTAGCCATTTTATCAACAATGTCAGATGGATAAGTCTGTTGAACGTAATTTTTCTGAATGCTCTTTAAGTTTGATACACAAGCTTCTCGATTAGGTGAATACTAAGATAAGTAAATTCAGTAATTAATAATTGTACTCATGAATTTAAACAACAACAGTATTCTTACCTTAAGTATACAATCAGAAACAACTTGATCAGGGACGGTTGGAAATTGTTGTTTGAGCTCGTGAAACATTTGCATCACCGAGATCCTAGATTGTTTTCGGTGTTCAGACATTATTGATGATGGCTCACCAGCATTTCAGTTGATTTTTTATTTAACTGAAAGAATAATAATTAATTTATTCACTTTTTTTTATATACATATATATAAATATAATCCGTAATTGAATAAATCAAAGTCTTGGGTATGTGTTTTATTTAGTCCAGCTTTTTCAATATCAGTATTAATAAATTAATAAAGTAATTTACAAAACTCTAAATGTATGTTTATTTTTTCATATGAAATGAACTATATTTAATAATTTTACAATTTTTCTCTACAAATATACATAATAGTTTAATTGTTATTTGCTATTTTACAATGAAACAAATAAGGAAAATAATATTATGAATTTGCGCCAAAATTAAAAATAATTATACCTTATGACAAACAAATCAACAGGTGATTATATAAAAATAGTATCTTTAATTTGTGATAAATGATAAAATTAGTTTTCAGTTGCCATAGAGTTCATAAGTAGGTAGTGTTTTATTTTTGACCTGCCATTTACAGATTTACAACTAAAAATAACTTAGTTTGTGAATAGTTTATTTTAAATGCTGACGGTCATATTTTTGGACAATAATCTTCATAACATTAACACCTACAAGTATTTTTTTTTTTGTTATATTTATGATTATATGATTTATATTTTTAATAATAATAATAATAAATATTTACTCTTTTAGTTATTTTACTAAGCTAGTAAAAATTAATTGTTTGGATTTCTTTGTAATAACATATTCAAATTGCATGCATCCTTTAATTATATAAATAGACAACTTTAAAGATCAATTATAAATACATAAATACAAAATAGATATAAATTCTTTTAAAATGACTTAGAACCAAATAAATAGTTTATTTAATATTATGTAATACAGTTGTGTTATAATATATAGTAAAATAATAATAACTTGTATGTAATAGTGAATAATGGCCTATATTGCTTAGTTCATTAACACTATAAATAATTAAAATTACAAAACATTTCTTAAAATTACAAAAAAATATTTTTAATTATTTTGGCAATTCAGAGTTGTAGAATTTATTCCAAGAACAAGCAGATTAAAATGAATGAAGGTCATTATGGAATATAGCTAACATCCAATACAATTATACTGTACAGTATGATACTGTATAATAGTGTATACTAGAATAAAATAATGTTTTTACAAATAAAAACTTATTATTACTAAATTAAAGGATATCCATACCTACATGTTTTGAAATAAATTATAAAAAAATAATTACTTTTACAATAAGAAAAATAGATAAATTAAAAACAAATGTTGACATATGTTTTTATCATTTTTAACAAAAGTTTATCAGTTTATCAGGAAAAAGTTATATACTTATGTCATAGTACAAATAAAAAAAAAAAAATGTTAATGCATTTTATTTTTACTAATTTATAATACTAAAATGTTACACTACATAAGACTCATTCATAACAATAACTAATACATATTATATAGAACAATATATAGAACATTTAAAGAACAATAGCAAAAAGGTAATAAGAATAAAAACTGTTAAAAAGATAATATATTAATAACTGCATATTTTATTAGTTAGGTACCTATATCTTAATATTGAATTGAAAACAACTCTAAATTACTCAAACATAGGCTAATTATAGTCTATCCCTACTAACAATATTTTAAGTCACTCAAACATATAGAAAAATAATAAAAATCAGATATCAAAACAAAGTTAAAGGTATAAGACTAAATAATAAATATATTCCTTGTTTCACTCAGAATCTAAAATAGTTATTTGATATTTAAAAGAATTACAACAGTTAATATATTTTATTTTTTAAGATATAAATTAATAACTTTCAATACTAAAATCACCAGTAAATACTTATTAATACCAATTTGAATAATATAATGTTCCATAAACAATTATTCAAATCATTTGCCTCATAATTTCCACCACCAAATCAAATACATTGTTATTAATGTATTTATTTTGATTAACAATTTGGTACCTAATTGGTGAATCAATAAAAATAAATTCATAATATGTATATAATCAATAACATCAAGTATAAAGAAAAAGAAAATTGTTAAAAGTTAAAACGATGATTTTAAATACATTTATGTACACAATTTTAATTTAAAAAATTTTTTGATCAATGATTGATAATGATGAACAAACTATAAAATTTAAAAATTAAACTTAAAAGTAAAGTTAATTTAATTAGAAATGGAAAAATAATTAAACAAGCTTGAATGTACAATTATATTCGTAGGGACTCGTGAGGATAATTTTATTTTTGATTGATAATAATTAATAAGTACAATTTAAAACCGAAAATTTTACCTGGTTAGGTGCATGTTGTTTACTATCCAGCAGAGTGAAAGTACATATTCAAAAACACTTATTACTTGAAGATTATCACGTGAAAAACAGTTTAAACGATATAATTTAAAACGTTAAAAACTCTATGTTATTAATATAATTTATAATTTTTAATTTGAAAATCCGAAAATTGTGAAAAATTTTAAAGCACCAACAGGCAACAAGACGTTCCTTCAGATTGTTTTCATTTTCCCAACAGCCTTGAACTGACCAAATCAGGTGGAACCAGTGTGGGCAACTATTTAAGTTTATTACAAAAAAATGGTTATACAATAAAAAGTTATGGCAATTATGTCATCTTAGTGATTATTAAAATTAAAATTATTAAAAATATTAAATAATGAATGTTTAATTATTTGAATTGGTAGCTCATCCTCTTTGGCTCATCGCTCGTGGCTATACCTAAAGAACCTATATAACAAGAGCAGCCATCGATAAATAAAAAATTTCAGAGTCTAGAGCTGGTTTTGAAGTAAGATTTAAAGGCTTAAAATTATTTTAACAGTTGATTGGATTTTTAGAAAACCCTCTTGTATAGTTGATGTTGTTGAAAATGGATTGAAAAAATCTGTTTTATTATTATTATTATTAATTTATTTACGGAATAAAATTCCTTATTTAGTACAGCACACAACAATAATACAGTAATTTAATACATAATTAACATATACAAGGGGCGATGGCCCAAAATTACAAGTATCATAAATATAAATTATAATAATTAGGACAAAAATAAAATGACATACACGATATAACGATATAATAAAGAAGATAATATAATAACACAATTTAGGTGAACTAAGAAAGGTGGGGTCCTCGTTACCCAACCGCATCATGCGGTCAATTGGTTAGTTTTTACCGTAATTTGTGCAATGGAAAGGTACAGTAAAAGGAACTCGAGACCTTATGACACGATGCGGAACTTTAAGTTTACTTGCGCGAGCAGGGAAGGGGCATTTATAGAACCATTGATTAACTTTTCCAAAAATACTAGGTTAGCTTTAACGCGTCTGTCTTCTAAGGATGTAACGTTAAGTGCGTTTAATACTGGAGCATAGTCATGAGGAGGATGGACAATTTTTAGCATGTAAGCTGCGGACGACAAAAAGCGCCTTTGAACTCGCTCTAAGTGGCAAGAATCAATTACCATAAATGGGTCCCATAGCACAGACGCATACTCTAGTAATCTTCGGACTAAAGAGCAATAGACAGTCTTGAGATATCTAAACAGTTTGAACTCTTTCATGGTGCGCATTATGAAGCCAAGTGACTTGAGAGCTCAGCAGCAGATGGAGTCAATGTGAGGACGGAAGTTAAGATCAGCAGTGAAAAGAACGCCCAAGTCGTTAATGCTTGTAACTCTATCAATCACTGAACCATTGATAGTGTATACATAATCGATTGCCACCCGGCACCTGGTGAAGGACATAGATTCGCATTTACTAATATTAAATTGGAGGCCAAGAGTGTTAACCATAAGCTAATGGAATCTAAATCATTCTGAAGGGCGACACAGTCAGCTTCAGTTTCAACTTCATGGAAAAGTTTCAGGTCATCAGCGAACAT
Source organism: Periphyllus acericola (assembly GCA_949715065.1). Classification (NCBI taxonomy): domain Eukaryota; kingdom Metazoa; phylum Arthropoda; class Insecta; order Hemiptera; family Aphididae; genus Periphyllus; species Periphyllus acericola. The sequence goes on from OX454266.1 coordinate 41,710,949, forward strand.
TAGGAATTTACATTTAGGAACAGCCTTCGTAATTCCATTTACAAATAACGAAAAAAGCCGGGGGGACAAGTGACCACCTCGGGGAACACCAGACGGAACTGGGACAGCAGCAGATTTGAACCCAAGCACTTTGACCCACTGCACACGATCAGACAGGTATGATTTAAACCAGGATAAAATAGGTTCGCCAAAACCGGCCTTATAGAGAATGTCAATCAGGATGGCGTGGTCGACACGGTCAAAAGCTTTCGCAAAATTAGTGAAAACCACGTCTACCTGGGAGCGATTTTCAAATGCCTCAAGGACAAAATTATTAAATACAATTAGGTTCGAAACGGAGGAACGTCCAGGTCGGAAGCCATATTGTTCATCGACTAGTATAGAGTCAACCGAAGGATGAATGAATTTCAGTACTAAGTGTTCAAATAGTTTGGCAATATGACTGAGAACCGAGATGGGCCGATAATTCACGACGTCAGATTTGTCACCAGATTTGAACACAGGGGTGACTGAGCTGATCTTTAGCATAGATGGGAAAATTCCAACGTCCATTGAGCGCCTAAAGAGTAACCAAAGAGGAAAGCAGAGGACAGATCTGATGTTATATAAAAAAGTCCCAGATAAACTCAAAGCTGCAGTCAGAAGGCAAAATATGCTGCGCAAATGGAATTCCGGTTAGTTTACTTATTGAGGAAGGCACATAGACTGAGTTAAAGTAAGATGAGAAAAGACTGGAGATGGATTCAGGATCTGTAACACTTTGATTATTGAGGTGGACAGCGTTAGGAATACCATTGGTAGACCTTTGCTTACGCACAAAGTCCCAAAATAAACGAGGATTAAGTTTAAGCATGTTTTCAGTGTTATACAGAAACGTTTTATAGCATTTTTTATTATAATATTTATACTGAGCACGCAGGTAAGATAACTTGTTATAGTCAACATGGTTGCGTGATGTTTTGTAAATAGCATGCATTTTCTTCTTGGCAAAAACAATATTCTAAAGATCTTTAGAGAACCAGGATCGAAATTTAGAAGGTTTGAAAACAACTAAAGTTACAATATTTGTAACACAGAAATGCAATGCATCGTACAATGCACTTGTAGCAGAATCAATGTCAGTTGTTGTTAAGGTTTCTAACCAGTTAAACGATGATAAGAAGGCACTAGTACGAGGATAACAGGCTTTATGAAAATTATAATACTTATGACAACTATCAATGGGAGGTAAGTCATCTACAAAAGTAAGCATAACATCTTATGCTGGGTGGTAGGGATCGCAAGGAACAGCCACAGTAACGGATTTCTCTATATTGATCCTAGAATCATTGGAAAACACTAAATCAAGGAAATTACCATTAGAGTTGAGTATGAGATTTAGTTGGAAAAAATTATTAAATGCGAAAACGTCAAGAACACAGTGGACTCCAGGGCCAGAGGAAGAATAAATTAAGCCAAAATCATCATTAGACCAGCATAAATCTGGAAGGTTAAAATCACCAGAGAATATAAATACGGAACCAGGATTAGCGTTGATAATACATTGAGCAGCGGACATGAAGGACTCGTATACCGGAATAGGGCTACTAGGAGGAATATAAACGGAACAAACAATATACGCAGTATTATTTACATAAAATTTAACGAATAAATATTCAACATTGCTAACGAGAGCTGGTAACAAGTTATGGGCCACATCGTTACGAATGGCAACGAGAACTCCACCTCCTCTACTGAAACTACTGGATTTAATACTTCTATCACATCTAAATACAACATAGTTGTGTAAACCTAATTCAGTGTCATGGAAGCTATTAGTTAGCCACGTTTCAGTTAAGCAAATTAAAATATAATTAAACACAGCAACATTACATTTAAAAAGACAAAGTTTGGTTCTTAGACCTCTACAGTTTTGATAGTAGCCCATGGGTAACTTCTCTCCTAGGCTGATAAGTTTTTTGGGGTTTTTTTCAAAACCAAACCACACCTGGAAGTGGATGGAACGTGTTCATCAATAGGAGGAGGACTGGTAGATGAAATGAACACGAAGATATCAGTTTCTTGAAGCGGTGTTTTGAATCATCTCAGGAGCAAGACGACCCCAAAAACGTTTGACCATTACTCCATTGGGCCAGAATAAAGGATCGAGGACAATATCAAGCTTCTCCGCAGGCAGGCGTACATGGAACGAAGAGTACGATGGGTGCCTTGTAACCATTTTGCTGATGGTCACGTCTGAGTAACCATTGAACAATTCAGATTCTAGTAGGGCAGTTGTAACACATGGATCAAGCCTCGAGATAAAAATATCAACGTACTTTCGCACCGGCACTGATGACAGCTTGGAAGATGAGTTATTTTGGGAACCAACAATGAATTTTGACTTTACGGACGAAGATTGACTGGCCATCAATTGATTTACGGGCTGAGTAGATCGAGTATCCGTAACCGATTTGGGGTGTGCAACAATTGGCAAAAATAATGGGTTGAGCATTATATTTGGGAATTGAGGCACTAGTTGTCGCATTGAGACGGTTGAGCTTATCATTTAACTTAGAATTACTAAGTGCCACGGATTTGAGCTCCTCGACCATGGATTGGAGAATTATGCCAATATCCGTTTAACAGATACAGCAGCTTTAAATATTTAAGAAGTAAACTGGGTTTATTGAATGTTCAAAATTTCAAATGTTCATGACTCGTGTCACTATGTACCTATTATGTCACAGTGTTACATGCGTGATGCGAATAATTGTAATTCTAAATATTTTTTTAATTAAAGCCGCTCTTGACGTGTTAGTTATTACTTACTAGTTATTACATATTACTTATTACTTATTAGTTAATCGGTAGTTATTAGTTATTATCTAGTAATCTATATATATAAAAATAAGGGTACATTTTGAATAAATCTTATAGCTCAAGATCCACCGAACCGATTTCGATAAAAATTTTAGGGCATATTAAGATTGATATGTAGTATTGATATCTAGTTATTACATATTACTTATTACTTATTAGTTAATCGGTAGTTATTAGTTATTATCTAGTAATCTATATATATTAAAATAAGTGTACATTTTGAATAAATCTTATAGCTCAAGATCCACCGAACCGATTTTGATAAAAATTTCAGAGCATATTAAGATTGATATGTAGATGGTTTCTGTGAAGTTTGTACGCTGTGCAATAAGTGGTTCCGGAGTTATGGCCTCTTAAGTGCACAATATTAATCACACACGCACGCACGATATTCAACAATATTATTGTGTTGCCGTGGAGAGATATATACACTCTATGTGGTTATTTTTTATTATTTGTTTCCGTGGCACGTGAGTCTATGGCATTAAAAGTTACGTTTTACGTAAAATTACTTAAATGTAAAATTTAATCTTTTCTTTCTTTTCAGTGAAATAAAATTTGTGAAAATTTGTTTTCAGTGTGGTGTTTTTTCATGTGTTTTTTTCGTCGCATTTTAATACGATTGTGAAATTCATATTGTTTTTTAAGTGACAAAAAGTTAAAATTGCAGTACGGCTCATTGCAGTACATTGAAAGCATTTGGATATTCGCTATATTGAATCCATAGGTAGGTGTGACTTTTGTTGTTGTTGTTGTCAGTGTTTTTTAACACGTTGGATTGTAAAATTCATATTGTTTTTTTACGATGGTATATATTTTTTCAGGGAAAATAGATCACCTAAAATTGTTATAGCAGACTTTGAATTTTTTAACTATAGAAGGAATGATATTATATTAATATCAGGTGCTTTTACAAGTTGCAATGAAATTAATAATATAAATCAAAAAATCTATAAACTACAAGGAAAACCGCTTATAATTACTCCAGAAGGTGGAACAATGATAATGAACGATTACATAAAAGAAAAAACAAAATATTTATTACATAATGCATTTTAAAATGAACCTGAACGGCTCGATATAATTTTAAAAGAACTAGAAAATTCTATGAGAAATGATTTAGTTTCTAACTTAACCAGTCAATTTTTAAAAAAATGTTTTAATTATAATACACTAGTTATTTATAGTTCACATTTCACATGCGCACATATTATTATACTTAGGTAATTTATAAATATACTATTTGATTAGTTACTGTTCATTTTTTTGCCATTATATTACAATTATGTTATTAATAAAACTGCATATAATTATCTTAGTCTTAAGGTATTAGAATAATAATAACCTAACCTAATGCCCTTAGTAAAAAATGTGTATCATTTAATTTTGTAATGTATTATGAACAGAGTTTTTACTTTTAACATAATACATAATTTCTGAGAAAAAAATAATTGATCACTACTTTTTTTTAACACTATATTATGTACCTTGAACCTATAAGCTAGGAACCTTATACAACAGACACCTCATACAAAATTTTCAATCAATAATACACATTTATTTCCAAGCTTTTTTTCAGTTTTTCTTTGTCTCAAATAAACTACCGACTACTTGGAAAATCGAAGTAAAACCCCCCATGTATCCAATTTCCTGTCTAAAAAGTTACATGAAGCTGATTGCAGATCATAGAGTAGTTAGTTACTCTATGTTGCAGTCTGCAGATTCGGTATCCATATGTTTGATAAGTAATTAATAATTACAGAATAAATACATCAATTTGATTCAAATAATCAATATACAAATCCCTCGACAATAATATCAAGCTGGCTGATTGCTCATCACTCAACTATTGAACTATCGGTATGCCATAGTGGTGCATTATACCATCACAGGCCTTGGCATCAAACTCTGATTTTTAATTATCAAAGTGAAACTTCGATAATCGTAATTCATTAGAGGGCCAAGGCCCAAGAACCGTCCTGAATTCCTAGCGGGATGCAACATAACACGATGGATTGACGAATGTCTCGAAATTTGAATAACACCCGATGATCGAATTATAAGAACATAAAACCTATTAACTAGGTATTTAATATGTCTATGAATATGTACCTACATAGTTATTAGTAGGTACCATTGATGATACGATAAAAATATTATATTCTATAATTAATGACAGTATAGGTACCTTCTACATACTTAATACTTTCGGCAGTTGTTTTATATATCTGTGGTGTTAACTTCATTTATAGTATCATACGCATACATACCTAAAGGGGTGAAAAGGGGGTGAAAAAGGGGTGCAAAGTTAGAAGCTTCTTTTTGTATGCGCTCACATACCTCGAAAAGTACTCGACTGATTTTTGTGCGATTTTTACCAGTGGATTGATCGAGTCTCGGAGAAGGTTTTAATGTATAAACCGAAACCATTAGTGACTAGACGGATATGACTGCAAATTTGGCAAACAGATAGCTACTAAGACGTAGACATCCGCAAAGAAGGGATTTTTGAAATGCAACACCGAAGTGGGTTAAAAAAGATAAACTGTAGTATAAATGGAAAACGTTATTATTTGGTCGGATTTTTACAAAATTTGAATTGCTCATATTCACGATAAACCTATGGAATGGTTGTGTGAACATGCGAACATGCCATACTTTCCCGAAAATTTATCAACGAATGCTAATGTCTTTTGTGGGGGAAGAACTAATATTAATGGTAAAAGTTTCAATAGACACGGTCATCAACATATATGACGCTACTTTTTATTATCCTTTCAAATCAGTATTAATTAGCAGTTGCGTGTTATTTCAAAAGATAACATAATTATAGCTAGGAATATAAGACTATTTTCTAAAAATATAAGACTATTAGAATAATTCTAAAACTACTAATTCTAGTTTTGAGTTTGATACATGAACATTCGTAGAAAAAAATCCCTGAATAAAATACCGTGGTGAAAAATGGGTGTTTTAATTTGAAAAATAAATGTTTGTAACGCCACAGGACACTCTTAAAATGGCATAAAAAAAGTTATGGAAACCATAGCGTTTATGGTAAATTGAACATTAAAGAAAAAAGTCCAAATTTAACCATTATTATGACCAAAACATGAGGTGAGCATGACTCATCACCCTGTATATAAGACAGATATTCCTATAATCATTTTAAATAACTATTTAGTCAACAGTTATTTTTAAATCTATACAAATTAATTAATTAAAATTTAATTCAAAATAATTCAAAGTAGGTATATTAATTTTACAGAATTATAATTTGTACATGCAACAACATTTTTTTCAATTTGCTTATAATATAAAATATTATTTTATAACTACTCAATTATATTAGGTAGGTATTGCTAATATTATTTTCAAATAAATATTTGTAATTTTAACTAATAATAATTTAATTAACAGTAGGTATTGCTTAAAATAGTTTACATAGTCCAAATTACATAATAGAATTATTGAGAATATATTTTTTACAAACTATATTCAATTATTATTACATATACTCACAAGTCACAAACATAAATATTTATTACATATTAATAATATATTGATATATTGACACAGGTACAAAAGATTTAACCATCAATATTTTAGTTGGTAGAAGTGAGTTTTATGAATTACAATCTTAAACAATTTATTAAATATTAAAGTTGTATTGTAGTAATTTTTAAGAAAAAAACATAAAAATATCACTACAGTTTACAGTAGTTTTATTTGTTGAGGGCAATTTGTAAAAATGTTAGAATAATGTATTGTTAATATTTTAAATTAATTTATATTTTAGCAATTTAGCATATAAAAATAATATGTTAAAATATATATCTTTTGAATAATCAGTAAATGTATGAGTGGTTTTAACATGTTGGTTGTTTTTTTAACTGTTTTTTAAATAATTATATAATATATAATTAATTTTTATCTAAGCTATAATTATTCCAATTAATAAATTGATATCAATCATGAACATTTTATTAATGATATTATAATTGGAGAAATAGTTTTATAGAATAAATAATTGAAAATTACTACCTTTGTTTGAAACAATTATTTTAAGAATGAGACTAATGAAAGTAATAATAATACAGTTAATTATGTATACAATAATAACTATAAAAAAGGAAAAATTATATGTAATACAGTTCTAAACTATCTTTTAATAAATAGAAAACATTTCTAAAATAAGAAACAAAAAAGCTCCTACTTGCGAAGCTTGTATAAATTAACAAAAAAATATATTATAACTGAATATCAGAGGATTTGTAGCCTAGCAGCATGAGGCAGCTGTGTCAAAACAAACACACAGTTGCTGATTTGAATAACTGGGAGGGATGATTGGCCTTTATCCGGGTGCACCCCTTCCTAACATAGTTGTCATTGGACATTGAGCCTTTCAAATAATAATACAAGTCGAGATATAATAACCTCAGATACAGAAATGTCAACACAAAAAATAAAACCAATGTTTAATTTATGAAAAAAAAAAATCTCAACCAAAAAATTGGAAGAAAATCTTCACACAGAGCTAGCAGCCAAAAAAACAAAATTATTATATTAATTCTAAAATAACCAATTTGTAGGGTAAAATATAAAAATATTAATAAAAATGTAACCTCTTGACATATATATTTTATGTAATTACTAATTTGTAATCTATAAAACTAATGGCCTTAGCTACTGGTTTTCTGTTTTTAAGATATAATATATAATAATAAAATATAATATAGTGTTTTATTTAATACAAACATAATACTAACACAAAGTAATTAGTGACAATGTAATAATTTACTATACTTAATCTGGTGTTAAATTACGTAAAAAATTTAAACAGTTCTAAAAATATAAAATACTTAGCAATTAAAATATTTAATAACTATACATATTTTCATAAAAAAGAAGATTTTCTTCATGTTTGGCTCTTTTTTGGAAAAACAATCAAGTTTGCTATGAATTCTAATTTAAAATTGAAAATCCCATAGTTATATCTTTTTGACTAAAATAAAAATAAAAATATTCTAACATAGATCATGGTGAATAACCATTTCATTTATAAATCATATAATGATTAAATATAAGACATTTTGAAGAAAATATAATTACGCTTTAAATAATATTAGTTTTGTAACAATATTTTTCAGTTGCAACATAAAACAAGATTATTTTAACTTAGTTAACCAATACCAAAATTCAGATTGCCAATATGTGTAAAAACTATATTTTTATGGCATTATTTTCAGTTTTTTATGGCACATTAATCTGTTTGTTAAAAATATTAATACTATAGTTATAAAGAAATGTATGTATTGTTGCATGTCTATATTAAATAAAATAGTATTGAATTATATAATATAAAATCAGATTATTGGAAGAGATTTTAAATTAGATTAATGGTTTACTGAATATACATACAATAAAAAACCTTTGAATGAGTTAGATATGATTTATATATATATGATTGAATATTATTGAAAAAAAAATAAAAAAAATAATTTAAATACTTGAACTCTCCTTTCTATTATTTCAATAGTTTGTTTCACTTAACATAGAACTTTAACATTTACATTGATTAAAAAAACATTTTATACCAATTAAATAAATAATTGTATTTTGACCTTCATAAACGTCTTATTTAAACATTAAAAACTTAATGAGCTGGGTTAATTTCTATTTTCTAGAATAAAATAGGAATATATCAAATTATACATTAAATATTCATATTCATATTATGACTATTAAATTTTCATATTATGGAATCCTAAAATTGATAAACTAATCTGAAACTAATAATTTTATAAACCACTGTAAATTATAGATGAATATTAATGAAATAAAATGACAATAATTTAAATGTTATGTCTTCATTCAACATTTGACATTCAATAACTTAAAAATAATTATGTTCTAAAAATTTTTAAATATTTTATTTTTCATAAAACAATTATTATTTTTAAATGACATCTAAGGCACATATTACATATTATTTAGGTAGCTAACCATAGTTTGTAAATAATTAAAACCTATATATTTTATTAAATATATTTTTGTAAATGGTTAAGAACATAAAGAAAAAATATGAATTGTCCTTGATCATTTTATAAGCATTGAATATTACAATTATAAAGTTTTCCATTTTCAAGAAATATTTTTAGTTCAACTTATAAAACACATGAAATGAAAAATACATCATGGTTTTTGATAACTAATTGCAAATAATGCAAAATATTTGTTAAATAAAATAATATAAGAAAAAAAATCACAATAATTGTTTGTTCCTCAATATTATGCAATGGACAAATAAAAAACAAATAAACAAGAATTATTCATTTTATGCAAGACTATCCCCTATATCACTTTGCTTATTATCATTTTCATCTTCTTCATCATCCATCATTTGTTTATCATCATTTTCATCTTCTTCATCATCCATCATTTGTTTTGCCAATATCTTTGCAGTCTGAAATTCATTATAGTGTTCTTTTCTTTTCTTTTCAAACACTTCTCTTGCAACTAAAATTTTAAAAATAAATTTTTAATTTTTTTATACTTGAATTAAACAATTTTAGTTACTTCAGACTATAAACAAGATATGTATAAAATATAAGATTTAACGCACCTTTTGTTTCTGAAGTTTCATCTTCAGATTCAGATAATTCTTCGGATTGAAATGAACTACTTCTTCGCCTTCCCCCTTCTTCAATTCTAGTAAATTAATGAAATTATAATTTTTCCTGATTTAAACTTCTTACAAAAAAAGAATTTGTTTATTATTATTAAGTATTTTATATTGAAGTTTCTAAAATTTAAATTTTTATGATTTTAAAATTTATATATATCAATGTAAAATAAAAACATTTGCTAAAATAATACAAATTATGAGAGATGGCAGGTCATCCAGTGATAAAACACTGTAAAAAACAAAATAAATAAAAGTTGAAATATTTCAAGATAGTTAAAATTTAAAAATACACTTAAATTTTCATTTAAAAACTGACAACAATATTAAACATGTATATTATTATAGAATATTACTTTTTTACTGTTAATAAATTATACAATCATACACGCAAATATTGTACTCTAAGTATGTAAGTAGTATAAATTATTATTTACAAAACATATTATGGTAGAAGCCTTTAATGAACATAATTTCTGATTATTCTTTATAATACATTGGAGTAAACAATTTTATTTTAAAAATAAACTTAGTTCTACTTTCTAAAATGTTTATTTTCTTTGTGTCATTTTTTAATATACTTGACACCTGAAAAATCGTACCTTTTTCTCAGTTCCTCTGGATTTACACCACCATCTAATTCATCATTGTCTTCAGGAACATAACGTTCATAAGGTGTTTTGGGTTCATCCACTTTCATATGGCCATAATCTTTATCCGGTGGATGTAAAGTTTTTAGAATGTTCATTTCGTCCCATTGAGTAATCTTATTAGCCCTCATTTTCTTTTTACTAAAATTTTAACCAAAAAAAATAAGAAATTCAAGTGAACGACAAAGACATTTAAATATATCTACGATACTATTATATTTTAAATAAGAGACTTACTCTTTTTCTTCATAACTGACAGAAGGCTTTAGTATGCCTTTGGATGGTATTTTTTTCAAATTTTCGGTGCCATCATCAGATTCAAATGGATCCGCTGTGATCGATGTAGATGCCATTTGAATTCGATTTGATCTGATTTTTATACACTGTAAATGTTATTATAGTAGGTTTTTAATAGGAACTTCAATGACGCATTGTCTGGATTTAGGAATTTTTAATCATTAAGTTATCTGATGCTAGACATTTGTTTGAAATTGTTATCACTTTTTTTTATTTTTATGTGACAACGATTGAACGGTATCAATTCTAAACATTACTACACAGTTGCAGTAACAATATAAATTGTATTGTTCTGTAATAGTAAATCACTTTCGAATTTCACTCAATAATAAATAATATCATTCACTATGGAAATAATTATAATACAAATTAAAAGTCTAAAACTCGAATCTGAAATTAATTTAGTTTATGATCATTTGAGTAATTACTGTAAAAAGTAAAATAAGACTCCAAAGTTATTATTAAATCTTATCAATGGGTAAAGTGCCAATGCCTTTAGAAAGTTACCCATTGAGAATATTTAGTAGAACGTGGATATTTATTATTTATTGAAAAATATGGGGGAAGATAAGGAACTTGTACCTAAAAAAATTGTTGTCTACTTTTAACTAATTTAAATATTTCTGTATTAGAACTAAAAATATTCTCGAAAAAAAGCTCTTAGATTTTTCATGAAAAACTAAACCAAAAAAAAAATTTCTGCCAAAAATAATCTGAAATATTGAAAATCGCACCTAAATCAAAGCTTAAAATGAATATACAATTTACCTGTTTATAACAGAAATAAAAACTTTCGCATTTAAAAATTATATTATTATATATAAATTATTAAATGTACTCCACTTCAGACTGGTTACCAAAAATGACAATGACGAAATTCTAAAGACGTTTAAGTAATAATAAATACAACCATAGATTTAATATGCAATACCTACTTATATTATGCATATAATATTCAAATAATAATCAATCTATGATAATAGTTATAATTTATTAGGTAGGTACCACTACGGATTACCATACATACAGGGTCACAGGGACGTAATAGAGAAAAAATTTAGAAAAATTTAACAAAGAAGCATAGAAAAATATCATAAGCGTCAAAAAATTATACTTGTATGAAATCGGGTTCTTTCAAGAAATTGATTAATGGTGTTAGTTATTTCATTGTTACTCAAAATATAATAACCGTAGAGATTTAACATTTTTACACAACAATTCTATAAACATTTTCTGGGATAGAAAGATTTTAATTTGTATGCTATTTATAGGTATTTTAAATTTAGATAAAATGGTAATCAAGACTATCACTTTTTTAAAGGAATTCCTGTTTAAAAAGTTTTTTTTATGCTTTTAAATAAATATAAAGTGATCCTTCAGACATTTTGCACTCAGAATCATGTTTTTAAAAGCAATTGCACTGGTTACATTGGTTTCAAATTTAAAAGACCAATACAGCAGTAAAATTCACCTATCTCTGTAACTCACCCTACCCCATGGTGTCTCCACTTTTTTTAATTTAAAATGTATAATAATTTATGTTATTATTAGGCTTATAATATGTTATTTTTCCATGGTATTATACTATTATCTTCTTGTTTTCAAATCTTCAGAATTTTAATAGAAACCAAACTATACTTGTTAAATAGTGCTACGAAATTTTATAGAAAAAAATACCACAGGTCCAAAATAAAATGTTTTTAATATAGTACAATAATTAAAAAATATTAACAACAATTTTACATTAGTATTGTTCTACAAACATAAGAAATTGAAAAAAAATGAAACCATAAGGAAATAATAAAATAAAATGTTGATACAGTACTTACCTATATCTTTTAAGTTTTAATGGCAATTACATGTTTTCTTTTGTCATAAATCATGGCATAGTTCACATAACATAGTCTAATAAATGCAAATTTGATATTTAATAAATAGTACATAAATGTATACATATTATAGACTTTAATAGTGTGTTTATAATCTTTAAGTGAGGAATAAAATGTTGATAAATAATGGGAAATATGACAAAAGGACAAATATAAAGCAAAGTAGGTATATTTAAAAAAAAAATTATTAGTAAATAAAAAAATCAGTTTTCAAAAATATATTTATTATTAAAGAGAAAAATCAATATTTTAAGTAAGGTTATAAAATATTAATAAATAGTATTTTAGATAATAATATCATATACACATACAATTAAGATATAACTATTTGATTATGGACAAACGTTGGTCACTTAAACTACTAATGAATAATGATTTTACTTTAAATAGTATACTTATTTCAGGAACATTGAGAATGCCAGAAAAAGAAACAATTTAAATTACAATAGATCTAAGATTTTGAAAGATTATTTTTTTCTGCTTACCTATAAGTAGGTGTTAAAGACTACCATTTTATTTCCAGTCAAGGCCATTGTAAGCAATAAGTAAGGAGTAAAAATTGGTTATACACTTATAATAGTCAAAAATTGGTCAGACACATTGTTTAGAATTCCAAATGTAAAAGCAAATGAAAATACAGGTTAAAAGACTTCATACACATTTTTTAAAACTCTAAAACAAGTAATAATAATTAATTTAACTTTCATTAAAAGTATACATTTACAAAAATAAAATGTAATTACTTTATATCCTTGACTGGATGCATTTTAACATTTAATTGTAATCTTGCTGCTACATAAAAGAGGTATTGAATAATCCAGTAATAAAAAATTGATGATATTAAGATTTATTCAACATATATACATTTGAATAATGAATCAAAAATGTACCTAGTTAACTAGTGATAAAACAAAAACATGTACTTTCTAAAATTATTTTATATTCACGCCTGATTAGGTTTTATGCCAACTATTGATTGTCCATATATATTATACAAATATAAGGAGCGCATGGTTTTCACATAAATTTAAAGATCGGAAACCAGGTAAAAGACAATAATATAGAAAAATTTGTAGACACGTTTCTACGTTTTGAAATGCATGTGATATTTGCATATCTTTAATGAATTTAAATTGGACAGCGGGATTTCTTGATATTTGATGAGAAGAAATTAAACTATGAAATTGTAACCATTCATCTGCAAAATTATCGATCCAAATCTAGTTTATTTGTGTACATTGATTGTAAATTTATGATTTGGTTGATAATTTCCTTTCTATCAGGATTTTTAGTGAATAAAAATCCAAATTTTTCTTCTACTTCAATATAGGCAATTTTTCGTTTATTCAATTCAGCTATAAATTTATCACCAATAACATAATGAATATCACTCATGAACTTCGCTCTTGGATCTTATTGTCTTTCTTTAGAATCAGTATCATCTAAGTGTCTACTTTTTGGTGTATTTTTTTTCTTGAACTCTGATATTCAATATCCTTATTTAAAATTTCTATGGATTTGTTTTCATAATCATCAAAGTGTTCTCGAACATATTGTATGAAATTTACTAAGGAGTTGTATAAGGGCACTATTAAAAATACATTTTCTGTTGAACTCTGAAGACTTTTTGAAGTTATATTTATTCGTTGTAATATAACATCCCATACAATAGTTAATATAACGGTTTCCCTTTTTTTCAATTTTTTCAAAATGTTTATTGCATCAAATCGAGTATTGCCGTTTTCATTTTTATCTTGAGATATTTCTAACAAAATAGATAAAATATGAGGATAATTTTGTCGTAATGCTTTAGTTGCATCAGCATTTGCGGACCACCGTGTTTGTGAAGACGATTTAATAGTTAGCGTTTCATTACATTTTAGATGTTGACATAAAAGTTTCCAACGATGAGTTGAAGACGAACAAAAGTTATAAACAGATTGAATTATACTAAAATATTCAACTGCGCCGTTACAATTTTCAACTGCATGAACACCGACCAGGTTTAACGAGTGTGCCGCACATATGTCCAAAACCGATTCGTCAGAGAAAAAAAATATGTTATTTTTAATGTCCTTGATTTTCTATAAATCACCTATTGATCACGAGATACAGATGTATACTCTATGTCAACCGACTATAATTTTACCATTCTATCCTCTTCTTCTATATATTTTATTTTATTAGTCATTTTCATTTATAGTTCGTATGAAAAAGAAATCAATCAATTTTTGCTTATTATATAATGTGTGTAACTTATAAATTAAAATATTTTAACGGTGTTTTTTTTATTATTTATAAAAAAGTTCTTAACATTGGTCAGTGAACGGCCGTTTTCGATATTCCGATCCTGTAGATTGAAGAGAATCGCGATGAGTATAAACTCATGAGTTAATACCCTGGTGAAGTGGTGACCTATCATGCGCATTAGTCCATGGTTTTCTTCGTGCGTAACAATAACGGAGAGTTGTATATTATTGGTTTGAAATAAAACGCATTATTATTGTCTTGCATAATAAATGTCTGCGCATTGACCAAATGGTAAGTTTTTCAATTTAGATTAATTTTATATTTTCTAAAATAAAAATAAATTATCATTAGGGCCAGGATTTCAATGCATGGTGCATCTTTTTTTTCTTAAACAATGCTTTCCAAATACATTCAAGCAACAGATACTTTCCGAATAAAACTATATTCTTTTAGATTTAACGTGTATTTAGATTAGTTTTACGCAATAGGCAGTTACCTATTTTTATTCCGTCTTTAATATCCGACAGTTTTATATATTTCATTGTCTCTTAAGAATTCATGTATTGTGAAAGGTCAGTAACTCTACATTCGGGGCCATAGTGGGAAACCTCGCAAGGGGAGTACCTCAGTAGTTTTGTTTCCATCATGGACCGCGTTGGTGGTAACCGTTTGCTAGTCGTTAGGTTATAAAAATTCCTAAAGTTCGGAAATCTATTTGAGGTATTTTAGAAATAGTTAATTGGTTGTTTTACTGGTTGGTAGTCTTTTGGTTTGTGGAAAAAATTTTCATTTGGGATATACGTGGTTTTAGAGTAGTTTTACGCAATAGGCAGTTTTAAATGTTCCTCATGTCTATGATAGCACTATCACGATAAATTGTAATGCATTTGGGGGTTTTACGTTCAATTAGATTAGTATTAAAATACATAATTTTCATATCTTTATCTCAATGTTCCAGTGATTATTATTTGTAGCTAACTTAATCCTCTTTTTATATTTAAAATGTTCTTCCTTCGGTTTTGTGATAATTTAGTGGTAGCTTTCTCTAGGGAAGGGGGAAGTCGCTATTTGTCGAATAGGTGTGTCGATATTTTGAGAGCATGGTTCTCCACCAACATTTCGGCTATTGTTAGAACCTGGGTTTCCACGTCCAGATTCTGTCATCGAATAAATGTATACGTTCATATGTTTTCGAGTTTATTTAATAGGTTTGTCAGTAAATACGATGAGTCTTTTATTATGTAGTTGTCAATTTTTCTCATTTTGACATACACAACATTTAATATATGTGTACTTATATAATAAAACATTTAAGACTAGTTTCCTTCAATTGAATTATATTCAATTTTTGTTCGGGATCCAAATATAAAAGAATGGTAAAGTTGATTGATTCTTTTTGAGGCATTAATAATATGTGATTGAAATATTCATCGCTTTTAAAATGTTGACAATATTAATACTCGTTATATAGTAAATATATTTATGTGTGCTAATTGTATATGTTATTGAATATTAATATTTTATCCTTTTTTTCTTGGTTCGACAACTTATTTTCGAATATAATTTAATTGTAAATAATAAATAATCTAAATAATACCTACCGTAATAAACAACTTCAATTTTTTTATGAAAATATTTATAAAACATTTCTATTTCAAGAATATCCTTAATCAATACCAAATTGTAATAAATATATAAATATGTAAAAACATTAAAACCTCTGGCTTTAATTTTTTTTTTCATTCTTAAATTTACTCTATCCCTCCCAAGTGACAAGTCATTGACGAAGACCTAACGGTCGTTTCGATGAAAAACAATTAAGAAAAAAAAAAAAAATTCTTAAATTTCAATATTTTCTATAACAAATAAAATTTAATTTTAAAAGTTTTTAGTAGTTCATGGCTTAGGTTTGGGTGAAATTAAGTTTAATAATTATTCAGATGGACATAAAAACCGTTTACCGAAATTTTAGTTAATATTTATTTATTCCAAAACCGAATCGATAGAGAAAAAAAAGTATTGTTATTTTTTAATGTCCTTGATTTTTTATCAATCACCCGTTGTGCACATGATACGGATGTATATTCTATGTCCACTGTCTATAATATTAGGTACCATTCTATCCGCTTATTCTATGTATTTTATTTTATTAGCCATTTTCATTCGTACCGAAAAGAAATCATTCAATTTTTGCTCATTATATAAAGTGTGTAACTTTTTTTTTTTTTCTTTTATTTTGCCATTGTCGGAAACATTACAGCAATGCAATTACTATTTACAAAAAAAAAGTGTGTAACTTATAACTTAAAATATTTTTACAGTGTTTTTTTTTTAATTTATAAAGTTCCTAACAGTGATCAATGAACGGCCGTTTTCGAGACTCCGATTCTGTAGATTGCAGAGAATCGCGATGAGAAGCAAACACGTATATATATATACTTCCTTGATACGTGATCATAGAAAGTATATATCGGGTATGAGATTTGTGTATTACGTAGTGTAAATAAAATAACCGACAGGCATGTAGGCTGTAAATATATTTCAGGTTGTGATATAGGTCCTATTAAGCTTTTGCGTTATTTAGTTTGTAAAATAATATTTTAAATTGTTATAAATGTATAGCGAAATATCACTTCTCCCTATACCCATTTTATCTGCACCCATTCTTGATCGGCCGCCACTCAAGTTTAATTAGCATAGTTAACCCTGGTGACCTATCGTCATCATGCGCATAAGTGCATTTTTTTCTTCATTTAATTTTAAATTTAAACAATAACGGAGCGTTGTATATTCTATATTATTGGTTTGCAATAAAACGCATTATTATTATCTTGCATAATAAATGCCGGTATGCGAATCGCCGGATACCTATTATTTTTATAATGTCCCTTTATCCACAGAACATTTTATTCGTATCGAGACACGATTTTAGATTTGTAGGTAACTTCAGCTGGACCAGTCTGCGCATTGACCAAGGAGTAAGTTTTTCAATTTCATTTTATTTTATATTTTCTAAAATAAAAATAAATTATCATTAGGGCCAGGATTTCAATGCATTACTAGTCACCGATTAATCGTTCGGGAATATATACATTACGATTGAGGGTCATATGTTTGAGAAATTTCACAAAAGTGTCTTTTATGCAAGGTGCAGGGCTGTGGGATTTCTTTTTTTAGTACCGTATCCCTGGTGATCGGGATAAGAATATACCATCGGGTGTCCCTAACCTGTCGTAAGACGCGACTAAAAGCGACTGGTAGGAGGACAGCAGCCATACAGACACAAAATCAATTATTTTTAACAATTTAAATGTTCAATTTTAATTAATTCCGTATTTTAAAATTCCCATATACTAAACATTTTCGTTGTTAAATTTTTATTTAATTTTTCGATTAATTTCTTAAATAAATTATATAAAATGTAATTCTTAAAGATCATATAAGCACAGCATTCATTTTAATGTAAAATAAAACAAAAAACCACTTAAATCAGTTACAATTAAATTATCTTAAATCCAAAGATAATCTAATAAAACTTCTTTGTAAAGCACTTTTTATCATTAACACTTTTTTGTAATATTTAATTCTTTTATTTGACCAATTTCTCTCATAAATTATAAAAAATGTAATTTTTAAAGTTTTTACTAATCCTGCATTCAGTTCCATGTAAAATATACAATAACAATACTTAAATAAATTTTATTAACTGAACTGAAGAATAAAAAGTTTTATGATAGGGAGGACTTTCAAATAAAGAAAAAAAATGAACAGGGGTCTAACACTAGGTCAGGAAATGCATTTTGGGTGTTTTAAATAAAAATCTAATAAAAATTCATCATAAAGTCCTATTTATCATAAACATTGTTCTTTTAAAATTTCATTCGAATTCAAACTAATTTATGTCATTATATAAAATTTAATTAAATTTAACAAAGTTTTTTCTTAGCATTCAATTGAACATAAAATAAACGATAAAATTACTTAAAACAAGGCCCTTTTAATTCTCTAAAGTCTAAACAATAAAAAAACAATTTTCTGAGGGAGTCCTAGATGGTTTTATAAAACAATAATTCATGGGGAAGTGGTAAATGGGAAAAGTTTAGTTTATAAATATTTATTTGAAGATTTAAAGACTGATAAATCAGATCGCATAAGATAATTATAAATATATTGCTTATAATATTATATTGTTTTAATTATTTTGATTTATTTCATTTTTCTTCTGATAACTCAGTTATGTTTATTTTATTTTATTATTTTTATTATTATTATTGCTATTGTTATATTTTAGATTCTATATTATGTTATATACTGTATTTTAACTCTCTAATCCAACTCAAGATTAGGCTTAAGGGTAAAGGGAGTAGATATACTTCTATACTTCTATTTTATCTTAATCAATTTATGTGCAATTATAAGATATAAAGAAAAAAAAAACTAAAAACTAAAAAAATTAAACTTTTAATCGATTCAATAAAATGGTAGGATACGATGACATTATAGTTGGTATTAATGACACTAAAAATAGGAATAAAAATGACAAAACGTTTATTGGAAAACTGCGAAACAGTCAAGTTAGTAGTACATTAAATTGGCGTGAAAAACAAGAAGGGTATCAAAATAATTATAATAGACCCGGTAATCAAAAGCAACGTTCAGTGGAGTTCCCGCGTCTATAATAATACACAAAATGATGTAGAATGCCGAGATTTTAGATGGAAATATCAATAAAGGCAGAGTAGTTTTTATTTATTTTATTTTTATTCATTAATTAACACCCGCAAGGGTGATTAACTTATTATATAATAATATTCATGATATTAAACATACATGTTGAAAGATACAATTAATTAAATATACATTATTTTAATTTATACATAGGATCAAAATTAAAATCAAAATTGATAACTTCATTACATGACTTAGGCAAGCGGCATATTGGACTATTAATAACATAATTTTGGGTACTAGGGGGGATATAAAAACTAACCGTGTTTCTAGAATTAAACACAGGGACTTTAAAACCAATTAGAGATAACAATTCTGGGCAATCTATCATACCATTTATTAATTTATACATAAACACTACATCATTGTACTTACGATGGGTAGCTAATGGTTTAAGACCAATACGGTTAGCAATATCACACGAAGACAAGTTTAGAAAGCCCATTTTATATCCAAACATATGTAAGAAACGTCTTTGTATTTTATCTAGTTTTTCAGTTTGTCCAGATAGAGATGGGTTCCAAAATACAGACCCAAATTCTAAAATAGATCTAACTAAAGCATGATAAAGTGTAGTAAAGCAATTAATTACCTTGAATTCGGCACAGTTCCTTTTCATGAAACCAAGTACTCTTAATGCTTTAGTACAAACAGAATCTATATGTGCATTGAAATTTAAATTATTTGAAAAAATAATGCCCAAGTCTTGTACTTTATCCATTGTAATAATTTCTTCATTATTAATCTTAAACTTAAAATTTATTTGAGAGTTGTGGCGATGAAATTAAATATGAACACATTTAGATATATTAATAGAGAGATCATTTTTTAAACACCAATCAACCAATTGGTCCAAATCTGATTGTAAGTTTTTAGCATCACAAATTGTAGACACAGGCAAATAGATCTTTAAATCATCAGCAAAAAGTGAAAACTTACAATACCTAAAAACGTTCCCAACATCATTCATATAAATCAAAAATAGTAAAGGCGATAAATGACCTCCTTGAGGTACTCCTGATTAAACTGAGACTACATTGGAAATTTAATTATTAATTTTAATCATTTGGAGACGGTCAGATAAATAAGACTGAAGCCAAGATAAAAACGGGTCACTTATACCAATTTTCTTAAGCTTCCCAATAAGTATGTTATGGTTAACAGTGTCGAATGCTTTTTTTAAATCAGTATACACTACATCAACTTGTTTACCACATGATACTTCTTGGACTAAATATGAGTAATATACTAAAAGATTGGTAGTAATTGATTTTTCACTTCGAAATCCATGTTGTTCATTCATTATTATATTGTTAAAAATCTTTGACATCTTAGGTACTATAAGTTTTTCAAATAATTTTGGTAAAGTACTTAATTTGGATATTGGTCTATAGTTATTAATTTTAGAACGGTCCCCAGATTTCCAAATCGGAGTAACATAACTAGATTTCCATTTTAGGGGAAATTCGCCAGTTTTTAATGAAAGAGAAAAAAGGTAATGTATAGGTTTAGTTAAGGCATAACGACAGCAATTTATTAAAATAGGTGGCAACATATCTGGTCCTGAACGTGTATCAAATCCTAAATTACTTAAAGCATCGAACACTAATTCTTCTACAGAAATCGTAATATTTGAACAATTTACCAAGTCTTCAACATGTTTTAATGAGGATGGGTTCAATTCAAAGGAATAGGTTTTTTGTAAACAGAGGAAAAATAATCAGAAAACAAATTAGCAGTATCTAATGGCTCACCGGAATGCTTGTTCTCATACGACATACTATTTGGAAGGTCACTACTTGATTTAGAATTTTTAATGTAATTCCAAAATGAGCGAGGATTTTCAATGAGTGAATTTTGAATATTGGTCAAGTACAGGGAATAACAAAATTTTGTTTTTTTTTTACAAAGAGCACGCAAGTAAGAAAAATGAATACGATCTTCATTAGTGCCAGAATTTTTAAACTTTTTATGGGCTAACTTCTTCTTTTTTAATAACTCACGCAGTTTCAAAGAAAACCAGGGGGGTGTAAAGTGCCTTCGCTTAGTCTTCACATTTATATTTACCTTAATAATATCAAACACACTCCTATAGAAGAAATCTATTGCCTCATTAATGTTAGATTTACTATACAAACAACTCCAGTCTATATTATGTAACATTCTACAGGTTATATCATAATTAGCTCCTTTAAAATTATAATCTAAAACATTATCTTTTGATATATTTACTATTGTATTATAATAACTATACGAGACGTTCAAAACAGGATGATACTTATCAGGAGGGACAAGGACCTCATCTGAAATAGAAACAGATAAATTTAATATATTTGAGAATATTAAGTCTAACTGAGATCCGAAAACATTTTTAAATGTATTAAATTGTTGAAAATCATTAAATACCATGGTATCATAAATCATTTGGGATTTAGGAGTAAGTAATCCATTTAAATTTAAACCATCAATATCTGATGAGAAAAACACGCCTGGTAGATTAAAATCACCCAATAACAAATATTTTATAGAACTGCCACTGTATTTGGATAAAACATACTGAAAGGATTCAACAAAATGGGAATAAATCTCTAAAGAACTATTTGGGGCTAAATAACAAGTACAAATAATTAGAACATTTTTCTTATTAAGAATTACTTTCAAGTACAGTTGTTCTATATCGTAATGGGGTATATCTATCCGACTAGACTTGAATTTATTTTTAACACTGATTAAGACTCCACCTCCTCTAAATGAATTACTTGTATAAGAATTGCGGTCTAACCGAAAAATATTATAACCAGACATTCCCAATTCTGAGTCTGAAATATCCGCTTGCAACCAAGTTTCAGTAAGTACAAAAGCATCATAATTTAGGCAAAATACATTTTTTTTAACTAAATCTAATTTGGTCCGAAGACCACGAACATTTTGGTAATAAGTGAAAAATAAAGAGTTGTTTACAATGTTTACATTACGTTCGAGAGTTACATTATTACAAGATATATTACTAATGTAGTTACTACTCTTGCGGTGGGTAATTAGTTTTTTTTAGCCAAAGAAGGGTTACCTTTTCCGAATCGAATGAACCAACTGAAATCACCTGATTCTCTTTTCTGTCTCAATTCCGATCTCAAAAGAGATAAATGGTTCCGTTGTGTTTTTGTGAGATCTTCTTCAATCCAAACTGAACGCCAACGAATATCATTTTTCAATTTCGATTTTGATTTTAGGACATCTTTTACATCTGAAGAGGACTTGAATTCCACCAAAATGGGACGTGGTTTTGCACCTGGTTTACCGAACCTTCTAGCGTTATAGACAACCGAATTTAAAGACAAGTCTTTAAGAATAGCATTTACAATTTCCAAGAGATCGTCATTTGTATTAACAGAATTTTCTACAACATTAAACACTAATAATTTATTAGCCCTGGATAATCTATCTTGGACTTCTTCAATCACTTCAAAATTAGAAGTCACCGGTGTATTAGAGCATTTTTCAAGTGCCTCAAGACGAATTTTGATAGCATCAAAATTAGCTAATAATGCAACTTGTTCGTTTTTAACTGTGGTTAGTTCAGATGTTAAGCTTTTTAGCGCTGACGAAAGAGTTGATTCCAATAATTCTAATTTTTCTAATTTTTTTATCAACTTTTTTTAAACTCTGCTCATGAGAGTTTTGAATACTTTTTAAGGAATTCCAAACATCATCTAAAGTTATTACTTTTTTAGAAGAATTCGTATCTTTATTGGCGTATCATTTTTAGTATTATTTGAAGAACTCATTTTGAATATACGAAAAATACTAGGTAAAAATGAGTAAATTGAATAGATCCGTGATTAACCAAAAGTACACCGCAGTAATAATTAGGGCTAGGAAAATGATGCACTAAAAACCTACGATAAAGACATTAAAAAATTGCCAATAATGCTCCAAAAAAAGCATTTTAACCAGGAAAATGCAACAAACGATTAAAGAATTGTCGGCATAACGTATTAACGACTACTGATGTGACTCATGGGCCATGGCCGTACGTTAGCACGCGAATATAAACCCTCATGGATATACCTATAACTAGTGAATGCTAAATAATATTTTTGTAAATTTTTTTTATAGACATAGTAAACAAGTCAATAAATATCGTTGTCATTGCGTCTGAAGTCCAGATAGTCAACGTAACCTCAACTCCCCACTCGGTAATCACTTTGACAAAATCTAAGAATTTATTTTCGGAAATATTTTCCGATAAGGTGAAGCCACGAAATATATATAGTAATGAAAATAAATTGATAAAGAATAATTTAGATAAATAAGTACGTAAATGTTATAAAAATATCAAATATGCGTATAATTAACAAAAACTAAATAAAAAGCTAATAAACTGACACTAAAGTACCAAAAAAGCATTTATTTACGAATATCATAAGAAAATGCAAAAAAAGTAAAATCAAAATTGTAAATTTGAACTCTGTGATGTATGAATCGAATTTTGTTTTTGATTAGCTATGTCCTGGAGTACTAAGAAAGAAAATGCAAATGCTACAAAATCCTAGCCCTAATAATAATATTTTATTATTAAATGTATAAATGGTTGTTCGAGCAGTGAATAGTGCATCAATATATTAAACAAAGATAATAAACCTGTGTTGGGCCTTGAGGTGCGTGGCATGCGTAGATAAGGAAGACTGTTCCAAAATAGACGAAAATATTCGGTCACGTACAAAAGAATAGATAACGCACAAACATTTATTACACGTATGATACGTCTTACTCGATTGGAGACCTGTACTGTACTTTTATTTTTTTTTATTCTTAAATTTCAATACTTTCCTTCTTAAAATAAATAAAATGCAATTTTAAAAGCTTTTAATAGTTTAGCCTTCTCTTAAATATAGAATAAACAATAACACTCTGTAAATCAAGTCCCATTACTTAATCTAAAATCAAATAAATTTATTAAAAATAAAATAATATTTTACTTATAATTTTTTTGACTTCAGCCGAAATGCAATTCCTAAGGGAGGCTCAGTTAATTTTTTTTATTCTGTATTTAAAAGTCCTCGCCATCATAAACGATTCCAGAACCGGAACCAGGTCCGGGCCCACGCGAACGCATTGAACGTGTACCGGAAGTTTACGTAGGACGTCTCGAACGAATCGCCGTCGACGATCATGGCCACGAAGTCGTTCATGGATAATATCTGCGACAGCAGCAGGTTAGGATGGTGGTGAGGAACACGGGCACGCCGTACTCGTCGTGTGGAATAGCCTCTAAGCCTCCTCACCAGCCACGCGAGCCGGCAATGGGCGCCGGACGCGCTGAGCAGCGTCTCGGCGTCGGCTCCGGTCGCGGCCCTTAATAAATAAATAAAATAAACTTAATAAACTTAATAGTAGACTCCACGGTCCGGCCGCACGTCTTCTTCAGCTCATTGGCGAAATACTGGCTGTGCTCGGTGGTCACCGACCCGCGGGCAATGCGACAGAACACCGTTTGTTACCGTGGGTGCTCGTGGGAACAGTTTAAGGAGGGGACGGGAGACCGAAGAGAATTCTGAAAATGCAAATGGCAGGTGTGGGGGCAGAGGGGGCGGGTGTAGAGGTAGTGGTGGGCTGGTGCGGAGGTAGTGGTGGGAATGTGGGGGGGTGTGCAGGTATGTGGGGACACGCAGGAGGTGGGGACGCAGGAGGTGGGCGCGCAGGTGGTGTGGGGGTTGGCACGCAGGAGGTGCGGTGGTTGGTTGGGGAGGTGCTGGGGTGGGGTGGGTAGGTGTGTTGGTTTAGGGGGAGTTGGGGGGCGGGTGTGGAGGTTGTGGGGGGGCGTTCGCGGAGGCAGGGGCGAGCGGGCGCGCAGGTAGGAGAGGGGGAGAGATAGAGGGCGGGAGCGCAGGAAGGGTGACGGGGTGTGGTTTGGGGGGGGGGGTAGTGACGGGAATGTGGGGTGCGCATGAGTTGCGGGGGTGGGTTAGTTTGGGGGGTGGTTGGGAAATTGTATGGAGTTTGTGTGGGGGGCGTTCGCGGAGGCAGTGGTGAGCGGGTGTGGTTGTGGGGGCGGGTTGTTGGGTGGTAGTGTACGGGTGTGGAGGTTGTGGGGTGGGCTGGGGATGTGCGGTGGTAAGGTGGGTGGGTGTGGAGTGGCGGGTGGGTGTGGAGTGGCGGGGTGGGGTGGGTGGGTGTGGGGAGGTTTGCGGGAGGCTTGGGGTGGTGTGGGGAGAGCTGGGGAGGTGTGGGGTGATCCGTGGAGCTTCGGGATGGTGTGCTGGTTTGGGGTGGAAGGGTGGGTGCGGTGGTTGGGAGGTTGTTGTGGGCGGGTGTGTAGGAAGGGGGCAGGTGTGTAGTAAGGGGTGGGCGGGTGTGTAGGTAAGGTGGGCGTGTGTGTATGAATGGGTGGGTGGGCGTGTATGAAGGGGTGGGTGGGTGTGTAAGTAGTGGCGGGCGGGTGTGGAGTTAGGTTAGGTTAGGAAGTACAGGTTTTGTTATCGTAAATATTAATTAAAGCCATCGTTTTCGCGAAATCCCCATTATACTTTATGTCCACAAAAATATCCAAGTAAAATTGTGTTTTCCCAATATATGATAAAAATGGTATATAAGTAGTTTTGTAAGGCTGAATTCAGTGGGCCCCTCTTTCGAGTGGGCCCAGGGCAAATGTCCCATTTGTCCTTGCATAAATATGGCCCTGTCTATATCAGACGACATACGTATATACTCTAGATTTATTTGCAATATCTTTCAAATCTGGTATCAAACCCGACACGATAAATCCAAATTTTGTTTCCTGATAGATTGGTCCCCGTGAATCGTGATCCATTTTATATTTCTGTGTCTCCAGAATATAGTAAAAATGACCGGCGCCTATTAGTATATCTATTTTCTGTAGTCTATTGTACAACGGGTCAGCCAACACGATTTTATCAGGTTTTAGATTGTCTACAATAATTTTCTTTAGCGGCAGATCTCTCGTTATTTTGGGTACCACTAACATCCGTGAATTTAATTGGAAATTATTTGAGAGTGACTTAATTTTTAAACATACTGCCGACGTAATCTTTTGCATATTTATTTACCGATTCCGCAAACCATATGATTGGTTTTTTCTCTTTTCAACCGTGAATTTTGCACTAACTCGGCAGACACGAAATTATTCATAGACGCCGAATCTAGTAAGGCTCTAGCCAATGACCTTTGACCATCTGGACCTATCACTTGTACAACAGCAGTTGCCAACAGTACGTGATCCGACTTGTTTGAAATATGCGCAGTTAATGATGTTGTCATCTCCTCGTTACTTTCCTGAGTACTAATCTCCTTTTTTTTCATCTCCTTATTTAAATGCAGCATCATATTGTGAGGTTTGGCACATTTAAACAATATCGAGCGAAGCATTTTTTACCATCATGTTTACGCAAACATAATTTGCATAACTTTAATTCAGTTATTCTGTTTATATGGTCTGTTATCGATAATGCTATAAAGTATAAATGATGGACATTTATAAATCGTGTGCGATTTATTACACGCATAACATTTTATTTCTGCCGTCGCAATAAATGAAGTTGAACGTGTTGTTGTTGCCCTTTGATTAAAATTCGATTTTGCTTGGCTACCTTTCTTTTCATTTGTCCACGCCACTTGTTTAGTGACAATTTGAGACGATTCAATTGATTCTAATATTCTAAATCTCTCCTCTAAAAAATATACTAACTCACTAACATGTGGTATTTGGTCTTTAGGCGAATTTGTTTCCCAGGCTTTGAGTGATTTGTTATCCAACTTAGTGCATATTAAATGCAACAACAAAGGATCCCATTAATTTAGCCTTTGTTCAAGTGTCTCAAGTGCCTTCATGTTACTAGTAAGTGCATCAGAAAACTGACACAGTTTTACTGATGTACCGTCAATAAGCGCTTGTGAATCAACAATATTTTTAACGTGAGTCTGTACTAAAATTTTTTTGTTGTTATATCGCGTAACAAGACTAGACCAAGCGGTTTCGTAATTAGCTTCAGTCGTTTCTCAACATTTAATACAATTTGCGGCGTCATCGGGCAAGGACGATCTTAAATAAAAAAACTTTTGTACGGCACTTAAAGTTCGATTATGATGTATTAATGCCGTAAAAATGTCGTGAAATGACGACCATTCTTCATATTTTTCGGCGAATGTCGGGATATTTAACGCTGCTAACTTAATGATTGGTTGTGCGGCATTCGCTTGATTAATTTCTGTAGCAGCATATGTTGTATTTTGTATATCTTTCTGTTCAGATAATTTTTTCATTTTTTCGGCTTCTGCAGCAGATTGAAAATACAAATCTTCAAATTCTTCACGGTAAGGAAAATGTTCACACTTATTTCGGGAAGTATCTCCGATATCTTCAATTGCGGATTGCACTTGTTGAAATTCATTCCAAATTTCTTCTATTTTGTTTCTCCGGATTACGACTTGCGTTGCATCTCGATTTTGGTTTTGAATATATTTCCAAAATCACGTCAATGACGCTTTTAATTGACCTCGCTATCATTACTGCTATCTCTGGTATATTTATTAGCAAGGGAACGACAGAGGCAATTATTTTACTAATCAAATTTAAAAGAGACTATTTAAAATGTGGATTTTGTGCTGCTTATCTACGTAACTCGATCGTATTATTTAAATCATACCGATAATTACGACACGATAATGATTTACAACCTTATCGATCTTTTACGAATATGTAAACACAAATTTCCAACCTACAACCAATTTACTCTGCCTATTATTACTCTAACCTTTGATACGCGTGCCCAAGACCATAAATTACGGGAACCATGAGAGCTTAGCGTGCATAATATGAAAGGAATAGGAAAATTAACTCTCTTACCTTACGAAATCTTCTATATCATAGAGGAGGACATCATCTAAACTTTTGATGTACACATACGACTCTACAGTTGCTTTCCGACAAATTTCAGCAGTCACTTAATTTTTTTTCGAATTACGAATTTATTACTAGTTTTAACTTTTACGCACAAGGTAAAATCCGGTTCGACAGGACCAATGTTTTAACGCATATAAATAACTAAAAAACCTTGTATTAAGTAGACTGTAATAATTTGTATATTTAAGTAACGCGTACATATACGAGGCGTTACTTGTCAACGACTAACTCTCCGGGCTCATATATCACATAAAACCATTATGAAATATAATCACAATACGATATATACATAATATTAAATAAAGGTAATAAGATTACATTATAATAATTGGCAGTATTACGTAACAGGTGCTGGGTCCCGTGCATTTTTTATTTTCAAAAATATAAGTTCTTATTAAATCATTTTTTTCTACAATCGATTAAAGTTATGTCTTTTAAACAAAATTTTATTTCGTGCTCAATTTATTCAAAAAGCCTTAGTCTTTTCAAATACAGTACTATTCACAAATTGTTATCGTTTAATTTCTTTTCGAAAACAACCAAGACGGCGTGATGAATAGGCAAACGTAGTACACTAGTACAATACTGTGTAAGACATTAGTATAAGAATTAATTATACGACTCGAAGTTTTAACCATATTTATTTTAAGAATGGCTCACCGGAAAAAAAATGACACTATAAAATTAAAAACGTACAAAAATTGATTTAAAAAGATACAAGTTATATTGTTTGAAATTACTGGTCTGAATAACTCAAAACTAAAAAGTATTGCAGATATCCGAATTTCTCTATAATTAAAACCATGATACCTATTTAAGAATATTAAATGCATAACGCCATGACCGAATAACTTATTACTTAAGTAACTGGTCTAAAGGATATGAGCTAAAAATATTCGTCTTAACTCCTCCCAAACTAAAATTACAAGCCGGTATGGGCACCACTATCAATAAAGCATCAAAAAATGCTAAAAAATTAAAATTGAGAATGTAGCCTGATTTGCATGGTAATTTCAGCAAAGTCAAGGGGTCACCAAGGCATCACTAAGCCCATTGAAAGAAATTGGCAAAATACATATAAAGCATGGTACGCTATACGACCCTTAGGACGTCAACCTCTGGAAGAATCTGTTAACCAACCAATTTCTTTATTTTGTCAATTTTTTTTTGTTTAATAAAATATTGTACGACACAACATGACAATAACTTCATAATCCATCGTAATTTATCAGTGATCTACAATTTGAGAATAAATATAACTAAGAGAAAGTTATTCAAATATATTACTGTAAAACCATACTACGATTATCAACAAAAATGTATATAATTTGTTTGCATCAATATTAATTACTGCTGCGACATTTGCTGGATAAGTGTACAATTGTGCCCCCTTGTACAGATTGTAAATATTCATAAAATAAACGTCTTTTTAAAAAAAAAAAAGTGTACAATTATTATAGTACAAGTCATTAATAATAATTGTTCTTTACCGTTGAATATTTCGGGATTATCAGGTGAATATAATATGAAAGTACTTACCTGTTTCAGAAATCACTTGAGCTATGTTTGTATCTCACTTTTTAAATTTAATAGTACAAGAGAAAATCTGTCAATACTTGCCATCATTACTAAACTGTTTTTCAAACAAGAAAGAAGAAAAGTTGGAAACATTAGAATGAAGTATAATTATAGGTCACAAACAAAATATTAACAGGTGTAGGTGTTTATTTATATTAGCAGAAAAATAAATGTTACATTGCAATTTCTATAGAATACATAATATAGAAAATAGGTTTAACAAATTATTGCACTTAATATTTTTGATTAGGAAGAAATCAAATTAAATTACAAATTTTACTAATAATTTATAATTAGTAACAGGGATAAAAAAATAATACTTTTTTCTATTAAATAAAAATTATTAAGGATAATACATAATACCATTGATTATTACCTACACCCTAATTAGTTAATAATTTAATATATACTTAAGATATACCAAAGCAAGATGTTTATAATTAATACTTTTTAAGTTTATGTGTCTTACAATTTACTCTAAATTTACATAAAAATAATCTTATATACTTTTAATTCATTTATTATATTTTTTTTATATTTTAAATATGTATTTAAAAGTAATGATAATGTTTTCATTATTTATTTAGTATTTGTTAATAATTTATCGGTTATAATTTTGAATAAAAATTAAGATAAACATATAATTTGTATATATAACAATTAAAATCATAATATAATATGTATCAACTTATTCGTTTTTAACTAATCTAAGGATGGGTGAGTGTTTGTTCATAGTAAGAAAATGTATAAATATTCACCAAGTTAACTATTGTGTCACACAATGGTTTACAAAAAAATTTATCACTGACAAAGTAACAAGGTGCATAATAATTTCATTAAATTTGTTATTATAATAATATATTTAAGTACTTTATTGCACAACCAATAATACTAAACTGAAAAATACAGTTATTTGAAAAATAAAAATTCATGAGGGAACTCTACTTGGACGGTATCAAATATAAAAATGGAAACATGGATTGAGGCAAGAAAATGGCTGCTCGAGTATTTAAAAGACAACAAGCAAGTGCATTGGGAGGAATTATGGAGTAAAAGGAGGAAATGTTTGAAATGGTAATGATTTTATTAAGCTGCCAGAACTCAACTAAACATATAATAATATTGATTCAAATGGCACATTAAAAATGCGAATTTTAGCCTTTAATTTTTTTACATTATTTACAGTCTTCTCCAATTTATATATATATATATATATATATATATATATATATATATATATATATAATTGTTGTGTACGAACACTAAATTAGAGGAAAGAGTGGGGAAGATGCTAGTTAAAATAATAGTAACATGATAAATCAGTAAAAATTTAAAAAAAAAATGAATAGTTGCCCAGTAACAGTGTCAAGATTTTAATACATTTTATATTTATACACATTATAAATATAAAGTATAAATTATTTCAGTGCAAACAAATAATAGTGTGAGTATTTTGAACTTAAGGACAGCAAAAA
Source organism: Periphyllus acericola (assembly GCA_949715065.1). Classification (NCBI taxonomy): domain Eukaryota; kingdom Metazoa; phylum Arthropoda; class Insecta; order Hemiptera; family Aphididae; genus Periphyllus; species Periphyllus acericola. Next base: position 41,742,283 of record OX454266.1, read on the forward strand.
AAAGATATAAGTCTGATGATTGACCTCCAACAATGCCCCACTCTTTAATTTATTTAAAAATTTGTATGTCTAAGAACAAAATTTGAATAGTCTAAAGCGCGTTAGTCAAGCGTTTTCGAGAGATATGCAAAAAAAGAGTGATTTTTGTTTAGTATTAAAAATAGAATCACCATATAACCTTTATAAAGGTCTGGTATTGCAAGTCGTTTTTAGTGCGTATGGTTTTTTTGATAATGAAACACGACTTATATGGACATGGTAGAATGATCCCATTCTAAACGAGGTGCACAACCTCTGTGCAAGCCATCATCTTCCTCATTACCACCACCATCATCTGAGCTATCATCATAATCATAACTCATATTGTCATCAGAAGAATCATCGTCATTGTCAGCATGCCTATGTTTGCCAACTGACAATGCTCCACCAGCTTGCGCACTACTATCACATTCCAATTGCTAAAAGTAACATTAAAAATAATTTTAAAAAATATAATTTTATTTTAATAATATATAAGGTTTACCTCCATAGGGTTGATGGTAATGTTAAGAGCAGAATCATCCCAAGCCATCTCAGTGTCCTGGACCTCATCTTGTGATGCTTTTTGATGAGCAGCCTTGATACGCACTATACCTAATGTTATCATTAACACTAAAAATCCAACACATACAACAATAATAATGGTAACAGCGTGTCCACCACTAGAAACAATAGCCTGTGCATGTTCATCAATAGATCCCTCCAAGTAATTTCCAAATATTGTTTTTGATTGTTTAGCTTCAACAGAATGTTGAACCACTTGAGCGTGAGCTGGTTGGGGTTCAGCTTCATTTTCATCTACTAACAAAGCGGCAGGGGGAGCAGTAGTTGGAACGATAGTAGTCGTGTAAGAAACAGTTGGAGATTTTGGATGAACTACAGTTAACTAAAAATGTAAAGAAAATATAATTAGCTACTAACGAAATAAAAAAAAAATTGTTTATCTTAATTTACAGTTTGTAAGTATTCGTTACTCAAAAATCTTCCATTCATTTCTGAGCACACCAATTTAAATTGACGATTCAAGTAATATGCAGGTTTGAAATTTGTATACAGTACATCACGCAAAATTTCTTGATAATGAAATACAATATCTGCATTGTTGAAAGCTACACCGTCTTTGGATACCTTTGCAGAAATTCCAAATTTAGCCAATACCAGAGAAGGAATTGTTAATGTCTCATGATCAGGATTCAATGAAGGATAAACAGAGATAACACATGAATCAATACGACGCTCTAACACATTTGTCAATTCAGCTGTAAAAAATTTAAGTAAGCATTAAAAATAATCATTGCAAATATAAATTAAATCAATACTTACGATGTTTAGTTTCATAGTCATAACTTTCTGGTTCTATAGTAATAGCAATATCAGGGAAAACTTGTACACCTTGTCTAAATTCATGGTATTCTCTAGGAACTGTGTTTATACCACTAATGATAATATTAGGCTGTTGTGGTCTGTGAACCATTACATAACTCTCCGCGGAAGGCATCTTAACTTCACGACCACCATCACAACTTCAATAAACAATTAAAAATTAGTAGAAAAAAGGTAATAGAAAAAAAATGCTAAAATGTCACACTATAACTTACATAAGAGAAGTAGTCAAGTGAAGATTACGTCTTCCAGGAGTTGGGTAGTCGCGGCTGTTTGAGTAACCAATTTTTCTTACTAATACTTCCAAATTTGTCTTATTATCACCCTCAATAGACAACTCAGTCAATTCTTAATAGACAAAAATTAGGAAAAATTGTATTACATATTTATTTTCAAAGTACATATTATATAAAATAAAGTTTTATGTATTTATAGTGGTTAATACTTACCACTATTAGTGAGCAGTTCCATTCCAGGTTCTAACAACTCCATTGCAGGTACTTCTAAGCTTTCTTTACATTTGTGTAAACATGCTAATACTTCAGGTTTCTCAAGTTGATGTAAAAGTACTGATAAGCCAGCCAGGTACCCTCTGAGATGATGTTTCATTTTATTTTCTGAACCTACAATTAAAAAAACATAATAATATTGTTGGTTCTATAAATTAGACAATAAATATAATATCACAATATAATTATACCTTGCCAACATGCGCCAACAGTTAAAGTAGTATTAATACCCTTTGTTGGGTGCAATGGCCAATCATCAATAACTTCCGGATTTTTTGTTTCAGATTTAAAAAGTACACCATCAATGTACAACTGTACATTAGGGAATTGGATAGACACAGCATAGTGATGCCATTCATTATCACATACCTTTAATTACAATTTATGATAATGTTTACCTCATAATATACACAGTTCATATTTATTTATATAGTACCTGTGGAATTTTCCACCTCCATTCAGCTGGTCTAAAGATATTAAGATCTCCTTGTGAAAAATCACGCCTTAAAAGTAAAATTAAACGGCAGTTGCGAACAAACCAAGCATAATGATGACGATTCATTTCTAATAAAAAAATAATTTAATTACAATTGAATTACAGATTCAATGGCGTTATTTATCAAAACCATAACATACTATGATCATCAGCAGAACACAAAATATGTTCCTTAACATGCTTATCTTGGTGTGGCATAGGCTTATGTTTCATCCAAGTTGAGATAGTAAATGCTGATGATAGCCCATGGTCGAGAACATCATTGGGTATAGCAACAGCAGTGCTACTTCCATCAAATTCATACATTTGATCAGATTCACGACCTTCATCATGTTTAATTGCATTACCAGCAGATAAAGGTACATGGTTAGCTGGTAAAAGTTCAACACTTTCTTCACTTGCCCCTATACAATAAATGGCAATTTAAGTTACTTGTAACCTTATCAATATTATCCTTTAGATTAAAAATAAATACTAATTATTAGATACTCCTTATTTTATAACGTTTTATAATTCATTGACATTGTAAAATTTTTTTCAATAAGTAGCTGCATAAAATTTCTGGAGCAAATTTACTATAAAAAGCTTAATAATTGTAGAAAAGTAAAAATATGAAAATCTAATAAATCATTGAATATCCAATACATTCCTCAATGTTTGGCTTAAAGTATAACGAGGTAAGATAAATATAATGCAAGTGCAAATACACGGAATATATACAGGGTTGGGATGACCGGTATACCAATTTGAGGTTTTTTTAAATGGTGTACCGAAAATACCTAAAAATTAACTACACCCAAATAACGGTTTCACAATATTTTTGGTAGACTCGTAAATAAATCATCTAAATATCATACTGAAATGTTGATAAAAAAAAATTAACATCACCCTTAATACAAGGTGGCTCTCCATAATATCCCAATGGAAATATCTCTGTATAGTGAATATATTAATTGTTTTTTAAATTGTTTGTTATAGTAAAGTATAATAAATGGGGGCCACATTTAAAACTTTTTTTTTCTTATACATTTTGAAGACATTTTATACAAAGTTATTTAAACAAAGAGTCAGTGGGAGGAAAACATTATATATATTTTGGTTCTTAACATGGATAGCATAATTGAGGAAGTTGCCCATAATCAATACCTCATATAGTTCTTAGATTGAGTGGCCTAGGTGTATGTAAAAAAGTGCTTTTATTATTTTTACTTTATAGTTTGTCAAAATAAGTCACGATTCCAATTTCTTTTTAGTCTACGAGTGGGTTTGTCAGGAATATGATAGGTGGACATAATTTGAATCCAGGAGTTTGTATTTGACGCAAGTTTTGTATGAAAACGTTTATAATGCAGTCATGCAAGTTTGTTAACTGTTTTTATTTGTAGATTATTTTATAGGGTTTGGTTTATTATAAACCAAGGTGCTTCGGTAATAATACATTAAGGTATATTTAGGAAGGATTAAATAGGATGAATATTTGAGGGTTTGGCGCCAGGTTTGTACATCATAAGACCAGAAAGGTCTACCTATGGTTTTGTACAGGATAATATTAAACACTTATAACCAAATTTGTATTTTCATCCCTTAACCAACTGGGTAAAATAACAGAATTTTTAATTTCTATAGAATTATAGGATATCCAAGTTGTGGTACAAGTTGATATGAACATTTCAATCTATTTTAACTGAAAATTGATTAATTGGTTTCATAATTAAAGACAATTTAAGTTTATAGGAGAGGGTATGCTTAACCAGAATTAATAAACTATTATTAATTAGATACAAGTCAGATTTAATGTTATAAGAATTTAAAACGAAAAAAATCATGGTGGGCCACCCTATATAAACTATATATAAAGACCAATATATTTAATTTAGATACACATGTTTTAAAATTATTTCTATAAAAACACAAGTGTCTGTACAATTAAGTAAATAAGGAATAAAGATACCATTATATAATAAAACAAGAATAAAGAACAAAAATTGAACTTACAACATTTTATATTGTAATTAATGTAGAACATGTGTATCTAAAAACAGTACAGATGTTAAAGTAAAATTAACATTACGGTAAGTAAATGTTTTACTATAATACAACTATAAAATATCTTAATTAGGTTACTCAGGTGCAAGTACCAGTTAACATGTTAAATATGTACTTACCACATAATTTTCTTTGGCTTTGAACTGAATATGTATCACGGTCACAACCTTTACCTATATGTGAAGTTGCAAGTGTAAGCTTGGCATTAACACTTTTCACACGACATGGATCATCACATAACCTTAGTTGAGCATTGGGGAATAAATCTTTGCGACCTGAAGTTGGGAAGTAATCAATTTCTTCCGGAACACCTAGAAAATAATTACTTAGAGACCGATTGATTTAAAATTAAAATAAACCCACCTTTCCAACCCAACTTGCAAATGCGATTAAGTTTAATTGTAACCATCACAGGAGCAGATTGTTTCATACCACAGTCATAGGCAACAACTGATAATATATAATTATGACTACGGTCATAATCTAATGGCTCAGTATTTCTAATACTTCCTGAAAAATAATTATTTACAAATGACATATCAGCTAAGAATATAATCATAAAAATTATAAATTTATAATAGTTTATACCTTCATTGTTAATAGTGAAAGGTTGTTCATCATTAAGTATATCATACTTGCAGATGTCACCAAAACGTGGTGTACAATCACGATCAGTGGCTTCTACTCTTATTATCTCTTCATATAATCGTCCTTCATCAACTTCTTTAACATAAGATGCATCCAAGAATAGTGGAGCATATTCATTTATATCAACCACAGTAATATGGACAGTAACACTACAATATAATAAATAATTAGATAAAAGTATTTATTAATATTAAAATTATATAATATTTATTACTCACTTATCAGATATTAAACCAGAGCACGTAACTGCAGCAATTTCAAATTTATACGTCTTGCGTTTTTCACAGTTTAAATTTTTACGAGCCCTGAGTTCTGCATAACCATTTGGACGAAGAATAATCTGAAAAATTAATTTTAAATTAATTAATTACTATTAATAGTATAAATAAATTATAAAACTAAACCATACCTTATACAATAACAATATTAAATAAATATATTTGAAGTAGAAACTACAAAATGTAGTACATACCAACTACCACATTTACTGAAGTTTATACTAAAAATTGCAGTTTAAGTTATAATCACCTACTACGCAAATAATTGTATATTCAAATTATAAGTTTTATTACATCGATTATATCATATTAATGCACAACTATCTCATTTTTATAGATTTTATTTGACTACTAAAAGTAATTTTTCCCCACTTCTTGAAGTAAATGAAATGACATTATTCAGTTACATATAAGAAGATTTACATCAGCCAAAGTAAATAGCTAATGTTTAAACTGTCCAACTAAAACATTATTAAATCTGTAATTTGGATAATTTTGAAAGACTTAAGTTACACAATTACTTTTATTAGTTCAACAATTTCCAGCATTAATTGTTGTAGATCTAGGTTCTATAGATCTTTCTTACATTTATTTTCAGAATTGTGGTAACCAAAATTTCACTTCAGCTATGTTTTTAATAAAAATAATTTTACTTACTTCAAAAGGTGCTTCGCCATGATGTTTATTGACTATGTTAAAATTACAAATATCGCCAATAGCATAAATTTTTGGAACAACTTCTACTAATGTTTCATTTTCCTTAACTAAACCATGATACCCACTGAGAACATCTTCAATCACCAGTTTGGGTATAATTTCTGAAAAAAAATAGTAATTTTAAATTATTAAGCCATGAATAACAACACAATCTCAACCAACAAATATAATATATTTTAGAGTAAGATAACCTCAGCTATTAATTATAAGTCCTATTCAGTAATTTGTACAAGAACTTAATTCGCAAAAAAAGTAAAACTAAGTGTTCAATAAAAGGTTATAAGTATACTTAAAATAAATAGTTTATAGACATTTTTTAGAAAATTGATTTTTTACATTTCACCAAAAACTGTTACCAGCTCATAAAATCTACTTGAATGATTTCTCTAATAAACATTATAAACTAATACGTTCTTAAAAATTTATTTTGATAAACATTCAGGTTTTATGTTTTTTTAAAAACATAACCTGATGCAGTATTGTTTATAAAAACTATTTACTATCAAATAACTATTATAGGTTATGTTATGAGTAAAGAAAATAATCGAAACTTTTCAAAGAAATTCTATACAATATAAGTTTTCTAAGATGGAGAACTTGCATCTTTCTGTTAACAATTCAAGATCTAATAAAGTATCTCAATAAATGTTTGGTTAATACATAATCATAGGATGTGTGTTCCAGTCGCACTAAATAATTACCTTTAATATTTATTTATAATATTCTGAATTTTAAATTGAACTGTATTAGTTGTAAAAAAAAATTTCAATAAATATGAATTTTTATTTTTTTTTATTTTTTCAAAATTTCAAGAAAACCCCTTTGAATTGTTGCGTAATAATATTAAGAAAAGTTTTTTGAAATAGGTTGAATCATGAATGAATGAGAGCAATTTGTAGTATAAAGAAAACAAATTTATGAATTGTACATATTTTTCAAACTAAATACAAATCCAATAACAAACCCACTTATTATTGATATTTTATATAATATTTAAATTAATTTTCACAAATGTTCAAAGTGTTTACCTTTTAACTACTATAAACAATTCAATTTTATAAGACCGGGAACTTATTAATGAAAATAGATCTTGCGCACATTATTGTGCGCATTATTGTAACGCACATTATTGTGCCTTACGAAGTTCTTTAAAAGTTGAAGAAGTTTGAAGCCGATAAAGGATATATGTATATACAATTTTATGGTAGCCCCACAAAAATATAAATGCATTGGTATGAAGTTTGGCGATAGGGATGGCCATTTTTTTTTTTTATCAATTTGCAATAAATTTTATGAACCAGTCTCCAGCACTATGAGCATAATACGCCGGGAGATTAACATTATTATAAAATTGACTGTATTTTTAAAACTAAGAATTACATCCATTCAATTTTTTTTTCAAAAATATAAAAAAAAAAATTACTGTTTATTGAAATTTTTTATTTTTGTAAACCATCGTAATATATGGGCCACCTCTAAGATATTAAATTTAAAAAAATTACACTAAAATATTTGAACTAGATCATGAGTAATGATGACTGATTTATCAATTAATTAATATACTATATAATTATTATTATTATTATTATTATTATATTATATAACAGGCACAAAGCCCAATAGTGCACAAATACATTTAACAGGTAGTAATTCAGTTTAACAACATATTTTAAATATATTATGTACAAATTTAAAGATATATTAGAGGTATAGGACTTTGACTTGAAAAAAGCAATAGTCATCAAAATTATGTCTAAAATTACAAACTATAGTATAAATATTTTAGTTGACATTAAAAAAATTTTTTAATCCTAAAAAGTTAAAAAAATATAACAATTTATAATGTTAAATGAACATTTAAGTTTATAATATTCTTTAGCAAAATGTTCAAGGAAGGGGTTTAGCTTATAACATTTTTCAATATCATGTTAAAAAAATGTTTTACTGTATGACGTTCCTTAAACAAAAGTTCAGTGAACCAAATAATTAATAACAATATTGCTATTTGGGACACTGAGACCTTTGAACATACTGACATTTTTGGGTACATTCTATCAAGTTTTTGTTCATGAACAAAAATAATATTCTTATAGCCTTACTGTTTTTTTTACATCTTGTTTAGAAAGCATGTTTTTATCATATTATGATAAAAAATATAGGAAAATCCTGGACAATTTTCTAAATTATTAAAATTAATAATGCAATTAAATGTATCACACAAAATTATAGTTAAATATTAAAAGTGTATGAATCATTTTTCATTTATTTCCTCTTAAAAAACTTTATAAAATAATTAGAAATTTAGTAGGGATAAAATATTTTAATATATTGCATACTTCAATAAAAGAATAAACTTCCATTGGTATTTGAATTCTTAAACAAAATACATTTTTAACTATGTTTGACCTACAAATATAAATTCTTGATCCTTAAAAAATAAAGAATCTTGACCAATTTTTGAACCTATAAAAAATGTTAATTCATTAAAATAATTAGATATATAATTATATGAAAATAAATATTCTTTATAGGTTTAAGGCATTGGCATCGTGGAGGTCATAAGCCAGTTCAGTGGATTTTTGTTTTTAAGTGATACATGTTGGGTGTCAGCAATTTTTTTTCTCTGGATGCTTTTCCTGCCTAGAAAGCAAAATTGGCAACTGTGCATTAATACACAGCCACGACTCACCAAATAAAGTCATTTTTTTAGCTCCTGATATAACTATATTCAGTTAAATTATATTTTAATTTGACTATGTAGGTATATTTTGTAAAAAATTTAAATCTCAATTTCTTTAATTCCAAATAAACAAATAAATAGATAATAAGAACATATTGGAATTTTGATAAACAAAAATTATTTTATTTTGTTGATGGTCACCATTTTTTTATGTTGTATACTTGCATTTTGAATTGCTTTATTAGTGACTCATTTCTAATAAATATTTATTCCAAACCAAAAATACAAATCTTTAAAAATTAACCATTAGCTAAATGATAATGAATAGACATTTATTTTGTTTGGTTTAAAATATTAGTTCTTACAATAGCATAACATGAACCATACACAAAAAAATGTCATACTGTTTAGGGTAATGACAATGGCCTACATTTTTAATAAAAAAGAATCTGTAAAATAGTAAACTTAGAATTAACATAAATAATGAACTACCTATTTGTTTGATAATGGCATATATTTTAAATATAATTTTAAAAAGAATATTTAACAATTTTAAACTACACATACAAATTAAAGTAGGATATAATTTCTCAGAATACTGCTTATAAGCTTTTTATTTTCCAGAATATAAAAAAGCATTTGGCACTTTCAAAATTTAATAGTTAATCTAACCTATAACCTAATATGAAGTTTACACAATTTCAATTATGGTACTATTTATTTCTCATTTTCAGTCTTCACAATGTTGAAAATGAACACTCTGGAGTTACAGGCAAAGTAGCAAATATTGTTAAAAGGCACTTTATGTTTGGATAGAAATCGTTAGACATTTGAATTAAGGTAATTAATGAACATTTTGGGTGATCATCATCAGATACATTTTGCCACTGTGTTAGCAAGGTTTTAATCTCAGTATCAAACTTCAAAATTAGGTAATAATGGTTTGTAAAACAGTGCACAATCCTTAATTTTTTTAAAATATACTATGTACTTAGGAATTAACGATTGTAAAGAAGACATTATACGATGATGTTTTGAAAACTTTTCTTCTAGTTGAAGAATAAAATGATCCAATAATGGCAAAAAATAGTACGTTTATAGTATTGTTCTGGTGAATCGGCTGGCGTGTTATCTCGAAAAGTTTGCCGACCTTCTGTTCTGGACAACATAATAGGCATAATTCACCTTCAAGCATTGCTTTTTGAAATCAGAAAAAATATTATAGTGGTCCGAATGTCGATAGTAATTGAGCCACTAAATGAGATTGTAATTCATATTACGATGGCAATGCGGGCTGCATGGTATCGCTATATTTTAAATAAAAATGTTTTAACTAGTAAATTATAAAACTTATTTAATAATTTTTCTGAAATTTCGGGGGGAGGGGAGGGTTGAAAATCCCCCCTTGTATACGCACCTGCCTGTAATACTGGGAAACATACAATACTATTTTAAAACTATTGAAAATCTTTAAGACAATAAGCACTTTGAATTAAAGTTATACAATCGCTTATAAACAAAGAAATAACAATTATTTTGGAATGTTTAAAAGACCTACTATGCAAAGCAAACTATATAGCAGCAGAAAATTTCAAAGAAATAAAAGAAATATATCGCGTTTAAAATGATAAATAGGACCAAGTGCCCTTATATAACAAAAAGTGATTTCATCAAAGCATCCAAGATCTGAAACTTAAGTAGAAGGATTAGAATACAAAGATTGAATAGTAGAAATTGGCTGTTGAAGAAACTCAGAATATTTTATTATGTATTTCAGAAATTTCAGAAATAACACTTAAACCAAAAAAGCATGGTAACTAAAAATATTATCAAGAACCATACTGTACTTAGTCCTAGGAAAAGAAATTCAAAAAAATTTGGCGACTTTAAAACCATTAATCTTCTTACTTATTCATCAAAAATACTTGAGTTCCTACTGTAAAACACAGAATAATGAAGAAAATGGAAGAGAACTTCGGTGATCAGTCTTAATCCTTGTCTTAATCTAAGTTTTAATTTAGACAAAGAATAGAAAAGCTGTTTTACTTCTAAGCATTCTTGTGGAAAGCAGGTTGAACATGAACAGGAATACCTACATTGTGTTAATCAATCTCGAAAAAAACATATAACACCTTAAATTGTACCTTAATGATGTCTGCCTTTAAAAAAACCTAATTGAATTAGTGATAGAAGAATTATTATATTCTTCGATGTAATTCATGACCAAAATCTGCAGAGGAAGCTGAGATACAGCAATTCTCTGTCCTCATACTCATTTAATACATCTACAGAAGAAATTATCAAAAAAGAAAGAACAGAGACTTGGAATACATTCTGGGAGGTGCAGTAATTTCTTTAACCAAATAAAACACAAAAATATAGTGTGGGACTCCGGATTTCAAAGCATGTGCTAAGCAAATTTTAGAGTAGCCAGCATCCTGTTTTATTTTGCAAGACTGAAAAAATTTGACGCTCACTGAGCTTGCTCATAAATATTCTCACTTTAACATTATTATATTTTATTTTAATACCATTTAAATAAATATATATATAAAGACATAGATACAAATAGAAGGTATGGTATAGTACCTACAGTGATTACTAGCAGCCAGCAGTTGCCTATCCACATCTGTAAATGTTCTATAAATCTTAAATGTTACTATTTCCTGAATGGAAGTCCAGGAAAATGATGATAAAGCTTTGTTTTTTCAGTAGGAGTTTCCAACATTAGTAAGTTGTTTGATTGGATAAACTAGCCATCAAAGCTTAGTTTTTCCCAATGGCCTATGCGGCAGGGATTTAAAATTAAACTAGATATTCTAATCTGTGCTCTTATTAGAGTCCTTTTAATTTAAAATTTAAAAATGAAACCAGTACCTCCCTATGATTTTAAATTTAAATAAATAATATACCAAATGCAAAATATTAATAAAATACATATAATAAATTTAAATTTCTGGGAACTTAGGTAGGTAGGTACCTACCTAAATTAACAGAGAAAAAATTAATATAAATTCTTTATAGGAATTTAATCAACAGTATCTATAAGTGGCATGAAGCAAACGTGAAAAATTATAAAACTCTTATCGCCAAGACAAATTAAGTCACAGATATACAAATACACGGAAAAAAAATTTGACCAACGAGTCATGCCACTCCTAAAGCTCGAAACAGGCGCTTAAATAGGTATAAGAGCGATTTGTAAAACAATAATTTTATCTGCAAACAAAGTAAATATTAGCTTACTAATTTCATGTTGTCAAAAGTATTCAGTTGGCTAATGGAATCACGCACACGCACAAAATCATATTCAAACAAATATTTGAAGAACGCAAGTTGAAAAGATCCAGGATTCGTTTTAAAAATGAGCGGGATCATATGATGTCCAAAATATTACCCATAATGAATAAGTAGTTTGCAACAAAAAACTGAAATGCTCTACTCGATTTCTGTGATCAGATGAATACGGAAAAAACAGGTCCACCACTCACGGTGACTATATAGGTACCAAACACGCAGCAACACATTCTCCGAGTCTCATGTGCAGTGCGTCTCTGCACGGTACGCACTGAAACTACTTTTTTTTATACAGGTGACAGGTGCATACGCGTAATGACCAAGCCATAGCACGTAAATCACGTTTTTTCTAACTCTTTTCGCCTTAACCCACGCGCGTGCATAGGACTTATTGTCACGCAGCACGACAGGTACGGTCAGTAGTGCAGTACTGCACTGTCGCCTAGCCGATAACAAAACAATAATAATACAACACCGACGTGGTTGACACACCGGTGGTGACGATGACAATTAATGCCGATATCACTTACCGTAAGTCGTCGTCGGCGAATAACAGGAAACGAATGGGACGAACAGTACGAAGGCGGCGATGACGACGGCCGACGACAACGTCTTGTAGTGCATTTTTGCTGCACTGCGGGCGTTCCGTTTGGGTAGGGAAAACAACTACGACGAAGTACACCGCGGTCGTGTGTATATACTATATACACGTTTAATGAAAACTCATAACATAATAAAAAAAAAAAAATAACGAATAACTAACTTAGTCAAAATGCCAATACCAAGGGTCGTGATAAGTGACAACCTTTTGGTTACACGCGAAAAACACTAATATTCAACGGCAGGTAGAACCGTACGGACACATGCGGAGAAGCAAAACTACACTGACATAGAAAACGAATAAAAACCTACTCGTATAGTTATACACACGCACGCACACACTTGCGCACGCGACACACGCACACACACGCGCGCACACACACTCGACACTCGTAGCGCTGACGCACGCACGCACTCGCGCTCGAAGTGTACACAACGTTACATTACAAGAACGGCGCGGCGGCGGCGGCAGAAGACCCTCCACCGCTCGTCTCTTCGACGACCAATCCGCCCCGTGTCCCACTCACGCTACCACCGCGACCACCGTTCTCCCACCAACCGCGGCCGCCGTCGCGACGAATCAATAATTTACATGAGTCAGAGCGCCGAATGCCGTTTTTCTCTTTTGTCCGGCGTCATGGAGAAGAAAACCAAAACGCACCGGTGTCAAGGTCAGTATACCAACGTCCAACAATAACACAACGTACGGGTAACGTTTAACTTCTCCGTTTTCGTACACAATTAATGCCTACAGCCTCGACGCGTGTGTGCGAATCGGCCTGGAGAGTGGAGGTTCCGTTCTAAAACTTGTTTGTCTCACTTTGATTTGCATATTTTCGCGGTTACTGGTTAGTGGTTACAGCGAAATACCGGCCAGTTGATCAACTCAGGGGGCGAAAGAGGATCCGTAGCATGCCCGAATTCAAATTTAACAACCCTTGTTTTTTAGGCACAATTATAATAATAACAGTGAAATAACATCAATAGGTATTGTGTTTTTAAAAGTTTTTTTTTTATATATTTATTAAGATATGTATATGCTATCTGTACAAAATAGGCACAATAAGCATATGTGAGTAAAGTATAATAGTCGAGAAGGGTGTGATTAAAGGAGCCACCCATTAGTGACACTTTAGCTGTTGAGTATAAAATTATTTAAATTTTGAAGGTGTTATTATGTTTTTAAAAGTAATACAGAAATTTGTTTCTTAATAATAGGACTTGGGGGTTTAATGCAATCTTTTTTATTTTAAATATTTATTTCTTTTTTCATCATATGTTTTATAAGTCATAAAGAAATGTATTTCTTAGTACTAGGATTTGGGAGTCTTAGGCAATTTTTTTTTATTTTGGATATTTATCTCTTTTTTTCCTTATAAGTGCATATTTTGTTATATTTTAATTTTAAGTATACATTTTTCACACATATTATATGATATTGTATTAATATTTTACATGGATTTCCTAGAAATTCGAAAAAAAAATCTATGAAAAAATTATAAACATAAAATACGTGACTAAGTTGCTCATATGTGGAAATATTTTTGATTGGTTATCAGCAGGGCTTGTGAGTTCTTGCATTTTCATATCAATCTTGCTAAGTCGTATTTAATGCTAGGTGACATAGAAATCCATTTCAAGGTACTGTGGTTAAGTATGTGAAATTTTATGTTGCATATTTTTGCATATTTAGAGGTTTTTTAACTATTTGGCATATTTATGTTTTTTTCTATTTTATTGTGCATATTTTTACCGAAATTTGATCAAAATGCAATAATTTATATTTTTACACAGTATAAAATATATGGGAGTTTTCGCAACATCAAATTATTAAAAATAAAACGTATAGAGCAGATAATGCGAGTACAAACGTACGTATACGAACGTATAGGTACGCCCACATTATGATATGAATGGACATTTTTTTTGTTATTCCAAAATTTACTTATAGTATTTTTATTTTTTAATCTACATATTTTTAGATTTTTAGAGCATATAAATGCATATTTCTGAACTTTTAAAGGCATATTTCAATGCATTATTCCCAGCTTTTAGTGCATACGTATTTAGGCATTTTTTAGAGCATGAACTCACGAGCCCTGGTTATCAGATTTGAAAGACTATACGAGATTTCGATGTCTGTCATATACACTCATACATCACACGTCTCACACCTATGAGCAATATGGTTACCGTGAAATGAAGGATAGTGGATTGAATGTTAGATTTCTAACACATAACTTAACATTTTTAACCCATCTTTCCTACAAGTGATTGGTTTACGCCATGTGACCTAACGTCTGAACTGCAGCAAATTGACCCGCTGAGGGTCTAACAATGCAGCCAATGTATATAATGTGTATCCACCCTAAAATTACATGTGCGGTTTTTCCGTCCAACAGAATTTATCTGAATTAATATTGAACTCAATGACACATTATTACGACTTAGTCCTGAATTCTGAAGCAAATTATAAAATATTCATATTATTATATTCTTATGCAAAACGTAAAATAAATAAGATGATCATAAATATGGAGTCACACGTTTCGAGTAAGAATTAAATTGAAAAATTTAACATATTATAAACTATTTTAATTTTAGTATGACTTACATTAAATTCATAATAATTATGCACACCGAATAGTGGTTTCAACTGTATAGAGAATATTTGTATAGTTATTTTAGATTATTATTTCGTAATAAATGAAATAAAATTATATTAATACTATTAAAATGTAAAATAAAATTATACTTATTTGGATATTATGATATAAAAGTATTATTTATAAAATATGCAAAAATATACAGTAGAAAATTAATTTAAGCACAGAATTATATGAAACGTCGAGATCTCCTATCAGAATTATTTTAAGTAAATTATATGAAAACACATACATTTGTATAAAAATGCGGGCACTATATGGCTGCACATGACAAGAATTTAGATAATATAAGATAGCATAAGATGTATTATGTGAATATGTGATAGGATGTGATGTGATGTACCATGTACTAAAGTACTTTTGACTTTTGACCGTCTTCATTCTCCAAGAGGCATTTATCCCGGAGAGATAATTTCCTCTTGACATCCACGGCCCGCGCGTTCAATATTCTTCCTACTCCGCCATCACTACCCGTCTACCACCTCCGTAGATTATTTATTTAGAATGCCGAACACCGTGGTATAATATATTCCCATCTAGTCTCGCCCGCTTGTCTATTGATTGCTGCTCCAAAGAGTCAAAACAATGTAGGTACAACTGTTCAAGGGTACAACCAGTAGCTGATTTAATTCTTGGGAGGCCACCATGCAGCAACTACCTACTAGAGGCTCCTTCAAAGACTCACACAAATCTTATATAGTTTAATAGTTATACGTATTTCTCCAGAACTTGTTAAAATTAAATATTAATGACTTAAAATACGTACGAGTAAAATATAAATCTATGTCCAATGATCAATTTTTTATAATTTTGTTCAACATTCGTATAAGTTGTTGAATTCTTATTTAATATTTGATGATGAAATGGTTTTGGTATATATATATTATCATAGTGTATTACTTTAAGGCTTAAGCCATTAAGAAAATCTATGACTTGCATCAGAGGCCCCTAAAAATCTTAACCTTGGAGATCCGGTTACATTGCACCCCCTACATCTATATATATTTGCACTGAGTACAACAGCTGTACAAACCACTAGACTACTAAAGATCTCCAATCTCCATTCGAGAGTATTCAATTTCAATAATACGTACCTACGTGCGATGCCTATTTTATTTTTATAAGAATAAATATGTACAGATAAAGTCGCATTCAATTCAGCGAAATCGTTCTTGTTATGAAGTGGACATCCACTTCGAAGAAGTATCCATATCGTAAATATAATATTTTTACATGATAAGGATAATTATATTTGTCCACTTCATGAAATATAGATATTAATTTTAAGCACTTTGCGGTAAAAGTGTGCAACAACCTCTTTTCTACACTATATGGATACATTTTTTTAACATCATGGCATTTTTCACAATATGAATATGCATTAGGTACCCAAGACTATTTTATTACGCATTTCAGTATTTCACAGTTCCATATAAAAATAACTATAGTAGTAGAATTATGAATTAATTATGGCACATGAATACATAATGATTGTTTTGAATAAGTCTTATTATTTTAATATAAATTATTAAAATTTTAATAATATAATCTATAATTAAAGCGATAATTAGTTAAGATTTTTAGAAAAATAATAAAATTCTATCATTTTTAATAGATATTTATACTTAAATCGGTAGTAACTTTAATTGTTTAGTTTACCTTATTTAGCAATTTAGGTAGGTATCTATTATATATATTTTCCACATATTACAAAACTTATAAGTTATAATTATAAGTATACATTATACTAATGCTCAAAATTCGATAGGTTAGATATGTACTCCAAAGATAAATTTGATAACTGGTAAGTAGAAAATATATTTTTACCTATTCATGAAAATATTATATAATAATATAATCACAGATATGAGATATTTATATATAAATATGCATATATATACGTATAATATAAAGCAATATAATATTCTTAAAAAATGAATGCTTATGATGTTATATTATCAAAAAAAAAAAAAAAATGATTTGTATCTTGGCTACACCTTCCATCCCAAAGAATATTGAACTGATTTTTATGAAAAATCGTATACCTGTTACTTATTTTAGTCTTCATAGACTTTGATATACTCCAGTCTGCAATATTGTACAATGTACACAATAATGTGAATTAAAAACTGATGTAAACAATTAGAAACAATAAATTACATAAAATAATGGTTAACTTCTCATTTTTCTTTTATACAACTATGTATAAGTATAACAAGTATGTATAAATTATAAAATACCTACAAGCATTTTGTTAAAAATAGCATTGGATTATTAGGATAAATTATATAAAGTGTTTTCATCGTCATATTTTTTCCTGGTGTTACTACTGTAACTACGTCATTAAATACCGTACCTATATACTTATTGTGTTGTGAATTTTTAATTATAAATAACTAGCTGAACAACCTTCGGCAGTGAGCATTGTTATTTGTTTAGTGCGACCAGAACACGTATCGTCTAGTAGAATTAATCTTAGGATAGCCATTGATTTTATAGAATTTTTTTTTTTACTTAGTATTATTTATTTCAACAGTCTATATTATTAGAATAAAAAAATAATAAGCTTATAGATGATAAATACTAAATAGTCACAGTAAAAACAGGAAAGACAATTTGAATAAACCTCCCAATAGTAGTAACTTACATTATTTTCCCTTCATTATTAATATAATATTATAACATCAATGGTAGGAATATAATATATATCTTGGAGTTTAAATTAATATCATAGAGTTGTAGAGTATGTATAGGCACTCAAAATATCAAATTCTATAATTTTAAGCTTGAAAAAAATAAATGGGGTTGTAATATGATGGGCTAATTATTTTTACTTGTTATAAAAGAGGAAATTTGTTTATAAGGTATCTCCTTCTACCTTCAATTCAACAAATTAATTAAAAATCAAAGTTGGAAAACTCGGTGGAATATTGAGACTACTCTATGAAAAATTATTAAGAAAATCTTTTTAAGTGTCGTCAAAAAATATAATCATCAAATACAATGGGTACTCATCCCGAGTCCCCGGGGAGGCGACGGGGAGGGGGTGGAGAGCCCACCTTCCTCGAAAATACTCGATAGAGAATTCGGATAACAACTGTGCAAAAAAATAAAAATACAAGTTTGAATGTTATAGCATAAGTTCGTAAAATGTATTGTATATTATCGACTGCACACGATCAAAAGCGCTTCACTAAATATAATTTTTCAAAATATTAGAAATCAATGTTATGTATAACGTACAAAAAAATAAAATACGAGTATAACAATGTATGCTTTAAAATCCATATAAGTGGTTCTTTATTAAAAAAAAATTTAATTGTGCAATTGAATCAACCGATTAATAAAAACAAACATGATCTGCACCAGTATAATGACATTTATATACGGAACTCATAAGTATAGATAATTTACCGATTAACTAGTGCAATAGTGAGGTGTCATTGTTTGTTTATCATCATCTAGAAATATTAAGTGTTTTTACAAACACTTAATTAATGCACCTACCTACTTATTCAATTATTCAGCACTTATATATGCCTAGCAATAATTTTAAGCGAAGTAAGAATCTCTTATATTTCTGTATAAGAAAATTAATCTTAACAATATTTTATAATAGAGTTAAACTTTCTTTTTATCTCATTGATTTACGTACTGGAAAGCCCACAGTTAAATGTTTAAAAACATTTAAAAATATTACATACGTAAATGTATATTTTTTTGTAATAAATAATCATGTTACATGTTCTAAAGAGTCGATGTATAATGTATACTATATAGCATATGGTATTACATACCATGCTCTCGGGGTGACGGTTGTCAAATCACAATGAAAAACACGCTATATCAGTTGCCAACAAAAAAGATGTACGACGTTTTACCGCCTCGTCGATGTTGCATGCATTTCAATAATGACGATACACCGTGATTGGCACTTGGCAACATGCGCCCAAGGGAAGAAACCGGCACCGGCCACCAACCCATCGGCAAACGTGTATACCCTTGTACCAGTAGTACCCCACAAACAAGTAAACTACCGAATACCGTACTAAAAATCACTAACGACGGGCTAAATGGCTAATAACCATAGTAGATATTTGATATGTTAAAGTCGTCATAAAAAATAAAATATATTAAAAAATGTTAAATTATAAACATTATTTTATTGGTAGTTATATTAGGTGATACCTATAATATAACACTATATTTCAATAAACAGTATGGGACAAAAATACTGAGTTAGGAAAAATTGTATAATATAGGCAACTAAACATTCATCACAACTAAATAATATCTTGTACGTGTTGTTATAGTAGGTGTATAGTGTGTGGTGATTGCCTTGGTATTGCACTGACTTTATTTGCCGAATTATTTGTTTTTTCCGTGCGCACATACATTCATGTCCATATAAATGAAAATCGATTAAGATTATTTTAGTAAAATTTTCTTGTGTTCCTTACAAAATTCCAATTTTAGATACAACAAGAAAATTGTTACTGGACAAAAGACAAGTATTAATATTCATTTGTTGGGACATATTTTTATTTTTTAACGTATTAAAATTTATTAGAATAAAATATAAACAGAAATATTAAAAAAAAATTATTCAAAAAGATTAGAGAATTTGAAAGAAATGTAATGCCTTAACCACTCTATAACGGATTTGATGACGGATTATGGATAAGTACCTATTTGGCTATTTAACAATTTTCAATTAACATATAAGTATCAATTTTTTTAAGCTGTTCTGAGTGTTTTTTGTTCAAAATAATTATATTCCTCATAACCACTTTCCTATTTCTTAAGAGTTGAGAAACTCTTAAAAATATAAACTTTTCAAAATAAAAAACACAAATATAAAATATTAATTTGATGTGAACCTATATTGTGTAATACATTTTTTTTGTTACATATTATGTTATTATATTGTAAATTATTGAACAACACAAATTGTGGACGACAAATTTTGCTGTTGGTTGGACAGTATAGTTTTATATTGATTGACTGTAGTTTCAATTTCTGCTTGCATTGGTCTTGCCAAGTGTTGCTCTAAATCGAACTTCGAAAGTTTTAATCCCAAACATTCAGCCACTAATTGTTGCCAAGCAAACATTATCTAAATACAAGATTTGGTTTGTATAAGAAAAATAATTTTAGGTTAGGTTTAGTTGGATTAATTTTATAAGAAAACTGTTATTTAATAAATGCTAGTTTTTCTTTTTTACATTGACTAACATTTTCACTAGTGCGTGCTGATACTGATTGAGATATTGATATTCTGAACTCTTTTGAAAATAATATTTGCTTTTCTTCAGCGACTGTTCTCTTATGCTCCACATCACCTTTAATAATGATAATTATAATGCTTATAATAAACATTTAACATATAGGTACAATTATATTACTAATATTTTCAAACTTTATACTATCCATCTTTAATAGATCATATACTTAAGATTTGTTAATAATAATATTATTAACTATCAAAGTATTTTTTGTTATCAATAAATTTAATATTATAGATTGAAATAAACGTTGTTAATATTATTTATTATAGACTCATTATTATTAATGTAGTGAGTTAAATCAATGTTAAAGTATGATCGTTTGGTAGTTGATAATTTAATTAAAATTAGATACTTGACTATACATTTTTTTAATTAAAACTTTAGTTAATGGAAAAAACAAAAAATATTTTTAAATGTGTCTTTTTAATATCATAAATTTCAATCAATTGTCCCAGACGTAATATTTTTTATTGATTTACCTAATACCTAATATGTAGTTTCAATAGTTAAATTTCTATTGGAATGCATACAAAAGAAGCTCACCTTTTAGTTACTACTTACATTTATTTGAAAATAAAGCAAACTTTGGTACATTTTCATGTTGTGCACTATTTATTTTATTGTACCACGAAGACACAGCAGAAAATGAAGCGCTATTGGTGATGTCATATACAAGTATAATTGCCTGCAATTGTAAATGATTGTATCACTTATATAATTTGGTATTAATTTTGCATTTAGAAGGGTATTTAAAATGGGCTAAGTATATAAAAACTGTGAAAAACAATATTATTATTTGTCGAGTAGGTATTATAGTCGTGAAATTAATAAATAGTAATAATATAATCATTGATTACACGACACACGTACACCGTATCGTATTATCTTCATATGTAGAAACACACATTACTTGATCTTATTGTAAGTGTAATATATCAAACCTCTTCAAAGTTTGAACTAAAAATAAAAAAATAAAAATTAGGGGTCCCAAAGTGAATAGAAATTTCCAAGATGAATCCAATTTTCGACAAACAATATTAAAAATTTAATTTTTCACATACTCGCAAAGTCAAATTAATATACTATTAGGTTTAGGTTCGCACCATTATTTAGTTAACCAAATAATATATTTATTTGAAGTTTTTATTTAACTCAATCAAAATACTTTTTTTTTTAATACGAGTAATTAGCCTAAATATATTAAAATTAGGTTTTTTTTTTGTTTAAAAGCTAAAACCTTTATATTGATGCAATCGTGTTTATTATAATCACTAATTAGTATGACATTTGAAAAAGTAGAACACATTATACATTACATTAGCATTGTATATATATTTTGTCAAAAGTCCGCTCGATGAACCACTTGTATCCCAAATATTAATTCGAACATTACGTCCTTGAATTTGAGTTCTTTTCAAAAAAAATTCAACGCCGCATGTTGGTGTATATTGTCTCGTGAAATCATCATGACAATATCTAGACACGATGCAACTCTAAATGTTTCAATTTTTTCATCATTCAAAAATATTTCTAACTTCAATATTTTAGTAAATAAATACTATATCAGTTCTTACCTTCCCCGTTGACGGTTCTCCAATCACAACAATTTTCAATTCGTCTTCAATTAATAAATTATTACTCGCAATTATCGACATTTGTAATTTTTTTATTAATTTGTTTATCTACTTGAAACTTACATAGGATTTTAATAGAACCTGGATTTGCTGATTATATAATCACAATCCACTAGGATTACTAAAAAGTAAGAGTCGTGCAGGTTTCTATGGATACATATTTCACAACAACACATTCGTTGATATAACTGTTGTCATATTTGTTGAGAATTTGGATTGCATACAATATACAGCATATTTAAATGGAATACCAAATAGGCCCAAAGTTTTTACTTGCATCATTGATTTTATACAAGATTATAAAATCAATACTTAAATTATTCTTTATTTTATTTTGTATTATACAAGGTGTCCCCCGGGATTTACATAGAGCGATATCCCCAGTGTTAATAATTAAATTCTGTTTTTTATGAGAATCTCTGGACTTAAGACATTTCATATTTTGTTCACAGTAGTTTGGTAAATAGAATAATTTTAAAAAAGTTTAAAAAAATAACTGTTTATTTTATAATTCTGTGTTAATAGTAAATTATTTTCTTGTAAACTAAAAAAATTATTAAAAAAGTGTGAGTAGTTAATAGTAAGTAGCAAAAACATGAAACTGGTGAAAGCTATATATCTATACAGGAAATTTATTTATATTGAGAAAAGTAAA
Source organism: Periphyllus acericola (assembly GCA_949715065.1). Lineage (NCBI taxonomy): Eukaryota > Metazoa > Arthropoda > Insecta > Hemiptera > Aphididae > Periphyllus > Periphyllus acericola. The sequence goes on from OX454266.1 coordinate 41,765,219, forward strand.
TTTATTAGTACAGTATTATTCAATTTAAAAGTAATTTATATTCCCGTAACTATTTATAGTTATAGGTAAATTTTAATAAATTGTTCTAATGCATTTGAGATCAATAATGCACCTATCTACCAAAATGTTGGGAAAATAATTCTGAGTGAAGGACAGCCGACAGGTATATTTCAGTCTCTATATCTAAAGATAGTTTTTATAATATAAATTGCTATGAGTAGGAGGTAGAATATTGAGACATTTGAAACTTTTATTATATTGTGTATATAATTGTATTATATAAATATACAGTTTTTGTTTAAGGTAAAATATTATTTAGGAAAAACTTTTTGGCGTGAATTTTTAATTCAATATTATAGAATAATGAAATTGAATATTTTATTGGTACATAGTACATACTACATAGATACTTACATTAAATAATAATAACACATTAACTGATTGTAGTTTCTATAGTTCAGAAAGTGATACTTTTAATTTTATCATCGTGTAGAAAATTTCACATTTGTATTTTTATTCGGGTAGGTACTTAAGTATCGTTACGTTTTTATACGAGTCGGAACTTTCAGCTGTAACCGCTTACCTGCAATATTTCGTAAGGGAACATAACAAACCCCAAATAATGTGTGCATCTTATAACCATTCTATGTACATTGTACACCTATGTATAGACTATAGGGTACGGATATTTACAAACCCGTTTTTGATGTTCTCGTTCGTAATGAGTCATTGCTAATGACTAATGAGTAATGACCGTCTTGTTTTAAAATCTTATAAATTTACACACACATACCTACGCGGCTAAATATCAAATAACAGTAGGCTAGAATTTTAAATAGTAGGTTTAAAATTGTGATAAATAATACCATTACTTAAATACTTGTTGGACTGATGCCTTGTATTTCTTCGTACATAAATTATTTTTGTCTATTAATAAGTACTAAAAAATACTTAACAAAATATATAAAAATAAATAACAAATATAATATATATTTATATCATAAATAATAAAAACAGTCAACAATTTTATATATACACAAATATTTTTTTGAAACCTATAGACATCTAGGTACTTAACATTACTTACATGTACGTAATTAAAAAATATGTATTTCATCGAGAAAAATGTATTTAGAAAATAGAAACTTTAATAACAGTAAAATATTTTCTATGGCAATGTTATAAATATTTAATATGAATTAGTTCATAAGTAATATTTATATAAAAGAAATAATTAGTTTTGGCTACGTTTATTAAATTATTTGGGTACTTAAAAAAATTGAACTTCCTAAAAGTACTATAAAGTATAAACTATGATAGATTTTATATAATATAAATTGTAATAAAAACAAAATAAAATAATCCATTTAAACAGTATATTATAGTTATTTATACTTAGTCGTAGAATTCAATAACTTTGTTCTTTAAACGTTATAAATATGTTTTAAATGTGTCTGATATACCTTCTTTAGTTAATAATACTTTTCCCCAAGGAGTTAAATCATATCCTCTCTCTGTATATAAAAATGGGCCAAATATAACTCTTCCTAAATTACTTTCGTTTCTCTTTAAAAATCCTTTTTCTTTAAGCCCAATCACTACGTAAACATTTGTAGCCGAGTTCAAATCCAGCCGTATATCAACTTTAAATTCATAAGTTGCTCTAGGATCATTTTTTGTGTTCGGCACTGATGGTGATTGATATTCCTTGATTCGTTTACCCTTGCTAAAATAAGCTATTTTCACGAAAGTTCTGGATTTTTCTAAAAATTAAACAATTTGATTATTTTGTAAAAATATAAGTATAATACATCTAATATTAATTAAAATACTATGATCTATAAATCTTAATTTTACATATTATTTCGCATTAATTAGTAATTACTAATAATATTTTACTAACCATGAGGCAAATTTAAGTTATTGGCTTCGTGGACAACTATATGCAAAGTCTCTTGTTGTTTTTTATAGTTTAAGCTGATAATTAAATTGCAATGGTTTAAATCCGGCTGTAACAAAAATAGTAATAATATTTGAATATTAAAACGTTTACAATATATCATTTATAAGTATTTAGGTACCTCATAGTACTTATATTCTATTCGAATATCAGTACACTACATACCCAGGAATGTTTGTAGAGCTTAACACTCTGTGCCCCATCATTACTAGGTGTTATGTTATCTAAATAAAATAGTGCATGACCAACTGCATCATATTTTCCTTGATATTCGTGATCAAAGACAGATATTCTAATGAAATGAATACACTATTAAAAAACACACCCACCAAAAAAAAAAAAAAAAACAACGGAATTTTATTGAATATTTACCTCAAAACTTTGTTTGCTATACATTTAGTGCTTATAAAGAAATCTTCATTTACCACGGGACTCATAGCAGCAGCTATAGTTTTACTAGTTTTCGTAGTTTTTTCCTGAGGTAATAACGTAAGTTTTAAAACTGTCTTATATGGTCGTTTATCTTTTCCTTTTGGCGCTAATCCGTCCAAGTTATCTACGCGCACAAACAGCCTAAAAATTAATTTTACACTTAAAACTCGTATCACATTTTTACAAATACAATAATTTTACACAATATACACATACAAATTTAGTGAGAAAAAAACATAGGTATATTGACTACAATTAACTAATTAATGAATTGCGTTATATACAACAATATACACACACATATATTAGTAATGTACATTGCGAATATTTTTTTTTTCACATAACTCACGGCAATACTGGCCATTGCAGGATGGAGTGGGGGATTTTTTGGTATTTTTTCGGTTGGTTGGTAAGTTGAAAGTTGGAAGTAGTGTAGGGAGTAGTGTAAGAGTATTTGTCGCTAAATTCTCGATAGTGGTCACAGGAATCCAGTAACGCCGGACGCAGTTTAACCGCAGCGCCGAAAGATAACTGCGGCTAATCACTATACGAGCGACACACGCCACACCATGCCCCTGCATTGAATATTTATTATTCAAACAAATTAGGTACTATATAACAGGGGTGGCCAACTTTAATAGGCTTGTGATCGACCTTTGAGTTTTTCTAGGTCTTCGCGATCGACCAAAAAAAAAAAAGGTTGTATATAAATAAATAAACCAAAAAAAAAATTATTATATTGTTATATTATTATTGGTACTACAATTATTTTGTTTTCTGAAAAAAATTCATTAAAATGCGAAAGGGAGTTGCGATCGACTCAAATTCATCTCGCGATCGACCTGTTGGCCACCCCTGCTATATAAGACCACATCTACAGGGTTGTCGATTTAATAATTTTGAAAATTTTGAAGTGTTAACTTATTTATCCAACCCTTTGACTTTAAAATACATTGAAATTCCTATTTTGTTGATACATTACTCGACGTTGTACCTATAATCATTAATTTTAGCGCTTGCGTCATTATATTGTTAAGCATCAAACTAAGTGGGATGCGGTTCCGCACTGTCAAAAGATCACGCTAATCCTATTATAGGGCTCTATTTATTCAGTCAAATGAATTGCTCAATAGTTATTCGTTAATCGTTAATATGTTTTAATAAGTAAGAAACATCAATATTTGCAAACATATACGATATCACAATCACACTTAATTTAGTTGTTTTAAACAATACTTTTTGTATGTTGAGTGTAACAAAGAATAAGAATAATGTTTTAAATATTTTTTTTTTTAATAAGTTAATAATAGTTTTTTTAAACTAGTTAAAATATATTAAAAATTAATTCCAACATATTTCTTGATAACATTACTCAACTTAAAAAAACAAAATATTGTTGTATCATTCGGTGTTCTGCTAGGTACTTCTAGGTTGAGTGGACGATTTGGTGAACAGTACACCGTGTAAGAACAGTGGTGGTACACATAAAGGACAATTTATTTGAAAAAAATGGTGCTTACTCGCTTCCTCGATGGATAATGGATCGTCTGTATACTATTAATTTTACAATTGTCGAATGCGACATGAAGCAGATAATAGGTGACATCAAACAATGTACAATTTGCTTTTACTTATGAATAAATACAAGTGAATATACACCATAAATGCATTGGAGCTTGTAATTTGCACCAAAATAAAGATGTAAATAATTTGTTCCATCGCAGGTAGTCAGAAATTTGAATTGTAATTTGTACCAAAAAATAAATATATAATAAAAATGAATGTCGACTATCAAATATTCGATTGCTTTGTCGACAATAATAATTTGGGATTTCTAAATTTTATGATTTAAAAACAAAACACAAATAAAACATAAAAACACATAAAGTGGAATGCAATCAATTTAGCAACCAAAAATTTGATTAATTTTTTTAAATTATATATATAAATAATTTTTTTTTTTGATTGACTAACTTTGTTTAAATGAGTCTTTTAAATTGAAGTATTTTTTAATAAGTATGATAAATAAAAATAATTTTCGCCAAAAATTATACCTTATATCATATAGCATCTTAATATCTTATATCGAAAAAAAGATTTTAATTATGGTACAAATTACTCAAGTATCCTTATTTTGGTGCAAATTACAAACGCATTGAAAAATATTAGTGCAAATTACACATAGTATTTATATTTTGGGTCAATTTTGGTGCAAATCGACTACAGCCAAATGCATAAAATGCATACAACAATGACAAGGACTTAACCCGAATTTGAGATGAAATTAAACGAACCAGACTGAATCAATATTACTAATCCTACAACTGTGATTTTATTTGATTTATATACATTTTTAAATTCTGTTTCAAGTATGTTATTTCTTTATTCTAAATTGATTTATTTGTATGCATAATATGCCTGAAATGAGAAAAAATTTGGTATAAAATATAAGAGTCGTAAATTAAGATTAGAAATTAGAAGTTCCTCAAATTGACTAGAAAACTCCTTTATATTGTCATTTATCTATGAGTATATCAAGGATTATTTTATAATCCTTATATCCTATGCATTTAAATTTTAAATACAACCTTTCAAGCAACGTTGAATCTCAATTTATTTTTTTTTGTTATGAATGCTTGTGTACATATTTTTTTTTTGTAAGTATAATAAAAATAATTAATTTATCAAACGCTTAAAAATATCAAATACAGTGCATCATAATGAGAAAATAAAATTTGAAAATTATTTTTGTTTGATTTTATTTACAGAAATGAATACACCTTTAACCTTTAAAATAAAAATGCATTTAGGATGGTTCAAGTAATTATATACATCAGGTACTATGAGTTCTGGATCCTCAGTCGTGAATATACACTACATTATCAATTATCATATCTAAGTTATAAACTAATTTTAAAAATATACTATTCAATGTACATATATATATATATATATATATATATATATATAACTGTATATGTGATATTACTTTTTTGTATGTTGATCGTAAGTTATTTTAAAATTAACGTTTCCATAAGCTTGTTCTTGGTGTGCATTAGGATCAACGGGAGGCGCGTTGTCTACTGGAGTTATCCAAGTATTCGAAACTGCCTCGCTGGACTTTGATCTTATGGATGTTAGTTTACTAGTTACATTAATCATAGATGTTGCTACGGATCCAAAACGATGGGGACGAGATGATGAGCTTGAATTAGTGTCCTCAGCATCAGCACTTTTTGACGACAATGCAAAACTGTCAGAATCTGTAGTCGAGGTCACATCCTAAAATAAACATTTGATTAACCAATTTTTTTTTTTTTGTCGGGAAAGAGCAAAGTTCTATTTACCTGCATACTTTGAGATTTAAGCCAACCAGTATTTTCTTTACACGAAGTAGGAGAAAGATAGTCCATCTTATCTTCTTTCTTGGAAAATTCTTTCTTACCCGATGTTAAACTCTAGTAAACGACATAAACGTACAATAATATACGTATGCAGAGACAGTTGCATAAATTGCAATAGTTGAAATCTATATTGAAATTTCTTTAGCCATGTAATACCTAGTTATTATTTTTCAGTTCTCTTTCGAAACTATTCGACTACACATAAATTATTAGAGATTTATTGAAATTCGATGAAAATTGAAATTTAATTTTGAACAATTTTTCATACCCACGGATTTCGAGTTTTTTTATTTACGTTTTCATTAATAGTAAAATACGTTGATTACCCACTAATAGCCACTTTTTAAAAATACCAAATGGCAAGTACATGAAATAATGATCAACAATGGTTTTAATAACTCACTAAGTCTGGTGTTGAAGTAGAACCAGCTCCTGCTGTGATTGGTTGTAGCATCATCATACTGACACCGGCTAGTGTTTGAAACGAATTGGGGGTTTTTGGGTCCTTGGTCTTATTCATCGCTTTTCCCCATTTTTTTTTCCTAACGGATTGTGTTTTCGGTGGAGAGTCATCATCTTCACCGTCACTCGTAAAACCGGACACAGAAAGCCCATCATCATCGTGGGAGATATGTCGTCCAAAGCTGTAATATATTTTGTACAATTTAAACGTCTGTATACCTTTAAATACCAGCGATGCCCACTATAGACAATTCACGGATCACACGCAGCCCTTTTTTTTATACATTTGTTGGGGTTTGTCATAAAATTTAACTTTGATCTCTAAAATATAAAAACAATTTTTTCGTCTCACTGTATCTATTTTAAAATATATTACGTCTCAGTGAAAATCTTTGTGACGATCTCTGGTACGCCGTAGCCAATAATATATTATTTATCATCGACATATCGCTTATTTTCGTTAATTTTAGATGTATACCAACCTCGATATCTTTTGAACGGTGTAGTGTTCAGTATTGCCAGCAACCGAGTGTCCATCTTCCAGAAGTCCTAAATTAAGACCCACCTCGTCGTTTCGACGACCAATACCAAAATAAAAAAAACAACATCGGTAACAGTTCTTGAACATCTCACAACAGCTGTAATAAATCACAAACTCGTAATCACTTTTCTTGATATAGACTCTGATTAAAATGTTTAAAATCGGACCATCTGTTTGACATAGTTATTATATCGAACAACAAATTGAGTATCAATGTTATTTCTTTGTACTAACCTCGACCGGATCATAAATCATTAAAAAGATTATTCATTGTAAGAAAAGAAAAAAAGAGTTGTGTATAAGTACTTATACTAACTTATACGCGAAATGAAAGAAAAAAGTGATTTGTTTTTTTTTAGCTCTACCGGCAAGTAAACTAAATTTTGACTAAGTATATTCTTTTCGAAATGTTTTATGCAGTAAAACTTCAATAGACAGATGTTTCGGTCAACTGTGTAAATATCATATTATAATATGCAGGCGAACACCGGCGTGGGCCCCTATCGGCGTGAAAAAAACTACACAAAAAGTTTATACACCATTGCGTTATCGGCATAGGAAGTATCTATCTATCATTTTATGGTAACAATTGTATACTTGGCCATTCTGTGGTACATCGTACATGGTATACCTAAATTACTCATTATTTGTTTTTAAATAATAAAAAAAATAAATAAATAAATAATTAAGAAAACAAATGTTTATTAATAGGATACTAAAGTATGCACAGTGAATATTGTACATATGATTGTATAATATGATCATAGTCGTATTGTAGTAACTCATAAACTAATAACTAATAAGTAATAACTATAATAAGTGGAAAACGGACAACATATATAATAATGATCATAATAAAAATTGTTTTATGTTATTCTCATACTGTATAATATTTAATATTTTAATCTATATTATATGATGGAGTGCAGTGTGTGAACTGCTACATGATCGGACGGTGCCATCCCATTCAGCTATCATTATTTTCATTCGCAGCTTCCATCACTACGAATTGTCAATTCCCAAACGGCTCCTATTCTATACAAAAAAGTCGACGCAAATCCCTTTCCACTTCTACAAATTACAATAAATAGCATTTTTAAAAATGCGGTGATCATCTCGCGAAGTCAGGTTTTATGTTTTCGCACAAAGCAATTTATAAAACATACTCGTATATAGCCCACTATAATCAGTACCTATATCGAAGTTATAGCATCAGATTAGGGTTAGTATTTCCATCTCACTTTGGGACGTGGCCGGTAGATGTAGAGAGCAGTTTCTTACACACATGTTCTAATAATGCATACAAATAAATTATCTATCATTATAATTACACGAAATTACGCGAATAGGAGCAAGGCGTAGAAGAGCTACGAAGACTTCGGAAAAGCAAGAGCTAGTTAGGAATCTTGAAACAAGGGATGAAATTCCAATAGGCTATACCGGAGACGAAGACTATAATATAAAGATTGTTCTTGCAAAATAATATCCTATGAAACCGGATTATTCTTACAGCAATTCTTATGGTTCTTGTATTCTTGAAAAAAAAAGTCCTACAGATCTATTTTTTCCCATACCCATTCCCAACTGGTAACTGTACGGTGAATTATAATATTTAGAGCACTAATAAGTAATAAGAAACTTACGTATGATCGTGGAAGGAAATAAAATAACAAAAGAGGTATTTTTAATTTGTATAAAACAGAAACTTATTTATGATGAGTCTAAAAATGAGCTGAATATAATAAACGCAAATCTACATTTTAAAATTAAAATAAAATACACCGAGCATAACTATCCTGATAGGTCTCGATTATATCTCTCCTTTAATGCTGAAACATTTACCTGATTGTGCTCTTCATTTTCTTCTTAAAGTATTAAACAATATTCTTTCAACTAATCTGGTTCCACAATCTTGGAAGTTATACAAGGTTATTCCTATTCCCAAATCGAATTCCTGTAATAAGTCATTTCGCCCTATTGCCCTCTCCTCAGCAATATGTAAATCTTTTGAATACATACTCAAAATCCGGCTTGACTGGTGGGTAGAGTATAACTCAATTTTGCCATCCAATCTTTTTGCATTTAGGAAAGGTATGGGCACTATGGAGTGTCTTTCGACATTTATTGGTACTATTTATCAATCCTTTAATGATAAGAAATTTTTAGTCGCCACCTTTGTAGATATTCGCGATGCGTATGATTCAGTTAATATATATATTAATAATACCTTAGTCTCCAAACTTCTCTCCTTGAATATTCCTCCCTCCTTTTGTAATTTCATTTTCTCTTTGTTTTCACATAGATCTCTTTCTTTCACTTCTCCTTTTGGCGCTAAATGTTCACGCACTACTTTTTCCGGTCTTCCTCAGGGTAGCTGTCTCAGCCCGATATTATTTAATATTTATATGAGTTTTATTGCTAATCACCTCTCCGTCCTTGGATACAAATGTCTTATTTATGCGGACGACATCGTCGTTTTCGCTTCTAATAAATCTCTAGATTTGGCCATTTCATCCCTTAATCAGGCTCTTGTAGAATTAATTAGTATTTTTAATGAACTATCTTTTTCAGTCGCATATGATAAATGTAAATCGGTAATTTTTACCAAACGCAGATACATAGATCCCTCTAATATTTATTTTGACGGTATTCATATACCTTTTGTCGATAGTGCTACCTATTTGGGTATTATTTTGGACCCAAAGTTGAGGTGGTTACCACACATTACCTCACTTGTCTCTTTTGGTTCTCGTTGGGCTAATTTCCTTAGAGCAGTTTCTGGTACATGGTGGGGCTCGCATCCTACCTCCCTTTTATTAATTTATAAAGCCATTATACGATCCAAAATTGATTATGGATGTTTTCTTTTTGGTTCTGCATCTAGCTCAAATTGGAAAAGATTAAACAAAGTTCAAACTTCTTGTATTCGGAATATCATGGGTTACGTTAGATCAACTCCCCTACCAGGAATAGAGGTTGAATCCTTGTGTCCTCCTTTTAATATTCGGAGTCGTTGGCTCGCAGGTAAGTTTCTACTTAAATCTTTATCCTTCGCCAATTGTGGTATCTTTGATACCTTTTATTCTTTATTTTTAACTTGGCGCTATATCCCTAAATCTCTTCCCGTTTTATCTTTGACCGCAAATTCCATTTCCCCCTTTCATCAATATATTATAACTCATTCGAAACATCCTGTGTATGAGATAGCTTATGAAGCTCTTTTGTATTCCACATCGGTACATGTAGACAATCCTTTCCCAGGCTTCTCCACTTTAGATATAAAGACCTCCTCTCCTTTGGTAATAAATGGTCTCTTTTCGGATTTTATTGATTTCAATTTCCGTGATTTTACGGTGGTCTATACTGATGGTTCCGTTTCACCTTTGTCGGCTGGTTATTCCTTTTATATTCCCAAATTAAACATTTCTTTTTCTAGTAATCTACCCCCTTCTTCCTCTTCCTTTACGGCCGAGTGCTTCGCGATTATAGAAGCGTTAAATATGATCTCGTCTTTCTCAATTAGAAGGTTTCTAATCGCTTCGGATGCTATGTCCGTTCTCCAATCACTCAATTCCTTCTCTTTCATATCTCACATTTCTCCACTAGTCCTTCGAATTAAATCTATTCTTTTTAGACTCAGCCAGTTAAACTTTATTATCCAGTTTCTCTGGGTTCCCAGCCATGTGGGAATCAGCGGCAATGAGTACGCAAATACGTTAGCTAAAATGTCCTCTAATCTTGTCAGGCCTTCTTTTTCTTGTATTCCTTGTTCTGACTTCACTCCACTCTTACGACGCCATTGTTCAAACATGTGGTCGGTATATTGGAATAATCTGCCCGCTAACTTTGCTTCTAAACTTAAGTCTATTGTTCCTAATATTAATAACTATTTGTGGTTTAATAATTTAACTTTACCCAGAGCCTCCATTGTCAAGTTCAATCGGTTGCGCATAGGTCATTACCTCTTACCTTCTCACGCCTATAAACTTAATCTCAATGATTCTCCTTTCTGTACGCTGCATATGGAGGAGAGCATCTGTGACCTTTCACATCTTCTTTTTGATTGTCCCTCACTCGCCTCTCAACGTATTGATTTGTTGTCATCTCTAAATTCCCTAAAAATTCATCCGAATCTCTTCTCCATCCTCAATCCCAATTCTGTATTGGCTGTAAATTTAGTAATCGCTTTTATTCAGGAGGCTGGCTTTAAAATATTATTTTATTATTATTGTATATATTCTTGTTATCTTTATTTCGTTGTTAAGTTCTTATTTTGTTATGTCTTGTCATTGCTACTAGATACTAGGTAGATTTCTATAGCTGATTAAGTTGTATATATGTAATTGTCGAGCTAAGTATATAATAAAAGCCCTTAAAAAAAAAAAAAAAAACTATCCTGATAAGATCATATATGTATAGGTTTAAATTTTGTACAATATTAAAACCTTTCAAAATTGATCTTGAACTAAAATATACTAAATAATAAAGAAAATTGATTAATAAAAGTCAACTAAATAGCCAGGGATAATAATTATTCTGATAACATATTCAATATTAAAGGCGGCCCTAAAAAGAAATCTAGTGTAATAAATTAATCAATGTATAACATAAAAATTCAAAATATAATGGTACAAAAATAAAAATTGACTCCGTATTGAATACAAAAATAAAACAGTCACTACAACGGTGCAACTTTAATAGTCTATATAATTATAGCTAACGCATTCACTTACTTTTTCGCTATAATTAATAAAAATATTGAGCAGAAAATCAACACTTAATACCCTGTAAATCATTATATGAATCTAATATTGAAAACTAACTCAAAATCCGTTTTTATTTTTTATATATCTAAGGGAAAAATAAAAAATATAATCTTAGAAGTATAAAGAAATAACCTCTTTCTATACTTGTGAATCAACAAATTATGAACTAAAATAAATCATTGACTTAATATTACTAAGTACCTTAACCTACCTAGTTTCTTTAGAGGATATTTTTAATCCGTCACCTTCTTAGGACAGTTTTTCGAATATTTTTAATATTTAAATATTATAATTTTCTTTCAACAAGGTGAAATCAATATTTATAGTTCATTTTAGCGCCTAATATCAAAACGGCAAAATACATGTTATATACGTTGTAAAAAGAACCTGGAAAAATGTATAAAATAAAACACAGAAAAATGCGAAGCTCACATAGAATATTTGTTTATTTTGAAATTATTAAACATACTTACACAAACCTTAGGACGAAACATTATTTTAAATAATTTAATTTCAAATTGGATTTCAAAACGGGGTTTTATCTAGAAAGTAATTAAACATTGTACCACCTACTGTCTAATGTATAATATATTTTAAAATACTTGTAAATACCCAGTAGTATAATATTATGAGATTAATATTGGTTTCGATGAAAAAGTAAGTACATAATATAAGTATAATAACGGAAAAATAGTAAACTCGTAATTTTTCGTCAAAAATAAATGTGTTACCAACATCCAACACTAAATTTTGTTTTTTTTTTCATCGACCTTATGGTATTTCGTTGGACATTTTCCAACAAAACCGTATGAATATTGCCGGATCGGATTTTTTAAACTTTACATTGACTGTATGGTGTTGGTCATGTACTTGGCACCAACAATTTGAAAGTGTAATTGGTTTTATTTAACTTCTACAACATGTCCGAGTAGAGTTTGTTGGGTTGTTTTGGAATATTTTGCGTAGGGATATGTTATACGTAGAGGCACGTGGAGCCAACTTCACATGATACATTGATAAGCCTGCTTTCAATATATTGTTGACAATAAGCTATAATTACAATATGGCTAGGTATTAGAAATTATAAGAACAAATAATGACGAACATTTTCATCAATAATATGGGGTAAACATGCAGATAAACATTATAATTAACAGGTAAATTTAATAAATATCAAAACACGATCATCAACAATGAAATGTTAATATTATTTTACTACTTATCATTGCCTTCATTATACTGAGCCTCGAGATTATGAGACGCCGAAACACTCAAACCTCTGCAGCTCGTATGATATTATTCAAGTTATGCGTTTAACCGTGGAGATCACTTGAATGTTGTACATTATAGTGAAGGCAATACTGTAGTATATAGGTTTTTATTGTTCGACAAACGTACCTATACATTTTGGCATGATCAGTTTGTATAAACATGCGACTATCACATATTATGCGATGCGCCCAGGAATGATTTCGTCAAATGTTTACCATATAATATATTCGTCGTATGAAAAATAATTTCTCCCGATGCAAAACGAATGTTTATCCTCGTGCTATCTGGCGCTTGCGTTTGAACGTTTATAATTTCCTTTTATATTGTTGCGTCTAACGTTGTGTTTATGGAACGCATTATATCTCCGACATTGAAATTGCTATTCTGTATTAATGGTCAGAGCGTGGACAGATATCGAAATATGTAAAGGATGTTGTTGGATCCATCTTTGACAAGCAGCTGGTTGCAAAAAATGCAAGAAATATGTTTATCGACCTAACATAAAAATAAATCTCTGTATGAGAAACTTTATTAGTGCTCATATTTACCATCCATATAAATGATAAACAAAAATTTATTTATTAAAATTTATTTAAATCTTTATCTAATTTAAAAATTTATTAAAATGTACATGCATTTCTCGCATAGGTATGGGGATCCAACAAGTATTTTCATGTTTAAAACTAAATGTTTTTTATTCATACATGCTACATTAAACCAATAAAATATGCCAGTTTCCTATAAATTATATTATAATAAGCTGTTTATCCTGCACTTAATGCAGGTAAAAATCTACTTTAAACTTTAAAGGTGTATTAGAACATATTATCGATTGACCTTATACATTGTTGGTTTCAATTAGTTCAATGATTTCCTCTCCCCTCGATTCTTTTTTTTTATTCACATACATTTATTTTGATTTTTACAATTCACATTGACGATATATTTCAAATTGTCAAATGTCAGTACATTATTTAGAAAGGTAAACACATCAAGGGAGGATGTCTGATGAGGGTATTTGGAAATAGTTTAAAGGTTAAAAGCACTCAAATGCCGACCATTTTCTAGTCATATATCGCTTGGACGAGTTCCTCTAAAATGCGTAATCCGTGTTTATCGCTGATTACAACAATCATCAGTCGGTTCAAAATTTAATTAGCACGCAAAATTATCTGTTTGATAAGAAAATAAAAATTTAAGTAGGTACCTATTTTTTAGTTTTTTTTAAATTCAAACACAGAGCTCTATTATGACGATCAACTTAAAGTTATCTTAAAATTAACTTTAAGTTATTAAGTTCGTTTATATTAAATCAAACGTCCATAACATTTGAAATATATATAAATTTTATAAACGCATTTTGATTGATATACAATCATGACAAACGTGACTTTCATAGAATGGCGAAATAATAATCAGCTATGAATATTACGCATGTACTGATGTACTTACTTAACCTCAGCTATAAAATATTTTTATCTGTCAACATGATGGTCACAAAAAAAATAATAGGCCGCTAAAAAACAATCCACTATAGATAGTCAACAATAAATTTATAAAAAGCTTTGGTGCAATTGTATTATTGTAACCTATAAAGAACAAAAGAACCTTTTGATCGAGTGAATAAGTGGTTTTTTATCAAAGCAAAACAATAACGGTATAGTCGTTATAGTAAGGTAGGCACTCTAATTTTATAGAGCAATTATAGAAGTCAGATTTGTATTATCTTAATTATAGGTACGTAACACGTATACATGTATAAAACACAATATGTACATAATAAATACGTAACATACATATTGCCAATAATACATTTTTTTTTCAATACCATATCTATTTCATGTAACTCATACGTCCTACTCGATCGTAATTGGTAAAATAGTTAATTTTTTAAATATTATACAACTCTGACCAATTACTAAAATATTAACCCACCTATACATGGCTATATTACTAATAAATCCATAGCTCTGAGTTATTGGAACATAAAATATTTGAGACGTTTTTAGACTTTCAGAGATATTTTGGTCAGCAAGTCATCTCGAGATTTAGCCAAATTATTTAAATATATTAAAGTACATATATTTTAAGAAAGATTTTATCCTCTATTATTAAGAGAATATATTGCACATCCTTGAAATATAAGAGCCCAAGAGTGCATGGGGGGGCAAAGGGGCTTTTGATCCGGGTGCACGGGGACGTTACATTTTTTGAGTCTTCAAATAAAATGATTGAATACTCGTATATTGGAAATAAAATGGTTTACAAACACATATTAAAAAATATTCTAAAAATATTAATTTTGTACCATGTGCCGCACACTCGCCTAATATAATTGGATCAAATGCGGTTGAGATTACAATAGAAGAAACTCGGTTTCTCTCTGATTGCCAAATGTATTACACTTTTTTCTCTTCGTCCACTTATATATGAGACCCGTTAGAAATATAAACTAAATCTGTTGTCAAGAATTTATGTATAACGAAATAGACGTTTTGAATTATGTAAAGCCCTTTCATTGGAGTACAAATAGATTTTACCTGTTCTTCAAGTTCTGTTAGAAGACAAAACGCAACGATCATCAACAAGTCACGAAAATACATCGATAAAAAATTAAAAACTAGAATTTATTAATATGTTAATAATTTGGAAAGCAATACTTATAATTAGATTCGATGTTACGAGAAAAACATTGCAGTCGATCAATATTGATTTATCTATTGTTGTTACTTTGTATGATTCTTTAGAAAAATATGTACAAGATTTTCGTGAGCTATTGAATAACTTTTTAAAAGAATCTCAAGAATTTAGTGGAAATACGTGATTTTCTTAGAAAGAATTAAAAAGAACTCCATTTTTTGATGACTCTAATGCTAGGTTAAATACTAATACCGTTCACATTGAAAAAAAAATAAATTATATGATTATTACCTACATATAATGTTCAAATTTAAATGAAAGGATGAAAGCCTATCTATATATCAATAAAAATGTTGGTTTCCTGTTTCACCTGAAAAATTTTTTTGAACTAGATATTTATTCTTATATATATGTGTATATTATAATATATTCAGCCATTCAACAAAGGGCGCAAAATAATTTTGCACCCCCTACTACTAATCCCAGGAAGAGGCTCATTATCTAGTAAGCTTAAACGGCCAACTATACGTATAATAGTCATCTATATTTAATTGTTATAGGTATAATATATTCAAATTTACATTTTTATAGTTTCTGTCGACTTATTTCAGATATCTAAATAAGATCATATTGCTGTTTAAAGGTACCTCAAAGATCTTCGTTTGATTCATTACTTTTATTTTAAGGATTTAATCAAAAATGAAACTTGTATTAATTGTTTTGTTTATTTATTTATTCTGAATGAAATGAGGAATGTACTTATCGGTTTTTATCATGATGTTCTTAGTATTTTTTTTGTATCTGTGTGTAAAAATGTCGACCAGAAGGATTGCTTCGGTGTTTACCGACATAGTAGTTTAATTTACTTGGTACTTCAAGAAAACCATTTTTTGAATTTCTCATAAGTTTTCCGAATAATTGAGAAAAACAGAGAAAAAAAATGCAAAAAACTTCAACGTATACCGAGACTGGAGCAACTTGTTTATTTTTTATGGATACAAAATTTTTTATAAGATTTTCTTTATTTGATTTTTATTCTATAAATATTAATCGTAGCAACTCGAAACATAGGTACATTTATTATTTCGATATTAGGATTTAATAGAAATCTAAGAATGTTCAAAACATAATTTATTTATTTTTTGGTTCTACTATAATCTCGACCGTCTTTAGAAATATAAATTGTCCTACGGACCTCTTTAACTCAGAACTGTTTATTAGAGAGCAATGCGATACATTGGTTTGATATTGCAACTGTTTCAAGTATAAAACACCCACGATGGCCAGCTCCATATCTCATCCGGCATAGGAATATTGTCCATTTTTAATAATTTATTACGGATATAAATCAAATTTTTAAGATACAAATTTTAAATAATATTAATAAAGACAGTAATAAATAACTAATATATAATATATTACAATTATTATTAAGAAAACAATTCATCATCTATAAATAAGGCATGCAGCAAATATAGAAGGCACTTAAGGGTGCACATTTCATATAATTTTTAATAAATTTCGGACTTTTGATCAGAACAGACTGGTAACTGGTATTATTCGAGCTGGTTTTAAAATTAAGTCTTCCTACTAATTCAGAGCAATCAATAAAAGTGTATATTAGTAAACAACAAAGAATAACTTTAAATTTAATACTTTTGATCGATTATGTATGAAAATTATAGGGAAAAACATACCAATTTTTATAGTGTAGTTTCCAAAATAGGACAGGGGTATATTACATTGAAAACTTAAAAATCGTAAGAAATCGTTTTGTTTTTTCGAAGTACACATTATTATTTTGGCTTTTGAGACTGCGCATTGTATATGGTGTCATAACACCATATAAATTCGCACATACAAGGTGAGAACAAACATATCTTTCAGTGGCATGCTTACATACATGCTTGGAGGGGGGGGTGTCATATCCCCCTAAGACAATTTTTTTTCTTGATTTTTATGTTCTCTGAAAACGTTGTACAGTTAGTTTAAAATACAAATCTGTTTTCGAAATTTTCTATTTTTCTAAAAATTAATTTTAGGAAATTAGATATTATCCTTTTACAAAAAATATATATTTAGTTAAACTATAATACATATAATATTAAATATATGTGTATTTTAAACATGTAAATTGAAATAATATTGTCAATAATATTTAATTTAATTTTAAAGCTATGATAAATACTTACATTTGAGTATTTGACAACAAAAGCAGCGTAAAAATAGGTAGTTTTTAGGTTACAACCTCCCTAACGGTCCACGGGTACATGAGGAGTAAGACCGTGATATCCCATTGACCCCTATCCTATTTTAAAAAAGCTATGCACACCACTGAATTGCCTTTACACGTAGCTTCAAAAAATCTAAGTATTTTACATATACGAGTAAAGCCTCTGGTATTCATAGTATTTGGTACCTACCTAAAGGTGAATTAAATGTACTATATTACACCGTTCAATTAGCAATTCAAAACAGTTTTGCAGTTGGTACCATACATAATAAAGTCATTAACACATATTTTAAGTTTCTTAATATCATCGGTAAATACCTATTAACAATTTATTTTATCGGATACATACATATTATCATTAATAATAAATAATAAAAACAAATAAATGAGACAATTCATTCAATGAATTTGAAAGACTTACATCAGCTGAAAGCAACACATAAACATTGTTACGTATATTGTCATCAGATGCAAGGAAATGTTTTTGTAAACCTATGTCGTGGACAGTACCTACCATCTTTAGTTTGATACTACCTAAAATGCATACATACGCATTCAGGAATTTTATTTACTACGCGATTTCTGGCTTCACATTTTAATTCTGTACAAAATTTTGGGACTGGATAATTATAATATATTACCAAACACGGCTAATAACTAAACTATAACTGTTGTCTGTTAGCATTAGAGCATTAATAACAAATTATTTCAGTTTACAGCAACACATGATCATACATGACAGGATTGCCATAGAAGTGTATTTTTTTTATATACAGTTCAAGTCTAAGCTTACAAATCACCAACTTTTTTATTCCATTGCTAATGCAGACTTTCCAACAATCATAAAATCATATGGCATACTCTTTGAATCAATTTTGACCCACAACCAAATTTCATTGTTTTTTTTTTTTATAAATTATATAATTAAGTGACATTACACAAATTCAATATCAATAGCTATAAATATGACTCTTTTATTGAATTAAAATGTATATTTCGTGCTTCCTAAATTATTAACTTAAGCCAAAATACGAAGTCATCTCTCTATCACAAATATAAATTTTTAAATGTAGAAGGGTATATACTATATAGTTAAATCAAATTCGTGTATCATGATTTATGATTTTTAAATAAATGCATGATATGCAAAATCATTAATTCCATAGCCCCAGTCAATATTTAGATAGCAATGAATACAATACACAGGTGAAATATATTTAACACCAATATTTTGTTACCTTGTTTATGGACTTTACAATTGTTAAAAGAGGATAATGCCATGACCTTTAGGCAAAATAGTTAAAAATAAACATGTACCCTAATTAACTGATAACTTTATGAAAGATCCTAAATAGATTGGTTCTAAGGAAGATAACACTATAGTATTTAATTGCATTAAATTAAAATTTAACAAAATATTAATTATTTAATTTAAATTTATTCTATTCTATTGAAATTATAAAAGTAATTACTTATTTGTTTATTCAGTTTATTAATGGTAGGCGAGTTTAGATATGTTCAGTTTTAAAATACTGTAAGGGTGTAAGGCATAAGTCCCAGTGAGGATAATTTAAAATAATACAGAAATCAATGGAAACAATTATTAAATAAATAACAAAACAACTTATTATTCCCATTACATGACATAAATTACTTGGTGTCCAAAGATCATAACGATGTAATACAATTACAATTAATAGATAATTGGTATTGTTGATAATTTGAGATGAAATTGAAGTCACTCTTTAACATCAGCATCAGTATTTTGATCTAAAAATCATTTTTGTTTAACATTTTTTTTAAATATTGTCAACCGTAACAATGGCTTTGCATACACAATATGACCAGTCCTGAAAAAAAAACCATGTACAATCAATTTCTTCTCAAAAGTATAAAATAAGTATGTACAATATTTCCTATCAAATTAATTTCATTCTACCTAGTATAAATTAATAACGGTATGAAATATAGTAATTTGAAATTCCAAAATTTTTTTAGTAACCAAGTGTTTATATAATATTCAATATACTATAATATAATTCAATTAACAGCAACTCAACAGCATAAAAATTAAAATACCATTAAAAAAATGTATATGAAATTTTCTGTTGCCCTAATATTTTTAAACCCTTAAATTTAAGATAGTAAATTTTTTATGAAATATTATATTTTAGATTAATTTTTTAAACTATACTTGAATTAAACATAATAATTATAAGTAACTAACCAGTACATAACTACTATAATGGCAGATAGGTACCAAATATATTAGACCACATTCTCAATGATTAATAAACTAATTTTTGTAGTTTGATCACTGGTCAGTGTAATCCATTCAGCCACACATTAATAGCATTCTGTAACATAATAACAAACATCTTAAAATTGTTTAAAAGTAATAAAATAACAACAATAATAAATATATAAATATAAATGTAATTTATATAAAAATAATAAATATAAACAATTTGATAAGTTATAAATTGTCTACATTTTTTTACTTTCCAGGGAAACATTAATTCATATTCAACATCAGACATTACTTATTATATTTCAACAAATACCATGTCTAGATGCCAAAACCATTAATTATAATATTTAACATATTATATTGGTATTACAATCAATCATACAAGATTGAAAATGGCCATTTAAAAAATATTTACCGCACATTATAAAACCAACAGAACTAAACTTTCTTAGTACACGAGTGGCCTGTTTCAACCCAATGATCTTGAAACACACATAGACGAACAAATTAAAAGAATTGAATGTTTGATTACCTAAGAATGAGTATTTTATACAAATTGTAAACGCACTGGCTTCGTTCAAATAGTCCTCGGAATGTCGCACGCATCGAACGGTGTACAAAAATATCACGTTTTCGGCGAACTACGAGATCGGTCGGCTGTAACGGTCAAACTAAAAAACACTTAACTAATATATAAGAGTATAGGGACTACAAAATTAAATAGTATTTATTTTGCTTATTTTTTTATTTTATTATAATTTATTACAATGAGAATTACAAAGTATTGTTGTCATAAGATTATTTGGGCTTACAATATTTATATTTTCAGTAATTTAATAAATACAATAACCTAACTGTAAAACCTTTGACTATAAAGGCTTACATTCTAATTTTCTAATGAAAATTTGTTTAAAAACTCGACAAACAGAAATTCCAGAAAATATTGTTAATATTAAACCACTGAAGTGATAATAATTATGATATAGAAAATAACTTAGTCAATGAATCTTATAGTTCTAGAAAATTATTCTTGTTTAATACTAAAGTTGAAAATAATGAATTAATATAAATAATCTAAGAGCCCAAGTAAATTCAACCTGTGGTCTATGCCTATACAAAAAAAAAAAAAATTGTAATTTGTGACACTAAGAAATTATATTTTTTAATATTAAACCTAAAAAAAAAACCAATGTAGACAAATAATCTTATAAAAGATTTCGTAAATGTAATTTTGGCTCCTTAAAAACTCGGGCCGATTTAAAAAAAAAATTGTTGACGGTCGGCGATGTGTGGGTGTACGATTATCCGATCCGGCGACGCGAATATACGGCGGCGGCACGATAATATATACACGGTTTTTTTTAATACGGCGTGTAACGCGACGAACCGCGAGATCCCGAAACTCTGACGGAAAAAGAAAAACATAATCGGGGATTAACCAAATACACTTATTTATACATTATATATATATTTATATACACACAAATAAAAAAATATTAATTATTTAATTAAAATCATGCAAACCTATTAATATTAAATTTACGTAAACCACAATTCAAGTTGTACAAAATTAAGCAATTAATACTATGACAATAATTTTTTTCTATTTTCTAAATAAAAAAATAGTCGTAAGAGAAATAAGAATATTTATGAACCATTTAACTTAAAAGTTTTAACTTTTAAGTATTAACAGAAAGACTTAAGTTTTAACCATTAATAGAACCCATTCCTAAACCTTACAAAAACAAAAACAGTATGATTAAAATTTAAAAAATACTGCTTAAACTGAGGTCCAATTATATTTTTTTACAAAATATATTTTCAGTGAATACATTAATTACAGTTAACAACATTTTTTAGACACCACAAATAAGCACATAATTTGTTTTTCAAAGGTTTTACTATTATATTAAATAGATAATCAGATTATAATATAGGTATTGTATTTTACAAAACTCAACGTTATCTTAAATTCGAAACAAAATGAAAAATAATCTCTAAAAGTTTAATGATTCTTATCATTTTTTTTACCTCCATTTAAGTTTAAAATTGACATAAGCTAATTAATTATTAAAATATCATGGATTCAATTAATAATTTTTATCAATAGTAACATTATGAAAGGGTACTTAAGTTTTTAATATATACCTACTGTTATATATTTTAATATTTGATTATAATGAATTTATTTTTTGAAAACAAAATAGGCAAAGTATCAAGCTGCCTTTCAAAGCCTTAATACCAAATAGAATAAAAAAATTAATTTTAACTGTTACTTTCTAAACTCGTACATTATCTCATAATATATTGATCAACTTCTATAGACAAAGTCATCTTTGATCCAAAGTGTTGACATCATTAAGACATTTAAGTTTTAGTTTTTCCATTAAAAAATGTAACTTGGGATAGTTCCCATCCAGACAATTTAAAGCATAAAACCATAGTTGAAGTGTCAAAATAACTAAAAACTTATAATATTCCTACAAATGTGCGTTTAGATAGTACCTCAAGCTTATTAGTATAAAATTAATCTAGAAATTTAACTAAATTGGTTTACTGTTTAAAAACACCCTACTTAAATTACAAAAAATATCAAAAATAATAATATTTAGGCTTTACAAAAATATAATTTCTTATATAGAAATAAAGATTAGTAGATTGAAAGAAAATAAAACTAAATCCACAATTTCTATATTTATAACCAAGAACCCGGTTTAAATGGTTTCAGTTTTAGCTTACAATTTATTAAGACATATGAAAGACTAAAAAGAAAAATTATACTTTAAACTACTAGTATTTTATAAATAGCATGTGTATTAATATCAATAAATCAACAATTAATTTATTACAGTAAATTCTCGATTATCAATCAATTTTTACCATAGTACACATTGTTACAATGTCTAGTGTTACTATTAGAACATTCCAAAGCAGCAAAATTGCACACTTGAAATTATGATTTACACTTAAATTGAATAGTACAGGAAACAAGATGAAGCAGGTTTGTCAAGTCTAAAAATTTTAAGAAAAATAAAAACTATCAGTCAAAAAAGCTTGAGATTCTTACAAGCAAACTAAAAAATATTACTGTAGTATAATTTTACAATTTGTTACTACTCGATTTTATCGGTTATTTATTATATTTAGCAATCTGTTATTCTCTGAGTCTCATTACAAACAGATAATCAAAGTTATAGTGTATTATTATTTTCACTAAAATTTAAAAATAGTATGTTGGTTGTACTTTTATATTTATGAACAAATTTCTATGACAACATGTTATCATTATCGACTTCAATAAAATTCTAAACTCGGTTTTGAATACACACTTGTGATTTTTATTGAATATACAATTAATTAGTATAACATAATGATATTGATAACCTATTTATTCATGACTTGAGTTTTTTTTATTTTTTAGGGATGAAGATGGATAGTAAATTTAAACAAACCCAACATAAATAACTGATAAATTACCAAGAATGAATTCCTAAAAATTAAATTAATACATTGCAATAAAATAAAAAAATTAACAGTGATTAGTGATATATATATAGATATAAAGAGATCATTTTCAATATTAGCCTAAGGATATTTCAAAACAATATAATAAAAATTGGGTATTTATTTAAAAATGTTTCTGTACACCACTACAAAGAATATATTAAAATTATTAAAGTAGAATTTTTAAATAGTTATACACATTTTTTGGTTCAAATTAATCTAGAAAATAATATATGCTGTATAGTATCTAAAATAATATCTTATAAAACGAAAAATATTAAATTGATTATTTCTAAGAAAATGCTGTAACCATATGTAACATATAATTTAACAATAAATGTAATATACTTTCAATGTTAACACTTTTGAAAAACACTTCAGGATATTAAAATATTTTATAATTTAATATGTTTTTTTTTCAAATCAAATTATTAATCATGCCAAACATTAAATTTTTGTTATGTAAAAAAAATTATAATAATTTCATATTATACTTAGATAAGCTATTATTTCAAATTTTAAAAAGGTGTTAGTATGTTTACATGCAATTGTGTTCTTTGTAAAAAGAAAAATTACCAGGTGAACAAATATATTTTGATACAATAAGTGTAGATACAGATGAGTATAAATCAAATATTTTAAATATTATTATTATCCAAGTTCTATAAAAAAAATGTTCATGAAACTAATGAATATACATCAACTTTTAAGAAATTAAATTTACAGTAATTTATCATCAGTACAAACCGAAGCACAAACTATTTGTTCACTCATAAATAATATCTACTCTATTCAAAATGAGATCAGTATCAGACAGCAGTTACATGACATCAACCACATTGTGTCTCATCAGCGTTCTGGTTTTATGGGCCTCCGCCCCTAACTCTCTTCTAACCAATTACCAAATAGTAGAGCTCACCAATTAATTATAGATTTATGAACTAAAGGTTGCCATCCAATACTGATTTCATTTTATAAATAATAGAGTATCAAATATATAATGGTATTTGTACGATCTTCATTGCAACAATTATAAATAATGCGAGAACCAAAGCAGATTTAATAATAATTAACAAATAAAAAACTTACCGGCGATCATCATATGAATCTCTAGAGAAATCATCATAGGCATGAGTTGAACTATTAAAAAAAATACTAGTTACAATTAAAATATATACAAATCGTTCATAATACTTACGATGTACGGCTGCTTGATAATGGGGAGCGACGTGTGAAAACATAGTCAGGGTCACGCATTGTTGTTCCAATACGTGTAGATGATGATAAATAATCGCGACTTGATGGCATTCTAGGCATTCGTCTGTCCATGCCATAACCATCAGCAGCTGTTCTCATAAGACTGCGATCATAGTAACGATCATACAATCCATCAGCCTGAAGTTAAATTTTATAATTAGTCTAAATTGTTATCAAATTTGACTTTTATGTACCACTTACTTCATACATATGACCACCAAGTTCAGAGTGAGACAACATAGAATAATCATCCATCTAAAAAATCAAAATAAATAGTAATATTAAACTGAAAAAAATATAATATCAATAATATATTTTTATTATAGATTGTTCTTTAAAACTTTTTAAATAATGACTATAGAAATACTAATAAGAACCAAGTGTTGTATTTTATAAATATAAAAGACTATCATTTAATGTGCGACTAAAATTATAATAATATACCAGTACAATTTTGTCAATACTCACTCTAGTCAAATCAGTTTTTAAGCCAGTACCGTAAGAACCAAGAATTCGATCACGAACAAATGATGGAGGAGGTGGTGGTGGATAAAGTAGTGCACGTGGTGGTGGAAGGGGTGGGAGAGCATCTCTTCCATATCCATACCTAAAAATAATAACAATTATAAATAAAAATGTCTAAATTTAAATTTGATTACAATGAGTTAAAGAACAATGTGCGAAATAAGTTGTAAGGCTCACCCTTCACGACTGCACTCCCGAGACCAATGGCCACCCTTGCCGCACCTGAACAAAATTTCCCAATTTATTTTTTATGAAAGTTCATTTCATTTTTATTTTACAAATTAAACAAAACATGTGACTAGCAAGTTACTTCTAAACACATTTTCTTTAAACTAAATTAATAATCAATATTATTATACCTATAACACTGTTCTGGCATGCCCATTCCAGGTCTTTGACGAACTCGGCTGTTTGAAATTTGCACTTTGATTGGTTGACCATCTAACATATGTCCATTTAAATCTTTAATGAGTCGGCTAACATCAGTTGAATCAATATGCTAAAATAAAAACAAATAAAATGATTTACAATAATGAATAAGGAAAAATTATTATTTTGAGCAAAAGTAATAATTTAAATACATATATATATATACTTATATAATGGTTTATGTTAAACTCTATTCATTTTAACTTTGTTTAAAATTAATAAATTATTATTGACTTTTAGATTCTGAGTGAATAGGGAATGTATTGGTGGTTTTATCATGTTTTTTTTTTGTGTCCATGTCTACGAAAACAATTTTGACCAGGATTACTCTGATGTAAATAAATCAGACTTATCTAAAAGTAACATTTTTCATCAAACAACAGTTTTCCAAATAATTGAAATCAACAAAAAAATTCAACCAAAATCAAGAATCAAACCAGGTATCAACTTGTTTATTTTTCGTGAATACAAGATTTTTCATAAGATGTTTCTTATTTGGTAGTTATTCTACAAATCATAATCATAGAGACTCGAAACATACATATATTATTGATACATCAATATAAGCATTTAATAGAAAATTAATCATTTTTGAATTTTTTTTTTTTTGGCAAAAATAGGAACATGAGGACAACTACTTTATTAAGAAATTGGGTTCTTCTATATAATATCATAAATAAAATAAAATGTGGAATAGGGCAAATTGAAAAATAATAATTTAAGTTTAATATTATTAATTATAATTGTATAAAAGTGTAACTAATAAACAAATTCTACATTTTAATAAAATATAAAAAAAAAACTAGATATTTCTAAGGCTCAAGTTTTTATGCGAAAAATATTGTTCAATATGCACACAAAAATGAAAAATATCAAAGGTCAATTATAAAAATGAAAAATTAACAACAGAAAATATTAATTTAGAATTTCAAAATGGAAGCTTCTACAATTGTCATGTAGCAAAGATTCATATTTGAAAAACTTTGCAAGACATTCTCGAGATTAGCACTTGATTTTTCTAATTGAATGATGGTTTCTGTGATGCTTAGAAAATTGGGAAGTTCGGTTTTTTATTGAATTATTTGAAAATAAGGTTAATTTATCTGAACGTTTAGCTGTCAATGGGCATTGGTGCTAATAATTAGTGCTCAAAATGCAAGAAAAAAACCAGGGATAATATTATGATGAATGTATATTGATGTTAAAAATAAAAATATCAACAATACAGGAGATAAAAAAACTAAGAACTAATAGTAATAAAAATGTTAATTTACCATAAGTGGTACCTATAGGGAAGGATGTATTTCCATAGTGAAAAAAAAATTTAAGAAACATATATTATTTATACTATACAAATTGCATGAGCATTATGTTACCATATCGATCACAGTGAAAAAGTATTACTAACTTATTACCTATCAAAATAAACAAATTGATGGGTTCAAGTTACATGCACAAAAGATCATTTTAGAAACATTGGTAATGTTATCAAGTAAGTAAATTGGTTGCTACAATGAAACAAGAAAGAATCAAAGCAAAATAACATTTGATAATAATGGTAAAACAAGATATGGCTGTTAAAATTTATATTAAGGCAGTTATTGGTTTTAATATTATAAGATATCAGTCAAAATTAAAAGAACAGTGCTATAAAAGTTTGCATTTTTTAAACCAATTTCTAAAATCTAAAATGTATGTTTTGATGTTACTAATAAATATTAATGTCAAATAATAAAAAAAAATGAATACTAAAACTCTGTTTAACTATTATTAAATATAATTAAAGTATAAATGTTAAATAATAATATATTATTTAATGGTCATGTTGTGTTTAAATAAAGATTTTTTTTATTTTAAGCTTGCACATCCTGAATAAGAGTCTGTCTCGTATTTCTAAGAATTTTTCACTTGATATAATTGGTTGTTTCAATACTTTTATACACTTTCATATAATAAATAGATTTTAATCACTATTATTTTTTTAATTTATTTTTTATATTATCTATTTCACATATTACATCATATTATATACAATCATGTAAAGCCGTGTCCATACTTGAGTAACATTGCTATACAACAAAATACAACATGTAACATATAACAAAATATATGTTATACGTAACAACAAATGTTATAATAACATGAATGCTTTTAAAAACTTGAAATATTATGATATATAAATCAGTTGTTGACATCATGCTGTGATGACGTTATTATTGTAGCAGCATGCGCAATTTTAAATTTAAATAATAATAAAACAAGTAAAAGAAAATGTTGGGTTTACTTGATGGCTGGGCGGGAATAACGTGCTATGTAGCAATTTTTAAATTTTACAGGAACAACTAAAAACAAAAAGTGTACTGTACATTTTTTTAAATGTTATTTGGAACGCACGTAGCATGTTGGTACATATTCAAGTATTATTTTATTATTTTGTGAACGTATTCATTTATGAATTAAACTAAAACAAAATGATTTCATAAGTGAAGGCTGCGTAACGCACATAGCACGTTTTAATAGACATCAAATCTCCAGTTTCTATATTTGTACACACGATGATTGTGTATAAAAAAAATATTTTGGGAATTTTATGATTCTAATAGATTGAGATTGCTTCATAGCACGTTATTCGGCAAAAAAATTCAAAATACATTTTTAAAATAGATAACACGTTATTCCCGACCACCCTTCACCTAATAGAAAAAAGTATGATGGTAGTAATTTTTTAGACGATTTAGGACGTAATGATTCCTTGTCCGGTGAACTTTGTAGCAATGGAAGTTTTAAAATTTTTGTACGGATGTACAAATTTTGAATTAAAGATTAATGTAAAAGCAATAATTCAGAAATCAGAAATCCCACGACTGGACTTTAATCCTCGTAAATAAATAAATACACCTAATAACAATTCTTTTATTCTCTTGTATCTGAACTTGAAATGAATTAAATGTCATGTTATATTATGTTATTGTTATATTTACTGTCATCAATGAAAAACAAATTTAGTTAAATAACATGGTTATTTAACACATGTTCCATAATATTTTTAAGAAATTTGTATACAATTTCTTATAACTTTATTGGAAAACACTGTTATATAGTACAGTTACTTAAGTGTAGACGCAGCTAAGATGTATAAAATTAAATTGTCTGTTACTCTCTTAAGTTTACTAAATGCACAGTAGACACATATAATGAATACCACGTTATTTAATATAATTGTAATTCTAATGAATAGAAGCTTAACAATTTAAAATGTACTATCCATTCTAGTAGCATTGATTAAATATACATATATATTTAATTAATGCTAGTAGTAATATAACAAGTTCCCAAAACAAAAACCTTAGTACCAACATACGGAACTTAATTTGTTTTATCAGACTTATATTAGTAGATTTAAAAATAATTTATTATACTTAACTTGAAACTTTAAAAATGCTGTGCTATATTAAATTTGCATTAAATTTCAGGCAATTCAGCACAAAATTAATTTTATGTTATTTAATATGTTTTAAATCGTTTAACAAAAATATTTTGATATTGTTTTCTGTTAATATTGAAAAAACTACAGAAACAATAGATGAATACTACTGTAGACCAATTTGCACTCATGTATATTGTGGAAGGCTTGACTTGTAAACATTTCTAACAAATTGATGATATAATAATTGTAATAAATCATAAAAAAAAATAGGACTAAACTTAAAATTTATTATAAGTAGAGGTCGGATTTATATTCTCTTAAAATCCTTAAAATATGATGTTTTTATGTCACATAAAATAGGCAATATATTCTCTTAATATTCTTTTAATATTAAAAAAAAAATTATATTTTATTTATTATTTTAAATTATTATTTATTTATTATTTAAATTTATTTTTTATTAATTTGGTTTTAAATATATTTAATTTAATCTATTTTACATTAATAACAATATATTGTTCCATGTGTTCCGGTGTCATTTTAGTACGACCTCTAATTATAAGAATAATTATAAAATTATAAACACTTTCTTTACAAAACTCAGCATTTTTAAATTATTTTTCTTAATATTGAAAACACTTACTAGAAAATCAAAATATTACAAATCTAAACTAGTAATTTAATTTTTAATATTAGCAGTTAACTATCTAAGTTTATGATCTTAGGAACTGCTAATAAAAAATACACATGAGTACAAATTGATGGCCAAAAAATGAGAACAGAAAAAAACATAAATGAAAACTAAAAAAATTGTTCACATAACTCGGAAACTAAAATATTGGACTTACCACAAAACCATAAGTTCTGACAATGTCACACTCAACAACAGTTCCGTATCTTCCAAATAATTCACGTACTTCATTGGCTTTGGTTGTTTCAGAAAGATTACCTACAAAAATTTTTGTAGTTGGGGTACTTGGACCACGACGACTGGTAGCTGCTTCAACTTTCATAGCTAAGTCATTAACCATTGAACCATTTAAAGCTTTAATAGCTGCACGACCGGTGTTATCATCATCCATATGCTAAGGATTAAAATTAAAATGTTTAGATGAATAAATTGAGATTTGAGTAAACTAAAAATTACCAGCAATCTTATCATTATAAGACTACAAGATAACAATTTGAAAATACTTACCACAAAACCAAAATTTTTCATAACATCACATTCAACAACTTTGCCATACTTCTCGAATAGTGGCCTGATATCATTAGATGTGGTCTTTTCAG
The DNA here is from genome assembly GCA_949715065.1 of Periphyllus acericola. NCBI lineage: Eukaryota > Metazoa > Arthropoda > Insecta > Hemiptera > Aphididae > Periphyllus > Periphyllus acericola. The sequence goes on from OX454266.1 coordinate 41,795,612, forward strand.
AAAGATTTCCAATAAAGATCTTAAAAGTGCGTACACTGCTGGTGTTAAAACTTGTGTTACTTTCAGTGTCAGACGGCATTTTTTCTTTTGCTATAACATAGGAATAACGTACTTTAAAAATTAAATTAATTCAATCTACAACATGGTACACTCAAAATAAATCAGAAATATTTAAGAATAAAAGAAAAATTACTACCTAATCAGTTTTAGAAGATTAGACGTGAATATTTGCAGTTGAAGAAGGGCATGAAACGCGTATGACTTAATAATATGTCAGTCAGTCAACATTTTTGTAAATTTAAAATATTTTTCACCTATCTGTATACAGAGTTTCTATAATTAGATTAGGCCAAAGTTTGTCTTATCAGTTTTAGTAAAGTCACTAATTTATAGAATACAGTAGAAGCCGCTTATTAGAAACACTTTGGGACCGAAGTGAAATGTGTCAATTAAACGATTGTTTCTAATAAGCGATTGGTTTGATTTGTACCATGAAAAAAAAATGTATGTATGTATGGATGTATATTTAATTATGTATGTATAAATAAAAAGTATGTACAGTATATATTTACTACATTATTTAAAATACTTAACAATCAAAATTTGTTTTTTTTGCGTCAAGTAACTGCATGACCATATTTTCATATAAATAATGCTGCTCAATAACACTGTATAACCTCGCATTACTGTTTAGCACTTAAATCTTGGCGTTTAGACATTTTTAGGTATAGATTGTAGATTTTTAGAACAACGATACACTAATCACCTTTACGTACGCACGGCGTAGATGAACCAACAATACGTACAGGAAAGAGCATTCTTATACATTATATAGGACGTACTTAAGATGAAATACAGTCAAAACATAAACGACAGCAAAGATAACATTAAATTACGTAGGTTACCGCACGGGTACCTAACCAACCGGTGTATATGTCAATTGACTTTCGCCCAATGGTTTCAAATAACCGATGTGATGTTTCAATAATCCAATTTATTTTTAATGTTCTATTATATGGCCGGTCCGTCCCAGTACATTTTGTTTCGATAACGTGATTGTATCAATTATCAGTGTTTCTAATAAGCGGCTTCTACTGTATATGGTATAATGGTTTAATCCCCAAAATCAATAAATTAATAAACAAATATAAATGTATGTAATATAGGTACATATTACCTACATGATAGAAATAAATATACACAAACGCAATAATATTAATGATGATTAATTAAATAAAAACCAAAGGGCGAAAGGTCTGATAAATTTGTTAACAAACTAAATTGAGTTTAAAAGATGAGCCAGACGTAGTAGGGCAAATTAAAATTTCCAAATTAAAATAGTGAACATCAAAAGGAAATTACACTGTCTTCTAAGACAATCAGTTGCATACCTAATGGGTTCAATGTACTATCACTAAAAGAAACGACATAAGGAACAAGTAATTAGTGTCAGACACAAGCAGACGGTCTAAGAGTGAATGGCTAGAGGTTACGAGGAGAAAAGAAGGCAGTAAAATAAAAGCAGAGACTAAAACAAGCACGCACGTTCTTACAGACATCAGACGTAGACATAAATTACTAACCGGTCGTCTCCTCGGCAACGGTGTCCTCTTCAGTGGTACAGTCAACCAATTGTCTGCCCCTTTTGTGATCAAAATCTCGCATTTCTCGTCTACACTGTGATGTGGTCGAGTATTGTTGTTATTGACAAAATATTGTCGCGTGTTTACCACAACGGGCACAATCAAGTCGTTTTACACACACTTAGGTCACAAGACGCGGGACACGAACGCTAGCGACGGCGACTGCTGCGACGATGGCGGCGGCGGCGTCGGCAGCGATGGGTACACTCGAAACGCGATGAAAACGATGGCGGCCCAACAGTCGGCTGTGGCGAGCGGTTGTCGAAACGAGACCGTCGTACGTGACAAACGATCAGAAACGTGAAACCGCGATGACGAGACGGTAGATGGCCACTTACGAGGAGCAGAGACGCGTCGTCGATGTGGTAGTAAAGATGACGGCGGCGTCGGCGATGGGTGAAGGAGATCGGAGTACGGGGAGACGATTTTCGAGGAAAACGTCAGTGTACGAAATGGTCCCGTCTATACACTATTGTGGGCGCATGCGGGTGCGTGCGCGTGAGTGTGTGTGTGCGGGCGTAAGTTCGTGGGCAAGTGTGTGTGACACGTACGTGCGTACGACTGTGTGTGTGTGCCGTACGGCGTACCACCGTGCGCGTGTGTGCAAGTCCATGGCGTCGGTGGTGCAGTACATGACGGGTTGCCGACGCTGCCGTGAGAGGGAGCGATTGCGCGACGGGGCTTAGCACGCCCATGGAACAGCATCACATTATAATTGTATTTTCCATGAAAAAACAACAGGTGAAAAACTTGGCGGCCAGTTGCCACGAATCAAGATTTGCTTATACAATAATATGCAGATGCATTAATTGCAGCTAATTGAGTTTTGACTATAAATGATACATGTTATTCCGTTCTGGGTCCTTCCCTGAGTGGCTGAACCAGAGCCGCCCGACAGTGATCGATCAATCACTCTGACTCTGACCATGCCCATTTCAAATAGGAAATGCGTTCAATATTGTAGACACATATTTGTAACTCAGTTGTCTATTACACACTTCTATAAAACATAATAATTCAACAATAACTTATGAATTTATGATTTTAAATTTGTGATAAAAAAGTCTGGTCACCTCATAACATTTTAATTGTTGCATTGTCATAACTTAGGCGGTAAAATTCGAAAAATGCAAATATGCACCAAAAAAATTGAAAATTTGCAAAAAAAAAATTATATTTTATTTTACTTTTTTAATTTACATTATTGAATTGTAAAACTAATTTTTTTTTTTATTATTTTCTACATCAAATGATCGCCGATTGTCAGCTAGTATTTGTTTATAACGAGAAAAACTTCTTTCAACGTCTGTAGATGTAATTAGTGCGTATTTATAAAATGTTAAATTATTTTCAGTTTGATCTTCTAGTAAATCCTCCACGATGAACTTTCTCAATTCATCATTTTTTAAATTTATAATATAACACCAAACCTATCATTTTTTTCAAAAAATGTATAAATATGAAGAATCATTATAGAATTATTATGCATAGAATATGACCAAAATAACGAAATATGCATTTTTATTGAAAATTTTCAAAATATGCAAAAAATTATATTTTAACTATAGGGCCTTGGTTTGCTCTAAAATAGAGGTTTAGAATAAAACATGCAAATCCTATTACTTCTCAGCCCTAGTCATTACTCATCAGGTTTTGTTTAGAAAGACAGTCTCCATAACTTGGTGTATAACGTATACATATATTTATATAATTTAAAATAGATTTTTCCAACAGTAAGTAGGTAATTACCACAGTTGCAAGTTATTTTTTTATAATTTAAGATAGCCACTTATTTACACAGATAATTTTTTTTTTGTTCTAAATAAAAATTTTCAAATTGGTTTAAATGGACAGAATATGAGAAAAGTTTTAATTTGACTTACATATTATTTCCAAGGGACTTAGTAAAAATACAACAAAAACCAATTATGTAAATACTTGGTTTTAGTATAATTTTATTTATACAAGTACAATGCTGATTTTTTCAATTGAATACCAACTATATTTTTATAAAACCCATTATAATTTACTATAGTTCTATGTATTTATAACATTTTTAGAATTCAATACATCTCATCTAGTTTTGTATTGTTTGTACTTTCTTTGATCATTAAATATATGTTTCTTGTTTTTTGATATGCAATATATTTTAATATAAATAAATCTTAATATAATAAACATAGCACAAGTCAATTTCTAAGGTTGTTTAATTTTCTGTTATGAATTACCATAATTCAATATCTATTAAACAGGCTACAAATGTTCACTTAAAAAACAATATAGTGTCAGGTTTATAATATACATATACAAATTACAATTTTACTGACATATGGATCAAATTCAGTCTAAGCCCTTGGAAAGTAAAAGTACAAAGTATTCTTTACAGTACAGAATCTCATTCAAATAATACAATTATATATTTTAATTACATCATTGTACAATTATTAAGTAATAAATATAAAGTTTCATTACTTATATGTAATAGTATATTTTTAAACTATTAAAAAGTAAATTTAACAATTTGAATAAAAACCTAATACGAAAAAAATATTGAAAATATAAAAAAATGATCTTATAACAATAATATTATTGAAGTATACATAAATAACGCATGAAGAACAACAAATATGATTTTATATTTATCCTCAAGATTAAGAGCAAAAATGTAATGTCACAATTTTTTTAGTGTAATGTCTAATGAGGAACACTAATTTTATTAATTTTTAAAAGCAATTTTGTACAAGACTGTATAGGTATTATATACATTCAAATCACGATTAATTTAATCTTGATCACTCAAACAAAATATTAAGTGTGAATAAAAATATATTGATTAGTCGTAAGAAAATGATTTATTTTCTATGAATTCATCAAATTCAAATTATTGCAACATGAACATTAAGATTATATTTACTGAAAGAAAAATTTCAAAATGTATATAATCCTTAATAATTGTTTACCTAATGGTTATTATTATTATTTTTATTTATAAACATACTTTAATAATAATCATTTCTATGGTTCGAACAAATGCCAATAAAAAATCTGCCAATACTTTGATAAATAAATAATTATAACAATGTGTAATTTACCCCCAAGCCTGTGTTTTACAATAATGCAATACAAGACGACCATCTGTGTTGTAACAATCATATAAATTTTTCATTGTTTGGTCTGGTTGTGGGGCAAATGCTTGGTTTACATACAGGAACTGTAAACATACATAAGTTTATTAAATTAAAATATTACAGTAAAATTATATTATATTTAATTATAGTAGATTCAAAATGCAGTAATTCAATGTTACAATATTGAATAGGTATATACTTATAAAAATAATATAATAATTATAACTTTAAATATGTATTGTTTATAAAATAAATTAAATTTTTTTTTTTAATACAACATTACGATCATCAATCTGTATTAATATATTTGATAAATTATTTAAGAGAAGAACAATAATAATAAACTTTAAGGTAGAATCATATAAGCAAATAGTTATATAAATATTATTACCAAAGTATCAGAAGATTCCAGTTTTAAAAGTTTTCGTAAGAACTCAATAATAGCGGCAACTGTTTTTTCTTTTTCAACCATCCATTTTTTTGTTTTCAGAATTGGTGCATTACCAGTTGCTTTCAGCAGTATCTCAACTATAAGAAAAACAATTTATTTAGAATTATATTACATATGTAATTATGCTAAAATTATTAATAAAATTGGATTGTATATTTACTTTTTTCTTTGTTTTCAGTAGCAACTTTTAATGAACTGAATTCATTAATATCTTCATCCATGGCCGCACTAGAATAAATATCTATAGACATTTAAATATTGTAATAACCGATGCATGATTAAAATAACATTGTAACCACAAAAATAAAATTGTATACATACAGTTTAAAATGTCAAGTCTCAATGTCCAGTGATACTACTGTATTGACAGTTTGTTGTTTCAGTCCAATCTTTTGTCACACTTGAGAATTAAATTTTACTTTATGTGGGTATAATGCGAATTAAAATCAATACCAACACATCACCTTGATTACATTCATTAATCATAAAACATAAGTAACAATTGTATAGCAGTTTACTGTTTATGTTGTGTTGTTCTGGAGTTGCCTAGTTTTAACACAATTTAAATGTATTCATCACAATGTAGAATAATAATTTTGAAATAACTAAGCAGTGGAATTCAAAATTCAAATAAGATCATGTCAAGTGTATATATTTATATATATATTGAATATTGATCAATTGATGGTTCATTTTTTTTGTAGTTCAATAAACGCAAATTATATTTAAAGTTTTAACCAAAATTTATCATTATAGACATAAATTATCATTTTAACGATGAGAAATCGATAAGAATTATCACGGTTTGAAACTGATAAGATAGGTACAAGCACGATGTAGATAAAATTATCTACATCGTGGGTACAAGGCGTAGAGATTACTCTATGGCACAATGGCACATGGTATAATAAAATATTGTATAAAAGTGATATTTTTACTTTTTATTATTTATTTTACCGAGATTTCAAATTCTAAAATTAAATTAAAAATAAGCAACTCGTGAAAAATGTTGTATTCAAATTGAAAGCATCAAGTACAAAAATTGATAATTTTATGAATTTTTTAACAATAATAATGTTGCAGATTCCGTGATTTTTTTGAGTTTTATCAAATCTTTAAATTCAAATATGTTTTCCTAGAAATCAAAAATAAATAAATTGGTCATTTCTATTACAGTTTAAGTCAATCATACTGTCAATTATCTTGTCAACAATTAATACAGTAAACTGATGATAACTGAATAACAATTATAATAAATTATAATAAATAAGATAGATAAAAGTACCATTAAATAATATATGCCGGCGAATTGGGAATTTTTAAAAAAACTTTTTATTTTTGTCGGCTAACTGAGGATATAAGCATACATTTATGATTCATCTCTTAAGTAGGTACCAACTATACAGGATGACTTTTTTAACCACACTTACGCTATTTTTTGGCCGTAAAAATGCTTAAATTTTGGTTTTTTTTTTAATTTTCAAATTACCATAACATCTATGTTTTCTATAACTTTTTTTCATGCCAACTTAAAGGTGTCATGTGGTTATACCTACAAACTTTGTTTTTTCAAACGGAAACACCATATTGTTTACGTAAAATATTATTCAGTTAATTTTTAGGGAATTTTTGATGTAATGGACCTACATATGTAATTAGTAATTATTAATTCGGACCAATACTTTCGGAGTTCTTCAAATTTAAAATTTCGTATGAAAAGTGTAAAATTTGCGTCATCTTGAATCCGTAGCAATTATAGCGATTGCATTTAATTAAAAATTATATAATAATATAAGCCAATATAGGAGGTACCTATTATTATAATATTTTCTTTAATACTTAAATTAGAATTATTCAAAAACTACTCATTTGAAATTTGATTTTGATGCACCGAAATGCACAGGAAAATACCCGCATTAGTCATTAAAATACCGCAGCGAAAAAAGTATGTTTCCATTTGAAATATAAAAGTGTGTATCGCAACAGGACACTCTTAAGGTGGCTGAAAAAAAATTTATGGATAACATAGCTTTTATGGTAAATTGAACATTAAATAAGTGTCATCAAATGTTGTCAATTTTATGGCCAAAAAGGGGGCGAGTATGGTTAAAAAATTACCCTGTATATGTTTAATTTATCCTTATTTATTAGGGCATAGGGTGGGTTGGGGCGTTCACCTAGTTATTACCTATTGGTATTAACTTCTTACTCCATACTTACCTACATCCTACAACTATGTCTATCAAATCCTTTTTTGAGTATCTATACATAAATACATCATATATGGTTAATTGTTTTTCAATATTGAATGAGCAACATAATGTTCATGGTATTTAAATTGCTATCACATAAGGCCTATAAATTTAATGAAATATATCCTTTTCAGTTTCAGTCAGTATTACTATTTGGAGACTGGATTTGAATGTGCGTACACTGTACAGTCTACAGCACTAATAACTCTAGGGAATCTTCTCACTATTTAAAATCTAGTTTGAACTAGATAGAATTTTCATCCTTTCTTCACTATAGGAATACTAATAAATTGTGGCTGTAGTTGACCAATTGCTAGTGATACGCGTATTATAGTCCTACATACCTATGATAGATTTATGTACGTGTATATGATCTCCTATTGCAGCCTAATTAATTATTTGTGAATTGTGGATATATATTTAGAATATGTAAAAGAAAAGGTAATTGTGTATATAGTATACACAGTAGTCCAAGATACATAATTCTTTAAATTTTGACTATTCTAGAAAAAAACAAATTTAACCTCTGTATCCACCCTTGTCTGATCCCGAAGTAGTCATGTAGGAAGGATCACTTGATGTCTAAAATATTATAATTAAAATATAAATGAAAAAACTCCTAACATCAACCCAAAACACTATTACTTTTAGCAGTTTATAAACGTAAGTGATTTTGAAAAAAATTGAGTTTTCAATACATTCATAAGGACATAAAATGTAATAATTTAAATGTGCTCATTTATACATAATCGTTTTTGCTCATGCCTTGTAAATCACCCAAATCTTTCAATTTCAGCAGTGAACTCCAAATCAATACCTGGAAATTACCAAAAAAGGCTTCAAAAAAAGTGGTGTGATTTCAACTCTTAATCCTTATAAAAAATTTAAAAACAACAATAAAACATGACAAATTAAAAAGTCAAATATAAGTGTGACAACTGGGTTATTTAGTTTCTCGTGTAACTGAAGTTATTGTATTTTAACATAAATTATTATTGCAAAAAAAAAACATTACGGATTGTATATTTATAATTAAAATAAAATATAAATAAATTTATTTTGAATAATTATTTTAGTTATAAAATATCAAATCAATTTAAGAAAAAATAGTTTAATAAGTAGGTAACAAACAAATGAAAAATCATTTCTTCGATTTATTATTATTAACTAATGGTTACACATCTAGTGAGAATTTGCAATATAATTTCTCTATCAGTTTTGTTCGACTCACATTGGAACATGGGATTTTGCAATATATTATTACTTTAATTGTTTAAATTTATCGAAGTGAAGATGTTATTTTGATCAGGCTAAGTCATTGAGATTATTGATGCAGTAAATACTATAAATACCTATAATTACATGTATTTTCAACTATAAATAATTTTAACCCAATACAAATTTTAAATGATAGGATAAGAATAAGATTTGATTGCTCTCGTCCCATAACTTAGCTTTGACTATTCTACTATGGTTATTTAAAGTTTCAACTTTTGTCTATTGACTGTGTTGAAATGTGTTACTTACTATAATGTTAATATTATAATAATAGTTATTGATTTTCTTTAACATAATTTTTGAAAAAATCTGATTAAAAAATATTTATTTGCGGAAATGAAATGGTGGTATGTGCATGGTATGTGTTACTACACTGAACCTATATGTAATATATTATAGAATTTAAATTTTATTAAAACTATTTAAAATTATTATATAACAATATCATTTTCATGTTTTAAAAAAACGTACAATAAAACAATCGGTTTAATAATTACATTTTGGTACAAACAGTTTTATATTTTCTTTCTTTAAAACAATGTGCTATTGCATTTTATAGAAAAAAAAATTAAATTTTCAAATTAATATTATAAAATATATCAAATACAATACATACATTTAAATAATAAGTAAAACAGTTATACTTCATAATTCTTAAAAAAATATGTTCATAAATCACAATATGCATTTTCAGTATTATTTTAAATTTATAAGTACATGCCGTTAATTAAAAAGTCTGCATCATGAGCGTAAGATTGTTTGCCTCCTTTTCGATGACGGTTACGCATTACTCTCAATCTACAGCCAATTACAATTATCATTATACTTGTGGCAATAATACCTGAAAATACGATTGTTAATAATTAATAAGAAGTTAATGCTTATATAGTAATATGTATTCATTTTGATTATGATTGTTAGTTTTCAGTTCAAATTTATTGTTACCTTGATCAATTTTAACATTTAAATATTGAATGGATACTTTATAATTACTAACCAAGAACAAGAGAAATGAAAGCTCCATTTGGCATTATTGTATATCCATCATCACTACTTTCAAAATACGCTTCATGAATAGCTGCCAATGGTTGTTCCAATTTATGGTTTAAGCGAGTATCTAAAATTATTATCATAAGACTAAATTAAGTTCGATTAATTATTTAAAATAATATTAATTTTAACCTGCAGTAGTTGGTGGAGAAGACGTTTCATTTATATTAAGCTTTTGGATTATTGATTTTTCTGTTATTGGTATTTCTGACTTTTTACCATCTAATTGATTTGGCCTTTGGAAATTTACAGGATTCTAAAAAGTATGTTGTATTCATCATAATTATGTTTTACAATTTACAGCTTTATAGGCTACCTATATCAAGGATAGCGAACCTATATAGCACGTGCATACAATTACAGTGATATGCCGATTTAAATAGGATAATATTCATAATCTTTACTTTACTCTCTTTACTTTCTACAAAAACAAAATGGAAATTAAAATAATTTAAGCCATTTTTTAAATGATGTGCTCCTATAAATAAGTTAGAGTAAATAGGTAATGTTAGGTCATAATTTAACAGTTAGTAGCTGATGGGTGGTATTTTAAAATTATTTCTTACTGACACCTGTTAAGATAGAATGTTTAAATATTTTTTTTGACGCACGCAGATACTAAAAGGTTTGTCATTCCTAGGCTACATAATTGATATATGATTAAGACACTATATTACTAAGAAGTAAGAATATTTCTTAACTCACCATTTGTGGGATGACATTCGATTGATCGATTTTAGGTCTTGGATCTTCATAGTAATAATCTGGATTATTTTGGTTTTGATAAATAATTTTACCACCTATATATTATGAATATTGTTTTCATTATTGTAAATTATTATTTTTTAGAGATTTTACCTGTGTTGAAGTGATGGAATTCATGATTTATGTTGTTCATGTGATTGTAGCTGTGATCATTGGCCATTCCAGGTTCTACATTATACACTCTATTCGGCATACTGAAATACATTGAATTAATTTTAAATGTTATTTAAAAGTTGTTATACATTTATAATACCACTACATTTGAGTACACAAAATCCGGTGGGTGTAATAAACATTTTTGTTATCATTTAAGAGTTAAGTGATCAAAATATATAAACATATTATATATTATATAGGTATATTATTTATGAATTATAAAAATCGTCAGTTGTTAATGAAACCCAATGGACTAAAAAACATCAATAATTATTTATGTCTATCTCTAAATATTATAAGAGTGCTTGTACCTAGAACTTTCTCTAAAGGTAGATGTGCATCAAAATTGTATTTTTATTATTTTTATCCTGTTATTTAATCTTACTTATTTTGTAATAAGTTATTTGGCTGCCGATTGTAATCCGGTAAAATTCCTCCATTGACATGAGTGAATATTCGATTGCTTCCTGTAAAATAAATTAAATTACATATTTTCTCAAACATGACTAAAATATATTATTATACCATAATTTTGATGTGTCACATCTTGACCTGTCCATTTGAGTCCTTCTCCTTCCCTACCATATTGAGAAGATGCAAAATTATTGCCATAATTGGGTTTATCTCCTTTTGCATTATTATAGTTTACATTAGAACCTTGAATATTAATTATATTAATTCCAAAGTATACTTATTTAATTGCACTGATTACTAACTAAATATTGGTTGTTGATTTTTCCATTGATATTGTTGTACCGGTTGATTCACTTGATGTCCGGTTATATCAATTGGCTTACTTGGAAACGTTTGAACGTAATTATTTCCTTGTAACCCATAGTTTGTATCCTTTGTAAGAATTTGTTTGTCTGTTTTGATAGATATACATACCAAATATAGTTAAATTTTTAATACATTATAATTAAATTGATAGTTTTATTATTTACTTGGAGTAGTCGGACAAGCTAGTTCAAGAGCTTCATCACTACCATCACTACACTGAGGTATTCCATCACAGGCGTTGTAAATTGCAATGCACTCACCAGATGTTTTACACTCAAATTGATACCGGCTACACCGGGTCCCTTTAAAATTTTGGAAAAAATATTTTATAAGTAATTGATGTGACCATAATACATTTTTATTAAATTTTACTTTCGGGGTGTTTGTCCAATGGAACTGTTATTTCAGTTTCTTTATTTATAGATGGGATGGGTAACACAGTTGGTGAAGATGTTGTCAACGAAGTAAATTTTCTAAATAATACAAAATCATTTTTTTCATTTCTGTAGGTAAAGAAACATTATTTCCTTACTTGAGTTGAGTAAGTTCATGTTCATGTTCATTTTGTGTGAGTTTAATTTGATTTTCTAACTCTACCGCAGCTGGTCTGGATAACATTACCGCACTACTATAGTTTTTGTGGACGGTGAATTTACATTTAAAATCATCAGATGGTCCACATTCAAACATATAACATGTTCCAGGTGACTATATATCATTAAATCATTAATTACGTGTAAAATATTATTCAAGTCTTTTATTATTTATTACTAGGGAGCGAATATCAATATAAATTGCATTTTTTCAGAATGTCTTAAAACAACGCTTTCCAAGCACAAAGTTCATTTTGTATATCAAAAAATTGAAAATAAAACTTTTATTTTGCATTTTTACAAATATTTTTATGTGGAGTGCATTTTTTTTCTTTTAGGTTTTTACGACGTTTTTCCTTGTATAATATATACGTCAAAATATTTTCAGAAAATTGTATAAAATATATTTTGATATTCTCCTAAAAGAAAAAATATTCACTTTTCTATTTTTATTATGTTTTTACCGATTGTATTAGATAAATGTGATATCAGATGCAACAATAAAGCTAACTACAAACCATAAGATACATATCGAAGTCTTATTTAAATCGTATTGAAGTCGTTTTGCACTGTTGTGTTTACATACATGATATATCGCATATACGTAGTCTCGTTTGTAACTGATTTCCGAATGGCGAATGACTTAAGTTAGGTTAGGTTAACTGTTAAAATTGAAAATTTTTAAAACTATTTCTCGTCACATTAATTTCAAAATCTAATGTTTCATTAGTGATTTACTACAATGTCAAATGGAAATATATCGTTAAGAGGATACTGTAATATTATTTAACTGGTATACCAGGAATATCGATATTAAATTAATTTCACTATCTTAGTCAATTTGTGTAGAAACCAGTGACGAATCCAGAATTTTTTTTTACGAGGGGGAGTGCATAGTCACACAAATAGCATAAGTAAGTTGTAGCTTAAGGAATAAAGTAAAATTGTATAACAATTAAAGGAATAAAATAACATTATACTACGGTCTTACGAATTAAAAGCATACTTTACTTTTATAATACAAAGTCAAGTTTTCTTTGTTTTTCTTTAGAAAATCTATCAATTATATTTTTAATGTTACAATTTTCACTGTCAATATTAATGTCTTTATGAATGTACATAAAGGCCAACCATGTAAATCTTTCTTCTCCCATAATTGCCCTTGACCAAGTTTTTAAGTAGCCATAAAAATGAAAAACTCCATTCTGATTTGGAGGGCACCTTTCGCCCCCAGGAGCGTAGCCAGTAGGTAGGCCCGGACCTACCCAGATTTTCTCTAAAAAGAAAAAGAAGCGGACAGAAGCTTTCTAACGATGAGCAGAATGAAAACATACCTCAGATCAACTATTTAAATTCTTAGACGATTTGACGTTAATTTCCATAGAAAAGGAAACAAGTGAGCAATATTTTGATAATCCATCGGCTGTTGTTGGCGAGTTTGCTATCATAAAAAAAAGAAAATGGAATTTGGGCCTAACCAAAAAAAAAATGCATAGCTACGCCCCTCCCACCCCCCTTGGATCCACGCCAAAAAGAAAAAATAATATCGAAAAATTATGCTTCATTGAATTTATGTATGTCATTTATTATCTAATTATTAGTGTTAGCAATGTCGGGAAAAAAATCTGTATGGAAACGATTTATATATAATAATAATTTAGTATTATCGGAAGAATTCTTCTCTTATAGCCTCTAATTTCTAATAACTGTAACATTATATTATATTTAATGTTGTTTTATTATTTTATTTTTGAATAATTTATAATTAGAAATAGTTATCCTGCAATGTTTAAATGTTGGCTTTCTTTCGTGTCCATTATTTGAAATTATGATTTTTCCAGATGACTTTTTTGAAGTTTATTCCGAGAGCTTTTTCCGCCTTCTATAACGACGTAATAATGTACAATGATCGGTAAAAAACGTAAAAGCAAATAAAAATAATAATATGATGTTACATAATACTTCATAATCAATATTCCTTCAATATTGTAATTTATTACAAAAATATGTCAATAATAGAAAAATATAAAGCTTAGAGCTCTCACCCTTCTCGGCTCCCACATAGTTAAGCCTATGAACAGAACCGGTGTCGAGCCTTTCGGCAGTCTCGAACATTATCTAGTTTTCGGGACTTATGGAGCCACAGCATTCCTACTATATTAATCAATGATAGAGCTCTCTCACAACAAAACGAATTGTCACTACGGCTTTATCGCGGGTCTATCTGCCTATATCAGTGGCGTATTTTCAAATTTTTCTGGGGGGGGTCCTCAGTTTCTACATAATTAATATTCACTATAATACTTATAACTTGAAACCATGCTGCAGGAACATGTATCGGTTTTAGCTGTTGTAACTAATATTAAACTATACTAAATATAGTTATTTTTATATAATATTTTGTTTACGGGAAAAAACTATGTCCACGCGACCGCGCGTGCCTACATAAATCGGGTTCTGCAAATATGCAATAATTTTACTTTTTTTGTTGGAGAGGTTCTGGGGGGGGGTCCAGTACCCCTGGACCCCCCGTAAATACGCCACTGGACTATATGGATATAGCCGCGCAGGCGTAGGTATAGTAAGCACCGAAGTCCTACAGTAATGCAGTGGGTATGATAAATAATATAAATGTACAAATAATAACGTGACACGATACGATGCAGTTGGGATGCGAGAACGACGAATCATGTAAGTGTACCATTATTATTATTTAGACGTTTACTTTTTCTTCGAACACGAACACGTCGCAATTGGCCGTCCGACAGCACAGTTCCAGGCACTCGAGACGGACGCGTTTTTCCACCGAGTCGATAAACTTTGCGCCCAACTTTTTCGAGTCTTCCGTCCTGATGATCTTATCGTCGTGCACTTCAAATCTATTCACGCAGCTGGACAGGTCGTCGGAGGACGCGACGACACGTATCACCGCGCACGCGATCAAAAAACGCCACGACGACTTGAAACCGGTCGTGGGGGCCATTTGAAATGCGGGCGAGCGTGTTTCGCACTCGGGTATGCGATTCAAAGAGCACGCTTCTGCTGCTATACGGTCACTGCGCTCGCTGGGCGTAGGGCCGCACATAAACAGCTCAAAGTTCGTCGATCGATGAACCGTTTTACTTCACAACTATACGTCTATACGGTGTACGGTACCGAAAACACCGCCCTCTCGCGGCCCCCGTCCTTTTATATAATACATTGGTAATTTGGTGTAATATTGTTACGTACATTATTACTTATTATACATGGGGGGCTGCAGTGTTTTCTCGTTTTTCGACGTCTTAACTGTACACGGAGAACGGGAAAACACGGTGGCTTATACTCTGTAGGTACCATTATAATGCATACATGTATGTATATGTGGCCGTGTAGGTAGTAGGTACCTATGTGGCTATGAATATATTATGGACACCATTGCTCAAAACTGTAGTTGCAACAACTCAGAAAAGTGTTTGTATAATAATATTTTATAATTCAACATTTACTGTAAAAAATATAGCAGTGCCCACGAGTACTCTTTTGTACACTGTAAACACTATCTATCATATCAGCGAGGTTTTTTTTCGCATCCTAAACTTTTTTACCCAACAATCCTTGTGTATGAATACAAATGGATAGCCAGTGGCGTACGCAGGATTTTTCAATGGGAGGGGGGTCTTGAAAATAAATATTTACTCAGTTCTGACATTTGGTTTGAAAAAATATAGTAGATACTAGATACTCTCTTACTGATATAATGATACTAAATTGTTAAAAATATATAAGAAAAAAAATACTATTACAATCTATCATAAAAATAATAGGCAAAAGACAATAAATACATACCTATACATATATATATATATATTTATATTTTATATTTATAATATATATATATATATATGTATAATTTTGTCCAATCTATTAATTGCATTCGTTTGAGTGAGATATTTAAACATTTTTGTATTACTTAAAATTCCGAAAATTCTTCATTTTTATTAATGTTGTTAGTTAATTACATACAAAAAAAACAATTCTACGGGCCATGTGGGGGGAGGCTTCATCCCCTTAGGGCTTAGACCCCTACCCGTGTACGCCCTTGTGGATATCCATATCACACAGCTGTTCATAAGCCTAAAGTGGTTCGTTGATTTGTATTTTTACGACAAATAGTAGGTATACTATGCTACAGGCGTTATTATTTTGTAAGCAAATATAGGTGTATACTGTATATATATATTGCAAAAGAGTGCCTTTGTTTCATAAAGGTAATGCGAATGCTTCCCGGGGAGATTTAAGTAACTACTAATATTACATTTTTCGATGTCCACAATCTACAGCCTAGTTTAGGGCCGACCGGATAAGGAATCATTAAATCCACTTCGCAGTACGATTTTCTTTGTCACTTGTTGATCGGGTTGAATGGTATCCGTGGGGTAAAAACTGTTTCTACCATCTTTTCATGTTAATATATAGTTACTTTAAAGTATATACATTTCTCAGCATTTTATTCGAACATAGCCATCGCAAAGTTTCGGTGGGTTGAGGATCCCTAGTAAAGTAATTTCAGATTCCACTTTAACTTTAAGTAAAATACGATGTGGATGGCAATATAGCCGGATTAAGCGAGTTTAAAAACATATATTAGAAACAGGGGCGTATTTATGGGGAGGGCACATGGGGCCCGCGCCACCCCCATTGACAGTATTTTATACTTTTTTTATTAATAATAATAATAATAATAATAATATTTCTTTATTACGGAAATAAATTCCAATTACAGTTATTTTTTTTTTTCATATAATATATATATAATATATTGTACACGTACATTAACAGTACATTAACAGTAAATGAGTTATATATAACAATAATTTTAATAACAATGATAATAATAATAATAATAAAAATAACTTAAAATTTAAAGAGAAAATAGGTATTAATATCATACAATAAATATTTAAATATTTAAATTTCTATAATAATATTACTCAGAGACCAGAGTATTAATCTCTCCTCACACACGGGCGCTTGGTATTATATCATATTATTATGATATGACACCACTGAACAAAAATATTTGTTATAGGTAATTGAGAAATCATAGTTGCATATTCATTAGTTAATAGTGTTACCGTATTCCGTTTCATGTAAGGAACGTTACGAAACGTTTTTCATTTTTGTGCTATCATAGATACAATGGTGATTCATCAGAATCAAATACACCCGAGAGTTATTATAGGGTTTCTGTTTATTATCCATACCTGGATTCCTTGTTAACTGAGATTAAATACAGATTTGAAACAAAAAATAGTAAAATATTATATTTAAAAGGCTTAATACCTAAGTATTATATCAATATTGACGTTTCAAATATATTAGATGCAGCATTATTGTTTACAACTGATTTACCAGCTACTTTCAACGAATTAGAAGGAGAATTGAAAACCTGCTGTGTAATATGGAAAGAAAAACCCGTAGATGAACTTCCATCCACTGCATTGCAAACAATATTTTTACCACTTATGGATTTTTATCCAAACATTAAAAGGCTTTTAATACTATTCGCAACCATTACTGTAACTACATGCACATCCGAAAGGTTATTTTCTTCACTTAAGAGAGTAAAAACTTACCTAAGATCAACTATGGGAGAAAATCGATTGAATGGATTAGCATTGCTGAATATACATCCAGAAATAATTATTAAACCTGAAGTAGTAGTTGATATATATGCTAATAAACATCCCAGACGTATTCAGTTATTATAAATATTTAAATTTATTAAAAAAAAGGTTTTATTAATTTTTTACTAATTAAATGTTATGTTTCTATCAAACTCGTGTATTTTGGTTTTTAGATATTAAATTATGACATTATTTTGAAATGGAAAATATGAGTTATTTTTTAACTGTATATAATTTGAATTTTTTGTTTGTGCCCCCCCCCCCCCCCCCCTATAAGGCATTTCTGAATACGCCCCTGATTAGAAAGTTAGGTATTTTTTATCTAAAAACATAGGTATACGGTGTACCAAAATCCTCGTAGTAGGTATGAAAGCATATAGTATGAAACTTTTGGTAATAACATAATATCCGAAAATTTAATCAAAGAAATAAAAAGAAGAAAAAATATATTGTTATATGTTTAACAAAAAAATGGATAACTGTCAACTTATCGAATCTATATATTTTACTTCTCACTCTGAAGAAATTCAAGAACATTTATTTTTATTCATCAGTTATGGTTTTGGTTTTTTAGTTACGCTTATGAAAATTGTAATTAAAACATATGTTTCATTTATACATAGCATACCATAGGTTACAAACGTCAAGCAATATAAATTACTTATTATTAGGTACGATCATAGCCGCCCCGAGGGGGGGGGGAGGAAGGGCAAGACAGAGCACTAGTCCCCCTAGCTTTTTTAAAACCAAACATATGTCATAATGACAATATGTTAAATAAAACTTAATGACTTATTGGTTTTCTTTAGGTCGTTGTTTAATACTTCACGAACCTTGCTCCCCCTAGAAAAATGTATGCGGGTGCCTATGGGTACGATATCACACATTTTTTTGTGTAATGTACCATTAAAGAATGGTGCAGACGTGCAGACGGAGCAGCCCAAATGTAAATGTAACATGCGTTCCATCATGCATTCATGAAAGATGAAACTTCCATCTATACATGTAATACGTAAACATGTAATTATTATTATTATTGTTGTTGTTCTTGTGATAGTATAGATATTAGATAAGAACATGGTAATCTATTCTGTGGTATGATTGTCCAAGTTTTTCATTCAGCCAAAAATGATTGGTGGTGACACTGTCGTGTGTTTTGCTTCTTTCGTTTGACAGCCTGTTAACTGGGGTCGATGTTTTTTGTTTTTTATTTATTTTATTATTATATCGTTTTTTTTTTTTTTTTAATCGTAGTTGCTCTTACCTTACGAGTTACAACTGTTTTGTAAATTATTATCGGTGTCGAAGACGCTTTCAATGTGAAAAAACTGAAAAGCTCAGCGGAGACAGGAATCGCATTCCGACGGAATTGTGGATGCGTTGTTCGAATTCG
The DNA here is from genome assembly GCA_949715065.1 of Periphyllus acericola. Lineage (NCBI taxonomy): Eukaryota > Metazoa > Arthropoda > Insecta > Hemiptera > Aphididae > Periphyllus > Periphyllus acericola. The sequence continues at coordinate 41,814,770 of OX454266.1, forward strand.
ATTTGGTGCTTTCATTTTTTGGTGTTCTGTGAAAAAATTTATAAATATAAGTGAAAAGTGACACGTTCGTCGGTTCAATAAGTATGTATTTTGTTGGCAATCTCGAATGGCTGAAATGATTTTTTTTTAATTATAGTAACGACTATTTAAATGTTATTATTTTTAAAAAAAACCATATTCTTTTAAGAGTGTACGTAGCATATTAAGTCGTCCGATTCGTCGAGCTCACCGTGAGTCGTTTCCGTCGAATAATAAAAAAATGATTTCGCAATGCGTTCTACCATGCCTCCGACTGGCATGTACTTGGCGGGAGTCGTTCGTTGGTAAAAAATCGTTATCCGTCGGGTCGTTGCGTTACGTTGATCGATTTCGTTCGTGATTGCGTTCGGGTAGCTTATCGTTCAAATATCATTTGCACATTGTTTGATACTTTCAATGCCTTTGTCTAAAGCATGCTAAAAGTTTTCATACTCTTTCTAGACTACTTAGCTCATTTCCAAGTGTTATTTGTAATACTACTAGATTTTCATGAATGTGTAAAAATGTTTTACCAATCCATGTCCAGACAATATCTCAAAATGTTTGCATTTTTTGTTTGCGATTCTTTTATTATTCCTTGGGAAATAACATAATTCTATGTAGTAAACATTGAAAAAATTGTTATTGATTAAGATTTTTATCAGTTTTATTTTCTGTTTGTATATGTACTAAAATTAATGTAACTATACTAGTTTCAATAAGATTAACTACTTCATTCTTGAGCAATAATATTTTGTTTAAAAATATACACTTACTATTTATACCTTAAAAATGTTGAATTCCATAATTCTTAATCATAAATATTTATAATATTTCAAAATGATCAAGTTAATTGGTTCTCTATCTTCTTTTAAATAAATAAAGTTACCAATCAAATCAATTAAATATTTTTAACTGATCTTAGGATTAAAGTTAAGTATATTAGCAAAGAGTATTTTGTTCCTATTGATTCCTTTCATCTCAATCTACTGATATCCTTTTGCTTGGCGTTTTCGTTTATGAGTCGCAACTCATCATCTGGACATTTATGAATTCAAGTAATTCTGACAGCTCGGCTAATGGTGTGAAGTACGTCAACAATTGTTCAATTAAATATAATATTTTTATAACTTAATGGCCATGTTATGTTGTATATAATAATGTGTAATTTATTATGTTATCATATTTGTTTATGGTATTAAACATATTATAATATGATACTGTGTATTGTTTTATAGTATTGAACATGTCTAGAAATGAAAGGCATAGAGCTGATAAAAGAGCTTCATCAAGTCGTGCCAGATCCAAAGGTATTTTTTAAATTAATATTTCTAAAATTTTAAAATAAAATAAAAATATTTTATATCTTACTTAATTGTAGATTCTCCAAGAAGAGAATTAGAAAATGTAGTTAAGAGAGCTCGGAAAGACAGAGATCAAAGTCAGTATTGGATTAATAAAGTTCTAGAAGCAGAAGAAAAAGATCCAAACAGGTTTGTTTGTAAAAATGATTTTTTTTTATCATTTTCTGTATTTATTTAAAATGGGGTAGTCTTTTCCTGGATATTACCTGTTTAGGAAGTTATGTATTTGGTTCTGGAAAGACTTTTAGTACATATTATTGTTTCACTGTTAGAGCAATATTATAATTATTAATTACGTATTAGAATAAGTTATTACTAGGGTTAGGATATTTATGCACTAAAAAATGTATGAATATGTATGCACTTATGCACTAAAAATCAGTTAAATATGCATGAAAAATTTGAAAAATATGCATTAAAAAATAAAGAAATTTTTGGACAATAATCGATATTTTTGTGTTTGATATTAATTGTTGCTTATCATTTTTTTCTTTTTGTTTACTCAATCGAATATGTTTAGCGGTGTTCATATGCTGTTCAACAGTAAATCGACATTCACTACCGACCTTAACTTCGCATAATTTGCAATAAAGGATTGAACCATCGGTAGTTAAAACGTGCTCTCCAAATTCTTTTACAAAACCTCTTAGTCGGTTAGAATAAGAGCTTTTAACTTTAGGCATAACTGAGTGATTTAATAAATCAAATACGTTCACGACAAAATACGAAACGTGCAATATACGGTACTCTACATCGGTCGTAGACAAGAAGGAAACTAACTATAAATTATTAAACGTTCTGTTAAAATATCTGATAAAATTTTAATGGCTCGCAGTTTTAAGATAAGTTTTGACTGTGTCAATTGACGAGGCTTATCGAAAATTCTATTTAAGTAGGTACCTATAGGTATAACCATATTGAATTCTCAACAGTAAATAAGTGATAAATGATAATATGTGAAATACAGATAATCAAACTTATATAAGATTCAGTAAAATATAAAATTACAGTGTTTTTCAGCATTTTGCATCGAAAACCGTCAAATATGCGCTTAAAAACAGAAAAAAACACAAATTATGCACTTTTTTAAAAAAATGGTAAAATATGTAATTATATGCAAAATAAAATTTTGATATTTTGAATATAGATATCATGAAACATATTTCTGTATAAGAATGGATGCTATTGGACAACCTAAAAAAAATATGCAAAATCATAAACATCCTAACCCTAGTTATTACTTTTTAAACTGTTTTTAAAGTAAATGAATTCTGATATATTATATATTTAATTTAATGGTGTGGCCACTGACGGTTGTTGCCATATATTTATAATATTCTATATATATATGTTATATACTGATATAGTTCTAGATTTATATAAAAAAAAATTAGTTCATCAATTCAGATTACATTAACTGTATATAAAAATTTTAAATTTGGTATACTGTTGTTTCCATTTGTCAATTGTAAGCACTAATAATTTCAGTTACACGTATTTTTATATGAATAAAAAAAATTCTCATATTCGTATATTAAATTATTTTTTTTAGTAAAAATTTAAACAGTCTAAGAAAAAAACTGGCTAATAACTGGCAATCCTGTGAGTAGGTTGTAAACAAGGTTACACTCATAGGGTGGGAAAACTGTCTTGAGATAAGAAACCACTTTTTATTTACAACTTTGAAATTTAGAACACTTACTGTAAAAAGTAATTTAATAAATTAATTATTAAGTTCAATGGTACACATCTGACCTAAAATATATATGAGTACAAGTTTGAAAATAGTGGGTATGGATAATATCTATTTCAAAATTCAAGTTTAGTGATAAATAAAAAAATTGCGAATAAACTTTTTCAAAAATACATATGTATTTTTGTATCAATTTTCGTATTATAAATTGATAGATAGAGCTTAATAATTAATTATAACATATTTCATAAGAAATAAATATATTGTTGAACTCCAATAGCTTACTGATTTCTTCTATTTTTAAATCCTGATTACAGAAATTTGTGATTAATAATAGTTTTTTCTCTGTAGAAAGTAGTCTAAGTAGAGTTTTTTGTCATGCTACATTAAATTACTATAATATATTATAAAATTATCATAAACCATTTTTTATTATTCTGAAAGTATATTATTAATTAAGTTAATTATAATATATGCTACATACATTGTTTTATATTATGTGACTTGATTATACATTAGAATATATGTGTAAAAATATTGATTTCAGATGGAAACATTCTGGTTTCAAAGAATTATATACTGATAAAAGATCTAGATCAATTAGTAGACGTTCATCTAGTAGCTTCTCTTCTAGTTGTTCACGTTCATCTATGCACAGGTCAACATCACGTAGGCAACGTAAACCACTCTCACGATCACCTGATTTGAGAAGAACACGTCGATCCTTATCTTTAAGACGAGGATCTCCTTTAAATAGACGTCGATCACCATATCGGACTAGAAAATCTCCCATATCTTTACATTCTAGAAGGAGACGTAGATCTTCTTCAGAGTCGCCAACAGCCAATGGTTCACGTGCCAGACGATCCAGATCATTAAGTAGAAGACGAAGAACTTCTGTACTAGGTCGCAATCGAAGAATACCTTCACCACCTCCAAAAAGAAGAGGATCCAAAAAGCACGGTCGTAAACGTCTTCGAAACTCATCAGCTGAAGAGGTATATATTTTTGTACGAGCGTATCTCGTATTTATTACAAAAAATATTCGTTAATGGTTTTAAATTAAATATTTTAGGTACGTTCTTCAAGTGTTAGTACATGTTCAGATTCTCATTGTTCAGTATGCGAAGCCAGAATACCGATTGGTAGACGTGAACCACCACCAGAACCTTTAGCCAGGCCGAAATCTCCCAAAATGTCTAGACCTGTAATTCCCATTCATGAACGTTCTAGGTAAGTGGTTATTTTTAAAATAATTTGATCTTTATTAATAATTTGATTTTAATTTTAGGTCTAGATCATTTTCAGTTCCGAGGTACACACCTGTAGTGGAAGTAAGTTCCACTACTGGGTTACCTAAAACTGGACCACCTCCAGAACCTATACCTATCAAAACAAAACGTATTAAAAAAGTGAAATCACACAAGAAAAAAAAATCGCATAGATCAAAGTCTTCTCAAATTGAAACAGTAATTCTTATTTGTTTGTTAATTAATTGCAATTTATTTAATGTACTATTATTACTAGGCTGTTTTACATCAACCAACGATTAAAGTAGAATCAATGTCTGAAGAAGAATCTAGTGTTGGTGGTTCAGACATGCCAATAGGTTCTTCATCTGGAGGACATTTAACATTATCTGAACGTTTTAGTAAGATGGCTCAAATGGGCCGTGCTCATGAGTTACCACAGAGAAGTCTTCGGGTGACAGCTGGTGATGATTTTAGAGTTGAAATTGGTTCACCACCTCATCCATTCCCCACTCCAGCTATAGGGTAAATATTAAATTAAAAACTTATATTGTATTTTGACATAACTTAATTAACTCTATGTTATTAGGTCATTACCAGAGGGTACATCTATTGAAGATGTGAAAGGCCGTTTTGCTTATTATAAAGATCAAGGGTATTTAGGTGATCTAACATTAACTGATTATGTCAAATGGGAAGAATGGTGGTACAAGTATCAAGATTGGTTAGAGGCAGAACGTGCATATGACGCTCATTTAGATAGGTATAGAGATAGACGATATAGAGATGAGCCTCCTATATTTTGACATGAGAAAAACCCCATGCATGGTCACCAGCAATATATTGAATCCGAAGATGATGGGTAATAAAAAATAATAATAACCATAAGTCAATAAAAAAAAACAGATTAATAAAGTTATGGTAAAAACTTGTGATCTGTGCGTAGACAAATATTTTAATTGTGTAAGACAAACCATGAAATACTACATTTGATACCAACTATACTATTAATGAAGCAGCTTCCCCTATTACATGTTATGTCTTCACTATAGTTATTTACCTAGCTCATTAATTTAAGTAGGTAATCAAAATTGAGTTATTATTACTTTTATTCATTTTAATTATTTTGGATAAAAAAATGTATTTATTTAACGCAGCTTTTATGTAATATAATTAGAGTATGGTTATTTATAGACATGATGTAAATTACTTATAAAGTTAAAATTTTGTGAAAGTGAATGTATAAAACTTTTGACTAGCAGATATGTATAACGAAATATTTGAGTCATTTATGGTTAATTAAGTAAAGCTATACATTATATTTTTAATTTTAGTGAAAACTAATATTCAGTTGAACATACTGTTGTTGTTAAAAAATAATATCTAATATAATATTTGAGATTTAAAATCTATTTTTGTTTTTTTTTTTTTAATTCTATAGTTATAGAATAATCTATGCAAATGTATTATTTTGCTTTTTTAGGTGAAATAATATGATATCAATACGAGTATTGATTTTAATTGGAATTTTTTTTAATTATACAATGTATAGTGTAGTTCAAATAACAAATTAACATTTTGAATAAAATCTATCTTAATGAATTAAGGTATTACTGTTGTTAAATGATATTTTATGGTTGTTATTTATTTATTATATTATGTCCAACAAAATGTGTAATTCATATTTCATAATGATTATATGATAATTTCTACATTCCATTTAAAGATCACATTTTGAGTGATTTGTCGTTTTGTTTAATTCAATTTGTTGGTTTATTGAATAAAATATTTGTACAAACATATTTTAATTTGGAGTTAGTATCTTACAAGTTTTAAAGGAAAGCATGTAGGCCAGATATAAATTAATAATGTGCCTTTACACTTGTACTGTAATTTTTTAACAATACTCACTCCTTATTTATGCGTAAAAATGCTTAAATTTGGAATTTTTTTCTAATGTTCTAATTACCTACCTTAAGACCTATGTTTTCTACAACTTTTTTTTTCATGCCAACTATGCAAACCTTGTTTATTAAATGGAACTCCATTTTTTTTATGCGAAATAATGTTTAGTTAATTATTCTGGAATTTATGATCTTCTATAGTCAAAAATAGGACCAATGCTTTCGTAATTATTCGAATCTAAAATTGTGTATGAAAAGTGTAAAATCTGTATTATCTCGAATTGCAATAAGTTATTACATGTAATTAGAAATTATATCATAATATTAGGTATCATATAAGACTATTTTCCTTAATACTTAAATTAGAATAATACAAAAACTACTTGTGTAAAGGCACATTTAAGGTAGTGTGAAAACAAAGCCTTAATGGTCACTTAACATTATATAAACAAATCCAAATTTAAGCAATTTTATGGCTTAAAAGGTGTTGAGTATGGTTAAAAAATCACCCGGTGTATCAATATATGTATATATATATATATATATATATATATAGGTATATTGATTTTTATAATGCACATTGCTAATACATTTTAAGAAGTTTGATTATCTGCTTGAAGCACCTTCCAGATTGGTTTACAATCATTTTTTTTTATCTTAACAACTGGAATTAGTCTGTAAAGATACAAGATTTATACTAGACGAGTACTTTGGTAAATATATTAGATATGTGTTACATTTAGATACAATCGATATAAATATTTGTTAAATATTTTTCACTGATCACTCAGAATATTTTTCTAAATATAATGACTATTATTGTTCTCGTACCACCAAATTCTTAAAAATATATTGAATTACATTAATAAAGAACCAAATTTTGGCATTTTTAGTTGGTGACCAGTCTAAATGTAATTTGAACTTGAAAATTAATCATTCGCTAATTTGGAACCTTCTCAAAAAAGGGTTTTTGGTCAAATGTGGTCTACTCATCATACATTAAAAGCTATAAGATGTATAACTATTATGTTAAAATTAATATCACTGACTCCTGACCATATCCTGTAATTTTTATTGTCAATTATCTTCTGATATTTTCTTAATAATTAGTTTGACTGTACCCACTAGACTACTAGAGTGTTGCATGGAGAAAGTGTTGGAAACAGATGACAATTTTCAACAAATTTTTTAGTACAGAAATGTTTATTACTAACTTAGTGTCGAATACCACAAATTTCTCAGTGACCCATTAAATGTTACGTATGTAATGACTAATGACCATGGAATAACTTATTTTTGACTTATAAGATTTAAATATAAAAAAAATCTTAATTTTGTATAAATAAGGTTTATTTAGAATAAATTACGGAAGGACATAAGAATCTATGTTTATTAGTGTATTTTCCTTCTAAATGTTTTAGATGGTTCTTTTATAAGCTTTATTTTTAAAATTTTTATTTTTAACTATTGTGAGGAGGTGGGTGTCAGCCATCAGGGTAAAATTATTTATTTATATTTTTGATTAAACTGACCCCACAGATTACAAATACTTATTGTTATCAAACTTTAACGTAATATTTTTATTTTTACTATTAAATAATTCCGGGTAGGTATTAGGGAAAAATTTTTAAAATTAAAAAGAGAAGTTTTTTAAATTTTAAATTTTGTTTGCTGTTTGATATTATTAAGACTTATAATAATATAAACCTCTAACACAATTATATTTAAATACGTATTTGTACAAAAATAAATAATATTTATGGCAAAGAAAAGTCTTTATTATTATGAAATAATTTAATATAATCACTATTAATATTGTAATTTTTCAATGCATTGAAAATAAATTGATTAAATTCATCATTTCCACAAATGAGCCATAGAGTTTTTATGCATTGTTGTTTGTTAATTATTTCTCCAATAATATCACATGAAATTCTTCCATCCATAATATTTTCGTTGTACCAAAATGATTTTGAACATACTGACCAATCACTCTCTCTAGTCAAGTATAGAAGTACTGCACAATTCCAATAAGCAGCATATTCAGCTAATGTCTTGCGCATTAGTACACCATCAAGAGTCTTACATGAGTAATGTAATCGTAATAGTATATCACACTTGTTGTTATCCAAAATTGACCTTATAAGACCTAAATAGGCAGCTATACCGGTACCAGCGCAGAACATAACAATTGACTCATAACCTTTATAATCAATTCCACCCGAAGGCCCACGTACAAGAATAATATCGTTTATTTTCTTCTTTAATAATAATTTGGTAAATTGTCCATTGGAATAAGCTTTAATTATGACATCAAATGAACATTTATCACTCAACGCTACTGGTGTATATGGTCTAGTAACCCCATCTGATTTTATGAATACATGCTGGGTATCAGTGATTGGCAATCGCCCACTGACAGACGGGGTAGCAGCAAATGTATACATGTACACATTATTACCAAGATCTTGGAAGGAAATTATCTTGTATTCTTTGAACTTAGTATTCGACAGTAAATCTCGTCGAAGTTGATCACCTTCATAATTTTGACGGCATTTCCAGCGAGAATATTCTTTTTCATATACATCCAATACGCAGGGCACACATCCTGAACCACAGCAGTCCGATGATGATGGACGTTCTGGAGGTGGATCATACAAGGACATTTTTAGTGGTTGCCATATAAAACAATCATAGTCATTACTGTATTCAGTTTATCAATATTACTTTCCGTCCACATTAATCTGCTATGGTTGTCATGACTCATGAAAATACTTGGCTGAACTTTTCAGTCATACTTCGAAGTAGGTACTACAGCAGTAGTGCCGTACTCAATTGTTAAAACTAATTACTAAGTACTAATATAGTATATAGACTATGTAATTCAAAATTAATCTACCAACGCCTGAACAACATACACTCGTATCACTATTCAGTATTCACTAAATAAAAACACACTTCAGTCCTTAGATTTCAGAACAAAAAGTTAGTTATTTCGTAATCATATCACAGTACCGCGACAGCAGCAGCAGCTCTATTATCATTGCTTTCAGTCGGGTTCATCAGGTGGTCCTTATCATTTATCAATGAGCAGTTGCAGCACATGTAAGCACTTAGCACGGTCTTTGAAGATATCTGAGAAGACAGACCGTGCTATGAATCACATAATTCACATAAACTGTAGTTGCTACTTGCAGCAGAATAAACATACTTAAGTCCCAAAACTCTACTACTCTGTTACAGGAAAAATGGCTTTTTTGACTTCTTGTTTATATTTTAATACTGTTGGTAATAAAAACCATACAACACAACTCCCAGAGTTCATAATATTTTCTCAAGAAATTGATGTTTTATATAGCAATACTAATACTTTAATGTATCCTAATTTTTTTTTTTTTTGGTGTAGGCTGCAGCCTGTAAAGCTTGTACTTATTTACGACCCTGTGTTAGATTTGTATGACTATTTATAATCAATGATATTGAACAATGCTTTTATAAGTACGGCTGAGAATACAATGTCAAAAAAAAACCAACATTTTTTTTCATTTCAATACTTGTACATAATTTTTCTATTTTTAATCAATATTGATAGAAATTATTTCAAGATTAATAACTGTCAACCATTATCACAATAACACAATCAATAGAACTGAGAGTTCTTGACTTTTTAACCTGAACGAGGTCCCTTAGGTTAGCTATAGTATAAGTTTGATTGAAATACTCTTCAATTATTTTTGTTGTGATCAAATGTACAACTTTAATAATATTAACATCTTGTAAATTTAATGAACAACATAGAACAGGTGTTTTTTTTTAAGAAAAGCTTACAATAATTATTTTTTACAGTTCATAATGATTAATATTCCAGTCCTCTTGTGGTTGTTTGTAAGTTTCATTATTCATAAGTACAAAGTTAATGCCTGGACCATAATATGGAATGATATAATGTGATCCATCAGCAGGACGTACAATCTGAGTTGCGATCAGAACTACATCGATTAGCTGTCCAATGAACATGAAACCGAGTGTACATAGTTTCAGTAGACCTATTGCAGGATAACCCAAGTAGAAGCGGTCCACGCCAAACATGCCCAAAAAAATAGACAGTAAAAGTGTTGTGTCATAATGATAACCATTGCTAGAACACCAATAGAGTTCAGTTAGTTAAATAATCTAGACTAAAAGATAGTAACATAACTCACGTCCACTTGCATGGGAATTCTTTCCAAAATGTTGAGTTTTTTGTTTCTAAGCACACAATACCATCGCCTGCTTTACACCGTACTTAAAAATAAATTAAATATGTCAGTTTCGATAAAAGTCAAAATAATTCTAACTGATAAAATAAGTTTCAAAAACCTTGAGCGATATTGTCTTTAGTGCAACCACGTAACTGCTGAGTTTCTGGGTCAATGAATTCATATGCAGGGTCAGGGCATATGAACTGGCCCATCCGTAGATTTTTACAATCCGTTTGATATTCGACCGTCTTCCCAGGGACGGGAGAATGTGCAGAATGTACACAGTAAGTCAAAACGATCAAGAATAACCAAACTGAAGTCATGGCATTATCGACCGCATTCTCGTGGGAAAAAAAATGTATTGTTTAATTTCCTATAACAATATTTTAAATCTAATGACTAACACTAGAAATTAATATAGTGAAAATATTTATGTAAAAATAATATTGTACTTCGTAGTAAAATGTAAATAAATAATAATAAAAAATAATAATACAATATTGTTGATTGGAAATTAAATGATAAGACGTTATCTGATTCTTTTAAATTTGTTTGTTTTTTTTTTGAACTGTATAGATAATGGAAACAGTGTCTCCAATCTCGTTAAAATAATTATGTTATTACACTTTTGCCAGGTTATTTGGAGAAAATGTAATATATTTTAAAATAAAAGTCCAACATTGAAGATTGAACCACTATTTTCAAAAACGTTTTCAATACTCATTAGCCAATATCGTTGAACAACGTAAGGTTTGTTAGTGATCCGCCTGTCTCTGAATGTTTCGAACTGTGAATGTTCCTGTTGAATAATTGTATTCCTTTTGTATTCTTAAAAAATCAATAACTTCTGACTTAACAAAATATTATATACATAATTCTTACAGCTGAGTTGTAGGATTTGTGTATCATTTTTGTTATCTGCAATGTGCATGTACATTTAGTTATTGTATTTCTAGAAAATATCATGATGCTGGGAAAATATTTTAATGGTTCGTTACCAAATGATGTACACGAAACAGTCAGGGACGTGTGGGTGAGAGCATTGTTGGAACATTACAGTGCACCAGATCGCAGGTGCCATGGTTTGGATGATTTAAATGATTGTTTTCAACAATTTGAAACTGCTAAAACCTATATAAAAAGTCCCAACGCAGTTATTTTAGCCATAATATTTCGATAGTAAGTATGAACATTGACTAATATGTTGGTTACATTAATACACACTTTACCTTCTTTTAGTTTTGAATATGATCCAAAGGTAGCTGACTGTAGCGAAGCCAATATCAATCGCTTTCGAAAGTTTTCTGAAGAGTCCAAACTCAATATGGTACGTTTTTACAGTATGCTCATTGCTAACACAGTAATACATGTGATTTTTCCCCTAGGATACAGTTTTGTATGATAATGTAATTTCATTACTAAAAGTTGGTGCAACTAATAGTACAGATGAACATAAGATTGAAGGATGCTATGGAGGTGAAGATAAACACTACTTTTTAGATGTAGACATGGCAATCTTAGGCATGGGACCAGCTGATTATGAGAAATATACAAATAATGTTCGTGAGGAATATGCATTTCTTAATGATGAAACTTATAAAGAATTACGTGTTAAGGTATGTAATCATGATAAATTCTATGCTATTAGTTAATATTGTTTCATGTTCACAGGTTCTTGAAAGTTTTTTGCAAATACCCAATATCTACGCAACAAAATTGTTCAGAGATAAATACGAATCTGTAGCTAGAAATAATATTCAAAGAGAAATCAATTCCTTAAAATCTGGAACTTTTTAAAAATATAACTTATCTTTAATGTATTGTTATTTCTTTTAAGTGTATTTTTTTCATTAAATTGTATGTGCCAGCCAGGGTTTTATGTTTTAAATTTTTCCCTGAAAAACACAAAAAATAGAATGTATGTACTTAAATGTTTAGTAGGTAATATTTATAAAAATAATATGTAATATGACCTGATGCTATATTTAATTATAATTTTTTTTTTACTATCCATATTCATTCACTTTTTTTGATGTTGTACACATTTCAAGTATCATTATGTATCTTAATATCCAGCCCAACATTTTGCAACTAATTTTTAATAATTTTAAATTTATTTTATTGATTGTATTTAGTTGTAATATTGTTTAAGTTTTATGAAATATCTTTAACTATTTATGTAAATAATACATAAAAAATTAAAAATAAATAAGTTGTAGATTTATTGTTGTCTTAAGTCCTATTATGTAAATCAATTATAGTTAATGAGCATTCAGGGGTGTCTTTCAATATTTGCTTGTATAGGCCAGAATAATGACTAGTCCAACTATTGAATTTATTACTTATTAGCCTATACCATCTAAAAAACTGCTTGTAATGATTCCTTAAAAATTATCATAGTTTTTTAATTTATATTAAACTAGATAAAATCACCATTATATTTTACATGCTACATATTAAAATAAACTCCAATGTGTAATGTTCTAAAAGAGAAAACAAATTAATAATGATTCTTTGATGAAGTGTAATAATCTAAATACTATATGACTAATTACTTTTAATGCTACTTATGATTGTAAAATTTGTAATTTTTACATTGTTATCTGACTTTTTGTTAAACTTATAGTTATTTCTTTATAATGTAGAATTCATTCATCAATATTATTGAATTTTTTCGTATATATGAAGGAATATAATTAATTCATGATATTCTGATGTGTGGTTAGAATGTTAGATCAATTAATTTTGTTTCTAATACATGTTTATAACCGTATTTATAATAATACGGTAATAATAGAAACTATTAAAGAAAGCTAATTGAATAATTTCTGCTTTTTAGATTAAATACAGTTATAATTATTAACCTTTTTCCAATATTTCTAGGGAAATAATTTGTTTGTTGAATTCAATTAATTTTACTGATAGGTATCTGATTATAGTGAGATAGATTAGTTAGATATTTCATTAGTGGTTTGCTTTACATGTTGAAATATAGTTTTACTCGTTGTGAAATAAATAAAATGGTATTATGCATTTTTAAACATGTATTCTTATTATTCATACATGAGTGAATTAGATTCATACTATATATGTTTATAATATATAGGCATATTTGTGAATGTGTCGTATTAAATTATTCACAACTGTTTCCTGTTGAAGCTGATAATTCTTGTGGTTTAATTTATAAATAATATAATTAATCACTCATATTGATTAAATATTTAACTACTTTCTTTTGTGCTTATGATTTAAAAAATTATTAATAGATTTATCATTAATTATTATTACAGTTTAGTTTTTTTATCATGTCTTCAGACTTGTGATTTATTACATTAAGTCTAAAGATTATTACTTATTTGTTATTAATTACAAATATAACTAAGATACTTTTTAGGACAATAAACCCCTTGTAAAAAAATATTTTTGTCACTTAATTTGGTTTCTTTTTAAATTGAGTATGTAACTAAAAACTATAGTGACTGTATAGCGTTCTTGTCTAAGCTGACATTTATACTTATACCTTTAATATTTCATATGTTAAATAAATATACTTACATTAAATCTATGAATATACTCATTGTGATTCACATATTCTTATATATTCTAATAATTTTTTATGTATTACATAATTATGTTAATTTTGTTGTTGTAATTGCAATTTACAGTGTTAGCAATTTGTGTGATTTGTATATCGTATATGTATTGGACTTACAAGATAAATAAATTAAGATTGTTGATTATAATATAATTTACTCAAATAATTTGGACATTAAGATGTGTTGATAATCAAACATTGATTAAAAATGTTTTACATTCATTAAATGTATGCATTTTAACGCTAATTCTTTACAATACATAAATATTTGCAGTGATTTTGCTTAACATTCCACTAGGAGCAAAGAATTAAAATGTTTATACTCAGGATCCAACCACCTACACATTGAATACACTTGTGAATGTTTGATTAGGAGTCTAAGGCAATTCTAAGCATTTCTTCTCTATCATAATTCATATTGCACATCCAGTGCCGGGTTAACGAATATGCCGCCTGGGGGCAGATTTTAAAATGACGCCCTTTATAAACCTGTACCCAGGCCCACGCCTAGGGTGGCATTTTTTAGAGGCGGCATTTAACATTTATGTATACTAGATAATTTTTAAAAAGATTCCTAGTACCTACTTATATAAAATCGTGTGTAGTGAAAAATAAAAATCAATAAAAAAATATAAAATTTGGTCAGTATGATACTATGATCGGACAAACATAAATGTGTGTTTACGCTTTTGGTCGACCGTCGACCGTAGCAAGTTGCGGTGTTCTCTTGACGGTTTTTAATCGGTTCTGTGAATCAGTTTTGTCTGGCACCGATAACGTGTTTTGTTGTTTTCAATTTTAACTATACTACGCTATAATAATAATATGGTCTTTCTTTTTACTAATAATACGCTGAACGCTAATTCACGTAATAATTCTGTGGTAGGCGATTCGATATAAATATCTAATATAATATTACTGTTTTTATATTTTGTTATACACATTTTTCAATGAATAATTCTTTCTAAAAATTAAAATACATTAGAAAAATTCAAAACTTTCGTTTTCACCGTTAATAATTTGCCGCCCCTAAAAAATTGCCGCCCGGGGCAACTGCCCCCTTTGCCCCCCCCCTCCCCCTTAACCCGGCACTGTGCACACCCTAAGGATAGGTAATGTAAGTAAGTAAGTAAGTAGATAAATAGTAAGTTAATACTAACCAATGGAAAAAATCTAATAAAAAAGAAAAAATCTTACTTTGAGGTACCTACCTAACCTACAATGCTCTGTATATTATAAATTTTTTATATTTATATTTAATTAATTGTTTAGTCAAATTTTTGTTTTTCAATGATATATTAAATTATAACTTTTATTACATCATTTGAAAAATCATAGGAACTGAACACCGTTTTTTGTACTTACAACAATAATTATCTGCACTCAGTGGCGGATTTAAGGAAAAAGGCCCAGGTGGCATACGATATAAGGGGCCCAAGAAATATGAATCGTCGTAACTAATACCATTGATTATAAATACTAGTAATAATATACTATTTGAATCGCTAACTGCAGAAACGGGACAAGTCCATTTTTATCAATTTTGATTTTATTATCATTTTTCGTTAAGCACGTGTAAATACATCGTTTACTGCAGAAAGGAGTCAAATCCGACTATCCAAACGCTAGATATAGTGTTTGGAAATTTCACTTTACTGCAGAAAGGAAACATGTCCATGACATGTCCTGTTTCTGCAGTAAACATCTTTTATATATAATTATTTATTAGTCATATCATTTATTAATCATTACATCAATAATGATATTGGCAAAGAAGTTGAACGGCTCTATATTTTTTGTGATAACTGTGCAGGTCAGAACAAAAACAACGCAATTATTAGGTTTTTAATGGGTTTGGTGCAAAATAACAGATTTAAAGAAGTCCAAGTTTTATATCCAATGAGAGGTCATTATTTCATGCCTTGTGACCGTGATTTTGGGTTGATTAAAAGATCGCTAGTAAAATACGAAAGACTATACACAATAGACCAATACATTAATTTAATTTCCGAAGCTTCGAAAATTCCTAACAAATTTTCAGTCGTAAAAGTTGATCAAAACTATATAATTGATTACAAAAAATGGTGGCCAACATATTACAAAAAAACATGTTTAAGTAATGCCTCATACGGGAAAAATGTACCGAGAGCTAATAAATCATCATTTGCTTTATCATCTTATCATCACCTCACTGTTTCATGTTCCAATAAAAACGAAATTAAATGTCGTGAATTTATAAATGCGTTGGTTGAACATACATTTCGTCTTCGAAATTCCACAACGGGCTTTTTATTTCCAATCGACAAAGCACACAACGGAAAGTTGCCAATCAACGAAAAAAAGTTGGAAGATATCAAAAATACATTGAAATTTATCCCGGAGGAGTATATTGGATTTTGGAAACCAATAAGTGAATGGCCTTCAAAATCTGATGAAAATGTATTAGACTAAAAATATAATGAAAAAAATGTATTAAAAATAATATCATCAATGTATTTTAATTATAAGTTGTAGTTCAAAAAAAAAATTGTAAAACGTAAAAAATAATTTTATATTTATATTTAATAATAACATAAGTTATATAAGTTATATCTGGTAAAAATAAATTGATGAATAAAAACAATATTTTGCAAATTTTGATAGTGTTTCTCTCCCTACATCAATAAATAAGATATGAAAACGATGTTTTCTGCAAAAAGGAGACATGTCCATAACTTAAATTTATTAATTACCAAAAAAGTTATACAATTTTTTTTTTACAAATTAAATAAAATTTTTAAATGATTTAATTAAATATAGAGTCTAAAAGTTCGAAGTTTTTACATTAAAATTTCATAAGTTGTTCAAATTTTCATCATTCCTGAAAAAATAGGAAAAGTGGACTTGTCCCGTTTCTGCAGTTAGCGATTCATTTATAATCAATGCTAATACGTAACTAATACTAACTCGTGAGGGCCTCCCTCTTAAAACACTGTTAAACTAGATAGGTATTGAAACAAAATAAAAAATAAATACATTTATTTAAATCGTACAAACTGGATATAATTTCTAAATAACCTTAACAATATAAATAAAAATACATGCCGGTGCGCGGTGTATATTTGACAGTATAATATGGGCAACTATAGTCACATAACCAATTTACAACACTACACAGTATTATTATTACTGATTTCTTATTATTATTACTTGATGTGTTACAATATAAAACTTCACAAACAAAAATGACCATTCACCAATTATATTTTAATTTTTTTGTTGAAATTAAAATTAATGAAGACTGAAGACTGGGTCCGGGGCCCGGGGGCCTTTTCGGGTAGGGGCCCAGGCGGCAAATGACCATTTTTTTCCCGTTAAATCCGCCACTGTCTGCACTATGAAAATGTTGTTATGTATATTTTTTTAGATTCTGAGTGAACTGTGAAGACAGAAGAGAAGAATTCAAGAATGTACTGGTTTAGTCTATAGTTATAGGTAATCATAACTATAGGACTATAGGAGCTAAAATATGTATGCACATATGCTGGAAAAAATTATTAAATATGCATGAAAAAATGTAGTATATACCTACACGACAGTCGACAAATGTATAAAATATGTAAGGAATTGAATATTTAAGAGGGCATATCGTATAAATGAATATTAAAAATATCACCCATAGTAAAAACTTTCAATTGGTATGCCAAAACCATTAAAATTAAAAAATGTTGTTAAAAATTAAAAAATGTAGGTAGTTTATAGTCTACTACCTACCTATAAATATTATACAATTGATAAAAATTTAACTATTTAAGAAATTATTTTATTTATTATTTTTTGGCAGTCTTCTTGTTCTTGAATATTACTGTACTTGGTAGTTGGTTTTAACTTTTAAGCAAAGAAAAGCTCATACTTACATGTAGGTAAACATGATATTACCATGCAAATATACAATTAAATCCAAAATTGAGGAAGTATGCAAAATATGCATTTTTAAATTTTCGAATTTCTAAACTAGTTTTTATATAAATATTTAAAATATATCTAGATCGGTCTGGTATAAATAGGAAGCGCATACAGAAAAACATGCAAATACTTCAATTTCCTATGTATTAGTAGGTACCTAATTTCTATTATATTAGTATGTAATTATTATTGATTTAAAATACCAAAATATATTTTTCAAAATGCAATCCTCTTTTGTGTTCCTTATTTAGTTTTGTAACGTATTTTAGTCATATTAAAATTGTATTCTAAATTAAGTTTTTTTTTGTCTTTTTATCCGTCAATTGGTATATAAGTTTTTTATAATTAATCACTAATCAGGTTGTATTTACTATTTATAATTATATACATTATATAAAAAACTTTAATCAACATAGTCAATAATTAGTGGATTGGATTGTGAATATTTTATTTGAAGTTTTGTTGAATTTGAAAATGATAATACTATACCGATCATTGATAAAATATTACCATATTGTTTTAATACAAGTACACATCGTCAAGACACCCGTGTAAAGTATAATATGAAAATATATTATCAACATAAAATGAAATAGGTAGGTGGGTTATAAGTTATAAGTTATAAGTTCATTAAATTCAAAGCCCATGAGCCACACTGTGAATGTCGAAAGAATCCGAACTTCCGTAATTAAATATTAGTTTTTTATCCATATTATATAAGTCGTTAAAAAATGAAAACTTGTGAAAAGGATAACGGTGATACAACCATAGCCACAAAACACTGCCCATGCTCAGTGCCCACATTTTCATAAAAATTAAAATAATTATTAGTAGGTACCAGTGGGTACTACCGAAATGACACAAAGTCTACATTTCTGCTCCGGCTTTAATGTCGCGCAGATGGCTGCAATAGCGGAACAAATGCAGTCATCTCAATTTAACGTCTATCATTATAATTTAATTTGAATTCAATCTTATTTAAACTTCTTATTCACATTATACTAATTGGTTGTTTCGAGAAATATTTGTTTTTGTCATGGACCATTACGGGTTATCGAACCTCTAACGTCAAAACTTATAAGTTATAAGTTAAAACAGATAATTTGGATAAAACTTCTGTGTATTTTACAAGGTGGATTCACCTTAGTATTTAATATTCAATTATCTGTATCTGTCTCTTTATCATTCTCTCTCTCTCTATATATATATATTCATATATATTCAGGGTGTCCCAACGGGATTTATATAGAGCGATATCTTCCGTGTTAATGGAGATTCTGTTTTTCATGAGCATACCTGGGTGAAGGCAATTTTGTTGACAATAGTTTGGTAAATTTAATTGTATTTTGAAGTAGTTAAAAAATTAACTTTTTATTTTATAACTTTTATGAATTTCGAAGATAGTCATTGAATAGGACTTATTTTTCTAAACATTTTGACGGTCCAACATTCAATTTTCATTAATTTCTTGATTTTTATTAATTATTTTAGTTTACAAGAAAATAGTGTACTATTGACACAATTTTAAATAATAATATTATCAGCAAACTTTATCGGGAAAATGATGAAGTGATAATAATTTACATTATTTCTTTGTAAACTACAATAATTATTAAAAATCAAGAATTTAATGAAAATTAAAAGTTTAGTAAAAATATCAGAAAAATAAGCCCTTCAAAATGGCTATCTTCGTGTGTAGAAGTTATTAAATAAAAAGCTAATTTTTTAACTTCTTTAATAAAACATTTACCTATATTTACCAACTTATTTTTTATAAAATTTCCTCTGCCCAGGGATGCTCATAAAAAAAAAGAATTTGATTATCTTTATTAACACGGGAGACATCGCTCTGAGTAAATTCTGGTGGAAAATTCTTTAAATATTACTATATTAGCTGGCAGCTGCATTACCCACCAACCGACTTCACTACTTCACACGGCATGTATTAATGTTTGATTTTAATAATTCAGTTTAAATAAACTATAAGGAAAATATGGGGTCTTCCAAAATAGTTGGACTGTATGATAGTGGGTAAGAAAATATCAATGCTAAGCTGGTGGTAGAAGATGGATTCCACATATTATAATGGTAGATAATTCGTCCGGTAAATTGAAGATCGTGGATTTGAGTTCAATGAGCCGCTGCCAAGGATTTATAATTTTTGAGATTATATGTAATACCTAAAATAATGTTGATGTGGATTGATAGTCAAGTACTTGTATTTATGTTACCGGCAATCTGTTGATGTTGAATATAACGTTCTGTAAAATCCCGTGTACTAGTTGGTAATGTAAGTATTACATTTCAATGTTATTTTAAATGATGCACAGGCAATCTATACAATTCCTAGGATTTATGTAGAATACCTTAGCTAAGTTAGGTAAAGTATGATGCTTATAGAAATAATAATAATAAGAATAAAATGTTTATTATTTTAATAATTTATTTTTAATTTAATTATTGCAGCATATATAGTTGATGCGTGACATTTTGAACTGCATCAAATACTTTTTTTATGCACAAAATTTTTTTGACTAGCAATGAATTTGACAGAATCGCGATAAGACAATTGGAATACTTAGTGAGTACACATTTCAAGGAAACACTCATGTTTTCCCTAGTCAGCACAACATCAATGTGTTAGGAAATTCGGTAAGTACTAGTTAGGTATTACGAAGTTCTCCTTCCACACACATATCAATATTTTATTGCTCACAAAATAGCGCATTCGTCTCGTGTCTTTGGTAGAAAACTTGCATTTTGTAGAAAATTTAAAACCTACATAAGTGCATTTCCAAATTTAAGACATATAGATTATAATTACATTACCTAAATAAAAGTTAGAATTCAAATTTAAGAAATTGCTGTCTCCGACTACTGAAAGCTGATGAAACAATCTTGAATTAAAAAGTTAATCGAAGTCTTCTCGGTAATTATTATGGCCTATTATGTTAGATTTAAGACTACGAATAAACCAACGGTGAAAGTTTCGTTTAAATCGAGTCAGTATTTTTGCCGTTATAGAGATTATCCTGGACAAAGAAAAGCTACATTATTTTATATATTTAAAGTCTTAGAGATGTAAAATGTACTTAGTTCTTACGAATATTTGAATAATATTTCAAATATAAATCATATACGTATAGCTACACATAATTGTTCAGTGTAAATTACATTTTTTTGTTAAGAGTTCAAAAGTTATTATTTTTTAACTTATAAAGTTATATCTAATGTAATAAAACTTAATAATATTTTTATAAATTTCCAGATGGGCCAATTAAGTTAATAATTAATGTTTACATAACATAAAGTAAATGTTCCATTTCGTTAATTGTGTAAAGTGTAATATTTGTTTAAATTCATATTGTTGTGCTCAAAATGGGTATACCGAGAAAAAAGTTAATGATAGGTGCGAAACATGAAAATTGTAGGTAATTTGGTTTATTCAGAATAGAAAAATGAATCCACAATTCATAATTCACTTGTACGGAAAAAAATAAATACAACAATGTTTATCACAGTTGTGACTGGTGTCTTTGTAGACTGCCGCAGCGATAAAATCTTATAGATCCTATTGAGGTTTTGTTGTCCTAAAAATGTTTGTTCGCTAACGGAATGAAATTGCGTATTCTACATTTCTACCATTCTAACAGTTTTTTTTTTTATGATGTTACATTGTTACGGTTCCGGAACCCCGCCGCGCCGCGCCGGCCACTCGTCCACGCGCCCCACGGGGTACGGTTATTATGGTGAACCCGCGGATAATACCGCTCACCCGGCAGCACTGGCGTCGTCGGCCGTCTGCTAATCAATAACGTTGTGCCGACGCACGGGCCGAACAGATGATGTAAATAAACGGCCGGCGTGTTTTGACGAGTTCCCGTGGTGTCTACGGTGCCCGTCGTCAGTTGGGTCGTCTCCGTCTGCGGCTCGTCGTTTGCGCTGTTCGTCGCGTGTCGCGTTGTTTCGTGCTTACGTGCGCCTCTCCCCGCTGCCGCCGCCGACCGCTTCGCAGGATAACAACAACCAGACGGCAATAATGGTGAGTTACTTACCAATTAATTATTTATGATTATGTCGTCTAAGGGAGGGATAAAATATTAACCGAGCACATCGAAGCGTAGTAGCGATTCCGTACTTTTTTTGTCCCAAAACAAAAGAACATAGTACCATCATAATTCGGCCGTGAGTTACGTACCCGCGACAGCAGCCGACCAACGTTACGACATCGATCGGTAACTGCTGCTGCGTACTTACTGCTCTATAACGGAGTATTAATCAAAATGCAACGTTTTCCGACTTGAGTCAGGTCCTGTATGTCATCTTGTAGAAACATAGCAGTCGCGAAGTGTCACGAAATTCTGCGGAGTGCGACCGTACTTGGTTTAAAAGTTAAAACGCGAGATGAGATAGGATTTACTATTTTGTATTTTCTTCGTCGTTGGTGGAGACGGTGATCATTGACATGATTATAATTATTGTACATCGATCCGTGTGTAGGTTATATTAGATTATAACGGCTACGGAGTACGGGGTAGTTTGGATTACATTTTATTTCGTGCGAAAATTGTTATGCTTTTGGAAATGGATTTGCGCACGCGAGCTTGTAGTTTTTTAACCAAGTGTTCTTCCATTGTTGATTTGCCATACCTACACGCACAGCTTTACTAGAATTAACGCCGTACAAAGTTTCCGACAGTTTTTGTACTTTACATGATAAAGGTACCGTTTGATTGCATATCCTTTGCACAAAATGTATTCATTTTGAAACATTATGATAATATGCATACATTGTATCAATAATGCATTGAAATTTATGTGTAGACTGACAACGTATCTTTATACCGCGCAGAAAGTTGATATCGTATGTATTCTACAGAGACACCTGTGTATTTTCCTTTTGCTGTGTAGGTAATTTATTCAAAGTTTGCCATCTACAAAGGCTTTTACTAGTGAACTCTATGAATAAATAATCGCATTTGTAAACATTGTTGCTGTGCAACTTCCGTCCAGTGCATCAAAAGTGAAATTATGGAAGTATCAAATATTTTGTTTTATTTAAACGAAAAGACGAAATAGTTTGGATACGAATGATACGATGTTGAACGCTCAAATTCTCATTGTCAACTTAATGCTATCATTGGTATTAAGTTTTATTTCAAAATTAAAATTAGAATAGTATTTATATGACGTACAAACATTTTTTACTACTAAAACATTAGGAAGTGTCATGAAAACCGGTTTAAGAAACTATTTTAGTTCATATCATAAAATATTAGGGTGGCTCCCTTATGTATTGTACGAGTAGTATACCATGTGTAATAATATGTTTATCATGGTTTCATAGCACGTGACTGATAAAATCAAAAGTATGTACGAGTATACACTACGCACAATTTAATATAATAAAACTTTTCATTATTCCCTGAGATACTACGTGTATTATTATTTATTTTAAATTCTAATATATAATATATTATCAATTGCAAATACTAACATCTAATTACCTAAGTTTGATGTACTTATTATTTTGTTTATAATTTTTACTTAAAATATTTAAAAGTAAATATTCATTACAGTTAGGGTCAAGTTCATTAAATTATTGATATTTTGTTTTTGCAATGTGTTTATACATATATTTGAATTATATTAAATAACGAAATATTTGTTGTGTTTAAGGTTTAATCAACATAAAAATTATCTTTGAATAAATCTGCTATAATTTAGATGTGTATAGTGACTAATTATGCTAAATAGTCTTATGGAATAAACATAAGTAACAACGAAACTGTGTTATGTACGTAGTTACAGAAATTAATATTTTTTATTTTATTCTTAATTCAGCATCAATGACAATATTATAAGCTTAAAATAATATTGTTTTTATAGATATGTTAATATTTAGAAAATATTAGTATTCATAAAGTATAAAGAACCAATAAATATATGACATGGACATTGGACAGACAAATCTCACCTAAATTTAGTGCTTTTTAATAAAGTGCAATGTACAAATTATAATCAGTTATTGACAATCGGTTGTTAACAGATTTTGTTGATTAATAAAGAACGTACAGTGGCCACTCAAGCTAATGTTAAGAATTTGCGATTATTTATTATATTTTAGAGTTTTAGACTGTCATCATTTCGATATTTGTTAATTAGTCATTACAGATTGATTTCTTCTTAAATTTGATTTTAAATAGAAAAATTGGAAACATTTATATAGGTTTTATTTTACCAAGTACTGCCATCAAAATAATATTAGGGTAGGTAATTCTTAATAAAACTTTATCCCTTATAATTAATAATAATTGTTCTTTAATTTTTATAGATATCGTATGATATTCTAGGTATAAATAAAAACTGTTTATACCGATATGGTTTTGTTATAATAAATTTGATAAAATTAAAATTGAAATAGTTTTAATAAGTATAAAATTAATTTAACCGTATTCCAACTACATCTGGAGCATCTTGATAATCTTAACAATATTAATAAATTAGTAAAACAGAAATTCCGAAAATGGTAGGAAATGACACTCGCCAGGAATACTTAACGGATATTTTAAAATTTTTAGAATATTAATGATTTTTTATTTATGTTTATTGAAACCAATTAATATACGTGCATTTATAGTATCAAAAAACTTTAAAAAAATATAAATTAAATTAATTATGATTTTGTAACTGTTATTTATAAAATTATAAACTCAATATGAACGACGTGAAACCTCTTTTGGGGAAGGATTTTTTATCTAAACAGTGTTATTACTTATATGTTATAAGTAAACCATATATTATTATTACAATATTCCTATGGTGATTTGGTTCCGATCGCTGTATGGGACTAGGGAGTCTAGACAATTTCTTAATATTTTGTATTCGTTACGTAGTGTTATTGTGTGAGAAGGAAATTATATTTTTAGTAATTGATACGAATACGTATGATAATAGCATGAGTGTTTCTGTTTTATCGATATGTTCTTCGGCCAAATTCAGATGTAAGTATCGTACGTGCAAGCATAAATCAGTGAAAACGTATAGTTCTGTAAGTGCTTACTGCTTACATAATATGATGAAACAAAAACTAAGAACCTTTCTTTCTGCAATCAATCCGATCCATTTGATGAAGTGATTAGAATTCCGAGAACTAATATGAAATCATCTTGATATGCTCTCGTATTTGAGAACATAATATACGAGTAACTTCTTAAATTTAGTTTTTCTTATTAAAATTAATGTTTGAAAATGTTTAAAATTAAAAATTAAATTTATGGAAATTAAGGAACGACGTTTTAAATTGCTTTAAAAATCGTATTGCTTCATTGTATTAATTAGAGTTTGGACTAATAAAAATAAAATAAGTCGTTTTTAGCTGAAAAATTGGCTGAAACCCTGCAATCGTCTTAATTTGTTGTGATATACAGGGTCTACCACCGAGAATTTAGACATTGAGATAATGAAGACATTCAAATTTTGTTTTCTATTTAAGACTCACAGGGACAAGGACTCTGAATGTTTTAAATTTTAAATTAGTTTGATTTATTTTCGAAAAATTTGAAGAAAGCTCTATTATAGAGCTTATTTTTCTAAAAAAATTGACGTTTCAACATCTTATTTCATTAACCTCATGATTTTAATATTTTTTTAATTTCCAAAAAAATTGTGTATTATTCATTATCATAGTAAAAAAAATAATATATTTTTGCTTTTTTACCAAAACATTTAATTCAATTAAAATATGAAATATCTGTACTCCTAATTCCTAGGTTAGGTTAGGTTTAAAAAAATTAAAATTAATTTTTTCTTTTATAAAAATGTTTTAATATAATACACATTGTTTCTGGTAACTAAAAAAATTATTAAAAATCATGAGATCAATGAAAATAAAATGTTGAAACGTCTAAACATTAAATGTTAAGAAAAATAAACTATAAGATAGCTAACTTCAAATCTTTCAAAAATAATAAAATAAAAAATAATTTTTTTAACTTTTTCCCTAAAAATGCAATTCATTTCAAATTTGATTTATATTTGTATTTCTTGTCCTGGTGAGTTTTATAAAAAAAAACATAATTTGAATAGTTTCATTTTCTCAGGAGATATCGTAATGAGTAAATTCTTGGCGGGACACCTATATATACTTTTCGTAGGTATACCTACATAATTACGAATTTAGTTTCTTATTCTTTAAATATTCAAAGTACCTATAAACGAAGTTTTGATACAATGCTATAAGTTCAGCTTGTGGCTTATTGTTATTATTTATTTTCTTTTAATATATAAATTAAATTAAGTGTTGGTACTGTTTTTTGATTTTTATATAGTACAAAATGTATAGTGCAGTATATGATGTAAGGACCGAATAACAATAATTAAAATAGACATCAAGTTCAAACATTAAACTATTTTAGAATAGAACCAATGATAAAAAATGTTGAAAAAAATAATTAATCAAGGGGTAATTTAAACTAAAATATTTAAAAAAAAAATATATTGCACAAATCTCTTAAAATTTTATTGTTAGGAAAAATAGTTAGAGATTATAAATGTTAAAAGTTATAAACTTAAAAGTTAAAAGTGTTATAACCTCACATTCCGGTTTCAAGCCACAAAATAAATAAATTTATCATCTTACCTTAAGAAACATAAATGAATACGAAACAAAATTTAGTACAAGTTCCAAATTATCTTCTCATTTTTTTTTTCTTATTTCGAAAAAGACTATTGAATGTATCGAAAAATATTTTGTTTATAGTATTATCTGTATCTAAATTTAAATTTATAAAAACTGAGATAAAAACGTAGCTTTAGACTTTTGATGCATTTTAACTCTTCGAAAAAGTTTTTACAGAAAAAATAAAAATACTATAGTAAAACCAATAGGTACACATTCCTTTCGTTATGTTTGTAATCTTAAACACAATGTTGTGTTTACTATTTATGTTAACAAGTTAAATACAATCAGTTTATTAATCAATGTTTCTGAAATATTAGTTCAAGGCTAAACATAATATTTAATATATTTTTACATTTAGAGGAATATTATAGGAATATTATAAATATTGAATCAGTTGGTAGTTCATTTTTTATAAATATTTAACCATGATTTCGATATTTAGCTTTGAAACTCATAAGTATTAAAGTTTACCTATAAGCTTATTAATACGTGGAAATTTGCGAGGTATCCTCATGGCTATTCTCCTTCCTACTTTTAAACTAAAAATAATTATTAATTTTAAGTATTATAATTATCATTTTGTTAGTTGATTTTATGTATTGACATCTTCAAAAAAATATAATTTTTGAAAAAAAAAATTTCTTCATAATAAATGAAAAACTATAAATTATAATAAAATGCAAAAATGCCTAGCAGTAATGACAATATACAATAATAATTAAATAAACACTTAAATTAATTTTAAGAAAAATAACTTATCGTTAAAATCCTTATTTTATACTATTATTTTGGAAAATTATTTTTTTATGAAGGTACCTTAAAACATTGAGAATATATCTATAGTAAAGATAAAAATAAAAATATTATACATTTTAAAATTTAAATGGTAGAAGAAGATAAGTAATATAAATATTATACATGTTGAAGACCGGCATACAATAGTGAATAGGGTAATTTGCTTTAGTTTTAATTTCCTAACGGTATTTTTAGTATTAATACAAGAATTTAATGTTGAAATAAACAATAATATTACTTATATTGAATACCAGAAATAAAATAATTATGTAATACAGTACTATTGAGTTTTAGAAAATTTGAGTACTTAACACTTTACACTTATAGTAGCGTTTATTGATATTTTAACTAATTATTTTGAAATTAAGTGAGACTTAATTATATGTACCTATTAACACAAAAAGTCGTGATTATTACTACAGATTTGAAATGTTTGATTGAGTATATTTTTAGTACACTTATGCATAAATCGAAGTATAAGAAATATCCGAGTATCAGTATCAGTTAATTATTAACTTTGAAGTTGAAATATAGATTTTACTATAACTATAAGTATTTAATTTTTTTTCGCTTGTTTTTTCGTTGTATACTTCTTTAGGAAACTTCTGTTATTATTGTAGTCTGGGTATTGCATATAATTGCTAGTAATAATAATATTGTAATTATCTCGACGAACGTAGTTATCGCAGTTGTTGTTTCCGTCTTCTGTGTTCTGAGTTTTTTTATGATTATCATTATACGTTTATATGGTTCACCACAATTTAAAGCTCTTTTGGGACGTTAATATACAGTTGGTATATGGTTATTATAATCAGATAATGTTCTTCGCATCTCTAACATCAAGTATCTTGTATTTTTTGATAATGTTACAGGTTTCACAGGTATTTGTTTAAAATATTTTTAAGTGATGAAGACTATGGAAATTTAATAAACTTCTATACTTATAAGTTAAGATCAGAACATTATAAATGAAAGCTTGGGTACGTAAGATTTTCGAATTCATATTCATTGGTGTTTTTTGTATAACTTTTTTTTAGTGCCAAAAAAGGGTGTCCTGTGGCTGTACAAACATTGTTTTTTCAAATGGGAACACTATGTTTATACGTAAAATAATATTCAATTCAATTTTCTGGAATTTTAGATGTAACGTTGTCAAAATTCGGATTAGTACTTTTAAAGTTATTCAAATTTAAAATTGTGTATGAAAAATGTAAAATCCGCATTTTCTTGAATCCCAATTAGCATTTACATGTAATTACTAATTATATTGTAATATTTGCCATTAGGTATTATAATATCATTTTTCTTAATACTTAAATAACAATAATTCAAAAACTGCTTGATCGTATTTTGATTTTGATACATCTAAATTCACAGAATAATTACTTTATGAAATACCGCAGTGAACAAAGGGTGTTTCCATTTGAATAAAAAAAGGTTGTATCGCCACAGGACATCCTTAAGATGGCATGAAAAAAAAAGTTATAGAAAACATAGGTTTTATGGTAACTTGAACATTAAATAAAAAAAAATCTGAATATAAGCAATATGACTGCCAAAAAAGGGGTGAGCATGGTTAATGAATCGCTCTGTTGATCGATATTGATTCTTAAATGATGTCAATATATAATAAATATAATTAATTAATTAATAATACAATACGATTTTTTATTGTCAATTTATTGTTAACAATAAACGTGTATATTTCTGATTTATTTAAGATATCCTCGAAAAATTTCTTAAAAGGCATATAGTGTCTCACGAATATGGTCAAATGCTCAAGGTATACTCGTATATCTATTTAATGAAAATATTTTATAAATATTTAATAGTAATAAATACCTTATATTCTAAACAATGACGAAATAAGTATAAATTAAATGTGTTAATTCCTTTAACAATCGTTCTTTAGTAATTTCTTATTGCAGTAGTTATAATTTTAAAGTTTTAAGTCTTATGCATGCTCAAATGAGCATATGTATGCAATTATTTTTAGGTGTTTATGAAGCACATTAACAATTTTTAAAATTTACATAAGATTAAATACGATGTTTTCTTCATTGAATTTTGTGTGTGTATTTTAATCTTATAAATTATAATGCATAAACTAATCAGTCATTGTTAATGATTAATAACTTGAATGTTCTGATTCAACGTAAAACGGTTATGTATATTTTGATAGTTAAATACGGGACCTATTTTCTATTAAGTATACATTATATCATGTATACTTACTTTAAGGGTATCCTAAAAAGTTTTTATAATTTTAAGTGGTAAGGTATTATAGGTTATCCACTGTGCGTGGGGTACTTACTATGAAAATTTAGGTTCATACCATTATTTTAACCTATTAAACAATTGAAAATATCTTATTTAAATCTCAGTAAAATTAATTAAGAACGTTATATTATTGTTATCATAGTTATTAGTTTATTATACTTAATATATTTAAGTACATCACAGTTTATTAAGTTCTTGAAGATTAATTAATTTATTACGCTAGATATATTTTATTAATACTATAATTAATTATTTTTTGGTGTTATGCAAGTGTATTAGTTTTCATGAATTTAATAGTTTTTTTTGATAGATTTAAAATTTTTGGAAAATAGTTATTGTTTCTGATGAAATAATTTAGCGATTTGAAGGTGCATTTTCTGGTGTTATATTCTTAATAATTATTATTAATTTTAATTTTTTGTTGGATGCATGTACAATGTACATGTAACACACAAACATATGTATACAATTACACACACACATGAATGATGAATAAATAGACGGTGTTTGTCGGTTAGCATCAGGTATAGAACAAAGGATGACTGCAGGGTGGTTATACTTTTTTGTATATCATTATCCCTCTTTGAGACGTGCACGAGAGAGACGTTACACTATTTCGATTTTGCAATTGATGATATCACCATATTTTTATAAAGATGGTTTTTAATGAAACGCGACGGCACAAAAATTACATCAAAATTTGTGCATCAAACGGGTATGTACGGATACGTTCAACAGCGGCGCTGCTGTTCGCCGCCGTCCGTGCTGCGGCAGTAGCAGAGCCCAACATCATACAAATTAAAACCGATTACAATAAGTCGTTTAAATCGCTATGCGCGTATTACCGATTTATGTGCTTTAATGCCCGTACGTATTCGTCGCGCCGCGCCCTTACTCCGGCTGGCGGTGTCGACCGTGATAGCGGTGGCGGGTAACGGCGGGTGGTGCCTTACGGCGGCGGGTGGTGGCGGTGGGCGGGCGGCGGGTTCATGTCGGCAGCACGTGTCCGACCGAATGACGCATGCGCTCAGTGCGGGCTATTGATCCTCTCTCTGGCGTGCGCCTTCATCCTCTGCGCGTATTGCGGTCAACTCGGTGGAACGGCGGCGGTCGGCTCTGTATACCCCTCTCATCGTCCTGTATCACCCATTTCCGCGTCCCTTACCCGCCAACTCTTTCTCTTTCACGCAATCTCTTCCTCTTGCCCATATCTCTCTCTCTCACACACACACACACACTCTTTCTCTCCCGCTACTTTTATCCTTCTTTCTTTTTCTATTCGTTTCCTTTTCCTCTACCGTTGTTCTGTCGACGTCACTGCTGCCTCTCTGCCATAATGGTGTGCTGTTCACGTCGACTGTGGGCGAATGATGGGGACCGATGTCACGCGGGCGTACATTACTGTCCGCGCGTGTCCGCTTCTCGCGGTTCTCTCTGCACGTGTCTTTATTGCCAAAATATTGCTGCGCCGACGGCATCGTGTTTTATTAGAAAATTATGAAAAAAATTACACAAAACGGCGCGATGACAAAAGTATATTGAAAATATGTGCGTACAATTATTATTAGTAATTACTGGCGAAAAGACAATCGTTGATCGAGTTGTTATACTCGTGCTCTGGTTTTTTCATCGTATTTTAATTAATTTCACGCTGTAGTAATATTTATTCCGAATAGTTGAGATTATTATTTGGTATTCTCGTTTGAGAAAATTGATGTCACAAATCATTATTTTAATTTTGTACATAATAACACGAATTCCCTGTTATATATTTTACGCAGTCGGTTTAATATGCGAGTTTATTTTAAAATTAAGTGAGGTATTCTGTCGATTTTATAATGCATTTGTTTATAGGCACGTTTATTCTGTTTGTAGTTGTGTTTTAGAAAGTCGTAAAATAATTTTACAAACTTAACAATTTTCAATCGATATTAGACACAACATTTTATTAAAAGATATATTCCTCACGTTTTTATTGTGTTTAAATAGTATATGATGACTATTTTATATTTCCTTGTACATTATTTAATATTGGTTCACATACTAATATTTTGTTTTAAATATAACCATATTAAGAAGTGTTCCATAAGTTGTGTGTGAGTTAGGATAGGGAATTTTTTCTAGTTATCATTTTATACAATTTTCGAATTTTCCAAGCTGTGTAGTACATTTTATACATCTAGAAATAAATAAATTAAAAAATAGTAATATTTTCAAATTTTTAATACAATATCGATGTTATTTGTTTTGTTTTAATTCAAAATATTCTAATAGAAAAGTCGAATGTTTATTTTTTTTTACGAGCATCAAGCCATTAACTTTCTTTTAAAACTGTATTTAACAATTGATATTTTGAACAGATCGCAGTTTAATTTTTGTTTTTTTGTTTTTACTAAAAAAGCCTTTGCTGGTAAGTTCTGAGTGTAAATCCTTTAGTTGATTAGTTTTAAGTATGTTTATACATATTAAAGTAATTAAATAAATATAATATATTATAAATCATAACATTTCGAAAACGATTCTGAGCGAAGGTTGGTGTAAAATAACGTTGAATAAAAATATCGGCATTTGGTATTGGATATTTTATAGAATCTTACAATTTTACAAAAAATATATGATAATCGTCAATATTTGTAAAATCGGTGAGCTTGTTGGTTATTGAACTAAACATTTTTTTTAAAGATAATCGATTCATTATAACCTATTAAGAGTTATGCGTACAATTTTCACCCTACATAAAATATATAATACCTACCTAATTTTATCAAAACAAATTTCCAAGTTTTTAAGGTTTTCTTCTAGCATTGAAAAACTATTAATAAAATGGAAACAATATGTCTTGTTAAAAGTGTCTTTTTTTTTAAAATTTTTTTTTTTACTGTTTTCAATATTAGGTACTCATTATTTATATTCAGAATGCAGTACTGCAAGATGATATTATTTATAAAATATTTTAAAGTATATAACAAATTAATACTATCAAATATATTAAACCATTTTATGTGTTAATGTATTATTTTATAAAATACAATAATTTTATTTTTGAGGAGCTTAATAAAATATTATAGCAAAATTTAATGACTTCCAAGTACATTTATTTTAATTGTTATACGTAAGTTACGGTTAGTACATTATTATTGTAGTTAGAGTATTGTTAATATTTTAGTAACTATTATAAAATTGTTGAGTGGAATCAGAATAAAGCTATGTACAATATACAGCTATTTGAATGCTCAAGAATAAAATAGTTTTAAAATGTATAACAATCAAAATATAATCGTATTTAAACTCGTTACTGGATTACTAACTTCTACACTTAGTTGTAAACTTAGGTTTCAAAAATTGTTCGAAGAAATAAAGTTTTTACTGTTAAATAATAATTTTTCAAGGATGCATTTCTTTACAACCTATTGAATTTTATATATTTTGTATAATAAGTTCGGTAAGATCGGGTTTTTATTTGTTATGTCACTCTTAAAACCATCGAATAACATGAATGATCAGATATGATTAATCTTTATCTTATTTTAATGAATGCTTAAATAATTCATTTGTAGTTCAACATTTTTGATTTGTATGCTTATTAAAATTTGTTCATATTTTGTAACTATTTCTATGATGAATATTTATGAAATATTATATTTTATAACATCATATTGGTAGGTATATAAAATGTAAATATTTTTTTTTTCTTGAAATTGATTTAAAATTATTAGTTTGTGGTGATTTGGGATAAGTTCATTTTTTGGTTGATTGTATTATTTGTTTAGTATGTACGGACTACGTAATAAAATAATTTTGTGAATGCATAAATATGAATGTATATAGAGGACGTTTTTTTTGGTTTTTAAAGTTCTTCTTTAACTATTTGAAGAATATTATGGTTGTAAAAAAATAAAAATAAATGTATTTTAATTTATATATTTAAATTTATATTTTTATTTGAATAAAATAGAATACTAAAAAAGAACGAAACATCTTGGTCGGGTGAAACTCCACGATCGAGCGAGATACAGGATGGGTTAATTGTTGTATTGGTATTTTAATATCTTTTGTACCATTGCTCTCGAAAAAACGATTCTGAGTGAAAGAGGTCTGGTGTATCAGTTTCAGTTCCTAAAGGTAGTTGATATAGTAGTAGAACCAAATATCTTAATAAGATAAGTTGAACTTTTGATAAAAAAAAAGGCATATAGACTGGTAATTGACATCGTTTATTATTAATTCTAACTTTCAGAGTTACTATCACAACAGAATATTCTATGTTATTAATTATTATTACCAACGGTGTATTCAATTTGGATTAATAATTCCATATTGGGTGTATTATTTTTTTATCAGTTGAATAATTGTAAACAATTTAGTATTAAATATTGTTAAAAAAATTGGTTGATTTTATTGAAACTATCAGTAAATTAATTATTCCTATTAAGACATTTGGTTCTACTACTTTATCAAGTGTCAACTATTTATAGAAACTGAAACTGACTGTCCCGACTTTCTCAGAATTGTTTTTTTGAAAGTAATGGTACATTGGTTTCAACTTTTCAAGTCTAAAAGACAATTAATATAGCATTTCTTGTATCCCGCCCGTTCGTGGAGTCTCACCTGACTTTTTATTTTTTTTTACAATTAAATTGCAATTAAATTTAAAGTGTTAATGTTTTGAAATTTCTTTTTAACTAAAAATATCTTTTTATTTTATTGAAAGAGTTTTATTATACTTTATGTTTAGTATTACGAGAGAATTTATTTCACATGTAATTAATGTATACTTATAAAAATGTCGATTCACCAATTTTTTTTAAATTTCTCTTTTGAGAAATCTATCAGAAAGGACGTATCGATCAACATTCATTTGGTTTGAGGAAAAGTAGTTTTACTTTTGTAAACACTAGTCATTGTTTAGTCACCAAAACTAAACAGTGCTGCAGGTATTTACGTGTTATAATAGAACATACATCTGGTATACATCATATGAAGTCTAATCATGGATAATAAACTTTAAGTTGGGCTACACTTACACCATTTATTGGAAAACGCTGTCAATTAGTCATCAATAAAAATGCTTAAATGTCAGTGGAACCGTTTCATTTTTGTTTAGGTTTTTGGGCAACCTGGGTATTTAATATGCATTTACGCTTTGTGGATTAGTTTAGATGCAAAAATAGAGGTAAATTTATAAAAATATAAGTTCCTATTAAAAAAATACTGTGATCAGTCAATTTAATTTGAATGAGTAAAAGAAAAAACTAAAGAAAAAACTAAAAGTCTAGATTTATGAGTATGAAATATTTTCATCTAGATTTACTATTATTAATACTTTGTTTTGTATTTTATTTTTTATTGAATAATGCCTCAACAGTAATGGCCATTGGCTGTATCATAGAAAAAAAGTTTTAACTTTAAAAATATTTTACATAAATACTAAAGTATATCTCTTCTGTTTCGACCATAAAAAATAAAAAAGATTTTGAATAAATGAAAATGCCTACGGATGGGTTTCTCTAAAGATAATTTTTTTTTTTTTATTGATCATTTACAACTTCGGCAGCAGTGGCCATTAGTTATTTTATTTTTTTACATTACATTTGCTTACATACTATTTACATATTTTTGTATTAGTACTTAGATTTTTTTGGATGATAATATGTCAAAAATTATAGGATATTTTACTTTAGATTTGATTATAAATATTGATTTGCTTGAGGAAGTTAATTAAATTTGTATTGAGATAGTGATTGTTTCCGAGAGCTGCGTCGAGGTTGTGTGATATCCCATGTTTGATCCTTTCTTGATTATACTTTATGCAGTCGGATATGATGTGCTTGATGGTGAGATTTGTTCCGCAGGTTGTGCAGATTGGGGGTTCCTATTTAGCCATAAGGAAACCGTGGGTGATTCTAGTGTGTCCTATCCGTAGCCTTTTTATTACTGTTTCTTCTAAAGAAATTTAAAATCTTAAAGATAATTTGATTTGATTCGTAGTTGTTGGTTACGCACTGAGTACTTTCGATAAGTTTGATCCGATGTTATGAGAACCTCGCTATGCTTCCGAATATACACTACAGTTGATTATAAAGTGTTGTATTGTAATGGGTATATGACTAGTTATCTATAATATGAATAGAAAAGAGTAACAATTTTTAAAGCGACCTTGCAAAAAGGTGATTCTTATTTTAGCGAACTTTTATTTAA
Organism: Periphyllus acericola; assembly: GCA_949715065.1. Lineage (NCBI taxonomy): Eukaryota > Metazoa > Arthropoda > Insecta > Hemiptera > Aphididae > Periphyllus > Periphyllus acericola. The sequence continues at coordinate 41,850,736 of OX454266.1, forward strand.
TATGCCATGATACTGGTAACACACTATTTTTGAACAAAACAAATATCGTTGAACGTCAAAATAAGGATCAGCTAGTCAATATCATCTATATTCCAAAACACACTATCAATCTAATTTTATTTTTGGAAAATATCTCAAGGTAATTACTGTACATTGCAGCAACAGACTACCCGACTATATTAGTGTCTACTAAATGAAATGTTTATTTAAAACTTAACAACAAAATTGTCTAGGGGTTGAATCCCCAAAAACGCCCTCTAAATATACCACTGATTATAGCATATTTCAACTTCAAACATTAAACATAACTAAAAGTACGGGGACAAATCTTTTGATGATTTAATACTTAATAAAATAGCTTATGATAAGACACACATTAAACACAAAGACGTTTATTTAAAAAAAAATATGTTAAAGCTTCCTTAATGATTATACATATTATTTCCAAAATAAATCGGTCAAATTATTCCAAAAATCATAAGTCGACCAATTTTAAAACCTTCATTACATAATAATATAAATGATAAGTATATAACTTTAATATCAATCCTTCCTCTAATAGCTCAGAATTTAAAGTAAGAAAAATAAGAAAAAATCGCCAAAAAATTCCAAGATATCACTAAAACATTTTCCTCTTTTGTATAGATTTTTAACGGTCACTAAAACTTTCCGGACTTACACTCTATAGAGACCTACTTATCCGTTATAACTTAAAATGCATTTGGTGAGTTTCTTTGATTCTGAAACTTTGGTCAACAACAACCCTGTGTAATGCACATATGTACTTTATGGCTTTTCCACAGTTCACATTAATAATACCAAAACAGTTTGGTTAAACTCGTCCAATTAGTCTACACTCGCCTGTGCACTGATAAAGGCAACAGAAAAGAAGGGAGAAAAGGATGGTGTAGACTACGAAACTTTTTCAGGATGTATGTATATACGCTCCGCAAAGCCGGATGATGGTGTAAAATGTTTTTATGAAATCTTTCACCCCTCCCTTTTGCAACGACCCCTATCAGCTTTCTGAACGAAAAAGTGAACTTTTTAATTATCCAGTATTTAATACTTTTGCTCTTTTAACGTCTAACACAATTTTTCATTCGAGTTTAAACACGCCATCCAAAAAGAAAATATTAGTTTTGACCTAGTTTTATTAAAACATTGATGTAAAAGGATATATTTATCATTTAAAAAAGTTACACAAATATGATTGAGCTATATTATACTACTCAATTAATTAGTTAAAGAAGCTACACACCATATGTATTTAACAATTATAGACCCAAAGACCTAATCAACCATCATAAAACAACATAGGCAATCGCTCTAATAAAATAAATATCAGAATTTTTTTTTTTAAAGTGTATTTTACTGTTTATTTAAGAAAAAATTTTTTTTATATATATATATATATATAGTATAAAAATATGTAAAACTTTTATTCAATGTATAGGATATGTCCCATCGGAATTCACACTGAGTGATATCTTCCGTGTTAATATAATATAATTCCTGTTTTTATGAGCATCCCTGGACAAAGGAAATTTTATTAGCAATAAATTGAACAAATTCAACAAAATTGCCTTTGCCCAGAGATGCTCACAAAAAAAAAACAGATTTTGATTATCTCTATTAACACGGGAGATATTGCTCTGTGTAAAAATTTTGTTTATGTCACTTTAGAAGCTCTTGATCAAAAACTCCCTTGGACTAACATTTTTAAATGTCTTTTCAAAATAATATTTGTAAAGTTTTATTCTTTCAAAAATCTCTTCTTCATCAAATGAAATTTCAACTAACCGTCAATTGCCCGGTCCGTGTAGATATTTCACTGTACATAAAGATCCGTTTCACTTAATAAAATAATATAACGGAATGTATCAAACAACTTACAACACAACACCGAAGAAAAATGTTTTTAAAGTATAGTTTATTTCCTACTTTTTATTTAACTAACATCAAAATAAGCATGTTCAAAATAATAAAAAATATATGAACACTAATTTATACTACAAATTAGAATATAGAAGTTACTTTCAGTCTTTGCCTGAGGAAAAGTAAATTTTAGTTTGGTCCGGGTACCTTTTATACAAGTTATGAATGTAAATAATAAATGTATTGTTTTAATGAAAGATCAAAATAATAATATCAAATATTTATAATTACTCAAAATAGTTTTTTTTGTAATGTTATATATAATATGTATCATTTACAAATTATTGTGATACTCACATTAATATAAAAATCACTGGCGAGGGAATTCCTAGTGTGAAGCACGTGTGTACTGAGTGTCGAAGTACAACAAAATTCAAATGATCAGTGACGACCGGTTGTGACACGCGTCCACTTATCGGCAATCCGTATGACATCATCCGCACCAGACGGAAAAGTTGCCCTTTCGATCAATTTCGTCGGCATTACCGACGGTCCGACGCGTGCGATCCGTCCGTTGCCGGTCAGTGGACTGTGGACGCACATGTATAACTTACTATACTAATAATTCTAAAATCCGTTCGATGCGTACGATGCGTACCTATGGACGCGTACCTTTAAAGGGAAATATCGCGGCCTTATTGTTAAATTCTTGATGGTCTCTTATCCAAGAACCCATTAAAAATAAATAAACTGTAATTTACTATTATCTAATGTTTTATATTGTATGTGCCTAACGGTTTTTTCCACCTTAGATTAGCCACCTCTGATCTTAAGTTATTTTTAAATATTTTGATAAAGTGCTTTTGTGGAATCCCTAAGTGTGATCCCCGGAACCCTAGGGTTCCGCAGAACACAGGTTAAGAAACACTGCTTTAAAGTATTCTACCTTAATCGGAATCTGCGTTCGATGAATCACTTTGTCCCGAATAAACTTTGACAGAAAATGCATTTCAGGCAATTGTTATGGAAAATAAATAATTTTAACCTTAACTATTTTTGTGTTGCATGTATTTAAATCATAATTTTTAATATCTTTTAAGTATTATAATTTATTTGGAGATAATGGGTATATGCTGTTTGGTTTGTTTTACGTTGTTGCGAATTACAGTAATATGAGATGGCAACTTAAATACATATATTTTTAACTCTACTGAATAATCGTTATTTTATTTTCGATATCAACATGAAATTTCATATTCAGTATTTAGTGTCACGCAAGCTGAATTCTAAAAATCCTCTCTCTTAAAAAAGGATAGAGCTTTCGCGTGCGTTTAAGTTAATTTTACTTCCGATTGTTTGGTCTGTATAATACTTCCACTAAATACAGATATTTTGGGGAATATCTTTGTATGTCATTTTATTTACAACAGGAACAATTAACCAATTTCTATTGCTTAATTATTTTCAGAAAAAGAACATGTGAATATCGCAATTCAATTTAAATACATTATGATGATATAATAGTTATAATAACCATAATCTTGCCAGTGGAAACATCAAACATATTATGTAGTGGTGTGCAAATATTCTTTTTCTGCTGGCTTGACTCTTTGAGTTTCCGATACCCAGAGTTTTATCTCTTACCTTGAAATACCTCTTTTCAGTCTTCAACTCTTAGGATTTTTGATTTTCTGTTTATTGATAGAATCTATAAATTCTTCTTTATCCCGGGTTTTTCCCTAGGTCTCATACAAATATTAGTTCGCATCATTTATATAATTTTTCAAATGTCGTAATTATATTAATATTTTAATTGTTTTAGAAAAAAAAAATACATAATATATAATTTAATAATACCTTATTAATTATTTTCATGGCTACATTGTTATATAATCAAATTATTTTATAGAGGTGAGAAACTTAAAATTAAAAAGTTAAAAGACAAAAACTATCTTCTAATACACATATTATATTATATTATTGTACTCGTATAATAATGTAATTATGAGTCTTTTAGTATTTTATATTTTTAACTATTGGAGTTAATTTATACAAAATTAATATGATGAAAAAAATTGTACAATTGTATGTAAAGTACTAGTTATTCTTTTAATTCTTTTTTTTTTATTTCTTTTTTGAAATATAATACATGGATTTCTAAACTGTTTAGGTTATTTAATTAATATTTTTAACGACAATTTAACCATGGATAATTTTAATAAATATCAATAATATAGTGTAAGTTATGAATGAATATATTTGCGTATAAAAAATACTGTAATTAATTTTCTTTCCAGATCTCAGTGGTTGACAAAATTGTGGAGCGCCATCACTACTGCCATCATCAGATGACCATGCGCCGATCGGGTCGTCTCGGATTCGCATTGCGTCAGTGGTGCTAAGTCGAACCGCAGACGACAGTACCGCCGCAACCGTTTATACTAACGTACGCGCGCGCTCTCTCGACCCCAATATAAAAAATATTTAGTAAATAATTGCGTGTAGTGTAAATAATAAGTATTTTACATTAAGTTCGGTGATCAAGACGCGTTTTTTTGTGTAAAATTGGTTTGTTCGCTGTTATTTTATTGATTTTTTTATTTTTACGCGGAAAAATATTATTTCGATGTGAACCGTTCCCGGAGGATTTACAATGAAAGGAGTAATATTCACTGGTCTGTTGCTGATTGCTGCTCAATGGTGGGTGCCAGCGAGTGCAGGATGGCAAGAGAATGTGAGACCAAAAATATCAGCAGTTCGAAGTAAGATTTTTTCTAATTAATTTATTTGTTGGCTTAAATTAATTTAATTTTAAGTTGTTGATTAACAGTGTTCAATTAAGGCAATATATTGCCCTTTTGACCAGATATATTTTCAGAAAGGGTGGTCTGTAATATGCCAGAGTTTCCTAATAATTTTTATTATGCACTCGAGGCAATCGGTAAATTGAGACAATCCTTTATTCTATGGGATTTTCAAGCAGTAATTCATTTTTATTCATGGATATATTTTGAAAGAAAAACTTCTAGTGAGAACAATTGTTTCCTAATTAATTTATATTTAATAAATGAATGGCTTATTTGGTTTTTAATTTATTTTGTTAGGCTGTTAGAGTCATAGCCTCATAGGTTATAATAATTCTGGAGTAGATTTTAAATCGAAAACCAGGGATCCTTAAAATAAATCAAATAACAAGTAATTTTTTTTTATTGCTTTTAATGTTTGTTTGATTTGGTTAGTCATTGTTCGACACTTGAACATGTTTTTTAAAAAGCATGTCTGTTTAATTATTTTGGATTTTAGGATTATGTTTTGCTGTATTGTATTATCCTATAAATATACCTGGTACGTAAATTTATTTTTTACAATATGTTTCATACAATCTTCTTGAATAATTAATACTTAAGAGTATATTATGTGATGTTTAAAATTATTATATAGAAATGAGATTCTATCATTTTTTGTAAGTAAGTACTATTTTGAAGTTTTCAAAATATTTGTTTTAATTTCTCCTAAATTGTACTCATATAATAAGTAAGAGAATTGCGTATTTAAATTTTTTGAGGATTAACTGTTCCACTTTTTTTTTATTTACATTTTTTACTTTAAACAATCTCTGTACTATACTTGATTATAGCATTAATAAAAACTTGATATTATCATTTATTGAAATTTAGTTTGAAAGTAATTTGTATTCTTCTAGATTCTAAATGAAGCGAGAAAAGTATTGTTTTCCATGATGTATGTGGTTTTTTTTGTGTCTGTAGTTTATAAAGATTTCAATCATTTTTGATAGTAATTTTTGTCTTTTTGGTGCTTTCTGAAACTTTTTGAACTTCGCAACAATTTTACAAATAATTGAGAAAAACTGACGGAAATTACAAAAAAAAAACAGCAAAATGACTATCATGTCTATCGATTGCAATTTGGTTTGGTTGTATGTATGTTATGTTACCCGAGTAGTATAAATCTTAAGTTTTTTTAAACAATTTGAAATTATTAATTTTGTATTTTTAACTAAAGTTTTCTCGTTTAGCTAAAGTTGAAGTTTTTCAGAAATGTTATGTTACTTAATATTTTGTTGATTATTATTTAAATTTCAAAATATATAAGTATTCAAATAAATAAATTTTAAAATAAAATGAAAACAAAATATATATTTAACATTTTTGTTTTTAATGATTTTAAAATAATATTAGTATTTAAAACTAATTTTATTTCGTTGATCCGTTGCTATCATTATTTTATTTATAAATGTAGAGTAACTTTGTCTTAAACTATTAAAACTAATAAGTCTAATTTCTCTTAATTGTCCCATAGTGAGTTACTTATAACTTACTGATGATTGCAGTTAAATTAATTATTATAATTATTTATACCCTTAGGAGGATATTCAAAATATTCACTAAAACCCCTAGGGAGAATAAGGGGCTAAGTTGATCTTGCTTTCTTGCGCCAAAATTTCCACTCTTAGAAAGCGAGTATAGATTCATATATTTGTTCTCTTTAAGGATTATGAGATTTAACGAGTGTAACTATGCCACCATTTTTTTGGTGATCGATTTTGTTTGTTTTTTGGCGCAACACAATATTAGGTTTTAATTAATTTAACAGATTTGATTAAGTAAATGTTTTGTTATTTAAAATTATAAAAATGTGTAGAATGTTTTGTGGAGCTTGCACGAACAATACATTTTTATCCATTATTATTTTAAAAATATAGAATATTTTATTTAGGTACTTAACTCAAAATGAGTATATATTTTTATTATATTGTAAAATTGTACCTCAATTGGTTCTTTTCAATTTTTACAATTTTTTTTTTTTTGTTATTTAACTTTAAAAAAAGCAAACGTACGGGTAAGACTCAAGAGTCGGACGGGATTGAGGAACGGCTGACTGATATAGTTAATTGTTATAAAAAATTTGTAATCAATGGACAATTAGCTTCGAAAAATGATTCTAAGTGAAGAAAGATGAGTGCAGTCTAAATGTGTATAAATATTATATAACCTACTATATTAGTAAAATTACATAATAATTTATAGTTCAACAGACTTTTACAAAAAAAGTGTAGGTATAACCTTTTGACTTTGATTCAATTAATTTAACAATAACAGTTTTTCAAGACCTCCCGGTTAATATTTTTAAACAAAAAATAATTTATATAATTTAATCGCATTTCTACAAAATGTAATATTCTAATGTTAATTCAATTTTTTGGTGACATTTCGGCAAACTTTTTCGCTGACACTATGGGAAACATGAGATAAATATTGCCAATTTTCAAGCATTAAGTATTAAAACTGAATGTTGTAAGAATTTTTAACTACAAATAATCGCTTTGCACAGAATCTAAAATGAAGCACATTTTCATAATTTTAGACGAGTTTTTCTAAAATACGTATGAACATTCAAATGCTTATAAAAAAGTTTTGTAGCATTTATACTTTTGATATTTTTCGTTCAAGTTAAAACATATGAGCTAGAACAGCGGTTCTCAACCTTTTTGTAGTGGCGACCTAAGATATTTTCCAAATTTTTCATGTGACCTTTTTATAATTAATGTTTAATGGAGGAATAAAAAAATAACTATTGGGCACTCTTAATTTAATATTTTTTTTTACTCATATAACTTACGCTATTAACAGGTCATAATATTAATTACATTATATTTAAAAATTAACATTTCTATTAATAATTGTACTGTACATCATTTTTTTAAAAAAATAATGAAAAATGTAATGACTTCCTTGATCTTGATGTTGTTCACTAATGAATCAATTCGAGCTTCTATGGAATTAGTAAGTGAAACACGCATCGTGGGTTCAACATTAAGTTTATTTCTTGGTTTGGTTTTGATTGCAGTTAATTTCGAAAATCCGGATTCACATAAATATGTTGTTGAAAAAGGAACTAATTTCTTTAATGCTTCTTCGTAAAAATCAGGAAACTCATTTCTTAGATATCCAAAATTATTATGATATTATGGTGATCCAATAATAATAGTGTGATCCAAGCCTTAGTACCAATTATCAATATTGTGAATGACTCGTAATGGTTACTCTTAGAAGAATTTACGAAAACTGTTTCATTTATTATTTATAAGACTCAAAAATAAAACAAAAATATCAACGTTTTAAATTGTAGCCGACCCATTAAAAATTATTGGCGACCCACAATTGGGTCGCGACCCTAAGGTTGAGAATCGCTGAGCTAGAATACTTGTATTACAATTTTGAGTCTTAAAACCATAAATTAAAAATGTGACCCATCAATCAAAACCGATCAAAATTTAAAAAGAAATTTAAAAATGTCTAGTGCCTATTTATAGCACAAATTTGACAATTATAAAGTTATAAAGTAGTACGAGTAGTATCTGCAAAATATAATATAAATATACTCAGTAATTTTTTTAAGTCTGCAATGAAAAGGTATAGAAAATAATAAAATTACTAATATCGTTATTATAAGAAATTCGTTGAAGTATACGATTTCGTCAAAATTGAATTTCTAACGTTTGTAAAATTTTTCACGACTTTTTGGACATTTTTTTTTAAGTTGACTAAAAAATAAAACTTTTGAAGTATCGTTTATCCAATATTCAAGCCTTAAGTATTGACGTTGAAAGTTTTTAGAATATATTTGAACTATAAAAATATTGTAGGTTTTCGTAATCTGTCTAGTTTTTCAAAATGTAAAACTCAAAGGCTTTGATTTTTCTATTCTTTGGTTATATTCATAAAATTAACATTTGTTTTGTTGATTAATATTTTTTTTTTTGACTAAGACTAAGGTAGCAAACATTTTGACATTTTACTGTTTATCTGAAATTTGTATTTTACGTTTATTATAAAGTTATGTAAATTCGTGAGAGTTCACATTTTTTTTTTTGTATATTTCAAATGAAACATGTTGGTATGTTTACAATTAATTATTATGATCGTCAAAAGCAAAACAGATATTCGTCTTTAGTTGTTTGTTTCAGTATTTGTATAAAGAAATACACCTTAAAATACTCATAAGCAATTTTTTTTAGTGAAAAACAAAAAGCACACTTATTTAAAATTCATTATTATGTTTCGAAAAATGATATTTTTGATATTGATTTATTATGTATCTAGTTTAATTATAAGATTACTTATTACACACGCATTCAATAGACAAACGGTTTTGGTGGGGTTTTGATTTTTATAAATTTTTTTGTATTAATAAAATTAATTATAACCATCAAAATATGGGTTATATTTTTAAAATAAATGGCTGAAAAATAATAGAATATCGCTAATTACAATGATAGTTGAGAGGAAGGGGATTAATTAAGCGTCAGATGTTCGTCGTTAGTTCAAAATATTGTTTACCCTTTTTTTGTCGTATCAAACCATAAAAAGTTTTCATACTATATAAGTGAGTAAAAAAAACGTTCAATTAATGTTTTCCTGATAGTGATTCACTATTCTTGGTTATGACGGGATTTTTGGTTAGTGAGGGTGAAAATCAATTTTGTTACATGACCTTCTCTTATAGTATTTTATATGTAATAGGGGAAGAAGTATGTGGGCACATTTTAAAAGGCTGTCGAAATGGCCACTTAGAAGAACACGACGGGTGCGGTACACTTAAGGCATAGTAAATGGGAAAAGAGGGAAGGAAAAAGCATAAATGAATATTTTTTTATTTTGCTTAAAGTTTCCTTTGTATTTTAAATAATACTAGTTTGCATATATTTACATATTTTATTGATTAGTGTTAAAGCTACGATAAAAGTATTGGATGACTTATCTACTGTATTTTTGATGTAATTTTATCTAAGTACTAAATTATAGTTTGTATATCATTTAGTTGCTTTGTATTGTGGTTATTATTAACATTATTTTACTCTTCTGTCTTCAGTGATATTTGTTTATTTTAACATTTTAATTTAAAATTTATATGTATAAAAACATATGTTAGACTTTATATAACTAAAATTGTGGTAGGTAATCTAAATTTGAGTTCCATTCTTTATTTTTTCGTAAAATATTAATGATATGCAGAATATTAAGTAGAATATAAAATGTATTTAGTTGCAGATTTCATACTTAATTTTATTAGACGTAAACAATGGTTATTTCTGAAACATCAAGTAGTAGTAGGCAGTCTAAAATCTAATGGCCTGAAATATAAAGTTCCGATTGCAACCCGTCTTGAAAATTTAATGAAAGTATACATTTAATGTATAATAAATGATTAGATGAGTTCAACAATTATTATGAAATTGTGGTGGTTTTAAATCTTCTTCTTTACCTTCGCTTAACTTTGTAAGTTGCGTATTGAAAATTGCCTGATATGGTTACAGTATAATGTACTGTACAACGGTATTGTTATATGGTTGGAGGATATTGTTAAAATATATCTATTATACGTGTAAAATTATGTAATTGCTGTGTGAAACGTTCGACCGCACACAGAGGGATGCCCTGGCTTGTGTGGCCTTTGATATTATGTGTGGGAATAACATATTCCAATTAATTGCATTATTCAAATATTCAAAAATTAATTTGTCAGCTGAATTCCTTATAGAACAGTTTATATTATATAATGATGTTTTTGTTTTTCAATTTTTCTTTTTTTTGGTTGGTAAATGTGCATACAAAGTCTCATAAAATAGACCTTCGTATTATAAAAAACTGAACATTTTTAGATTTTTTCACTAATTTTTCAATTGCATTGACAATTTTCTAAAATTTGTCATCACTTAATAAATAATACTATTAATAAAACAAAGAACCTTGAATTACAATGGATTTTCATGTATTTGCGAGGGAATTTGTCAAATAATTCCATTGTACATTGTGTAGGTATATACTTATTACTTATATTGTAGCTATTGGAGAGGATAAAATATCTTCGATGTTTGATAACTTTCCAAAGACTTGTGTAATACTTTATATTAGGTATTACCTGTTTTAATTTTATTATTACAATTAATTGTTATTTTTTTTGTCGTTATTTTATAAAATATTTCATAATATTGTAATATTTTGCAGCCATAAGACGTGAGTGTAGTTTAAAGTAGAATTTTCATGGCATCCAATGGAACAAGTAGTATAGCAAATGTAAAGCTGTATAGTCGACATGGGTTTACATTTCTCTGCGACCGCGTTCCCCATGGGTGCACTTCCAGCTGAGTAACTCACATACGCGTTAAACCGCAACAGCGGCGCACCGCCTAAAATATTCGGGTTTTAAGTTGTATAGCTATTGTCTATTCTGACCAACCCTTCAACTTAAAAGACTTAGCTCTCAAAAAATTATAAATATTGATGGAAATAATTTAAATGGTTCAATTTTATCAATTTAAGATTTTTTTCAGCTTACTGTTTCAAACAATTAGTAGATTTATTTCAAAAATAGTAGATTTATATTTTTTATGTTGTATTAAAAAAAAAAAAATGCTTGATTTAATTAATTAATGTTTTAACTTTGTTCTTATTATCAGTAAAAACTTGACTAAATTGCGTAATTGAGACATGACTGTTACGAAATAAAAATTCAAAGTATTGTGTAAGTACTTACTAACTGTGTAAATGTATGTTTGAAATTACAAAAAGCCTATTCTGACAGGATCGTTGAATATCTAACGAAACGAAAGCTGAAAAACACTTTTTCTATTCTCTCTAAACTTATCCGTTTAGGGTCGTTGCTTTTTATGTACACAAAGAAAAAATCCACTTTCTTTTGTGGATCTCAATAGAAAAAACTGCATATAACGTAGGTAATTTTTAATATTTTAAATATTCATTAAATGATTCGGTACAGAGCCTTGTAAAACCAACCATTGTTCACCCCAGTGTTAATGCTGTATAGCTTTCTGAAGAACACATACCATCGTAGTGTTCTCATAAACCATGCTGCATCAAGTGCGGATCATAAAGTCCGAAATGTGATCTTTGCCCAGGGACACAATTTTAGATGCAGTATTTAGTAAAGGATATTGGCACTGTCTTTAAAAACATCAAAACATCTACAAAATAGAAAACAGAAATGTTTTTCTTCTATTCCCGTTTTAGTCAACCCTTGGGAGCCTTAACGTTTCAACGTTCCCAAACACAGTAAAATATACGCCTTCACCAAACCTTTATTCACCAAACCATCAGTCACAGAATCATAATATTTCTTGACGAACTAAAATAAATTAAGACTTACCTTACAACATACCACGGTATATTAATCCAGTATTATTTACCGTACTTCATATACTTTCATAGTACATTTTTTATTTTAAGACTCTGAAAACTATTTACATGGTTTTTGAAATTTCGTTTCGTAACTTCCATACATTTAATTTTTAACTTTGAAAATCATCGGAATATTTATTTATTTATAAAAAAAATTGAATTGAATTTTCAAAAGTGAACTGACCGTCCTTAAATAGACTTTCAGTTAAAAGCTGAATTCAGAATTATTATCGTGTCATCATCAAGGTTGGTAGTTTTTGGAACATTTGATCTCTTACTGAGAATAGTAGTAGTTTTAAACACTCTGTATTGATCTTAGAACACACTTTGTACCCTTTTCGGTTTTATTTATTTCGGTAACATTCGCTGACACTCGGGTGCTTGCAATTTTGGCTTATGTGGCATGGTCGTTTGAGTAAGGGGTAACACAGAGGGTAATATGAGAGAATCCCTATATGCGGGTTGTATACAGTAGTAGTTGCCGTTCTAATTTGTGGACAACGCAGACGTTTATATTCACTCACAAACGCACTATGAATAAAATATACAACTACTAACAACAAAAATAATTTTTCACTAAAACCATAACTTTTCTTTTTTTCACTACACATTGATAAATTTTTTTTTCATTCTATATATCAGCAAGGTTAGAAGTTTTATGTGCCCAATAACAATGAAATGTGTACATTGTTTTTTATCCCAAAACATAATATCATATTAACGTTATGTTTATTTTTTATAAAATGTGCATTTGTATGAAACTAATCTTTATTGCTGAATTTTAAGTAAAAATAAAATTTTTTAACTAATTATTAAGTATAACTTTTTATTGTTAAAACCACGATCAATAATGAATTATGAATTGGTTAAAGATGTCATCGATTTATATATATTAGTATTTTATTTTTAGGATATTTCTATGCTTTAAATAGGTAGTGTGGTGACGTTTGATGATGGGTTTTGCAATAAATCCTAACGTCTGCACTTTACTGTATAGTGGAGTCATGCTTATCTGAAAAAATGAATATTTTTTTCTTTAACGACTTGAAATATAATATAATGTTTGATGTTCAATATTTTACTATGGTTTTTTTTTATTGTATTCTAAATTTTTAACTATATTAAGATTATTTTAACTATCTAAATTCTAAGATAACTTTCCTGCCGAGACTAATTGTTATGTCTAAATAAACAGCCGGGATGTTTTTACGAATATAAACTTTGAACTTTCAAGTTTTAATTATTTTTAAAAGTAGTTAATTTTATTTCACGTAAAAAATGGTTTATCGCGTATTTTCATTTGATCAGTATAATATACTATAATAATCGTGTACTAGAAACGAGCAACCGATAACTAAATTCATATTGAAAAGTGATAATGATGAATCACAATAATAATATTAAATGAAATAATAATGCTAATGATAGTTGTAGTTATTAGACAGTCACACAGAACAATAATTTTAATTGTAATCTATAGTCATATTAAATTTGAGTAGTTTAATGTACAGTTTTTTGGTTTTTATTTGTATTAGTTATAATACGTTTTTAATAAATTACTTCTATTCTGTTTTGTGAAATACATCATACGCTTAATACCACTTGCATTTTATGTTGTCGTTTTGTAAATTAAGATGACATCATTATTTAACAAAATTTTTAATTTTTATTAAATTGCAGTTTTTAACTACCAACTATCAATTAACTATATATGCTAAGTTTTCTAACATATTAAATTTTTGCGGCTAACTTTTTCTCACGTTTTTTTTTTGTTTTATTATTTTCGTTCATTAATATATAAACTATTAAGCAACAAATATGTTGTATTTTATTAAACAAATTTGAGTTATATTTGTAAATTTAACTTGTAGCGTTTTGTAGATAGTATTTGGTATATTAATAAAATATGGATGACGTTTTTTAATTATACATGTACAATATTTATTTGATTGTTTCCGAGTACCTTATAATAATTTCCTGCTCATATTTGTTTTTTTAGAGTTTAAATATTTGCGCCCATTTGTTAGTTTTAAGAGTACATATTATAATAATATTAGAACTAAAATATATAAAATAAATGCAACTATCTTAACTTTTAAAAATTATTCAATAAAAGTTTTTCAATTTTGTAGTAACTTACAATTGTGTTTTTTTTTCACAGAACTCTACATTATTTTCCATTGTTCTGAAAATGTTAAAATGTTCTTAAAATTTTAAATTGATTTGGTTTTAATTTTTTTTTAATGTTTTGATCATACCGTAACAAGAATTGTTTATTACATAAATGTAACAAGCGTTGATTCTATATATAAACTATTATAACTAGTATAAACTCACTCATTTATTTTTGATGACATTATATTATGTTTACCTTTTGGAACTTATAAAAAAAAGTTAATTTTTAACTCATGTGTATTAACTTCTATAGTCTTTATCATAATATGTATCAGTTAAAATTTTTATATATCAACAAACAATTAGTGAAACTATTTAACTTCTTTATAAAATCAATACGTTCCTTCACATCGAAACTAAAAGTGTGTATAGATTGGTTACGAACTATTTCACAATGTAGAATATTGTACTTCAAATTAATAAAAATAATTAATTGTAAACCGCATTTTACCTATTAAGTTAAAGTTGAGTTTCTGAAAATATCATTATTTTTTTAGTTTTTTTGTTTGATTTACAATTTAGTGATATATTTATATGCCATAATATATTTCAAAATAAAGGTACTAAAAATACCGAACATCCTAGGATTATAAAATATTTGGGATACCCTGATGTTTTGAATTGGTATAATTTAACTGGTACTATATATTTAATTAAATAAATCGATTCATGATTTCATTAAATATTTTGATTCATGCGTTTTAGTGATATTTCAAGGTGCAGTAAATGGTAGTTTCAGTTTTATATTCTTATATAAACCTCTTGGGATTATATGGTATGTTTTTTAATGTCGCCTCTGGGTTTATTAGTCACTACACTGTCTTAGTCAAGTATTAATAGCACGAACAACTCCTTCGTCCTTTCGCCTTTCCTGGTTGAATGACTATGTCATTATATAACACAAGTCCTAAATCTGGAACCGTTGCATTATAGATACGAGTGAGCGCGTGCTGTATACATTGGGCTTCTGATTCCCTAGGGTTGTAAATATTTCATCACTGAGGCCGGCGGCGCGGCGGCCGTATACTTGTGGACTTGTATATCTGTTGTATATTACATACGTATATTTATATCTATGTATATATATATATATTTACTATGCATTTACGTAGTTTATACACATGTACATTGTTTACTGTACGCACGTCATGAACATACGCGCGCGCGCCTACACACATACACACATACATACACAAATGCATGGAACTACCCAAAAGCCGAAGAACTTGTCAGTTATTAAACCCGTGAGGTTGATACCATGAATCCACACCCTTTTTGAGAGCTCATGTAGAAATGTTGTTTCCCATGGGTTGGTAGTTTTCATTGTCTTACAAATTCTTTTTTTATTTTACTGTGTGAAGCATGGTGTGGCATGGTGTAACTTTGTCAGTATATATATGTCAATAACCTATTATAAAAATAAAAATAATCTAATGAATAACACAATAGGTATATTTATTGTATTTTAGATTTTGACTTTCAAAATAATTTAAGTAAATCAATGAATTTACTGTCTAGTAAAAGTTACTATAATATAATTATATTAGCTCCTCGATTCTTTGAAAATCAAATTAAGCTCTTTCAGTATCACTAAATAAATATAATTTACGTATTATCTTTTAAACATTTTAAACTTATACCCGATCTTATTAAATTATATTTTAAGTATTTTTTCAAATATGACTGAATATTTCGGCTTTTTAAATTATAGTTTATTTATATTTTACTATTAATGAATGGTTTTCAGTTTTCAGAAATAATTGAAAAATATATAATATCATTAATTGTACGTAGGGTGATTTTTTAACCAGGACGTAGGTAAGTGTGGAGTAATTTTTGTGGGAAATAATTAGGTGATCACCCAGACCTTCTCTACATCCTAATACACAAGAAAAACAATTAACATATACAAAGTGATTTTTAATCATAGTCACCTCATCTTTGGCCGTAAATTTGCTTAAATTTGGATTTTTTTTAATATTTAAGTCCCCATAAAAGCTATGTTTTCTATAACTTTTTTTTTCATTCCCCTTAAAGGTGTCTTATACGGCGATACAATGTTTTGTTTTTGTATTGGAAATGCCCTTTTTTCACTGCGGTATTTTATTAAGGTAATTTTTTTGTGAATTTTGCTGTGTATAAATAATTTTAATTTATTAATTATTTTTAAATATTCTTATATAAACTAACCTAATATTATGATATAATTTGTAAAAATATTTAATCGCTAAATGCTTTTGATTTGAGATAACGCGAATTTTCCACTTTTCATACGCAAATTTAAATTTGAATAATTCCGAAAACGTTAGTTTGAATTTCGACTACGTTAAATTAAAAGTTCCAAAAAAATTAACTGCATAATATTTTGCGTAAAAAATATAGTGCTCCCGTTTGAAAAAATATAATTTGTGTAGATACAAGACCACCCTTAAGTTTGCATGAAAAAAATTTATAGAATACATACTATAGTATGTTGTATGGTATCTCAAACATTAAAAAATAAATCCAAATTTAAGAATTTTTTCCGCCAAAAAATTAGTTGAGTATGTTAAAAAAATCGCTCTGTATACATTGTGCAAATAATATAGGATAATTTGTTTAAAAGCCATTTTTAAAAAGATATTTCCTTTTAATTATTTTTTACATAGTATTTAATTGCGTATAGTTTGTGATAAAATGATTGGAATCATATAAACTTGTTATAATAAGTGATTGACATATATTTTATAATTTATTTTTTCAGTTTTTTGTTGTTAGTTAAGCTTTTTTTATACATTCTGACCAATCGTATACCCAACATTAACCGGTCGTGCTTTAAAAATTTACTATCATTTTTATTTTATCCCAATTGGATTAAATTGTTTAAAGTATAAAAATGTAGGAATAAATTTTGTCAACTGTTGGAAATATATTTTTTTTGTATATCTTAAAATTCTGAACTTTGAGTTAAAAGTCTTATTTTAATTTGTAAAAAGGGCGTTTATGGTAACATATTATGTGGAGATGTCGATGTACATATTATTTTTATTTTATTTTGTTCGTAAGATATTATATTTTGACAAAAGTATTATTTCTTGACATTGATCTAACCTTTCTGGCGGGTGAGAAAAAATAAATCTGGAGCCAAAAAAGAAAAAAAAGCTCTCATGGTTTTACTCCATCGGGTGTTAGAAGTGGATGCAGTATTGTCTCTCGAGATCTTCATAACTCACATATTATGACGTCCACATGCTGTATGCGTGTGTTAAAGTTTTGTCGCCTGGATTTTTGCCTTTTGTTTTCGGCCCCTTCCTCAGTCTAGCGTCCCTCAGGGAATTTAATATAGCCACTGGCCTATATATATTGTCGAGTGCCGTAGGAATTCAACAGCAAGAGTGTCCCACCGAGACATCCGACTTTCATCCCTTCTCCTTATTGTCGAAACCGGCCAACATTAATCAAACAATGAAGTGACCCGAAATGGGAATTTTTTTCGGTGTGAATGGTAGAGAGAAAAAACACGTCTTGTAGGTCATTTTCTTTTCGCTTCCAGTCATTGGCAATCATTCGTCGAGGTAGACTTGTGGGAATTATCTGAAAGTTGTCGTGCACCCATGTACTCTTAGGTTCTAAAAAATGGATAAAAGTGAATGGATTTGACAGGGGTAAAGGATATCAATCATGCATATTGAACATTTGGTCTCAAAATATTTATAGCTTGTATAATATATATTCCGTAGGCGAAATTGTACCTTTTAATAATTTATGTAGAAACGCTTTAAAAATATATTTAAAAATTATTTAGTTTTTAAACTTTATTAATAGGTTATAATCATATGTGCATTCATTTAATAATAATCAAATGATTATTTAATTTATAGTCTGATTAATATCTATATTTGCCATTATGTGTCCTCGTAATTTTTGTTAGATTTTTCCCTTTTTGTCAGTGAATTTTCTTACGTCATGAATCCGTCGCTGAACGTAAATACTAAATATGACTTAAAAATATATAAACTTGATATTGTGTGAAGTTCGTTTATTTTAGTCATAGATAATATTATTCTGGGCTGCTCATTGAGTGCATGTCTGTTTTTTTTAGTAGATGTCAATGACTTTGATTATTTGAAAGTAGTGTATATTGCCATGCATTATTAAATTTAATCTTTTATGTTCGAATTATGAGATGAAATCTATTAGGTAGACAATGTATATTATGTATTGATATCCGCTACAAAAAAAGTTACACTCACAAAAAGCATGCAATAATAATTTTTGTAAAAAATAAATAAATTACAATTTGTCGTGTCATACATACTATAAGTATCATCGTTATCAAATGTTTATATTAAAATATTAAATTAGAATTAATACTTGATCATAATGTCTTATAATGCAGAAAATAGTGACGTGCGACCTATTCGATACGTTTGTTAATCTCACCTAACCATTGAGAGAACATAATGGCATACTAGAGAATATTTTAATTATTTTAATCATATAATTAAAAAGTATTAACTTAAATTTAATCGATTGCTTACTGAGTGTAGGTTTATTAATGGTTTGGATTATAAATGATTTCCAACAACATCAATAGTTATTAGTGTATTTGAGTAACGCACTTTTTTGGTAAATTAATATCAATATATTATAATATATAAAATATAATATATCATGATGTTGAAAATATAATATTTGTGTAAATAATTATTGAATAATTAATAAATTGTAAAAATATAAATGTTTACTTAACCGTAAAAACAAGTAGAAAACGAATTTTATAAATGCAATAATAGTTAATTAATATTCTTAATAGTTATTTTGTTGATAGTACCAGGTACTTAAGTATGATTTGACTGTTCCTAAAAATATTCACAATGTATATTTTTGTTTTGTATTGTGAAATGTTTTATTTTTTACTATGGTAATAATCGGTTTATATCGAAATACCTCTATTTAATCGTAATATATGGAAAAATACGTGTCAGGTCTTTTCTTTTTTCGTTCTTTTGCCTTGTGCATCTAGTCCCATTTTTTCTCCATCACTTTTCTTCTGCTTTCCAATAAGCCAATTTGAACTTCAGTATTTACAACTGCAGGATTGTGTTTTCGCATAATATGCTTGAATGAACATAAATCGTTTTACCATATATTTATTGTTTATTTATTGACTGCCATAAATATCAACTGTTTGTTTTTGTTTTTCATGTGGAGGGAGAAGAGTATTTTAATGAGGCTGTATAATTAGATATTGTTATAGAGTAGACGTTATTTAAAATCACTAATGTCCTTAATTATAAGAATAACTCTTTTCTTTACTATAATATAATTCTTTCGTTATTTGAGAATAATAAATGGTTTTTCGAAAAATGTAATTCGGATAAATTAAGTTGTTTTTGACAAATTTCAGTACCTTGACTACAAGATGCAAGTATATAAATTGGTTAGATGTCCATTTGTTGATAAAAATAGTTTATGACTGAAAAAACAGGAAGTGGGTATATACAGCCTAGGATTATACCCATTACACTTTAAGCAATACATTTCAAAATTAAACTTGCCTTTTTATTTTTGTAGTGTACACAGTCAAGAGTCCTTATATTTTTAATGGTACATGGTATATTTTACGTTTAATAATCTAAATATAAGAATAAGAATACATTCATTCATTAGAATAAAGATAAATAAGAGAATAATTTTACTAAGAATATTATTATAAATCAAAATCGAAGGATTTACATTGTCTAGAGTCTAGATTCGTTAAAATACGCCTAGTTTCACTGAGTATCTAGTTGGTAAAGTATATCGCAATGAAAAAAGGTGTTCTGGATATAAATATATACATAAACACTCCACACTACACAGTATATGATTTATACTTTGTATAATCGGTTTTGAATAAACTATCGTCAATATTAAGGAGTCATAAAATGATAGAACTGGTTTATAGGTATATATAAATCATATATACATATAATTTATAGTTTAACTATCGGATGGAATTACAATTTATACTTAAAACATGTAAATTCTTTATGTTTGTAAAAATAATATTAATATTAAAATGAGTATATAAGTATGTAATTAATAATTTACAAATACAAAAATAAACGTTTTCTTTTAATTAAATTTTTCATTTGAATACAGAGTCTTTTAGAATTTGTATTTTTAATTTTATAAAATGCGTTGTCAACTTTAGATAAGTAAAGACTTTACCTGGTTGGTGGTGCGGGGGGGGGGTGATGAGAAATGCTATCCTTTTACTATGTGAAATCGATAACCGAACGGATTCCACGCTCATATGTATGTACCACCCAACTCTCCAACCTTTCAAAACTTTTACAATATTAATTTCTACGCACGTTTAAAATTGTAAAGATAAGGTATATATGTATATGCATACATACAGTATACACACTGGGGACGTAGTATAAATAACGTAAGGATACTACTTTTCGCTTCCTTGACTATGTAGTTCGTATTCGTTTTTGTTTGCCCCCTTTTCTTGTATGTTCCAAAAAGTGAATTTAATACCCAGAGGCCTATAATACCCAACCGGGCTACACATAAGCGTATATTCGATGAAGGCTGAGGGGTGGCTGAGTAAGTGAGTGTTGGGCGCGTGGTATTTTCAGTTA